>CM043326.1:24176648-24919148 GCA_023736055.1 Quercus glauca | reverse complement strand
CACTTTCCCATATATAAGAGATTTGATTGTGCGGTAGGATATTTGGTTGTTACGCGCAAGTAATTTCCATGTATGGGTATATGAGTGGACCCCACGCGAGTTCCATAAGAAACCCTAAGGTGATGGGTCATCGGGATTGGGGGTTGGATTATCGACCTGGGTCTGACGACCCATGAGGTCGGTCATCCCTTTGGGATCAGTTCAAGTGTAAGGCCGATGATCAGACAAGGAAGGTTTGGCGCGCGAGGAAGGTTTGGCACCCTGTGTCAATCAATCAAAATTATCCTCATCAGTTGCCCCCTACTTCGTGAGTCGTTGGGATAGCCAATAAGTCACGGAGTATGTTGCCATAAATGCCTTGCCTCAGTGTCATGTGTCATAAATAGGGGTAATTATGTCCTTCTGACAGGGCTAGGGACACATGTCACCCTCTGATTTGAGGTGCCAATCATAGCGACACTTCGTTTTTCGTGCCAGTCTATCCTATAAATAGTTCAATGTCGTTATTGTCCTCATTACTTGAAAATTTTCCATTCTGATCCTAAAGCCCAATCGTTGGTCCTTTTACTTTGTCGATTTTCTTCTTGTTCGTCTATTTTTAGGTATGCGTCGTCGATCTATCTTTTTTTTCTTTTTCTTTTTTTGTTCTTTTTCCATTGATCGCACCCTGTCAGTCCGCATAGGTTTGGACGACGACTTGTCTAGTCATTCTAGGCTTGAGTAAATGTCAGAGGATTCGTTGGTTTCTAATAGGGAGTTAGCGTCCGATCCTCCTTCAGAGGAAGTTAGTCCCTCTGGGTGACGTCCTAGGGAGGTTGTCCATCCTGACAATTGGTCCATTCATGATTTCCCAGTTGACATAAGCAACGAAGTCTTCAGCAGGCAAAGGCCTCACTACCAAATACCTGACGATGTGCCCATTAGGAAGGGTGACATTGGGGAGAAGTGCTATGATGGGAGGTCGTCATATGTGGGTTTTTATGAGATTGCCTTTATAGCTAGACGTCGTCTGCACTTATCCTCCCTGCATCATCGGTTGGCCTCTTACATGGGCGTATCTATCAATCAGATTGCCCCCAATGCTTGGAGGATATTCATTGGGGCCAAAGTGCTATGGAGTCAGCTTAGTAGGGGTCATCGGCCCTTAACTTTAGAGGAGTTCTTCCACTATTACAAACCCCAAGAGATCCCTCGATCTAAGGGTTTTTATAACTTTGTGTGTCGTCAGCCTGCCCTAAGGCTGATCTTAGATATGCTCGACTACAATCGTCAGTGGAAAGCTAGGTTATTTTTTATGCAAGGGGTCAACTGGGTGTGTCGTCCTGACAAATGGAACAACATAGGATCTTTTTATGACCATTCTTGGGGGTTTCTGAACAAGTCAGGTGAGTCGTTGGGATTATCTGGGTTGTCGGTTTGTACTTTTTATTTGACTAATGTAGTTTCCTTGTTTGTTTTAGCCACAGCTTGCCTGACGATCCTTCCTGAGCGAGAGGCCTTCTTGGAAAGGGTCTTTAAGATACCTTTTAAGGAAGGGTCCTGGAAGAATCTCGTCAATTTGGACACACTTCACGCCTTCTATGGTGGACCCGTTCCTTTTAAGGAAGCCCGACAACTAGACCAAATTTCGAGAGTTCATAAGTGCTTTTACTCATCACTCTTATTTTGTTCTAATTTGAACTTTCCACTTTCTAACTCATTCTATGTTTTCAGAAATGGACTTCATGAAGAATAAACAAGCTACAAAGAACAGGCATGAGGAGATCAAGAAGGCTGCTGCATTGAGGGCCCAAGGTGGGGGATCGTTAGTCTTGCCCCCTCATGTCTCCAAAAAAAGGAAGCATGCTTCTGATGTTCAATCGTCGGGTAAGGTGGCAATGGTTCTTCCACTCATCCGGAGACACGCGAGGTTGTTGCTGACACTCCTCGCCATGGAGTTGGGAAAGGTCTTATGACTTTCCAAGGCCCCGTCGCCCCTCCTCCTCTTCCTTTGCTGGTGAAGGATAAGGAGTACGCAATTGACACTGTCTGTTCCATTGTCCGGGATGCTGATCTAGACGAGTGCTCGGAGCATGAGACTAACCCTTTGGGTGACTTTGGTCTCCATGGCATAATGAGGGTATGTTGTATTTTTATTCCATTCGTCCCTTTTTCAAGTACCTTCGTCCCTTTTCTAACAGGAATTGGTAGGGATGCGAGCTTTGCAAATCCGTTGTGCTTCTCGCGAGGTGTCAATCAAGTGCCTGAAGTATCGTCTAGAGTCTGAAACAGATGATTTGAAGAAGTTCAAAGAATCTTCTCGGACTCTTGATCAGGAGGTGATTGATCTGAAGGCCAAACTCAGTGGGATGACTAACCAAACCAACGAGTTGGTGAAGGAGAATTCCAATCTGAAGTCTGAGGTGGCAATGCTTCATAAGCATATGGACAAATGTCCCAACCCTATTTCAATCAAAATTGGGGGTTACTATAGGGACGGCTTCAAGGACTTTCGCAAGCAAGCTATCCTAATGTTCCCAAATTTGGGCATCTCTCAGATCTAGATTAAGCTTACTGCTCCGATGACTCTAGCTACTGATCCCATTCTCAACGATTTGGAGGTTGATGATGATGTATTGGTGACTAACGGGCCTGGTGATGTGGCCGACAACCCCGTAGACCCTCAAGACCAAGCCAATAACCCCCTGCCGATCCTTAAAAACTCCGTTTCCTTGTACTTTTTTATTATTATTATTATTATTATTTTATAGTCTTTGGTTTGTACCTCAAGAACAATGATAATGCCCTGTTTTGGGTTTAAGTTACCTTTGCCCTTTGTTTTGGGTTGACACTTAAACTTTTCAGTAATTTCATAACATTTTTTGTTTAATTTGTAGTGATTTTTCATTTGCGTTTTGTATGCAAGTATTCATATTCGTCGGTTTCCCTCATGTCACATCAGTGTTTATTTAATCGTTAGTTTGGAGGGTTTATCTCAGAGTGTTGGGTACTTAGAAAGCTATGATTCATTGGTTACTTCAATCCAACACCCTTTCTTTGAGTCGTCGGTTTACCCTTTGGGTAAGATTTTGAGTTTTGATCAGGTGCACGAGGGCATCCCTGATCGTCTGTCCATCCCTTAGGTAGGACTTAGGACTAGATCAGGTACTCAAAGGCATCCTTGATCGCCTATCCATCCATTTGGTAGGACTTAGGATTTAATTAGGTGCATGAGGGCATCCTTGATTGTCTGTTTTCCCTTTTAGTAGGGCTTCATTTTTAATAAGTCTTTCTTCATTATAGATAATAATAATTCCCTTTGAAAATAAAATGAATAAAATGTTGATAACTTGTTGTTTAATCAGCCAAAAACCGGTTTGTCAATTACATAAACAAAAACTTAAGAAAAGGCAATAACATAAGTGATAACACAAGCTGCTGCTGATGCACTACTGATAGTATCTTCTAAAGTGCTCAGCATTCCAAGGATGATCCGGCCTTTGCCCGTCGAGTGTTTCCAAGTAGTAAGTGTCCTTCCTGTTGCAACCAATGATTCTGTATAGACCTTCCTAGTTAGGTCCCAACTTCCCTTGTGTGGGATCTTTAGTGGCCGTGGTCACTTTCCTCAAGACAAAGTCCCTAGTGTTGAAGTGTCGAGGCTTCACCTTAGCATTATAATGCTTGGCCATGAGGTCTTAGTATCGGGTCATTCGTTGTTCAGCAGCTGACCTCTCCTCATCTAGTAAATCCAAGTGCAAATGGATCCCTTCTTCGTTCTTCCCTTCGTCATGGTGGGCTATCCTATAGCTTGCTATCCCACTTCCATGGGGATGATAGCCTCACTCCCGAATGCTAAATGAAACAGTATTTCTCTTGTGGGTGTCCAAGCGGTTGTCCTATACGCCCATAAGGTGCTTGGTAGCTCATCTGGCCATATCCTTTTTGCCCCCTCAAGCCGAGTCTTGATCAGTTTAAGTAAGGATCAGTTTGTAACCTCAACTTGCCCATTGGCTTACAGGTGGGCAGGTGAAGAGTAATGGTTCTTGATCCCTAATTGCTTGCAAAAGTCTCTGAATCCATCGTTGTCGAACTGTTTGCCATTGTCAGAGATGAGGACCCTAGGAATCCTGAATCGGCAGATGATGTTCTTCCAGACAAAGCTACGGACATTTTTCTCCGTGATGGTTGCCAGTGGTTCTACTTCTACCTATTTGGTGAAGTAGTCGATCCCAATAACAAGGAACTTGAGTTGTCGCATTGCCATCGGAAAAGGTCCCATAATGTCCAGTCCCCATTGAGCGAATGGCCATGGGGTGTTCATCGAGGTGAGTGGGTTTAATGGTTGCCTCACTACATTACTGAAGCGTTGGCACTTGTCACATGCCTTCACATAGGACTGGACATCCTTCTGCATTGTAGGCCAATAGTACCCTGCTCATACAAGCTTGTGGACCAATGATCGCGCCCCTAAGTGGTTTCCACACACCCCTTCATAGACCTCTCTCATGAAGTCATCCGCTTCTTTAAGGACTAAACACCTTAGGTATGGTCGGAAGAAGCCTCTCTTGTATTACACATCCGCTATCAACACAAAGCGTGCTGCCCAGACCTTCAGTCGTTAGGCTTCGTTACGGTCTTCGGGAAGTATCCCATTCTTGAGGTAGGAGATGATCGAAGGCATCCAGTTAATGCCCTTTGGTATCATCTATATCTCCAATTCCTCAATGGCGGGGGATTTCTGAATGAAGGATAGGACCTGTCGACCGACCATCATGTGATCCGCAGATGCGGCTTTGGCCAATTGATCGGCATGCTCATTTTTTTTCCCTTGGGACTTGTATGAATTTTACCGCAAATGTTTGACTCGTCCGTCTTTTAATAAGGTAGAGATACTTTTTCATTCATTCTCCCTTGGCTTCGTAATCCTCGTTGTTATGCCCGACGACAACCAGGAGTCGCTATGAAGGATGACTAATGAGGCCTTAGTTGCTTTGGCCAAATCAAGCCCTATGAGAATGGCTTCGTATTCGGCCTCATTATTGGTCATCGGGAATTGGAGTCGGACGGCACATTTGATGATGTCCCCTTCGGGAGATTGAAGGACCACCCCGATCCCTCCAACACGTTTGTTGGACGACCCGTCCGTTTGAACCCTCCAAGGGGTTGCCCCCTAGTCATTAGTTTCGCCCATCATAAATTCCGCGATGAAGTCAGCTAAGGCTTGGGCTTTGATCGTAGTCTTCGTCCAGTACTGTATGTCGAACTCGCTCAGCTCTATTGCCCTCAAGACCAATCGTCCAACGGCCTTCGAATTATCTATTATTTTTCGAAGGGGTTTGTCCATTTAAACTATTATGGTGTGTGCTTGGAAGTATGGCCTAAGTTTACGAGTTGTTGCGATCAAAGCAAAGGATAACTTTTCCATGGGGGGATATCTCTCCTCTGCTCCCTTTAGTGCTCGGCTAGTGTAGTACACAGGTAATTGCATGCCGTCTTCCTCTTAGATCAGAGCTGAACTGAAGGTTGTGGGGATACAGCCAAGTATAGGAAAAGCTCTTCATCGGGTTTGGATGGACTTCGAAGCTGTGGGGACGCCAGGTATGCCTTCAATTCTTTGAATTCCTTCTGACATTCATCGGTCCATTCAAAAGCTTTCTTCAGGATTTTGAAGAATGCCAAGTGATGGAGCTGGAAATATGCCTCGTCAGTATGTTCCTCGTCAAGAAGATGGACGATCTCTGGGACCTGTTGTCAAGACAAGAAGAAAGCAAAAGAAGTACCTTCATCGGTGTGTGGCCAGCTGGGAATACTCCGATGCTTAAGTCAAATTACACAATCCCAAACTTCACTTGCTCACAGTTCACTATTCTCTCGTGTTTTTGTTGCTTACCCCTTTCTTCGCACTGGGCTCACCTTTTATATCCCTCTCTAGGTGGGTGCAGTTATGCTCGTTAAATGCTGGGTCGAGCATTTCTCTCCTGACCATTGCATTTAATGGGCAATGATAGTCTTAGTGAAGGTGTAACGGATGACCGTTGTGCCACTTCTGTTCTTGTAACTGTCTCTGGCGTAGTTATGGAAGGCCAGCTGTCCGGCTGGCACTAGCTATGCTATTAATGTTCGTATGCCTTGCTAATTGTGACGACAGGGTGTTGCCCTTATGTTCTTCTCTACAAGGATGCAGAGTAGATTGTTATCATTGTAGACGATCAATTTCAGGTATCCATCAATTGCCCCCCTATTCTGTAATCGTAAAGAGTTTGGGACGATATTCGGAATGTGATTGGACGATTCAGCTTTCTGCAATTTTCGATGTCAATCATCTTGGTTTAAATGCAAAGCGACTGCCTCTTCAGGAAGTGGGCACGTGTTGGTTCTTGGTTGGAGGTGTGTGCGAAGTTTCATCGTTTTTGGTGCGCTTTAATTTTGGGTTTTCTTTTTAAAGGAAACCGTTCCCCTACCTCTTTCCTATTTTGCCTGCCTCTCGAAGCACCAAGTGATTTTTCATCTTCAGAAATCCTAGTAAGGTTTCTTTACTTTTTTGCTTTAATGGTTGGTTTTGAGCATCTCAGTCAAGAGTGCCCCTCGGTCTCTTTTTTCTTTGGCAGGTTGGGAGTTTTTCTTGAGTATTCTTCTGGTTGTCGTCCTCAATTAGGCCTGTTTGTGTCTCGCAACTCTGCTATTAGGCCTGTTCTGTTCACCCTCTATCCTTTAATCCAACAGTCTTTAGTTAGGTATCACTTAGAGATGGACCCTGTGGAGTATAGGGCGGATGATGTTAGGTCTAGTGAATTGGAGACCGGTCTGTCTTCCAATGCTGAGTCCTTAAACTTAGTTATTGATACTGCCATCTCTAGATTGCCTTCGTCTTCAACCTCACGGCCTTTACATGCTCTTTCCGAGTCCTATTCTCTCAAAGTAAGCCACTTGAAGGGTTATAGAAAAAGGTTTCAATTCCCTAGAGGAACTTCTATCTAATTACCCCATTTAGGTGAAAAGGCTTGTGATTTCGCCCACGGCGAAGTGTGTTTTTATAAGGCCGACTTCCTGTGTGGTCTCCGTTTTCCTATCCATCCCTTCAATATGCAAGTGTTGGACGAGTTTCAAATCGCTCCGGGACAGCTTGTTCCTAATGCTTGGAGGACGATTATCAGTTGTATGTCTATTTGGTTGTATGCTTGTGACAGGGAAATGATAACCCTGAACGAGTTTCTGTACTTATACCATTTGAAAGCTTTGACCCACTATGGCTATTTTGAACTCTTGCCGTGGGAAAGGAAGTCTAGAGTAGTTAGAGGTTTTCCCTCTTCTTTCCGTGACTGGAAATCACGGTATTTCTTTGTCTCAGGTAAGGGTTGGGAAACTCTATCTGATGACTTTTAGGGAGAAATCCCCAGATTACTGCGAAAATGGGAAATTCTTGCCCTTGGTGCGTATCTCCGTCATTCTTCTTTGTTTCTTTTTGCTTTTTGGGTCCTCTGTCTGACGATGATTTTTTTTATTTTTTATTTTTAGCACTTGATCAACCAGACTTAGAAGATCAGTATCGTCATCATGTTCGCGTTGCGCTTGCTTACGCTTGCGAAGTAGAAGATTTCGACGATTTTGTTGATCCTCGTCAGTTGTACGCCTGCTGCTTAGGTCCAGAACCTTCGACATACGTGTTGGAAAAAATTTGTCAAAAGGAAAAGAGTAAGATTTTGTCTACCTTTAAACCTTTCACTTTTGTCGCTTTTCCTTTGTCTGTGTTCCACTTAGCTTTGGTTGCCCTCTAACATTCTTTTGAAACAGAAATGGCAACTAGGTATAGCAAAGATAAATATGCTCGTATCTAGAATTTGAAGAACGAACCTTTAGCCAAGTTGACATCTGACTCAAAGAAAAGGAAGTTTGGTGATGAAAAGGTTGATGCTACCCCTTCTTCAACTGTTAATGTAGCCCCTTCTTCTCCCACCCCTTCGCTGGAGGTAACTGCTATAACCACCCCAAAAACTTGCCTTAAGGGGAAGAGCAAAGTTGGGCAAAGTGTGTAGGACAATCCTGCTACCGCTTTGGGCCGTGCGCACAACGTTATCACAAATGACGAGTTGAAGAGTCTATCATCTATCCCTTCTCATGAACTCGTCAGTCAACATATTCACAAATTGGTGCAAGTAAGCAGCTTAGCCCTTATAATGACACATTTTCCCTTTTTTTTTTCTGAAACTTTTTCCTTTTTTGCTTATTCCGAGTAGGTCCTTGGAGAATAGTTGCGCATTACCACTGACTATCTAAACATAGAAGAGAAGGTTGTGGTGGCCATATCAAAAGCAGAATCTGTGGAGGTTGAGTGCTCCCAACTGAAGAAGGATTTAATCACTATTATGAATGAAAGGAACGAGGCGAACCAGAAGATACAGGAGTTAACTAAAGCCCTTCGTGTGGAGAAAGCTCTGGTTGTCCAGAAAGACGAGGAGATTCAGTTAGCTCTCTTGAAGACTGACGAGGAAAGAGTCAAAGTCATTAACAATTTCAAGGAGTTAGAAGAATTTTCAGACCTTCAATTCGTACAGTACTTCAAGGGGTTTGAACTGCTACGCAGGTGGGCAATGAAGCATCATAGTGCAGTAGTCAACTTTTCCAACTTAGACTTTAAGGAGATTGATACCGAGATTCTTGAGGACGAGTCTAAGGAGCCAGAGAAGGATGTGTCTAAGGAAATAGCAATGGACAAGTCTGGCGTTCAGGAAAAAGATAAAGCAACCGAAGGCAAATTCCCCACACCTCCTTCTTAGTTTATTATTTTCTCATTTTCCCTTTTATTTGGAAAACAATGGTAACCCCCTTGTTTTGGGGATTTTTGATGACGGGTTTCCCTTCGGTTTTGGGGCCATCTAACAAACAGCTTATGCTTTTTGTGCTTTTCTTTGCAAAGGTTTTTCGTTTGTCTTCATCAATCTGACCTTTAAGTATTTGTTCTTCTGTCTTGTACTTTGCATCTTTCTAGCTACTTTTGATGAAGTGGTCGTTTTTGCACGTGTGGCTTTTATTGTAATCTAGTCATTTTTTTTTTTTTACAGAATTTTTATCACTTAAGTTTGGATGTTAATCTCGTCATTAGTATTGACGAGATTTTTATCCTTGCGATTTAAACTTATAGTTTTTATCACTTAAGTTTGGATGTTAATCTCATCATTTGTATTGACGGGATTGTTATCCTTGCGATTTAAACTTATAGTTTTTATCACTTAAGTTTTGATGTTAATCTCGTCATTAGTATTGACGGAGGTTTCTATCATTTCCTCCTCTTTCTTGGTTTAAAGGAAGCTGTTTGCCTTGAGGCGTATGTCATGATATACACTGAATGTAGTTCTGAAAACATCCAATCTGTTTTATTCTTCCTTTCTTATAAAGATGAATTACAAGGACATAAACTTATGGAAACACAAAAGTGCTACATGTAAAGTACTGAATAATAAATCAATACTGAATAGGAAACAAAACAAGTGCATAATGAAAAACTGACTTTTCGCTTATCTGTATGTAAATAAATGAGATGTTCCGAATCCCGGAACTTATTAAGGTTGAATCTTCGTTCTCCTTACTGATGATACTTCTTGATATGTTCTGCATTCCATGGACAAGGCAAAGGTTTTCCCTTCTCAACTTCTAAGTAGTAACTACCTCTTCTTGAGTAACGGACGACCTTGTATGGGCCTTCCCAATTGGGGCCTAATTTCCCGTCGTTTGGATCCTTGGTGGCTTGTGAAACCTTCCGTAGGACCATGTCTCCTAGGTTGAACCTCTTCAGTTTGACTCTCTGGTTGTAGTACTTCATCATCCTCTCTTGGTACAGTGTCATTCTCTGTGCAGCATCATCTCTGACTTCGGGTAAACAATCCAAGGCTAACTTGAGGCCTTCGTCATTTCTTTACTCGTCATACCAAACTTTTCAAATGCTTGATATTCCAATCTCCACAGGGATCCCTGCTTCAGTTCCAAAAGTCATCTTGAAAGGAGTCTCGCCCGTCGGGGTCCTTGTCGTTGTTCTGTATGCCAATAAAATTGCTGGGAGCTCGTCAGGCCATACCCCCTTTGCCCCCTCAAGTCGGGTTTTGATCAATTTAAGCAAGGTCCGATTTGTGACTTCTGTCTAACCATTGGCCTAAGGATGACCAGGTGAGGAGTAATGGTTCTTTATTCCTAACTCTCTACAGAAGTCTTTGAACTTTTTGTTGTCAAACTGTCGTCCGTTGTCAGAGACGATAATGTGAGGGATTCCAAATCAGCAAACAATATTCTTCCATATGAAGTGCTGTATCTTCGCATCTGTTATAACTGCAAGAGGTTCTGCTTCTACCCACTTTGTAAAATAATCAATGGCAACGACCAGAAATTTTACCTATTTCTTACCACGAGGTAGGGGGCCCATTAGGTCGATTCCCCACGTGGAGAATGGCCAACGCGAAGTTATGCTGGTTAAATGCTCAGCTGGGACATGTTGCACATTCCGAAATCGTTGGCATTTGTCGCATGTTTAGACAACTTGAGTTGCATCCTTCAGCATTGTTGGCTAGAAGTATCCTACACAAACAACTTGACGGACGAGAGAACGTGGTCCGGAATGGTTTCCACATACTCCTTCATGGATTTCCTTTAGGACATATTTAGCATCTATTGGGCCAAGGCACTTCAAGTATGGTTGGGAGAATCCCCTTTTGTATAGCTCGTCGTTTAGGATTGTAAACCTTGTAGATCTGATCTTGACTTTACGAGCTTCGGCTGGGTCTGACGGAAGGCTCCCAGTCTTAATGTAAATTACTATGGGATCAATCCAGCTTTCCTCTGACTGCACATAACTTATTTCAAGCCCTTTGATACTTGGGAGATACTATACTTCTAGCAGCAAACCTGGTCGTCCTTTTCCCGCATCTGACGATGCCAGCCTTACAACCTTGTTTGCTTCAGAATTCTCTTCCTGGGGCACTTGGATAATCTTGACATCATCAAAGTTAGAAATTAACTGATTAGCCAAAGCCAAGTACCTCTTCATTCTATCCTCCTTAGCCACGTATTCATTGTTCAGTTGTCTGGTCACAAGTTTCGAATCAAAGTTCAATATCAGGCTCCTTGCTCCAAGAGCCCTTGCCACCCGTAAGCTCGTCAAGACGGCTTCATATTCTGCTTCATTATTCGTCGCAGGGAATTGGAGTCTCACCCCATACTTGATGACGTCGTTTTCTGGGGAGGAGAAAATTACACCTACTCCACTTATGCCCGATGCTGTTGATCCATCTGTGTGTATCATCCAGTGTCCTGATTCTAGATCTTGCTCGGCCGTAGTGAATTCAGCAATGAAATCTGCCAGTGCTTGGGCCTTGATTGCCGTCCTGGGTCTGTAGTCAACGTCGAACTGGCTCAGTTCTATCGCCCATTGGACCATTCTTCCCGCTGCGTCTGGCCTGCCCATGGCCTTTCGTAGTGGCTGGTCCGTCAATACTAGTATTGTATGCGCTCGGAAGTAAGGACGAAGCTTCCTCGACACAACAATCAAAGCAAAGGCTAGCTTCTCTATCCAGGGATATTTTGCTTCTGCCCCTTAGAAAGCTTGGCTTGTGTAGTAAACTAGTTTTTGAACCTAGATTTCTTCTCTGATAAGTGCTAAGCTCACTGCCGTTTCAGAGACAGCTAGGTATAAGAATAAATCTTCCCCTTCGACGGACGGGCTTAACAATGGTGGTTTGGACAAGTAACTTTTGAGAGCTTGAAAAGCTGCTTCGCACTCGTCTGTCCAATGGAAAGCCTGCTTCAAAGTCTTGAAGAATGGGAGACACTTGTTCGTCGCTCTAGACACAAACCTATTCAAGGCTGCTATGCGTCCTGTCAACCTCTGAGCCTCTTTCACACTCCTTGGTGACGTCATATCCAATATGGCTTTGACTTTCTCGGGGTTAGCCTCTATTCCCCTCTATGAGACCATAAAGCCCAAGAACTTCCCAGATGACACCCCAAATACGCACTTGGCTGGACTCAACCTCATTTTATACTTCCTTAATACATCGAAAGCTTCCTTGAGGTCGTCTAGATGATGCTTGGCTTTTCTACTCTTCACTAGCATATCGTCAACATAAACTTCCTTATTTCTCTCGATCTGTTTAGAGAACATCTGGTTTACTAACCTTTGATATGTAGCTCCAGCATTCTTTATACTAAAAGGCATGACCCTGTAACAGTATAACCCCTGGTTGGTAACAAATGCAGTTTTCTCCTGGTCTTCCTCACTCATACGGATCTGGTTATAGCCTGAAAACGCATCCATGAAGGTTAGTAACTCGTGGCCTGCCATTGAGTCCACCAGCTTATCAATCCTAGGGAGGGGAAAGCTGTCCTTAAGGCAGGCTCGGTTAAGATCTGTAAAATCCACGCACATGCGCAATTTCCCATTGGACTTTTTCACCATGACGACGTTAGCCAACCACCTAGGATAATATACTTCCCTAATGAATCCAGCCGTCAAAAGCTTTTCTACTTCTTCCATAACTACTTTGTTCCGTTCTGGGGTGAAAACTCGTCGTTTCTACTGGATGGGTTTCTTAGCAGGATCGACATTTAGCTTGTGCTCTATGACCTCATTTGCTATCTCCGGCATATCTTCGTGAGTCCAAGCAAAGACGTCTAGATTTTGCTTGAGGAATTCCATAATCTTGCTTCTCAAAGCCATGCTAAGTCTTGTCCCCACCTTTGTTACTTTCGTCATGTCCTCGTCTACCAAGTTCACTTTGTCTAGCTCTTGGGACAATTCTTTTGGTTCCTCTTCCACTATCCATGCGTGGTTTTCTTTTGAAGCCAGGACTACTTGATAACATTCCCTAGCCAATAGCTAATCTCCATATATCTGACCTACCCCGTTTGGAGTTGGAAACTTCACCTTCAAGCAGTAAGTCGACGTTATTGCTTTGAGCCTATTCAGTGTGGGTCGTCCCAAGATGACATTGTAGGACGACGGGCAATCGACGACCAAGAAATCTACTTGAATCGTCACCTGTGCAGGATACGTTCCGGCTGTAACGGATAACGTGACAATTCCCCTTGGGTAAATTTTATCTCCGCTAAAACTGACCAGTGGAGAATTAAAGGATCTAAGTCTCTTAGGATCCAATTTCAATTGTTGGTAAGCCGTCATGTACATTATATCTGCCGAGCTTCTGTTATCCACTAGCACCCTCCTCGCGGCAAATCCTTCCATCTCCAAAGTGATGACGAGTGGATCATCGTGAGGTTGCTTTATTCCACTTGCATCCCGCTCAGAAAATGTGATGTCGTCATCATATGACCGTCGATACTTCTAGGATGGATGTTTCATATGAACACTGTTGACCTGCTTGTAGTACATCTTCTTCAAAGACTTGTATGAGCCTCCTGATACTGGCCCTCCAGCTATTGTCCATATTTATCCCACGACTTGTTTTGGATGATCTCGTCTATCGTCCTTCGCATCGTCATGATTTTTATCCTCAGACCTTGGTCAAAACTGATGATCCTTTTTAACGAACTTTTAAAGCTTTCCACGCTGGATCAATTCTTCTATTTGTTCTTTCATATCGCGGCATTCTTTAGTATAATGACCGTGATCCTTATGAAAACGACAATACTTCTTTGGGTCACATTTCCTCGAGGACGTGCTCAATGGCTTAGGCCACTTCAACCCTGGTTCATCCTTTATTTGCATTAGGATCTTGTCTGCAGGCATAACTAACGGAGTGAAGTTCATCTTTTCTTCGGGGCGTCGGAACTACGCTTGCTAGCTTTAGTTTCTGAGTATGAATCCTTGCGATCCTTTTTCTTTCCATGAGATTCACCGGTCTCTTCCTTCTTCCGTTTGCCCATTAATCCTTTGGCCGTAAGGGCGTCTTCCCCATTCATATACTTCTGGGCTTTGAACAAAAGATCCATCACAGAAGTTGGTGGCGTCTTGCCTAGTGAAAAGATGAAGTCAGGGTTATTGAGTCCTACCTAAAAAGTCGTCATGATGACCTGATCATTAGCTTCGTCAATCTCCAATACTGCCTTGTTGAACCTCTTCACGTAATCCTTTAAGCTCTCCCCTTCTTGCTGCCTTATTGTTAACAAGTAAGAGGTTGGCCTTTTGTGACGCTGTCCTCCAATGAAATGGCGAATGAACGAGTCACTAAGCTGCTCGAAATTCGCAATGGAAGACGCTGCCAATTTGCTAAAACAAACCCTTGCTGCACCTCTGAGGGTGGCAGGGAATGATCTGCAAATAACCTCATCTGGGGTTTGTTGTAGGTTCAAAATGGTCTTGAATGCCCCTATGTGGTCGAGGGGATCCTTCGTACCATCGTAGACCTCTAGCTGCGGCAGAAGGAATTTTGGAGGCAAGGGGCACTCCAAGACACTAGGCGTAAATGGTGAGTTCGTTCATTTCAGCATGCCATCCAAGTTCATTGCCATATTTCCCTTCATGGCATTTTTCACCTCATCGAGCTCTTTCCTCAGATTCTGCATCAAACTGTCATTTCCAAGTATAGACTGTCCAGTGTACTCCGTTGCATCCTTCCTTTTACTATTCGCAGGGCTGCTGGCTTCCTCGTCATGCTTGCTTCGACTCCACTAGTGAAGCGAAGTGTTACTTCCTTCTGGATGGGCTCTTCGTTTCAGCTTTTCGTTTTGCTTCATTAACTCTTGCATATTTGCTGTCAAAGCTTGGATTTGTTGAGCCATCACCACGGGGTTTGGAGGCATGACTGCTTCGTTGTCCATCTCTAGACTGGAACTTTATCAGTAGGAACACGATGGTCGAATCCCCATAGACGGTGCCAAACTGATGGAGCTGGAAATATACCTCATCAGTATGTTCCTCGTCAGAAAGATGGACGATCTCCGGGACCTGTTGTCAAGACAAGAAGAAAGCAAAAGAAGTACCTTCGCCGGCATATGGCCAACTGGGAATACTCCGATGCTTAAGTCAAATTACACAATCCCAAACTTAACTTGCTCACAGTTCACTATTCTCTCGTGTTTTTGTTGCTTACCCCTTTCTTCGCACTAGGCTCACCTTTTATATCCCTCTCTAAGTGGGTGCAGTTATGCTCGTTAAATGCTGGGTTGAGTGTTTCTCTCCTGACCGTTGCATTTAATGGGCAATGATAGTCTTAGTTAAGGCGTAACAAACGACCGTTGTGTTGCTCCTATTATTGTAACTGTCTCCGGCGTAGTTATGGAAGGCCAGTTGTCTGACTGGCGCTCAGCTGTGCTATTAATGTGCGTATGCCTTGCTAATTGTGACGACGAGGTCTTGCCCCTATGTTCGTTTCTACAAGGACGCAGAGTAGATCGTTATCATTGTAGACGATCAATTTCAGGTATCCGTCACCAAGCATTTGTCCATTGCCCGCGAGATGAATCTATTGAGTGTCGCGACTCTTCCATTTAGGCTTTGTACCTCTTTGACGTTCCTCGGGGGGCTCATCTCTAGGATTGCTTGAATCTTATTGGGTTTGGCTTTGACACCCCATTAGGGTACCATTAAGCTAAGGAACTTTCTTGATAATACCCCTAACACACATTTGCTAGGATTGAGCTTCATTCCATAGAGGTGAAGAGTTTCGAATGCCTCCCTCAGATCATTCAAGTGGTGATCCTCTTATTTGCTCTTCACTAGCATGTCATCCACATATACCTTGACATTCTGTCTGATCTGTCGGACAATCATCTTGTTTATAAGCCTTTGGTATGTTGCCCCCACATTCTTCAATCTGAATGGCATGACCTTGTAGCAAAAAAGCCTTGGCTTATGACGAATAACATCTTCTCTTGGTTAGACTCCTCAAGCTTGATCTAGTTGTAACTAGAGAAAGCATCCATGAAGCTCAACAACTAGTGTCCAGTCGTCGAGTCTACAAGGAGGTCGATCCCTGGGAGGGGGTAGCTATCCTTTAGACAGGCTTTGTTTAGGTTGGTAAAGTCCACACACATCCTCCACTTCCCATTTGCCTTCTTAACCATTACTATGTTGGCCAACCATTCGAGGTAGTAGACCTCTCTAATGAAGCCCACGTCCAACAGCTTATGAACTTCTTCGGCTATGGCCTTGTCCCTTTCTTGTGTGAAAACCCTCTTTCTTTGTCAAATGGGTGGAAAGGATGGGGAGACATTGAGTTGATGGACCATGATATTTGGATCGATCCTGTCACGTCCCAAACTCGATACCCAGATTTGTGACCATGACCAGCATGCTAATATCAAGCTTAAACCTGATATAAACAAGAACCAACTAAAACTTTTTACAAAAGCTTCCCTCTTTATTTTCTTTCTTGTGTCTTTACTTTCTTGATATAACTTTCCACTTGATATTCAGAGCATCTACATTGTACTTCAAGGGATAACACAATCCACCAATTACTAAAATTCTAAATTTCACATAATACACCTCTTAATACTTTAAGGTACACAACTTTCTTTAGATCCTAAAATACACAATACTGCAAAGCTAAACATCAAATTGCTAATTTAGGATCTATACTGTTAAAACTAAAACGAGCTCCTCCCAAAACTCGACTAAGGCTCCCTCTACTCCAGAATAGAACCTATTGACTGAAAGAGTGAAAGGCATGAGCTACATAGCTCAATAAGGGTAAAATACACGAGAATTTAATAAGAATGCATGTAAATCAAATCATTTCATTTTATAAATATTCAGATAGGAGAACATATTTTCATGCATTGTATTTTATACTATTCATAATAATAACATATATGCTTTTCATAGGAAAATAATTGTTCTCCTTTTTCTTATCAGAATAATATTACCAAAACCTTTCAGACTAAATTTCTTTCATTTCTTACAAAGTCACCAAATATAATATTGATTGTTTAAAATCATATATATATATATATATATATATATATATATATATATATATATATATATATATATATATATTCTCTTTACAAAATAATCATTTTGACTTAAATCAGATAATTGGTAACTTTGTCTTAAATTAGAAACATTTCAAAGAATAACAAAACTTTTCTTCATAAACTTCTTCTCATAAAATATTATAACTTTCATAGTCACAAAACTTAACATTTTAATATTAACATAAACTTGTACTTTCGTCAGAAACTTTATCTTTAAAGAACGGCATAAACTTCAAAAACATTTATTTTTAAAGAACAGCTTTTCTTTTCATCAGAAACTTCTTCTTTTCATGAGAGCTTTTAACTTTTCACAATGCATTTCAACAAAATCTTTCTCTCTTGATTAATAAAATAATATAGCTGTTAATAAATAACATATTGGTTAGTCTATATCTGATAAGTTTGTACATAATTGGGAGGCTTCTAGCACCACTTTGCTAGGCATCCAGCATTCCCCACAATGCTAGGGATTCCCGGGATCATACTATAATACATATCTTCAACCATGAGGGTCGGTTGGCATCCTCCACAAGTTGGCCGTTCCCAACAAGGGCGGGTATAGCAGAGTCCTCATCACTCTTAATGGCCAATCAGATAACATTTTCTATGGAAAGCCAGTAATTTAACCCCTACTGGCAGAGTTCAGATCACCAGAGGACATAACCCGAAAACATATCAAACTTATACATCATATTGAAATTCATAATTTGTATAACATTTCATAATAATAGCATTTCCATTATTTTCTTTAAACATCATGTTCGTGGAATTAATAATAGCATCAATATACTTAAATCATATACATAAGGTTTCGAAAGTTCACGAACACATCTTTATCTGAAACATGATTATATATTATATTTCTAATCAAAAACCTTTTAATGCATAATACACTTTAAAATAACCTCATGACTTACCAAATGTCCATATAACTTGTCCCTTACCTAAAAGCAGAGGAACCAAGAGCCTAAAGTCGAAGAAGCTCAAACCTGGGGGCTAGTAATACCTAAACCAAATATCAAAACTTATTACTATCAATTTTACCTAAGAATAAACTTATTCATTCATCTCAAAACCTATCTCTTAAAATCAAGGAAATCATAATCCCACCTCAATGAGGTTCCCCAAACACGAGATACATTAATCAAACAACATGATGTACCAAATCATAGAGAAACCATTATTTTAATGTTCATATTCAGATCATGTCAAACAACTTTAAAATCAATTCAGAATGTGTTTGAAATTGGAAGCAATGGTGCATGCATAAGCTTACAGAAGGCAACATACAGCATGTTGAACAAAACAACTTCATAAAAACAACAATTGAATGGTTTAGAACCCCTCCTTTGAGTACTAAACCGTGAACCAAGTTATTCATAATTTATCTATGATCTAGAAATACCAAATGATGAGCATATTAATTTATAGCTCAAAACATTTACCCTAATTTTAGAATTAAATCCTCAAAGTTAGTTATATCATTTACTTTTCACTGTTTATTACAACAGCATATACTTAACTTATAAAATACAACTGGGCTATTAATTCACATCCAATTTTCATGTCAATATACAGAGCCACTCCTATGGATGTCTAGTAGATTCCATATCATTTTCAAAGCCAAATCATAAAACTATGATTTACTAAAAATCATACAAGACAACATACTCTACTCTATCCCAACAAAATTTCAATTAACTTACAAATTACACTATTATTTTTGTATTGATCCAACTGTTGTGAGAACAATTCAATAACAACCATAAGTGTCTTAGCTTTCATAGTAAATATCCCTAGCATCCAAAATCACTGTATACAATTTAATACAAAATTTATCATGCGTAAACACACAATCTGTCACAGTGGCAACTTTGCAACATTTTCTTGTAAAATCATAAAATGATTGCAAATGGCCTTTTTATCATATGGGGATTTTTATACACTCATTAGACATGTTAGAAAACACCTATATATAGTCACTTAACCATTTATAGCAAAATCAAATACAACAAAAATCTCAGCAATAACATCAAATGTACTCACCCTAACCGTAGACCGAGTGACCAAAATGTTTGGGTTCGATTGGATAGAGGTGTGGCTTCAATTGACTGGATTCTTCGTTTCCCGGCTACCCGAATTCATCATCTTGAAGCCTTTCACTCGGACCACAAGCCGCTCCTACTTGGCTCGGATTCAGAACTCAAGCACTTTTATAGAAAGGGTAGGCCATTTCGCTTCGAGTCCATGTGGTTGAAAGACCGTACTTATGAGGCTGTGGTGCAAGACTCTTGGGGAAACCAATCTGGTAATGCTTCGGCCTGGAGCTTTAATGACAAGATTCTGACCTACCAAGACAATCTGAGGGAGTGGAATAAAAAGACATTTGGCCATGTGCGTAATTCGCTAACAAAAAAACTTAAAGACTTGAAAGTGGCTGAAGAGAATGGGATTTACAGAAACAATCCAAAGATGATTTATAAGCTGAAGGGGGAGATCCAAAGTCTTAAAAACAGGGAGGAAAGCATGTGGAAGCAAAGGTCGTAGAATGCTTGGCTCAAGGAAGGAGACAGTAACATTAGGTACTTTGACTGTCGTGCCACCCAACGAAACCGCCGCAATTTTATTGAGGGTTTGGAGGATGAGGCAGGGCCGTGGGAGGTTGATGAAACTCGAATGGGCAGGGTGCTGGAGCAGTATTTTAAATCCATCTTCACTTCCTCTGATCCAATGGGCTTTGAAGAGATTTTAAATGGCATCCAACCAGCCATGACCGAGGAAGCAGCAAGCTTTCTAGACCGAGATTTTCAAGTAGTGGAGGTCTAGTTTGCGCTCAAACAAATGGCACCTCTCACGGCTCCGGGCCCCGATGGTATGTCTCCCATTTTTTATAAATCTTTATGGCATATTATGGGTGATGATGTAACTGCAATTATACTTAAGGCCCTTAACACAGGTGTTGTGCATGAATCCCTTAATACCACCTTTATTACATTGATACCAAAAATCAAACACCCAAAAAAAGTGGCTGATTTTCGGCCAATAAGCTTGTGTAATGTTATTTATAAACTCACATCCAAAGTTGTAGTGAATCGTCTGAAAAAGGTCCTAGCTCAAACTATTCCTAAATCACAAAGTGCATTTTTATCGGGGAGACTCATTACTGATAATATCCTTGTGGCGTTTGAAACGCTACACTATCTTAAACGAAAGACACAAGGGAAGTTGGGGTATATGGCACTCAAATTGGACATGAGCAAAGCTTATGACTATGTAGAATGGGTGTTCTTAGAGAAAACCATGTGGCATTAAGGGCTTGGGGAAAGGATGGTAAGTCTCATCATGTCTTGTTTATGTTCTGTCTCTTATTTTGTGCTTCTTAATGGGCAACCTGTAGGAAACATCAAGCCTAGTAAAGGGCTGAGGCAGGGGGGACCCCTCTCTCCATATTTATTTCTCATGTGTGCAATGGGACTTCAAAGTTTGATCCACAAAGCTGAAACTAAGGGGCTCATTCAAGGGGTGGCAATTTGCAGAAATGGCCCAAGGATTTCACACTTATTTTTTGCTGATGATAGTGTGTTTTTTGTCGAGTAAGGGAGGAGGAATGCCAAAACATCCTTGAGATCCTAGCTGTCTATGAAAGAGGCTCGGGTCAAAAAATTAATCGTGACAAGACTAATATTTTCTTTAGCTCCAATACCCTTCATGATACTCAGGTTCAGATCCAACAGTTATTGGGTGTGCCAACTATCAGACAATATGAAAGGTACTTGGGTCTTCCTGCTCTTGTGGGTCGAGCTAAGATGCAAAGCTTTATTTACTTGAAGGAAAGGGTTTGGAAAAAACTCCAAGGTTGGAAGGAAAAACTTTTATCCCAAGCGAGGAAGGAAGTCTTAATTAAATCGGTCATCCAAGCCATTCCAACGTATACAATGAGTTGCTTCAAGCTTCCGAAGGGACTTATAAAAGACTTGGAGGTTTTAATACGCAAATTCTTGTGGGGATATAGTGGGGACAATAGAAAGGTTCATTGGGTGAAGTGGGAGAAATTATGTGAGGCTAAAGAAGTTGGTGGTTTGGGATTTAAGGAAATTGAGAAGTTCAACGATGCACTATTGGCTAAGCAAGTTTGGCGTATGATCAATAATCCGGAGTCCTTATGTCATCGTGTGTTTAAGGTTAGATTTTTCTTGGATTGCTCTATTTTAGAGGCTAAAGACTCAAGTGTTGGGTCTTACGCGTGGAAAAGCATTCTTAGTGCGAGAGATGTGATCTGGAAAGGGATGGTGTGGCGTACTGGAAATGGGGAATCAGTGCGTATAAAAATGGATAAATGGCTGCTTGCACAGTCAAGCAGGTCCGTTATTTCTCCAATCCTTCAGCTGGCACCTAATGCTAAGGTTAGTGAACTTATTGATCATGATAGTGCTGTGTGGAAAGCTAATTTGGTGCAACAGTTGTTTTTGCCTCATGAAGTCTCCATTATCATGGGCATTCCACTAAGTGAAAGGCTTCCCCCTGACAAAATTACTGGGGCGCTTACTCCATCTGGTATGTTCACTACCAGTAGCGCATATAAGTTTATTATTGCTTGTGATTTAGCTTCTATTACAGGTACCTCAAATCTGAAGTCTCAGAGGAGATTTTGGAAAAGCATTTGGCAGCTTCGCACTCCAAATAAAATCAAGCTTTTCATCTGGAAAGCTTGTCAAAATGCCTTACCAACTATGGCGAATCTTCAGCAAAGCCACATTGCCACAACAGCAACCTGTGAAGGCTGCAAAGAACAACCTGAGGACCCTCTTCATGCCCTATGGCTCTGCAAAGAAATATCATGTGTATGGAGTTCAATGGGCTGGTTTTACCATGATGTTCCACCTCAACCAATCTCATTCAGCGACCTCTTCTCCAGATTTATGCAGTTCCAGGATGACTTTAGAATGGAGATTTTCTCAATCATCGCCTGGCTCCTTTGGAATAGACAAAATGCTAGGCATTTTAGGAAGCTTGTTCATCCACTCCACAAGTTATGCAGTATAGCAGGCAATATTCTTCAGGAATATCGTGCAACCCAGAATGAGGATAAGGAATCAGCACCCACAGGCCCAAGTGTTTTGCAGCATTGGCGTCCCCCTGATCATGAAAGTTACAAGATTAACTTTGATGCGGCAATATTCAGGTCATCCAATACAGCTGGCATAGGAGTGATGGCTCGTGACTGTGCTGGGGAAGCAATAGGAGCTCTGTCTATGTCCATTCCCCTGCCTTAATCCGTAGCAGATGTGGAGGCTTTAGCCTGTCTCAGAGCGATTCAATTTGCAGTTGAAATTGGCTTGACTCAGGTTGTATTTGAAGGTGATTCATTGGTGATCATCAATGCACTTACCACTGATTCTGGGGATTTGGCCACCTATGGTGCTGTTCTAGATGACATTCGTGTAATGGTTTTGGGCTTCCAGATGGTAGACTTCCAGCATATGCCATGCACTTGCAATTTAATAGCTGATGCGCTAGTGAAGAAAGCAAACTCAGCTTTAGGTATGCAGGTTTGGTTAGAGGATATTCCCACAGACATTGTCCCACTTGTGTTAAGAGATGTCCATTAATCTGTACTGCTTGTTTCGTTAATAAATTCCCAGGCCTTTGGTTTGGTTTCTCAAAAAAAAAAAAACACTATATATATATATATATATATATATTGTTAGGTTCGAAGACTTTAGAAACTAAATGTATTAGAACTTCAATTTGTAATGTGTTGGCAAACTATGATCAAAACTTAGAGTCTAGATTTAGGCTGCTCAAAGTTTGTTTATTTGTAAAGTTGGAATCGAGTGATTGCAGGATTTATTGGTCTAAATCTGCAAGGCTCGATTGATTGAACCTCGTGTAGGTTAATTTTCTGCATAATTTTTCAACTCAGCCCAAGCCCCATTTAACGTGTAGGGTTTTATATTTTACTCCAAGTATAAAAGGAAAAACCCTAGCTACGTTTTAGAAGTCTTTGTTGTGCTGTGTGTTGAATCTCTTGTGAGATTCAACACATTTACACACTTAGAGTTATCAAGATCAAGATTCATGTCAAGAACTTAGTGATCTCTTCAGTTGCTGCATAAAGAATTTAAAGAAGATCTAAAACTTTTGAGTGGAGTCTCAATGTCACAAGTAGGAGTACTTGTGGTTACAGTAGATCAAGGAAAGAAGTAGTCCGTGGACTTGGAGCTGTCACATGGTCGTGGTAGTAAGTTTTCTACTTGAGGTAGCAATAAGATGTTAGTGGTCTAAGTCTTATTGTACAAACTTCAATTCTTTCACAGTGGATCTATTTTACCTTGAGGATAGCTAGGTTAAATCCTCCCCAGGTTTTTTACCAGTTTGGTTTTCTTGGGTTATCATATCGTGTGTTCTTTATATTTCCGCATTACTTATATGATATGACTTCATAGTGAATCTGTTTTACCTTGAGGATAGCTAGGTTAAATCCTCCCCAGGTTTTTTACCGGTTTTGTTTTCCTAGGTTATCATATCGTGTGTTCTTTATATTTCCACATTACTTACATGAGATGATTTGATTGTGTTAAGCTAAAGCTGAATAATTTATCTAAGTAATCACTTGTCTAAATAACTAGGTTAAACAACTTGTGTTTTAAGGGGTCTAAAAATGTACAAGTGGTATCAAAGCAGGTTAGCTCTTGTATTTAGATCTTTTGATCTAAGAGTTGATCCTTGACCCCTGTTGTCATGGATTCTTTGAAGTTCTTATTGCTAAAACTCCAACTTGTCTACTTTTGGTTTGTGTCACTTGTTGCATGTGTTAAGTCTTTCCTTTAGTATCTTGGAATAATTACATGTGATGATAATTTTGTGTGTTATGCTACTTTAACCGCCTTAAAGGCATGTGATTCTTGTCTTTGGTATTTGGATAGTGGTTGTTCCAGGCATATGACAGGAAACAAATCTCTATTCAAGACACTCTTTGAAGGAAAGATTGGAACAGTCACGTTTGGAGATGGAAGCAAATTTGTGATCAGCATGGTTTTGAAACCCGGACCGTTCATTGAACTATAAAAGGGAGAGGTTCAAGATTTTTGAGGTCGAACCAAGGTCGAACTGTGATGACGTCATAATTAATTTAATAATTATTTTTTATATAAAAAAATATTAAATTAATAAAAAAAAATATTAAATTAACTAAAATAATCCAATTAAATATAAATATCTATATTTCAAATATATATTTTCATATCATAACTTTTACAAGACAAATAAGAAATATAAAATCCTAAGCAAATTTAAATATAATATCTATTTATTTATTTATATATTGATTAGTTAAACTTGTAATAATAATAATAATAATAATAATAATAATAATTATTATTATTATTATTATTATTATTATTATTATTATATAAGAATTAGAAAGACACTCAAATAAAATAAAATAAATTATTTAATAATTTTAAATTGAAATAATTGTTTAATAAGTATTATATACTTAACTGTAAATATTAATTAAAATTAGAGCAATAATAGTACCATAACATTTTATACAAATTTTGTCACAATTTGCCACGCAATGAGACGTGAGTGGTAGAGATGTAAACCCATAATTTTTTTTTTTTTTCATTACTCACACTTTGCCATGTGTCAAATTATAGAAAAAAAATTTGTTAAATATTGTGATACTATATTACTCTCAGAGAAATGATATGTCCATAATATTTTCACAACATTTTTACAACAAATCCTAAGTGGCAGGTTGTTACTGTTGTTATTATTTGGCCAAAAAAGTAATCTTAGTATTAGGTTCAAAATTGAATCAATAACAATTAACCACTTATGATTTGTTGTAAAATTATTATGGACCTAGCACCTTTCTTACTCTCAAAAATAATTAAAATATTTAATGCACCTATCGGCTATCAATGCAGGTTACATTACGTTGGGTTGCTAGAAAAAACATCTAAATCTAATGGATGAAATTATTTTGCTTTTATTAAAAAATTAAAACCTTTCATCATTTCCAAGTTAGCCACACGTGAGGGATAGAGACTTCGGAATTCAAAAGGAGTAACAAAAGTCTAAAGAAAGAAAGAGAAACACATACCTCAGTGAAAAAGAGGAAATTACAGAGCTCCATCAACAGAAAAAAGAAAGAGAAGAAGAAAAAAAAAAAAAAAAAAAAAAGAAAGAAAGAAGAAGAAGAAGCAGCAGCAGAAGACGAAGATACGTGTTACTGTAATTTGTGTTTTTGTTTTTTTGATCTGATGTAGTTTGTGTATACTATTTATTTGCTGAGCAAGTGGGGATTTTGTTTTGTTTTTTTTTTTTTTTTTTTTGAGGAACTTGTCTTCTTCTTCTTCTCTGGTTCTTTTTATTTTTTCCTTACAAATCCCTTTGTTCAAGATCTAAAATTATCAAATCTCCTTCCGATCTTTGTTCTTCTTCATGTTCTTTCATTTCTTCTAGATCTGATCATAACTTCATACCGGTGTATTGACCAAAATTCACTGGAAAAGCTGAAACAAAAAGAAACCGTCCGACCCTCAAAAACCGGTCACGGTTCTCTGAATTGTACGGTCCGACCACGGTTCGTAGGGGTTCCTGCTTTTTTCACATAGAGCGGTTCTTGAAGCTAAAAAAACCTTGAAGCTAAAAAAACCGCAAAACTAAGAGGTTTGCGATTTTTCCGGTCAGATCATACGGTCCAGTCCGGGTTTCAAAACCTTGGTGATCAATGGCATTGGAATTGTGGACATTCCAGGGTTGCCGATATTTGAAGATGTCTGGTATGTTGATGGGCTAAAGGCTAACTTACTCAGCATTAGTTAGATTTATGACAATGGACTGAATGTTCTTTTTACCTAGTATGAATGTGAGATACTTGATAAAGGAGGTGACTGCATGTGTATTGGTGTTAGGACAGTAGATAACTGTTATGGTATAACACCAAGTATAAACAACAAGTGTTTCAGTGCGGAGATCAATCAAGTAGACTTATGGCATCAACGGTTGGGACACGCAAGTCACAAGCAATTAGAGAAGATTTCAAAGAGTGATGCAATTATTGGTTTGCCCAAGTTTGAAAAGATAGAGAAGTGCATATGTGGACCATGTTAGATGAGTAAACAAGTGAAGTCCAAGCATCCGTCTGTAACTGAAGTTCAAACTTCAAGACCTTTAGAGTTGTTGCACATTGAACTCATGGGTCCTGCCAGAGTTCAGAGTTTAGGTGGAAAGAAGTATATTCTAGTTGTTGTGGATGATTTCACTAGATATACTTGGGTTATGCTTTTGAGAGATAAGGCAGAGGCTTCTAAAAAGATGATACACTTGTGCAAGAAATTGCAAGTTGAAAAATGTACTGTGATAGCCAGAATTAGAAATGATCATGGGAGAGAATTTGAAAACACAAAACTGGCTACCTTCTTTAATAATCAAGGTACACATCAAGAGTTCTCATTACCCAAGACACCACAACAGAATGGAATAGTGGAACAGAAGAATAGGGTTGTTCAAGAGATGGCTCGTGTCATGCTACATAACAAAAAGATGCCCAGGTCCTTCTAGGGAGAAGCAGTTAACACTGCTTGCCATACACTCAACCGAGTGCATTTCAGACCTAATTCCAAGAAAACTCTCTATGAACTCTAAAGAGGAAAGAAGTCTGTTTTCAAATGCTTTAGGATATTTGGCAGTGATTGTTATATTCTACGTGATAGGGAGAACCTAGAAAAGTTTTATGCAAAGAGCGACAAAGGATACTTTCTGGGATACTCTTTTACTAGTAAAGCATATAGAGTGCATAATCTGAGAACTAAAACAATCATTGAGTCTTCAAATGTGGTGATCAATGATGAATTATGTTCAGAAACTCATTCAGAAAACACTCCTTCGGTTCAAGAAAAAACTATGGAGGTTGATGATCCTATTCGTGATAATTATGTTGGGAAGCATAGTGATGAAGAATTACAGTTATTGAATGATGCTGTTTTAGTACCATCAAGTTCAAAACCATCCACACCTATTCATGAAACTCAACAAGAACAAAGAGAGCCCAGTTCTTCATCAGAACAAAAAGGTACCTCCTTATCTCTAGTCAAAAGTCCATCTTTTAGAGTGAAGTTAAATCACCATGTGACAAACATATTGGGTAGTCTAAATGATAACATGAGATTGAGGTCTAAAGCCTTGAATGTAATTACTGACTCATGATATCTATCCTAATTTAAACTGAAAAAAGTGGATGAAGCACTTCAAGATGCTGATTGGGTTAATTCTATGCATGAAGAACTTCATTAATTTGTTCGCAATGATGTGTGGGAATTAATTCCTAGACCAAAGGGAGTAAATGTGATTGGAACTAAGTGGATTTTTAAGAACAAGTCAAATGAACATGGTACCATTATTAGAAACAAATCAAGACTTGTTGCTCAAGGATATACACAAGTGGAAGGGATTAATTTTGATGAGACCTTTGCACCGGTAGCAAGACTAGAATCCATTAAGATACTCTTGGCCATAGCTAGTCATTTGAATTTCAAGTTGTATCAAATGGATGTCAAGAGTACGTTTTTGAATAAGATGTTGCAAGAAGAGGTGTATGTTGAACAACTAAAGGGTTTGTTGATCCTCATAGACCGAATGATGTCTACAAATTGAAGAGAGCACTCTACGGATTGAAACAAGCTCCCAGGGCATGGTATGATAGGTTAACTGCCTATCTCACTAAGCATGGATTTAAAAGAGGATTCGTAGATACTACTCTCCTCATATGAAATGACAAGAATTATTTTGTAGTAGCTCAAATTTATGTTGATGATATTGTTTTTGGTGCTACTAATGATTCTATGCTCAATCTTTTGCAGATGAAATGAAAAAGATGTTTGAAATGAGTATGGTTGGCGAACTAACTTATTTCTTGGGATTGTACGTGAAGCAAACGGATTCTAGAATTTACATCAACCAAGCAAAGTATGCTAGAAATCTTGTCAAGAGATTTAAACTTGAAAAGGTTGCACATGCTAAAACACCAATGGCTGCTAATGCAAAACTAACCAATGATCCTTCAGGTGAGTTTGTTGATGTTACATTATATAAAAGCATGATTGGTTGTCTTTTGTATCTAACTGCTAGTCGTCCTGATATTTCCTTCAGTGTTGGTGTATGTTCTAGGTTTCAATCTAAACCCGAAGGTTTCACATTTGAATGTTGTTAAAAGAATCATAAAATATGTTAATGGAACTTGTGATTATGGATTGTTTTATAGCAAAGAGTCAAATTTGTCTCTTTCTGGATACTCAGATTCAGATTGGGCCGGCAATGCCGATGATAGAAAAAGCACCACTGGTGGATGTTTTTATGTAGGGGCCAATCTTGTTGCTTGGATGAGTAAAAAGCAAAATTTTATCTCTTTGTCCACTGTAAAAGCAAAATATATTGCTACTGGAAGTTGTTGTTCACAGCTTCTTTGGATGAAAAAGCTTCTAAGTGACTATGGGATATCACAAGACACCATGGTTGTCTATTGTAATAATTCTAGTGTTATCGATATCTATAAGAACCCTGTCCAACACTCTAAGACTAAGCATATAGATATTAGATATCACTTTATTAGGGATTTGGTTGAAAGAAAGATTGTGGCTTTGGAATATATCCCTACTGAATGTCAGAATGCTAACATCTTCACCAAGCCTCTTGATAGAAGTAAGTTTGAAACACTTTGTCAAGTAATTGGTGTGATTCTGTGTCCCTAGTCATCCTTGGCTCTCATGGTCCTTGTACTTCATCTCAATATTCTTTGTAACCATTTCTCTTTTGTTGTTTTGGTTTCCTTTTATTTTTAGGATCTGCATTGCATTACATTCATGCATTTCATAATAGGCTTTTTTTTTTTTTTTTTTGTTCAATAAAAAAAAATAAAAAAAAAGGGAGAAAAAATGTGTTTTTTATTATTTTTCTTGGACTTGTAATCAAGGCTGGCCATATTATCTTTACATAACATGTTTGTGTACCTTGTTTAGCTTGGATGAGCTTATTTTACTACACTTTGCTAGTTTTAGCTATGTAGTGCATGTTGTGTGAGAGTTGTTTATAGTTTTTTATCACTTGATCTTACTTTTGAAGTCACATGCTTTTGATTGTTTGGACTTAAACTTAATGAGAAAGGCATAAATAACCATCTCACCACTATTTACTAGCCAATCATGAACACCTTAGTGCATATCAAAAGATTTTGTGCTCAAGAAAGTGTAGCACATGCATAAAAAAAACATAAGGTGTAGCCTCAATTAATGCTAAAATTGGTGTATACATTATTGGGCTATAATAAATTCACAATGAAATAAAATTGGTGTGTACATTTTGAGGCAAAACAAGAAACTTATATGATTGCAAACTTGTTTTCTAGGAGATATGAGAGTTATATTATGTAACTCTTTAGGTGATAGTCTCTTTCAAACTTATGTGATGAATTTTGTAGAAATTGTGATTGATCACTATCTACTTTTCACCTCACATATATCTCAAGCTATTGCTATATACACACACTACACAAGTTATTCTTTGCTAAACTTAGTACATGATATTGTGTGTGATTTTGTTGTGGCCATCCAAGATTACATGTTCCGTGATTTTAATGCAAAATGTGTTTAATGTTTGCGTTTTTTGAGGACAAATTGTTTGAAAAACTTATTTTTGGAAGATCTGGGTTGAATTCAAGTGTTTTTGAAAAACTTTTAATCTCATACTTATGCATTTCATTCATGAAACACTGTGTTTTAAGGAGTTTCCGCATTAAATTTCTCTATTTTTCAAAAATTTGAGTTTTCTAAATTTTTATCTGATCGAAGATGTTTCTCGACTGATCAAAAATGCAATAAAAATTTTGGTTACAATCTGCCTGGCTCGATTGGTGCTCGATTAATGCTGGATCAATCGAATCTGTTTTTCGATCGGTCAAGGCTTATTTTCAACCGATCAAAATTCAGCCAGAAAGTGTTTAAAAGAAGCTTTCCTCACGTGTTCTTCACACTTTTCAAATCTTTTCAAAAGCTTTCTCACTATTCTTCTTTGACCGATCCAACCTAAGCCAATTTTGTCGTTTTCTCCCTAAAAATTCTCAAGTGTTTTTGTCTTCAAGTGCTAGTAAGACCTAAATACCCTTCCTTTTTCATTAAAATCACAATTTTTTTTCATTGGCATTTTTGAACAAAAGAAATTAGGGATTTTTTATTTTTCAATTGTATTTAATCACTTTTGTTCAATGAGTTTTTGTTCCTAGATGATAAAAACTTGATTCCCATGCATTAATATGATTAATTTTGTGATTTGGGAAAAATTGAAATTTCTAGGGCTCGAACCCTTACGAAATTGGGGACTTTTTTCAATTGGGCTAAATAACGAGGTTAAACAACTTGTGTTTTAAGGGGTCTAAAAACGTACAAGTGGTAGTACATATGCATGTTGATAGGGGGAGTTTTTGTTTTGGAGCTAGAGTTTTTGTTTTGGAGCTAGATTGTATTTAGGAGCTTCTTTGATGTATTTCTTTTTATTTGGCTCATGATGTATTTATTTTTTATGGTTTGTATATGTTAGGGGGAGACACTATGTTTTATGTTTATTTTATTGTTTCTTGTTTCACATGTGATACATTGGTTATTGATTTATATTATGAGGTTATTCATGGTATATGTTTTTTATTTTTTGTTTTGTGAAATCAAGAATTTTCTTATATTTTACTTATATTTTCCACACATGTGTTTATGTGTTTGTTAAGTGTTTCAGGAATATACAAGTTAATTCAGTCGTGCTGCTGTCTACACTGGCAACTGGTAGATAGTAGTCAAGTTGAATTGTATTTAGGGCATTTTAAATTTTTAAATTTAAATGGGCTATTTTGTAACTTTGAGCATTTTATATTTGTGATGTGTTTTGTCATGGATTGCCAAAGGGGGATTTGTTAGATTCTAAGACTTTAGGAACTAAATGTATTACAACTTCAATTTGTAATGTGTTCGCAAACCATGATCAAAACTTAGAGTCCAGATTTAGGCTACTCAAAGTGTGTTTATTTGTAAAGCTAGAATCGAGTGATTGCAGGATTTATTGGTCTAAATCTGCTAGGCTCAGTCGATCGAAAATTAGGCTCGATCGATCGAACCTCGTGCAAATTAATTTCTGCAGAATTTTCCAACTCAGCCCAAGCCTCGTTTAACATGTAGGGTTTTATGTTTTACTCCAAGTATAAAAGGAAAAACCCTAGCTACGTTTTAAAAGTCTTTGATGTGCTGTGTGCTGAATCTCTTGTGAGATCTAGAGGTGTTTACCTTCATAAACACTTAGGGTTATCAAGATCAAGATTCATGTCAAGAACTTGGTGATCGCTTCAGTTGCTACATAAAGAATTTAAAGAAGATCTGAAACCTTTAAGTGGAGTCTCAAAGTCACAAGTGGGAGTACTTATGGTTGCAGTAGATCAAGGAAAGAAGTAGTCCATGGACTCAGAGCTATCACGTGGTCATGGTAGTAAGTTTTCTACTCGAGGTAGCAATAGGATGTTAGTGGTCTAAGTCTTATTGTACAAACTTCAATTCTTTCATAATGGATCTTTTTTACCTTGAGGATAACTAGGTTAAATCCTCCCCAGGTTTTTTACCGATTTGGTTTTCCTGGGTTATCATATCGTGTGTTCTTTATATTTCCGCATTACTTACATGATATGATTTGATTGTGTTAACCTAGATCTGAATAATTTATCTAAGTAATCAATTGGCTAAATAACTAGGTTAATCAACTTTTGTTTTAAGGGGTCTAAAAATGTACATATATATATATAGACTTAAAAGTTCATGATTTCCTAATTTTACAAACCACAAATACCATTACTAAAAATTCCATGAAGAAATCATGGATTCTAAGGTGAAAGTAGCTAGAACCCATACCAAGTTTTTGGTTCTTGAAGGGAAATAAAAATAGAATCACTCTTGCATGAAAGGATTTCCCTTTCCTAATTGCTGGACCCGAAAGTATGAAAGGTAGAGAGCTTAAGAGAGTTTTTGAGTTTTCTAGTTTCTTTGAGAGAGTATGAAGGAGAAATGAGATGGAACTTTATTTTTCTTTTGATGTGTGGACCCATGGGTTTGAGAAAAGAGACTCAAGAGAGTTTCTAGCTCTTTCCTTAAGAGAAATGAGAGCAAAGTGAGGTGAGAATTCTGATTTGTTTAGACCCGTGGGAATAGAGAGGGTAAGAGCTTCTTGGTTGTTCTAGTTGTTTTAAGAAAGTAGAAAGAAGAATAAGGTGATGAGAATTGAGGTTTGCATGGCTGGCTAGAGGGTTAATGGGGTGGGGTTATATGGAGGTTAGTGGCCTTGCCACTTGTCTCACATGCATGGCAAGCTGGGAAATTGTCCACACATGGTTGGCCCAAGTATCTTGATTCTATTAGTCATATGTGTAGGAAGTTACTAAAATGCCCTTACCTTAAACACTTAATTAAACACCAACAACTATATATCTAATAACTTAACCACTTAATATAGTTTTTAACATACTTAGTATATATTCATAATACAATTATCCATTCAATTATATATAATCTTTACAATTCTTATTCAATGGCACTACAAAATAATTTGTTTATTGAATACTCTTCTATTAATTATAGAAAGGAAGTGGCTTAAAATAATAATTAACCACTCAAACACATAATTTAACTATAAAGATGGGTCGGGATGTTACAGATCCCAGGCATGTCCTCATGGCTCCAAGCAAAGATGTCCAGGATGTCCTTTAGGAAAAGGATTACCCATTTCGGATCGAAGGGCTGGCTTGCGTGCCGATGCGAGTGATCCGATCTTCGTGTTCATCATCTAGGGAGATGGTTTCTAATCCCTTCGTGTTCATCTCCGCGGGCCTATCCCATCCCACATTCTGTAGGGAACTTCAGTAGTAGGTGATATGTGGATATGGCTACCCTCCACACATTGAGCGTTGGTCGCCCAATGATGGCACTATAGGCTAACAAGCAATCCACTACGAAGAAGGTGACATCCTTGGTGATTTTTTGAGGATAGGTACCGATGGTGACTGGCAGTGTGACGGATCTGACAAGCATGACCTTCGTTCTTCCGAAGCCTACTAGAGGGACATCTAATGGCATAAGTCGTTCCTTACCAATCATCATTTTTTGGAAGGCTGGATAGTAGAGGATGTCGACCGAACTTCCATTGTCCACCAAGATTTGTCGGGTATTGAAGTCTACTATGGTCAAATTGATCACCAAGGCATTGTCATGGGGGTGGTGGACTCGTTGGGCATCCTCCTCAGTGAAGCTAATCATCGAGTCATCCATCCGAGTAAGCTTGGGCAGACAACTAGTGAGCTGGACATTTTGTACCATCTATAAGTAGGTCTTCCTTGCCTTCCTTAAGGATCCAACCATTGTGCTCCCCTCGATGATCACTCTTATCTTTCCAAGTGGGGCCTTGGGTCGTTCCTTGACTCGTCAATTCGGCTATTGGTCCCTTGGTGGGTTTTCTCCTACTCTTTCTCGCCCTACGAACCGTTACAATTTTCCTTGTCTAATGAAGGCTTCTATCTGTTGGTTTAGGTCATAGAAATCGGAGGTGTCGTGTCCATGGTCGCGATGGAAGCGACAGTACTTATTCCTCGGCCTTTTGTTTGGGTCGCCCTTTAACTTATCAAGCCATATCAAGGCAAGGTCATCCCTAATCTGCATTAGGACCTGGTCGAACGGAGTGTTAAGCAAAATGAAGTTGGCGATTCATCCTGGCAGGGGCCTTGATCTTCGTTCATCCCTCCTATCACTCGTTCAAGCTGCCATTCTTCCCCTTTCCAGACAGGGATTGTCATGTTTTTCCCGCTTCTTCGGCCCACCCCCTCTAGCAATCCGGCATCATCGGCGTTCATATACTTTGGGGCTCGGTATAGCATGTCAGCCATGGTCTTCAAATCGTTCTTGTAAATAGAGAATAAGAACTTTCCGGATCATAGTCCATTGGTAAAGGCTGTGACCAATACTTTATCATTGGCTTTGTCGATTAGTAGTGCCTCCTTATTGAACCGAGTGACATACGACCTCAAGCTCTCATCGTCCCGCTGTTTGATGTTTAGAAGGCTTGCTAAGGACCTCTTGTATCGCTGACCCCTAATGAAATATGTGACGAAGATCCCACTTAATTCCTTAAAGGTTAAGACGGAATTAAAGGCTATCTTGCTGAACCACACTCAAACTGGCCCTTTGAGTGTGGTGGGGAAGGCTCTGCACATGATCTTGTCTAGGGCCCCTTACAGGTGCATGAGGGTTTTGAATGACTCTAGGTGGTTAAGGGGGTCCTTCAACCCATCGTATGCTTCCACTTATGGCATTCTGAACTTGGTTGGAAGGGGGAAGGATGTGACCGGTGCAGTGAAGGGAGAATTGGTACGATGGACTAGTTCGTCCAAGCTAGTGGACACCCGACCCTTCAGTTAATTCATCATCATATCCATCTTTTCTTTCATCGTCTGCATCTCTTGCGTCATGCGCAACGTGCCTACTTCCAGCTCGGAGGGACGACTGGTATCCTGTTGGTCCCATCTACTGACAGCATTGCTTTCCTCTTAGTTGTCCCTCTCTTGGTGATCGTTCATCAAGGGACGATTGTTGTCGCGTTCGTCCTTATCCTGTCTGTCATTTTGATCGTTCGGCTCTTAATCATTCTGCTACTTCAATTGTCGCTCCAACTCGTGGTGCCGCTGAGTGAGCTATTCAACCGCAGTGATGAAGGTTTGCACTTGCCTCTCCAATGCATTAGGTGGGTTCCTAGTCTCTTAGTTTGTGGTGGCCATTGATTGTGTCAGGACCATACAACTCTTTGTCCTTGAAACGGTGATATGGCTTATCACTCATTCCCACAGATAACGCCAACTGATGATGCACAAAAATCGTCAGTGAGTTGATTGTCCACACACATGCCAAAAGGTATACCTGAAGAACAAAAGAGAAGAATCAATCAGAGAGCACTGGTAAGGTGCCGGCCAAAGACCCTCTGAATGTTAAGTTAGTGATAAAAGAATATCCAAGAACTCAAGAGTGCAAGTGCTAGGGAGAATTCCATGTATGGGCATATGAGTGGACCCCACACGAGTCCCATGAGAACCCTAAGGTGATGGGTCGTCGAGATTAGGGGTTGGATTGTCGACCTGGGTCCGACGGCCCATGGGGTCGGTCATCCCTTTGGGATCAGTTCAAGTGTAAGGCTGATGATCAGACAAGGAAGGTTCAACGCGCAAGGAAGGTTCGGCACCCCGTGTCCATCAATCAAAAATTATCCTCATCACCATGGTTTACTAAACAACCCCCAAATTTAATAGCGGTTTCAATTGAAAATGCCACTATAGCTTGTGCATTTTTATTCACTATCTATAGGCGTGTTTTTGCGCAACCGCAGCTAGAAAGAAATTGTTGGCCCTGTTTTTTTTTTTTTATTGAGGAGTAGTAGGGTTGAAATTTTGCAAGTGATGAACCAATTAATTGTATGGGGTGACATGGACAATGGACACTTGTTAAAAAAAGTAATTAGAAAGACATTGAATATTCTCTTTCTTTTTAAGGAAAAAATCAATTAGTGCATACCTTGATAAGAGCATGGAAATCTATTGGGTATATACATTTGAGTGAAGTTTCCTTTAAAATAATAATGACAAGAGTGAGTAGTTTTTTTTTAGAGAGTTTCAACTTATGGCATCTACTCCTGATAATAGCTCTTTATCATCAGACCAAGACACCAATTGGTTTTTGGTATAAACAGGAATTGAACCTCAGATCTCTTATTCAACCATCAAAGACTTTGCCAATTGAGCTAACTGGAACTCACAATAAGAGTGAGTAGTTAATATAACATAGTTGGACTAAAACCCATAAACTTAAGTTTTTAGGTTAAGTATATGTTATTCTCTACACATAGTATGTGGTAAAGGTGGCAAGGCTTTTAAGGTACGTTTGGTTCCCTAATTGAATTCAAACACTTGGCTATTTTGAATTTAATTTAGCTTAAAAAGATAACATTGTTTTTATTTTATTGGTCAATGCAACCAAGTTAATTCAATTGGAAAACCTAATGTATTGCCTCTAAGGTATTGTACTTAAATTTTATCATTTCTTGTGTCTTTATTATGATAAATAAGCAGTGGTGGCTCTAGAGATCTTTTCCTAATCATCAAGAAACTTAAATTTTACAAAATCTAATAAAAAGATAACTTCATATATTGACAAAAAATAAAAAATACACACAAATACATAGTCTTACAATTTTCTCCTATGAACCTAATCTACTGCATCTAAGGTATTGTACTTAAATTTTGTCCTTTCTTGTTCCTCAAAAAAAAAAAAAAAAAAGTTCTATCCTTTCTTATGTCTTTATTATGATAAATAAGCAGTGGTGGCTCAAGAAATATTTTCCTGATCATCAAGAAACTTAAATTATACAAAATCTAATAAATAGATAACTTTATATATTGACAAAAAATAAAAAATACACGTAAATACACAATCTTACAATTTTCTTCTATGAATTTTTTTTATTTTGAAATCGTTGCATGATAGTCTTATTATCAATACTGCAAGCTACATTTCTTTCAAAATTTTAGCTCACTAAAAATTTTCTTGGACTTTTTCTTTTTGTTTGTAAGGGCCTAATATATTTTTAAGGAGACCAAAATTTAAGAACAAAATTTTCCTACAAACTTAGTTGCTCACTAAACAAATTAACATGACTACATATTTTGAAAATCTACCCGTTGAATTGCATATTATTAATATTCTTAAAACACATATCAAATTTCATATCAATCAAATGTTATTTACTATTCGATCCATTAACTTATTTTCTATAAATTAATTTTAAACTACAAAAACTTTAAATTTAAACATTTGATTGATAACATAGCTATTGACCTTTGATCTTCTTGAAATTTTGCAAGTATGGAGGATATAAGAAAAAAAAATGTAATTCAATGGTAGAATTGTCAAAATTCACATCCAATAAAAAAAAATATATTGAGCAGAGTTGTAGCCTTAGTGTACAACCAAGTTTGTTGCCAAATTTTGTCCAAAGTTTAATTATGTTAGGCCTAAAAAATTTTATGGTGGTCACAAAAACTTTTTAAAGGTAAAAAGTCATAAAATTTTCAAAATTTATATAAAATAATTTTTTTTTCCCAAGTCAGGATGGTCTTGTGAGTACCTTGCCTTCAATGTGGAGCCACCATATAAATAAGGGATAATAGTCCCTAGTTACCGTGAGAGAGAGAGAGAGAGAGAGAGAGAGATGTCTTAAACTTAAAAATAACAATGATCAAAGTGGGTGATGGATTCTACAAGAAAGTGCCTTAAAAAAATTGAATTACACTAGTTTGCCTTAAGGTTATTAAAATGACACTCCATCCTTTGAGGTTTATATAAATACAACAAATAAGTTCATACCCTCTTACAATAATACTTATGAAATGGAATAATCTATTTTGTTATAAAAAAAATTCCTACTTATTTGTACAAATCTCTAAAAAGGGCAATGTCATTTATACAAATCTTAAGGGAGAGGGATGTCATTTCATTCATAGTTTGGGTAGATCTAGAAGCCTTAAAAAAATATTCTATGAGGAAAATCAAACATGGATTTATCTTTTGCATTTATCAAAATCTTAAGTGCTAGAATGTTTTTTGTTCAAAGGTTTGAAAAATAAAATTGATAGTCTGAGGAGGAGAATGCATGTGTGATATACGAGATAATTATTGATTAGATAGGCTTGTTGGAGGACTAACAAGAGATAATATGTTATAATTGGTGTAATAAGAACCTATGTAAAAATTATGTTGTTTTAATCACAACTTCCCACATTAGCATTTGTGATATCAACTAACTAGCTCGGAATGCATTGCATGGGTTGAGGAAACACCAACCATTGTAAACTTGTAATTTTCAATATAAGTCTTCCAATTAATTCTTTTTTTTTTTTTTTTTTTTTTTAAGTCTTGTAAGATTTCTAACTTTTCATAAATAAATAGAAGCTTATGGTTTAGTTTTTTTTATTTTTTTACCTAGAGCTTGCAAATACACACACCCAATTTCACAACTTGTTGACTTGTGTGATTATGAGCAATAGATGAAAAGTGGCGGGTCCATATTAGTGGTGAACAGAAAATATCCACCACTCACAACAGCACAAGTCAACAAGTTGTGAAATTAAATATTTGATTAACTGTGTCCTAGACACTTTGAGCTGCCATCAACTTAAGACATGCCTGCCCATGAAAAGTTTTGAGAATGGCTTTTGCCCTTACATTGCCTTAGAGATGTTTGATTGGTCCATAATCTTTTAGGCTTTTGGGTAAAACTCTTTAAAAAATAATTTTTTTGCCCTATTTTTTTTTTTTTTTGGCAACAAAATAGAAAATCATTTGCCCTAATTGGATCCTACAAAGTTGGATATCATCTCCCTCTAAACTGTTAGATTGATGACCAGAGTTTCTAACATACTCACTGGCAATTGTTCAATGAATGAATTCTAATTTGCCCCCTTAAGAGTATGTTTTGATAGAAATAATTGCATAACTTAACAAAAATATAAATATAAAGCTACTAACAGGAGAGAGAGAGAGATTGCAATGTGATTTTCTTCTGATAATTTATACATGTTACAGTGTATAAACAATGTTTTGAAGCTAACAAAAAAGCAGGATGACTACAAGGGGAGTGCTTGCAAATTGGCAATCTGATCCAACTTAGCACCTTCAGGATGAATTCTGTCATCATGAAGAACAAGCACCTTCAAAGTGCCAGACTCCTTTAACCAGGCAGCCACCACAGAACCTGTTGATATAAACCTACCTATATTACACTTGGCAACCCGAAAGGGGGCACCCATGCCAGTGAGAAGTGCCTCAATAGCCCGTCTTAGCGTGCCATCACCAACTACTTTGCTATGTTTGCCCCATCCTGTCAAAATGCTGGCAGAGAGCAAAAGACACAGTTTAACTCTTTAATTGTAACCATGATACAAACAGTAATAAATAAGCATATAGTGGACAAATTAATACCTTAATAGCTTTGGCAATTCACGGCCTTCAAACACAACAGAGCGTATGTTGAGCAGCCATGCATGAACCATTGCCCGCGCTGCCCCAGAAGACATCAGATGCAAATCTAAGCAAGAATCAGACCAAACACTCTCCCATACATTTCGGCGCTTGCCTTCAAGCACAACCAATTGTGCCCCTTTTTTCTAATTATAAAAATTCAACAAGAACATTGTCACTTTAGGACTTAGGATCATTCAAGTATTAGTCATTGTATGCATGAACAACCTTGTACAAGAATGATCTGACTGAGCACACATGTACATATGAAAAGTATGGTAATGACAAGAAGCAGAGGAAGAGAGACAGTGGTAATGACTAAGACTTACCTGACCAAAGTGCCATAGCATGTCAGTCAGAGCATTATAAAAAGCAGATGCAGTTGAGGAGTCCATAAGCTTTACTTCATCGAACAAAGATTGGGCTTGAACCCATACATTTTCCCTGTAGCCCATAAGAAGTCCATGGGCCACACCATAGACCTGATTATCAAACAACCGGAGTTCCTCCAATAACATTGAGGCATCTTCGAATGAATTACACCGACTGCATCCAGAGTACAAATCACATACATGAGATTGACCATATACGGGGACAGTTTATATTAATAGAAGACAAAAAAAAAAAAAAAAAAAAAGCAAGTGCCTTTCCCTATCCTCTAAACCATATATTCTCAAATTACCAACTAACCATGGGCATTGATAATTTTGAAGGGTAGATAAGTCTCCATAGCATCCCATAGAGAAAGGGAACAGGTTTCACCCTCCCCTTCTTGAAAAGAAGGCATATTCATGCAGCTTCATCCACTCAATTAGCTTCTACACTAGAGTCTAGACTCACAAGTAGTAAATGAGCAAAAAATGCAAGTCAAATAGTACATCAAGGGTTTGTGCAGAGTTTTTTTTTTTTTTTTTTTTCCCACCTAGCAGAAAACACTTGTACATTATAAATTTGTCAACTTTGAAAATTGGCAAGAAAGTTTAAGTAAACAATTAGGAACTCTATATGGATATTAACACTTTTTATTTAATAAGTATCTATATGGATATTAACACATGAACCTCTTATTTTCATCACAAAAGAAAAACTTTTCCAAGTCATAAACCTGAGGTCCTAGGAATCTTTCAAAAGTTTATCCGTTACTACTTTAAACTATCACAATTAGTTGTAAAGTTTCATCATAGGTCATGTTGCTGCATCAAAAAGTTTAGTTGTGTTAGAAACTGCAATATACTGAATTCAAAAATAGTGCTATGTCACAAGTCCCACTTACAGTTTTCATTTATAGCTCAATCAGCCAAGAGAGAAATATGAAACCAAGGTTTTCAATAGCATTTGACATGCCTAGCGTGAGACAGCATCGAAAAGCTCCTAGTAGTAAAGCATCACTCCCACAAGGAGTAACTTATTAAAAAGTTTCCCACAAGGAGTACAGCTGTACAGCCTCAGACTGAAAATAAGAGCCTACAGATTAAGACTAAGACCACCAAAAAAAATTTCTAGATTGGTACTCGTGCCAGTATAGCATTTGTGACTTAAATGATCTTCATGCAACAAGACCCTCAATATAATAAAAGATGAAAGCATCTGATAAAGAAACATACCTGCAAGCATTTAATATGGCTGAAAAGGTTACAACATTTGGCTTAATTTCTAGCTCGTGCATCTTCTGAAAGACTCCCAAGATGCACACTATTTCCTGCCTAACCCTCTTATCTTTCTTTATGTGACCTTCTTTCTCGGCAGCAAGCTGCCCAAACATCTTCATGATTTGATTATCCTCCCTATTTACCACCCCCAATTCAGTAGCGTCCTCAATAACCATTGGTGATGAAGATTCAATATGCCACTCACCAGCTAAAGCAGCAGTATCAACTGGACATTCTGCAGCTGCAGACCGACCAAAAGCATCAATAATGGAATTATAAGTGACAACATTGGGCCTAATCCCTTCCTTTGTCATCTCATCAAGCAAAGAGACAGCATACTCCACCAAACCATTTTTGCATAGAGCATCAATAAGTGCACTATAAAGAACAACATCAGCTTTCAACCCTGCCTGCTTAAACTCTCTAAAGACCTCCATTGCCTCCCTATACAAACCACCTTTTGAGAACACATCAATCAATGTTGAATAAGTTAACAAATTAGGAAATACATGATCTGCTTTCATCTCTTCAAACATTTTTCTAACTTCATCATACTTTGCTTGCTTCCCATACCCACCCAGAAGTGCATTATATGTTACAACATCCTTCTTAATCCCACAACTCTCCATCTCCCTGCAAACATTCAAAGCCTCCTCAAACCTACCAAGCTTTGCATAAATCGAAAGTAAAGTATTATACGAAACCCTGTCCAAACTAATTGCTAAAAACTTCATTTCATTAAATAAACCCAATGCCTCTTCCAATCTACCAGCCTTAGCATGCCCATCAACCATAGTACTATAAGTCACCACATTTGGCAAAATGTTCTTTATAGGCATCTCCAACATAATCTCATACGCCAAATCCATCTGCCCACCTTTACAAACCGCATCCAAAAGAGTATTATAAGTAAATATATCCTGATCAATCCCTCTATCCACCATCTCAGTAAACAAATTCCGAGCTGCCTCCCACAACCCCCCTCTACTACAAACTGCAAGAAGCGAATTATATGTAATCCGATCAGGTTGCACCCCATTTCCCAACATGTCATCAAAAATCTCCACAACCCTCTTAAACTCCACGCCCCCTTTCCCACATGCATCGATCACAGCATTATAGGTAACCAAATTCGGAAACAAACCCACACTTTTCATGGACTCGAAAACCTTTATAGCCTCATCGCAATACCCACTTCGCCCATACGCACTAATCAAAGCCGAATAGGCGTAAACAGTGTTCCCATACCCCTCATTCCTCGCCGTATCAAAAACCTCTCTAGCAAGTTCAACTCTTCCTAGCCTACCAAGAATACTAATCATAGAGCTAGCTAATTTCCCTTGCTCATTCTTCCTCCTCTCTCTTTTCACAGCGAATTCGAAACAACGAATAGCTTTGGAACACTCCCCTCTATTGCCTAACTCTCTAAGCAAGTAATTATAATCATCTGAACCGCAAAGCTTTGACTCAAAATTAAGCAACACGTTATCAATACCTTTAACATCATGCTTACCTAATTGGATCAAGTGTAGCAGAGCTTCCTGGGCTAGAGGGGAGTGGCGAAAGCCCAATGAGGCTTTGGGCCGACCCAAGTGAAGCTTGGAAACGAACCGGGTCGATCGGCGGCCCGAGAAGTCGGCTGAAAGCTCGGACTTTGGGGTACAGAGAGAATGAAAGCTGGGGTTTTGGGTGGTGGTGGTGGTGGCGGCAGCACAGGGATTTGGTGCATTGCGATGTGAGGGTAAAGGCAAAGGTGAAGGGTTTGAGAGAGAGACTTTGGTATTGGTCCAGTAGCGGCGATTTTGGGGATGGGTTTGGCTTTGGTTTTTGTGGTGGGTTTGTTGGTACTGGTGATTTTGGTAAGGCTTGGTCCCTGTGATTGAACACTGTGGTGGTGTTGAAGCCATTGAAGACAAACACACACGCACACAAAAATCCACCAACCAACAAAAAAGTTATAAAGGTGAGATTTTTGGAGTGAAATTAATGGAAAAATGTGATTTTGGAGATGGGTTTTGGTAGGGTTTGGATGAAGGGGGTGGTGGGAGATGGAGAAGCCATCTTGGATATGGAGTGAGATTTTAGATTTAGAGGGGACTTACTTTTAAGAGTTGGAGATAAGAGGAAGAGAGAGAGTTTGGGAAGTGGCAGCTGTGTGGGACTAGGACTCAGCTGAATTGGGCTTTTTAGATTCAGACATTGAAATATTCGCCTTTCTTTTTTTAATTTATTTATAATTTGTTGGGATTTTTAGGCTTAGGTTTCGGCTATATTTGCTGGATTTATTTGGGTCCCACTTTTTGATGAATGGTTTGGATGGCGTGGAGGGTCCAGATGGAAGTTAACCAGACGTGGAGTATTGGAGTTAGACATGGCAAAACGGGCGGGCCGGGTCGGGTCAATCGGGTCGGGTCGGGTTAACCCGTATTTTTCACATGAAATTTTTTATTTTTTTTTTTATAAAGAAAACAACATGTATTTATCATTTGGAAAGTTATGCAACAAATTACTTGATGTAAAATACATTATTTTGAATTCACCACTTATATCAAGCATGAACTCAATTAAACTTATTAATACTTATTCAATAATTTTAAAATTATACAAATTATAACATTACTATTCAAAACAAAATAACACAAAGATAAGTAAAACAAATACACAAGTTTTATTTCTACACATTATCAACATTTCAAAATATAAACAAAATTACAAATGACTTATTGGATAACTCATTTGATAAAAAATAAAAACATATAAGAAATTTACAATCTTAAAAATTAATTTTATAATCTATTATCAGTTGTAATTGACACTTTATTTCAATTTGAGATATACTTTAAAATTTGATTGCTTACTTATTTATACATGGTCTCTTTTATGAATATCATATTATTGTTAAGCAACACACACTTTAGGAAATATCATAATTTATTTTGAAAAACTGTTTATTTTGGACATAAATTATTAAAAAATAGGTCTAAGTATTCATAATTTATGCTAACTAGTATGTAACCCCGTGCTACCGCACGGGACTGGTTAATTGTAATGATGCTATTGGCCAATTTTTTTGTTTTTGTTTTTGTTTTTGTTTTTGTTTTTTTGGGTTTATGACACAGATGATAGAATTAAATCAAACAATGAAAAATATATATTGCATTTTATTATTTAAATAATGCTATTGGTCTTTTTTTTTTTTTTTTTTGGTTTATCATACATAGGATAGCATTAGATAAAACAATGAATAAAAAAAGAGAATATTGCATTTTATTATTTAAGTGATGCTATAATGAAGAAAAAAGAGAATATTGCATTTTATTATTTAAAATATATAAAGGGACATTAATGGAACTTTCTTCAAAAGTTTCTAATAAAATTGGACATGAATAGCGTATTGGAATTAGAAGTGTATTGCAATTCACAGTTTTTAGTGGAGATGCCATCATATAGCACTTTTTCCCTATAGACATGTCTAATACGCTGTCCTTGAGTTTATTTTGAGTACGTTTCAAGCCGAAGTCAATATTGTTGTCTCTTTTAACACTACAAATTGTCACTGATCAGTTTCACAAAATTAAAATTTACAGAACGTTTTACCTTCTTGTTTTTTCAACATCTGAAGGTTAAATGTTTTTGTTAAAATCCAAAAGTTCACCTAACTAAAAATCATATATACGTATCTTTCATCAATTGTTAATAGCTCTACAATCTATTTATGCACCAAAAGCAATGACTAACTTGAAAGAAGAGAAAGATTACATGTTAGCATAATTCAAAAGCATCATTAATCAAAGATTAAAATGAAACTATAATTCAAAATAATTCCAGCAATTGCCTCTGTCCCAAATTGTAAGCTTCAATCTTCTCCCACCAATTGTGAGCAACTTAATCTCAAAATCCACACTTGAAAATGATTAAAACAATAATCTTGCAAAATTGTGATGATAAGATGTTTATCTTGGTAGATTCAGTTTCCACATTGAGCATTATGAATGGAGGCAACTTAACACCAACATTTAAAAATCAAATTGGACACATAGCACAAAATTAAACTACAATTAGAAATTAATTTGATTCGATTTGAATTCTAAAATTGAACGTCAACTTAATATAATATATATGATTATATTTTTGTCCACTTTTAACAAATTAACAAAATCTTAATCCAGACACACTAAAAACTATTAAAAAATAAGAACTGATCATTGAGCTTGGAATCTTCTTGGAGGCGCCAATGAAGCGCTAATGTATGGGAGTGTGAAGTAAGGAAGAGTGGGATTGAATATTGTGTTTGAACCCGGCCTTGCTTTGAGAAATCCGTAAGGAGGAGGAGAGGGTAGTGTGTGGATCTAGTTGGTAGAGGTTGAGAGAGGAGGAGACATGGGATGACGATATGGAATTAGGAGGAGATGATGTTTTACTTTTATAGTATTTCTCGTTGGACTCCTTGGTTCTAGTTGTGGGATTAGAAGAGCTCCAGATTCTATTGAGATCACCCATAAAAGTGTGCAGGTGAGATGTTCTTGCTTAGGCCAATGAGTATTATCATTGTGGTTTTCTTGGCTTCCGTGTTAAATGTTAATGCATCATTTATTTGGACACAAAAATTAGAAAATTTAGATAAGATGCATGACACAAAATTGGAGTCCAATTTATAATCTCCATAAAAGTGTGCAGGTAAGATGTTCTTGCTTAGGCTAATGAGCATTATCATTGTGGTTTTCTTGGCTTCCTTGTTAAATGTTAATGCATCATTTATTTGAGCACAAAAATTAAAAAATTTAGATAAGATACATGACACAAAATTGGAGTCAAATTTATAATCTAATTAGATTTTTTTTTTTTTTTGAGTTTTGGTTAGGACAAGTGGCGCAAAATTGAGCATCCAATTGAAATCTAATTGGATTTTCTCTCTGCTTCACCTATTATTATATATATAGATTTGATACTTTAGCTTCACTATTTTCACACTTGTGAATGTTTCTCACATATCTACAATTTTAAATCTATGTTTTTAATTCTACTGTAACTAGATTATCTTGGCATGTACTTTGCTATTTGATATTTAAAAATATTTACTCATTACAGAATGTTCAACCATTTATCTTTCAATTAATTTGTATGTAGTTATATAAATGTATCAATTATTTCCTTAAAGTTCACAATAAACAATTAAACCAATATTATCTTATTTTTACTATTTTTTTTACCAAAAAAAAAAAAAGTTTTAAAAAAATGGTTTGGGTTCGGGTCGAGTCGCAGGTCGGGTCGGGTTGACCCGCAAAAAACACGGGTCGGTCACGGGTCAACCCGTTTTTGCTTCGGGTCAAAAAAATCGGGTTCGGGTCGGGTATTTTTCGGGTCGGGTCGGGTCGGATCAGAAAATTCTGACCCGTTTTGCCATGTCTAATTGGAGTGGACTTGAAGAGTAGAGATTAAATTGTTACTTGTAAAATCGGATGGCTTAGATTGAGATTCGAGTGGGCCATGCAAAGAGTAGGTAAATACAGTAGTGGAAAATACTTATATAATCCATAGCAGTGTTCTGCACGCTCCCACAAAAAGACCCCAAAGTAGCCTCGGTTCTTGGACTTTCGAGCCTTTTATTGGACAATTAGGGTATATTTGGCTTAGTTTTTTGAATTAGTAAGGCACGTTTGATTAAGTTGTTAAGCAATTCATTTTCAATTTTTAAATAATATTACACATTTTTTATACCTTTTCATCCATACATATTTCAAAAAATTACAAATAATATTACTTAAACTCATCTGCCAAATGGGCCCTAATTTTTTGTTTTTATTACTCGTTTGGTAGTAACACAGACTTAACACTAGTGGTCAGTAGTATTAGAGTCGTTAAGATAAAAACATATATTCACTTTTAAACACGTGTCACCATCTGACCGAATTCAATGCACTAAACCATAACTAAGTCCATAACAAAAAAATCATGTTATTAGACCAAAAAAGTATTATTGATAGGTTTTACCAAGCATATTAAGGGTCTATTAGAATACCACTTATTTTGCTGAAAACTAAAAAAATTGTAGTAAAATAATTTTTAAATGTGTAAATAGTATTGTAGAACCCAATTTTAAATTTTTTTTCCTAAATTAAAGTACTTACAGGTATAGTGAACAATACACGGGACCCACTGAAAAAGCATAATTTTGCTTTCTCTTCCTGCACGGGACACACAGGGATCTACAATGCACATGAAACGCTCTTCTCAAAAAAAAAAAAAAAAAAATCGTACGCAGACGCAATGCTTTTCAACACTACCTAAAAAAAGGCTAAATTACATTGTGAAACCATAAACATGATTTTTTTTTTTTTTTTTTTTTTTTTTTTTTGGTGTGGGGGCAAAACATGGTAACCAAGGCACTTGGTTGGAATCGTTGGATCAACAATTTTGTAACATGTGGGTGAGAAATGGGATATTAATACATCATTAATATATTAAATAAATAAATTTTTAAATAATTAACTAGTCGTTAACCCGTGCTATACATGGGAACCTACATATTTGTGAGGTAAACTACACAATTGCATGATTTGCTCTTATATGACTTTTGTGGGGCCCCAAGTATTCAAACAACCCTGGCCCACTCCATATCCGGCCCAAGGCCCACGCCGAGGAGGATATAGAGGCCGAGGGTAAAAGGGAAAAGCCCAAGCCCTCAAGGGGCCTCGCCGAGGATGCCCACCTTCTCGGCCAACCAACATTGATAGAAGGAAAATATCTCTCACCCCTTAAATTTACGCCACCAACCTTCTGGCCGCTTTAATGGTGAAGTGACCAGCAAACCCAGGTGCCTTGGTCACTCCAACTAATAGAAAGTCTGTAAAGGCGGCTAAGAACTAACATAAAGCTGCAAAAGCAAATGATGGGACAAACCCTTATATGCAGAGTCCAGATAACCGACAGATGGACGGCTGAAATTAACTAAAACAATACTATATAACCAAGAGGATTCCCAACATAAAAGGGAGGGGGGGGGGATATGAATCAGTCCTAAGAAAAAGGACAGAAGATATATCAACTCTAAGAAAAATAGATCCTCGGACTAAGCCGAGGATGAATACGCTTCACAAACACTTAACCAAAATCACCAGGATCCTCACAAACACTTATCCGAAGTCATTATAAAGATCCTTATCAACACCTAACCAGATTCATGGTCCTTATCCTCATAGAAAACACTCAGTAAAATTATTTTGTTATTACGTTTGTTGATTTCACATCATCCGTTGTTTGTATTGCTAATGCCTAGCCCTTACACCCCCATCTCTACAAATTTTATTGTTAAGGGTCCATTACAAATTGAGCCCTTACAACTTTAATTTTGTTACAATTTGGTGAAAAAGTCAATACTTGAACATGCAACGACTTACAAAAAAAAATGATTCACTAGTTAGAAATTATTGAAACAAAATAAAATAAATATATGACTAAACAATAGAAAAATATAAGAGAAATATGAGTTACATTCAAAAGAATAATTCATGACAATAACTATTGAAAGGAATCAAAATATTCAGAGCCTACAAATTATAGATAATATATATGTGTGTGTGTGTGTGTGTGTGACTACACAACAGAGAAATATAAGAGAAAGATCTGTTACCATCAAAAGAATCATAAGATTTACTTCCTACAAATTTTTGAAACAAAATAAAATTTATATGATTACACAATAGAGAAATATAAAAGAAAAATTAATTACCTTCAAAAGAATAATACATGATATAGTCATTGAAATCTGCTAAACGTGTTCAAATATTGCAAAAACGAACACAAATTCAGATGTTAAAACTTTCAAAATGCCAAATATATATATATATATATATATATATATATATATATATATTAAAGAATAAGTTATTGAAACTATCCAAAAATACATGACTATTCAAAAGAAAAATATAAGAAAAAGAAAAAAGTACACCAACCCATAAAGCAATAAGTTTTTAATTTTTACGGGTCTAAACTTTAAACAATGAAAAAAAAATCATATACAGTCACAAATATCATTCAAATTAAAATGTCCAAGACATATTTCGGTCGCTCATTTATTTTGCATACATTACATTACATCAAATTATATAGTTTTCAGGTTTCATTATCACAAAAGGGAAAGAAAAAAAAAAAAAAAAAAAAAAGTCGCAGCTTAATTATTGAGTGCATATTACAACACTGCGAAGCTTAAGGCATCACAAACAATTCCCAAACCATGCATATGATATATTTGACTTATAAACCTACTTATTCTTAAGTACTGCTCTCCATGAAAGTGAGCAACTTGATGCGTATTGGCTTATATATTGCTAAAACATATATATTTCTTCTTATCTCAAGCGTAATGTGGCGTGTAATCGAGGTATGGGAATGGGTAGTAGTTGTATGGAGATGAAAATCACTTTTTAAAAAAATATTGGGGTTTGCACTGCTTTTATAGTGCTTATGATTAACCTTGCAAATTTGGAAATAAATTATCAACGTTTGAGTTTGAAAGCTCAAAAATGTGTTGAAAACATAAACTGTTTGGACCTCCCAAATTAAAGTTACGGCTCGATAGATTTTACACTAACTTAATACTAAGTGCGAAATAGTGTAAATGTAAGCGGATAAACAAACATGCTACTCTAATCCATAATCAAGACAACACAGCAATAAAATGGAATGTAAAAGAGTAGGGAAGAAAGATGCAAACACAAGATAACACGCCGATGTGTTATCGAAGAGGAAACCGAAGAACTCGGTGAAAAACCTCTCCGCCGCCCTCCAAGCGGTATTCGATCCACTAGACAATCAGTTGGGATACATGGGTTAGCAAGAGACCCTCCAAGCCTAATCTACCCGATGTACCTAAACCCTCCAAGCTCCTACTCCAACAAAGCTTCTCAGAACCGTGTCTTGTCTAGCTCTCCGGATCTCGCAACAAGCTCCATGTTGCATTTGCCATCCTTGGCTTCTTCCAATACTTCCAAGCAACAACAAAACCTCACTTGACACTCTAAAAGGGTGTGGTAAGTTTTTGGGCTATCAACCTCTCAATGATATGGAAATGGAGAAGTAGGAGTTGAGGAAAATCCACAAGCAATTGTGTAGAGAATTGTGGGTATAAGAATCTCTAACTCTCAAGGTTTGTGGCTAGGGTTTTCCCTCAGAAGCACTCCTTCACATTTGTGGGTAGTGTGGGTATATATAGTGTGGGTACAAAAAGTGTGTATCAGATAGTACAGACTGGCAGAATAGAATATTTCACGAGTGTCTCGTAGGAAGGCCTTACCCGCGAGCTACTTGCGAAACACAGCTATCTCCATTTATCTTGACTCTTTGCATTCCAGTCATGTGCAGGGCACATGCATTATTTCACGGGATGCTTAGTCGCGAGATACCCGCGAAAACCCTTTTTTCTTCAATAGCTTAAGCCTTCACACACTCTCTCTCTATCACACAACACTTACAATTAAATCCCACATTAAATATAGGGTACAAAAGATTGAATAGAATTACAATCAAATTTGGCATGGAATAAAAGCCAACAAAACATATAGTGGTAAATTACAACTTTATAGAGTTTGAGTTTAAGATGGACTTGTTAGAGAGATAGAGTTTCACTCCTTGTTAAGTTTGGACTTTGATTGTTAATTAAAAAAAGTTTAATAGTTTTGTTTTAAAAAAAATGATTTTTTTATTTATTTATAAAAAATGATAATGATGTGAAAAGCTCTAAAGAGATTAATAAAAAGTCAAAGGTTTCGGTTTTACACAGCGAAGCTTGAGGCATCACAAACAATTCCCAAACCATGCATATGATATATTTGACTTATAAACCTACTTATTCTTAATTACTGCTCTCCATGAAAGTAAGCAACCTGATGTGTATTGGCTTATATATTGCTGAAACATATATATTTCTTCTTATCTCAAGGGTAATGTGGCATGTAACCTGGGTATGGGAATGGATAATAGTTGTATGGTGATGAAAATCACTTTTTAAAAAAATATTAGGGTTTGCACTACTTTTATAGTGTTCATGATTAACCTCGCAAATTTAGAGGTAAATTATCAACGTTTGAGTTTGAGTTTAAGATAGACTTGTTAGAGAGATAGAATTGCACTCCTTGTTAAGTTTAGACTTTGGTTGTTAATTAAAAAAAGTTAAATAATTTTGTTTATAAAAAACGATAATAATATGGCAAGCTCTGGAGAGGTCAATAAAAAATCAAAGGTTTCGATTATATATATATATATATATATTATGCCAAAAAATAAGATTTATTTGTTTTTTAAAAACAAAATTTTAAGAAATGATTTGCTGCAAATTTGGTTGCAGCAAATCTTGCATAATGGGCGACGTGCCATAATATTAGCCAGACATCTGTCATGGACCAATTTTCTAAAATCTTCCGTTAACTCTCTATTTTCTAACGTTAGTGACTTAGTGTTTCTTTTTCTCTCTCATCTCTCTCTCCCTCTCATTCACGTCAAAACCAAAAGAAAAGAAAAATCCCTTTCTCTCACTCCCTCCTCAAAACCCATTTGCATCTTCTCTCTCACTTCTTCCTCCTACTCTTTAGATTAGTACCCACCTCCTCCTCATCAGTGATCAACCAAAGCAACACCACCATAGTAACACACTTTTTTTTTCTGCCATATTATGGGACATAATAACATTGATAATATGCTAAAAAAAAAACATAAAATTATTACTCAACCAAGTCATCATTACAATAGAAATACATAGGACATAACAACGTTAATACAAGAAAGAACCAAAACCCAACTGAAAAAAAATCACATCTTTTAAACAAAATTGGCATACCCATTTGATAAAACCATCTTAAAAACCCAAAAAAGAAAAAATTTGTTTTGGTTGGTACTAGTTTAGTCCTTGTGTACTAGTTGTTGAAGCTTATCAACATGTGGACTGTTTAATCTTGTGGTGCTCTCCACAGTTACACTCTTTTGATGGAGTTACTGTTCACTAATGGTGTTACATGTGGTCAGGGATGGAGCCAAAACTCCAAGTTAGGGGGGCAATAGTATAAAAAGAAAACTATCACAAGAGAGAGGGACATGAATTCTAACACAAAAATATGTCACAAACTCCACTCAAAAGCTATGGTAAGGGTGACGAAAGCTTTACTATAAACAACACACTTTCTTAAGCAATTTGAGACAATTACTTATTCTTTTATTTGAAAGGAGCATTCATTTAGTACTATTTAAAGACACAAATATTAACTATACAGTTTGTACTATTTATCTATTTTGTATCATATGTTACTAAAAAACAAATTCAATTTATATAGACATTATAAAAATAATAAAAATACCCACAGACATAACCTCACGTCCAAACTTAAATTAGTGAGCTCGACCTCAACTCACAATTATTGTAAACAAAACAATTATTTTTTGCTATAACACAGGTGAAATTTTTATCCAATTTGTAATTTTGGACCCATTTGATCTACTAGATTATTTATTTATGTATTGTAGAGCAAATATCTTTCAATGTACCATACACTCATGACTCTCTGTACAATGCACATGGATCATTATTTAGACAGGAAAAAAAAAAAAAAAAAAAAAGGAAGAAGAAGAAGAAGAGAAAGATAGAGGCATAAAGCTCTCTTCTCCTCTCTCTTCTTTGTTTCGAAGAGTAAAAGGAAACTAAAAAGTGAAAAAAGTGAGACAGATAGATCACTCTACCTACTCGTTGCTCAAATGAGAGAGATACAAAAATACCAGATTTGGGGGTTGGGGCGCGGCTCTACTGCTTATGTATTGTGCTAGAAGTTTGCTTAATCTTTTGTCCTATTGTGCTGCTCAACTGTTGCTTCTCAGTCTCCATGTAGCAGTGACACTACCTCTCTAGCTCTCCCCTCAGTTCAGCATCTCTCACTCTCTCTCCATTAGGGTTTTTATTTTTATTATTATTATTATTTTTTTTTAAATTTGATGGAATGAAGGAAGGATTTAATCCATAGATTAGTGTTGTTTCAAAAAATTTTAAGGACTAGACTTTTTTTTTTTTTGGTAAAATTAGTTGATTGTGATAAATTTTTTAACTTTGGCATTGGTGATTTTGTTGTTGGGCTTAATTTTAATGGGCTTAATATTGTTAAGGGGGGCAAAGTGTACAAATTTATTGAACCAAATTAGTAAATCAATAATTATTTTTTCAAATTTTAGGGGGGGTTGTTGCCCCCCTAAAGCCAAAGAATGGCTCTATCCTTGCATGTGGTGGTGGTAGGGGTGGTTTTTTTGATCGTTTTAATGGTGGGTAATCCGAGAAGATCAGAGGAGAGCGAGAGAGAGAGAGAGAGAGAGAGAAGATGCAAAAGGGTTTTAAGGAGAGTGAGAGAAAGGGATTTTTCTTTTATTTTGCTTTTGCCATGCATGAGAGAGAGAGAGAGAGAGAGAGAGAGAGAGAGAGAGAGAGAGAGAGAGAGAGAGAGAGAGAGAGAAACAGTAATGTTAGATGATAGAGAGTTGTACAGTATACCAGCCAAGGCATGTAAGAGTACAGTGGATACAACGGAAAGTGTCGGAGTCGCCACCTAGTTATATGGTCTATGGACCATGAATATAGCGTCCTTTCGAAGAAGGACCATTGATCTTACTACCAAAGTATGGGTTTGGTGTTTAAGTATATTTTTGGGAAGGTGTTAGGCACCCAAGACCACCTAACTCTAATGTTGACCTCCCATCATTGTATCTTATATTTTAACCTTATTAAAAACATGTTCAATGCTTGTATTCTAACTCACAGACACACTAGCATACATCTAAGCATACAACATGACATCATCATCCCAAAATACATACATATCCATCCATAAAGCATAAGAAACCAAACCCACACATATACAACCCTAGCATTCATCTAACATTGGATCAAAGCATTACTATAAACCCTAGTGTCATACTTCTAAACATGATTCATCATATTACATCATAGCATAGCCTTACATCTCATCACCTCATCCTAATATTCATCTAGCATGGCACCACATCATATTCAAGGCAACAACATGTATAATCAAATCAAGGTAGAAGCATAAGCATAAGGAAAGATCCAAGTAACATATATTAGCATTCACATTCATTTCTAACACCAAAACAAGATCAAATGCATGAACATTTCTAATGCGTGACTTACCTTTTACTTACCTTACAGCAACTCAGCACCTATGGCATCAATGAATGAACATATGAATGAATGGCATGACATTAAAACTAAGGAACAAAAAGATAAACCCTAATCTAGCATACAATGACAAACAAGCATGTGAACAAAGAAAAAGAAACTGAAAAGCATATAAGAAGGTTAAAACAGAGGCATATTAGGTAAAACAAGCAAAACAAAATAAATAGGAAAATCAAAATTAGGGTTTATGGGCACGAGTATGTGTGTGCATACATAGGCCTACGAACGCAGGCCAGTTGTATGCGTACGCATACTTCGAGCCTGCGTGTGCATACAAAAGTATGCGTATCCAGACACGCCTGAACCCTAACCCAGAAAACAGACAAGCAGAAAAACAGAGTAAGACTTGAAAGCTTAAGCCTAACATGCTTAAAAATATAAAGAAAGTATAAAACTAACCTAAACAAACATATATAAATACAAACTAAGCAAAGAAACAAATTAAAATATAACAAGACGGCAAAAAAGAAAAGGAAAAGAAAAAGAAAGAGTTTAGCTCAATACCTCAAATAAGAAGCTTTTCCAATTTAATTTTGATCGTTCCCCTTAGTCAATCTATTCACAAATTAATAAAAACATGATTAGTAATCTTAAACTCAAAGGATCAAGGCCAGAAAAAGGCCCCAATCAAATAAAAATTGACTTGAAAGTGTTTGTGAAAAACTATCTCTTTGATTCACTATTTCCAGTAAATCTTATATTTTCCCTTAGGCTTCGTTTGGGAGTTCATAAGGGAATGTAATGAAATGATCATAAGGGAATGGAAAAGAATAGAATGGAATGGAATGTATTTAACTAAGGGAAAGGAATGGAATGGAATTAAGTAACCTTGATTGGATGTTTTAAAATAAAGGAATGGAAAGGAATGAAAATGAATGGAATGTAAGTAATTTTGTTTGGAAGCAACATGGAGGGAATGGAATGGAATCATTTTATGACAATATTACTATTAGACCCTTATTTTAAAATAAAGGGTTGAATATATAGGGTTATTTTGGGAGTTTTAGTAAAAAAATCATTAAATCTAATTTCATTCCCTCTCATTCCTCTTAATTTCAGGGAAATAAAAATTTGAGGTTTTAAAGGAATATAGAGGAATGAGTGTTCCCTCCTACCCATTCCATTCCCTCCCACTTAAACTCCCAAATAAGGGAATGGGTTTTCCATTCCCTCCATTAAAACTCTCAATCAAGGGATGGGAAGAATATTCTAAAATTATTTTTTTCATTCATTTCCATTCCATTCCATTCCCTCCTCCCAAACGAGGCCTTAGAATTTTCTGTCTTTGAAAATGTACCATGTAAGGCTTTATAAAGTTGAAAAATAGGGGTTTGGAATAGGTAACAGACGATGTGGGATTCATTCCAAACATCAGTCTTTAATACAGAAAACTTGCCTTTTTTATTTCTCTGAAACCTTAGCTACGTACGCAAATTTGTGGCCTACGTATGCAAATCATGGGTTTTCTTGGCCTTTATTTTCTAAAAATAGATTTTTGCTCATTAAAGTTATATGTTCTATTTTAACACCTCTCAAGTCAATTTAACATCTGATTAGGTCCTAAACCAACCTTGGGCCTTGGAATTTAGGCATCATTAGGGAACGGAGGCCCGAGCCGTAAGGGGTACAAAATGCAATGTTTACAAATGCTGACATGGTTGGATTCGAACCCTACGTGTGGAATGGTTGTGAGCAAAGGAGAGGAATTGTTGGCTGAAGTAAAGGGTCTTTGGTCCATGCTAACAGCGTGACCATCTTAGGGAAGCAGTGATGGCTCCAGGAATTTTTTCCAGGGTGTTCCTCAACAAGCATAAATTACACAATCTAATAAAAAGAAAATTTTATATATTGACAACAACAACAATCAAAAAACACGCAAATATATAAAGTTTACAATTTCCTTCTACGAGTTTTCATATTTTGAAATTGTTGCACGATAGTCTCATTATCAATGCTACAAATTAAATCTCTTTTAATATACATAACCAAGCAATCATTCATCTACTGATCTCTCATTCGATTACGCAATTTATTCTTTATATATTTCATTGCTAAAAAACTTTTTTCTACTGTTGCAGTAGCGACAAGAAGGGTCAAAGCTAACTTCACAAGCAAATAGACTAATGGATAAGTCTCATGCTTCCCTGTGTTCACTAACTTTTCAGCAAGTTCACTAACTCCTTAAAGCTCTAAAAACAAATCATTGCTCCACATATCAAAAATGTAATTCTGAAGTTGAGAGTCAAGTGCCAAGATATCTGTCCCAAGAAAATCAGATGGATAGAACTTTACTAGACATATTAACTTTTCCTTATCAAAAGCCACAAATGAATTGCTTAGATTCAAGCAAGCCATACAAAGTAGCAAATCGGTATTCACCTCTGAAAAAAGGTTGTTAAGCTCTTGAAGTTGCATATCTATGACTATGCATAATAGCTCAACATGATAATGATGTAAATTTGTATTTTATTGGGTGTTGCGTCGCGGCCTCCAACTAACTACAAATATTTCATCCATGTTCAATATATGAATATCATGTGTGGTACAAAATGAAGATACTTCAGTCAATAAAGATATCCATTCATCGTTTCTCATCACTTGCAATCATTGCTTAGACACTTTAACAAGATCCATAGCATTTACTATATCTTGAATTTTTTTTTTTTTTTTTTTTTTGAATGCTATTGACAACTCATTTGTGATCCCTAAATTTTTTTTTCATCAAGTGTAAAGCAAAGACAAATTCAAAAGATAGAATTGACCTCATAATAGATCGAGCTTCAACTTTTTGGTCGGAGAGGTCATCTTCTTCAATAATCTCAAGTACATCAACAACAGCGGAGAACATCAAAATCAAGTTAAGAATAGTCTCATAATATGATCCCCAACGTGTATCACCAGGACATTTAAGATTTGTCTCTTGATTCAAATATTTCCCACTTCTACGTACACCATTCTCTAATTCTTCTTTAATTTTGGCAAATTGTGCATCTCGAAGAGCATCTCGTCTCTTACAAGAGTCTCCAACAACAGTTACCAAAATACTAACCACGTAAAAAAATTCAACAATGTTAATGTTATTTTTAGCAACGGCAACAAGTGTCAATTGATGTTGATGAGCAAAACAATAGACATAAAATGCTGACTTATTCTCTTTCAAAATTGAAGTTTTGAGACCATTGATATCACCTTACATATTACTAGCCTCGTCATAACCTTGCCTACGTAGTTTCGATAAACTCAAATTATGTTCACAAAGTAAACATTCAATAGCATATTTGAGTGACAAAGCGGTGGGACTTGCTACATGCACAATACCAAGGAACCACTCTATAACAATTACTTTTTTGTTCACATAGCGAAAAACGAGGGCCATTTTCTCTTTCACTGAGATATCATGTGACTTATCAACTAAAATTGAAAAGAACCCATTGTCAAGATCCTTGATGATGGCTTTGGATGTTTCACGAGCAATTGCATTCACAATGTCTTTTTGAATTTCATGGTGGGTAAGCTTGCAATTTTTCGGAGCTTTTTGCAACACTTCATCGATAGATTCGTTGTGATCCCCAAAAAATTGTAGAAGCTCAAAAAAATTTCTTTTACCACTTGAACCTTGAGATTCATCGTGACCACGAAAAGCTAATCCCCGGCATAAAAGGAATCTTATGCAATCAACTATTGTATTTAATTGAACCCGATATTCAATTTTATCTTGATTTGATTACTTAACCAAAACACTTTGAATATGTTGCTTTTCCTTCATTAGATCTTCACCCTTCTTGACAACTTGGTTATGAGCACTATTAACTCCCCCAACATAGAAATTTAACTTCTCTTTATGATTCCAAAGTTTGAATCCCTTCATTACAAAAGTCTCACATCCTCCTTAATAACCAACATCTTGCCCAAATAGGTAGCAATATAAACAAAATACTGCATTCTTGTCTATACTATATTCTAACCACTTTCTATTTACATACCATTCAAACATAAATCAACGGGGCTTTCCAGAAAAATATGATAGAGGGTAATCATCATGGTTTTGGAAAACAAGTTGACAAGGGCCTTTTTGTAAATAATATCTTCTTATTTCATCATGATTATTAGGATGATAAGATGATATTTTTTTCTTGTAGCCCAGGATCCAAAGGAATATTTTCTAAGTTAAAATCAACATGAATTCGCTTAGAAGATGAAGATGAATCTTGCACAGGAGATGAATTTTGGGTATGTGATTTTCTTATCAAATATTTGTCCATAATTCTAACAAAAGAATAAACAATAAACTATAAATTCATTTGAAATATTAATAAAATTATTAATTATTGTTGTTTAGTTTTTTCATTAATTTGTTTGTCTTTTATAAACTATAATTTTTTTATATTGTTATTTCATTAATTATAAAATTATTAATTGTTGTTTAGCCTAACATAATTTAATTTGTTTGTCTTTTATAATGTATTTGTAGGAACTCAATTTATACTGGATCCTAAACAATAAAATTTGTAGAGTGGAGGTAGAAGGGCTAAGCACTAGCAAGACAAACAACAGATGACGTGAAATTTACAGGAATAATAGCAAAGTAATTTCACTAAGTGTTTCTGGCGATAATCACCATCACTTTGGTTAAGTGTTTGTGAGGATCTTTATAATGATTTTGGTTAAGTGTTTACGAAGCATGATCATCCTCGGCTCAGTCCGAGGGTCTTTTTCCTTAGAACTGACAAACACAAGGGTTCTTCTCGGATGCCCTCTAAGATCCCCCTCTCTATTTGTGGGTTCTATCTGTTATATATTCTCGTTTAGTTAATCCTCTGTCGTCCACTTGTCGGTTATCCGAACTCTGTGTCTAAGGGTTTGTCCCATTACCTGCCTTTGCAAGCTTTCTGTTAGTTGAAGTGATCAAGGCATTTGGGTTTGCTGGTCACTTCACCATTAAAGCGGCCAGAGTGTTGGTGGCGTACGTTTAATGGGTGAGTGACAGCTTCCCACCATAAATGTCGGTTTGCCGAGGACGTGAGTATCCTCGGCGAGGTCCTCTGATGATTTGGGCTTTGTACGCCTATCCTCAGGCTCTACTTCTCCTCGGCGCGGACCTTGGGCCCGATATGGAATGGGCCGGGGTTGTTTGATATTTGAGGCCCTGCAGTATTGGTTAATTAAATTATTAATTATTGTTTATTAGTTTGTTTCATTATTTTTCTTTACTAACTATTAGCACACACCCCATGTGCATTATCCACTGCCAACCTACTACCTGCCTCTTATGCCTTTGCTTGCCATCCGGCCCTATGCCCCCATCCACCCCTCCCCCCACTCAACAGACCAGCCCCAATTACTGATAGGCCAAGAATGTATTGACCCCTTATGATGAATTAACCAATTAATTAATTCAATTTGCATGCAATAAGCGTGGTAGTACAAACAAATCACCAACTAAGTTAAAATGCAGTAAAAAATAAATTGACACGGTGATTTGTTTACGAATGGGGAAAACCTACACAGCAAAAACCCCCACTGGGTGATTTTAAGATCACTACTCCTGAGAATTCAATATTATCACAATAAGCGGTTACAAGTAAAGGAGTCCCAATACTTTATACCAACATACAGTTGAACCCTTACTCCAATATCCAATTGGACTTGTTCTGTAGTGATAATCTCTCTTTTTAATGCACGGCTCTCAGTACGTGACTAACCAATTCAATGCGTGGATCCCAGTACGCGGCTTACACACCAACTTGAGAAAGATGTTGGCTACAAAGTTCTTTAATTCATCAACACAATGAAGATCACGAAGCTCTTTAGTTAGAAAACTCTACAGTGTACAAACATAACAGCTTCTTGAATAGAAAGATGAACTAAGGCATATGTCTTCGGTTCATAATATGCTTGTGAAAAACTTTTGCATTGAGTTTCATCAGTTGTGACGACCCTTAAAACAATCCTTATATATATATTTAGGGTTGTGAGAAAAGAAAGTTCAAACATCTATTCATGGATTAGAGTGAAATCAGTTCTGAAAAACTAAATTTCATAAACCTTGATAGATACCCTATCTGTCAAACAGTTGTCGAGTATCGGGTTGAAACAGCTTTTTAAACCTCGATAGATACTAGCTGTCGAGTTTTAAAATCCAACATTTCTTCACTTGTTTCTTGGACAGACTTGCATGGCTTTAACACTTGATCTTGAAACCTTATTCCCTAAAGCATTAAACACATCCTAGATCTATCCAATTACAAGTAAAGTGCGTTTTGTCAAAGGATTAGCCAATTTTATATTGACAAATGTTCCTAACAATGATTCACATATGTCCTAACAATCACAAGAGCCAATCAGAAGATAAATTCATCACAAATCACAATAGACAACACACTAAAAGACAAACTCAGTAACTCACCAACACCAACACCAACAGATAAAGTCAAAACAGGGGCAAATATTAATAAAGTTACAATAAAGCTAAGCAATTACAGTTCAATCAGCCAATCAGATAAAGTCTTTATTCTTAAAGAGAGAAAGACTCTCATTTCACTTTCAGACTTTCAGTCTTCAAATAAAAGAGAGAGATAGACAAAGAGAAGTAAAAGAGAAAACCCATTAGAGAAAAAGAGAGAGTTAGAGAGAAGAAAAGTGTAAAGTAAAGATGAAATACCTTGAGGTTAAGGGAGCAGGGAGGCCTGAGGCTGAAGGGCAGCGCCGTCGGGCTGGGCAGCACATCAAGGCGACTATCGAGGAAGGAATCCCCGATCCAATCTGTGCTATTCCGATCTCCCATCCAACTTGCAAGGCGATGATCGATCTCCGATCCGACTAGCGATGACCGATGAGCTTTGTTGCTCGAGTTTGAGGTGGAGGTGTCGTCCGTTAGTCAGTGATGACTGATGAGGTTTTTTTTCTTTAGGTTAGGTTTCTCAATTTCTGATTTCAATTTTTCCTTTACTTGATGAATTGGCAGACGCGTATATTGGTTTATTATTTTTTTTTTTTAGAATCCTTGGGTTTGCTACCGTCTATTGGGTTTGCCATATGTTGTTTTTTTCTTTAGATTGGGTTTGCTTTCCCATCTGTTGTTTAGGATTGATGTTGGGCTTTGGGTAGTGGGCTTGCTCTGTTACAATTTTTTTTTTTTTTTTTCATATTTTAGTTCAAAAATTTTTTTTGGGCTTTTTTTTTTGCTTGAAAGTAGAACAAATATATATTTTTTTTTATTTGAGGGTGTTCCTGATTTTGCTTAAGGGTGTTCCTATTTTTTTTTAAAGGGTAAACAAATAAAAAAATTTAAATTATTATATATAATTTTTTTTTCAAGTTAGGGTGTTCCTGGGAACACCCTGGACTCAACGTGGCGCCGCCACTGTAAGGAAGAGTGAGATTTGCACCTGACATGAACACCCAGCACTCACAAAATGAAGATAGTGACCCCCTATAGTCAGAGGCTATGAAATCCCCCTTTTTTATTGGTTGTGCTTGTGCTAGACCATTGTTAAGGATATGTGCATCACTCTTAGTGCCCCTGATATCCCTTTCCTTGTCCAAGAATTTCTCCCCACGTACTAGCAGGGTCACCCTCCATGCCGCTACCCTGACTCTGGCATGCTCATTCTCTCTCCTCCAGCCACTACATAGCATAGCAACTGCATTAGGATTCAAATGGAGGAATCATGGTTTGACACCTGTCTTTTGTACCTGGCAACCTTCCTCGAACTATAAGAGGAACATGTTATTGGACCATTAGGGCAAAAAACCAAGAGAGAACATTAGAGAAAAGCGTAGAAAGTTTGTAAGGAAGTGAGGTAGAGAAAAGACCCCTCTTTTAGGAAAAACACCATCATTGTACAAGAAAAACTTCCATTTTTTACATAATGAGAGTTTGAAATAGTAAGGGGCATTCCCCCTTACTCACCCGCGGTTTTTCATCCATTCTTAAAGGTTTTTCACGTACAGGTATCGAGCTAATATTATGACATGCCGCCCATTATGCAAGATTTGCTGCAGCCAAAAAGCAAATCCTTGCTCTTACTTTAATAAGTAATAACTCTAAAAGTATAACTAGAAGATGAATGTTTAAATAAGATACAGAGTAGGTCAGAAAACTTTGTATAGATTGCGGTCCCCTTTATTACCTTTATCTGGGGGAAAAAACAAAAACTCTACTGGACAAAAAAAGTATATTATGTTTATCTTTTCCAGTTATAAGAAGAAGGGTGCTTTTCGTGTCTCATTTAAATAAATAAAAAAAATTATCAAAAAAGATAAAAAAAATTATCAAAAAAGATAAAAAAAATTTGCCAAAAGCTATCAAAAGTTGCCCAAAAAGTTGAAAAGCTGCCAGTAACTGATTTGTTACCGTGTCCGTTGACACAATCTTAAGAAAAATTCCATAAAATAAAAAATAAAAGTTATAAAGAAGAATAAATCTGTTATTGTGGAAAAGATATTGTACCTTGTACTTCTGCTACGTGGGAAGCAAAAGCCTTGCCTCGTTGTTGTAAATTGTGCCTTACCCACCAAGGATTGGTGCAAGGAATCAAATAGCCACGAGAGAGGTGGGTGGTCTTTTAGACTCCTCCATATTCTGCCATGCGCATAAAATTTGAGGCATCCATAAACGATTTTACCAACTTTTTTTTTTCGCTCATCTAATTATGTATTTTTTTTTTTCTTGAGGAAAATCTAATTTTTTTTCAATTTGGCATACGGTGATTGGACAACGCAGAGCATTTATGTTTGAGTTGTGGAGAATATATGACAACTGGATATAATAGCAACTATATACCATATATAGATTCTAACTTTTTATTAAAAAAAAAAGTATATAAATAATGATGAATAAAAAAATGTGCAAAAATTGAGAAGATTCAGAAAATGTACATATAATGCTATTTATTTATGGATTGTGTTAACACACCATTTTATGTCAAAAATTACCACTGTACTTCAAAAATTTTGTCAACCATTCAACTTTGTACTAATATTTTGTCAACTTTAAACGCTTTAGGATTAATTTTATACAATTTTTCCTATTTATTCATTTTTTTATTAAATAAAACTCACATTATTTTAACCTAACAAGCAGTGCTTGTTAGCATTTTCCTTCATTTATTATTATATATAAATATTTTTTATCCATCCTTTTCAACTTGTATCTTTTTTGCCCTTTTTTGAAATAGACAAACAGTAAAAAAGTTTTAGATAAAGGTTGACACTTGACATCTTGGACAAAATTGGCCAATGCCTTTTTCACCCAAATTATATAGCCTTATGCCCCCTTCTTAAACTAATTAGGGAAATGTCATTCTTTTAAAACTTGATTTACTCAAAATCAAGTTAAGCCCTATAGTGGCGTTTTTGGAGCTTATAGTGACGTTTTAAGGACCTATAGTGGCGTTTTGGAACTCGGCCTCCATGAACTCGAGTTATAGGTAAATGTTTTACCTATAACTCGAGTTCATGGAGGCCGAGTTCCAAAACGCCACTATAGGATTTACCTATAACTCGAGTTCATGGAGGCCGAGTTCCAAAACTCCACTATAGGTCCTTAAAACGTCACTATAGGCTCCTTAAAACGCCACTATAGGGCTTCATAAATTTTTTTTTTTTTAAACTCGATTTTGAGAAAATTGAGTTACGAAAGAGGAGCACTTCCCTAATTATGTTGGGAAGGGGGGCATAAGGCTATATAATTTGGGAGAAAAGGGAATTGGCCAATTTTGTCCTCACATCTTTGATACAATAGTTTCAACAAAGAGGACAGACTTTTGACCACGAGTGAAGTGATTGCCTTTTACGTTGAAATATCAAATATGCATGGGGAAATCCCTTTTCCTTTCAACATTTTCCCATTCTATTTCACTCTGAATGGGAGGAATGCAATAATGAAATGTCACCTCAAAAGCTTGAGAATCCATGGAAGTAACTCTTGACTGATTTTTTTTTTTTTTTCTTTTTATCATTCTCTCCTTTGAATGAATTTGACGATTCTTTCTGAAAAATTCATCCGATTGGTCCATTTGGTTGGGAAAATGGAAAAGTGAGAGGATAAAAAATAGAGGGAGGATGAAAAAGTGGGAGAATAGAAAAGTTTTTAGTTTTTCTCATTTGTGTTTGGTTGAGAGTGTGAAAAAGTAGAAGGATAGAAAACTTTTTGGTTTTGTTGAAAATAAAGTTTGTATAAATTTACCATCATGTCCCTCTTAAATAAAATAAAAAGTAATACATTATACTTTAAAAAAAAAAAAAATTGTGTATAGATAAAAGTGAACATTTCAAAAAATAGATAAGAAATCATCCAAAAGTATTTTCTTAAAAAAAAATAATGAAAAAAATTATTAAAAAAAAAAAAAAAAAAGAGGAAAAGAAGAAAAACCCACAACCTGACAAAACCAAAGAAAGAAAAAAGAAAAAAGAAAAAGAAAAAGAAGAAGGAAAAAAAAAAAAAAAAAAAAAAGCCAACATCACAAAGGAAACGTCAAGAAAAAAAAAAGATCTAGAAACGTTAAAAAGAGGAGAGATTGTATTTTGAAGGGGAGGAGAGAAAACTTGTGGACCTCACCACTTTTCTCTCCCCCTCTCCCTCTCAACCAAACAGTAGAAAATATCATTTTTCAACCTATTTTCCTCTCCTTATTTTCTATCCTTCTTGTTTTCACCCTAACCAGACATACCCTTGAAGTGGAAATGAAATGAGAAACACAATTTCAATTCCCATGATTGCTTTACCATAATGAATACCAAAAAAGATCTTTATTTAGGCAACAAAACTTCTCCATCTTTTGCTCCAAAAAAAAAAAAAAACCTACGCCATCTTGCACATTGATTAGCAGTTTTAAGACAATTCTCCCCCCCCCCCCCCCCTCGAGCGGCCGCCACCACCACCACCACCAAATAAATAATTCAAAAAACATAGTAATAAAATAAAATAAAATAAAAAATTGCTATAATGAGAGGGTCTGTAAACTATGCTTGTAACAAAATGTAATAGAGTGGCAACTCAGTTGGCAAACTGGGCTGATAGAGTAAATGAGTTTCATGTCTGGCTAGAGGAGGCCCCTAACTTCTTCAAGCATTTGTACATCAAGAACTAGTAATCTAGTTCCTTAATATAACTACTGCTATTTTAATTAAATTAAAATAAAAAGGTTAAGAGATTGTTATGGCATTCTGTCCCCACAAGTCCTCTCTCAGCTAAGTTCAACCTATCCATGGCATTCTTTAACATGGTTTTAGACATTTACTTGACCAGCTAGGAGAAGACATTACATACAGATCACAGCACAGAAATACTTTGAATTCCACAAATTGCAAATCAAATATCTGAGTTTACCACTTGTCACAAATTGCTAAATTGTATGATACAATACCAGGGCCTTAACAAGTGTCAAAGTTTTGATGCGCAATCAATCAAGAATCTAGACGTGAGGATATGAATAACAACCATCAAAGATGAATGAACCCACTAATTCTACATTTAAGGTCTGTTTGGATACTGCTTATTTTGTTGAAACTGAAAACTTATTATTAAAAGTACTGTAGATAAAGGTAAAAATTAGTTAAAATAGTACAGTAAACCCATGAATAGTACCAAAAAATGCAGTAAGGTCCATAAATAGTAGCAAAAATAAGCTGAATAGTGAAATAATTTATAATTTTAATTGCAATCCAAACGGACGCTTAATCAGATTTGACCTTAAAGAGTTTAAAAAGAAACTACTCTAATTACTATTATAGAAAACACTAATCCTCTCCCCCAGGTTAGCTCGTGTTCAAAATTGAAACAGAAAATTAGATTTACTACAAAAATTGCCTGTCTTGTATAGGCACAAAAAGTGTATTCAATAGGTCTTCTTTCTCAAAATTGGCTTTCGTGGTTCCTTCTTCACAGTTGTGGTGAATCCTGGGGTTGGTATATCCACCGTGGATTGATATAATTCCTTTAATCTACATTTGAGGCATAAAATAAGAACATTTTAAGTATCTACATGAGAACTAAAAGTTCACAACCAAGTAAAAGTGTTTTTATAGGGAAAATAATATTACAATTACCTTGGCATACTGATAACCAAGGCAACCACTGAAACCCCAACAACAAGAGGAAAGACTGGTGCCGCAGTCAACTCCTGTAGGACATGGAAGAAGAAGAAGAAAATTAACAAAAGAAAGAAATAAAGAAGGAAAGTAATCTCTTTTCAAAAAAGAAGGAAAGAACTCATTTTTGTCAAATGCTTTTTAAAAAAATTAAATTAAATTATTAGTCAGTTACACAAGCAGCTAGTGGGTTTTGTACCCACACTTCTCCCCCCACCCCCTCCAAATCCAAACACAATATTATGGGAGGATTGTCATTTGAGCTAAAGAGCGCATTGGATTATTCTGTCCAAAAGTATGCCCAGAAGAAATGCATTCAACGAGTACCATGAAATTAGCAAGTGTTTAACTAAGCTAATGACAAAATACAATATGAGAGCTCTGCAAATCTCCTGATCACAACCATCGCTATCCAGAAAGTTTAGAAGACATGTTTGAATGCTAACACGTTGACATCAGCATGAAACAAACCTGCTTATGGTGATTTTCTTCAACTTTGTATCTGAGTGGGCCAACATGAATTTGGGTATTCTTCTCCAAGTCAACTTCAATAATCTCAGACTCAAATTTGTGGGTGCTTGATGGGAGACTAGATCGTAGCTGCAGTAAGTGCTTACCCCTTGGCAAGTCCTTCACCTGGAAGAAGTTAGAAGGTGGCAGGTCGTAGACAGACCCCTTGGACATGTCAGCAGCTGACTTTATTTCCACCATTAGATGTGAATTTGGTTCCTCTATTCTCTTTCCTTCAACATGACAACTTAAAATGGTCATTTCTGGCTGTTCAAAGACCAGAAAATCTAATCCCCTGATATCCTCAGATCCAACCTACAAAAATCAACAGCATGCTTAAATTAGAGTTCACATATAGGCAGCAAACTCATAAAAGATATTAGTATTTGAAATTTTATATGTACTTCTATTGAAAATATTAGCTACAACTAACCTTAACAGCAATGGATTCTGGAGATGCACGCTCAATTTTAGGGCTACCCAGACCATCCCTTTTCACTACTTTGATTACATATGTAGTGTCAGGATGAAGTCCTCTCAGACGATAACTTCCAGATGAATCTGTCACTGTCTCCTCATAGTAACCTTTTGACTCAGATCGAGCTTCAACTGAAACACCTTCTTTTGGTTGGCCAGACAGCAAAGTGATCACACCAATGGCACTGTAGAAAGTTAAAACCACCTCAGTGTCTTGCAGAAGCGTCATGTACATTGAAAAGAAAATCCCAACTTTTTCAAAGCGTCAGGTGGGTCTTGAGCCCATGAAGAGGGAGAGGGGGGGGGGGGGGGGGGGGGGTGTGGAGTGTGGGGTTGGGAGAAGGAAGCAATATTATGGAGACAAAATTTTAGCTACAATGTCAGAGAAATGCATTCAAAACTTGGATCGTGCGTGCTTGTTTAGATACAATGCAAAGTCAAAAAATTATTTCATACATTAACTTCAAGTCAAAGTTACAACAGAATATAGTTGAGTTGCAGAGTAGATAGTCATACTAGATAATCATAAGGGGTTAAAGGACAGAGATCTGTGATTACAAAATTTTAAGGAGTGATTAATTTATTACTTTCAAAAAGTTTGTTTTTCCCCCAAAACTACACCCCACCTGATGATCTTAATTATATAGGCATTTTATGCAAATGTATCATTTAATTACATGTACCAAGACACTCTTTTCTTTTCTTTTCTTTTTTATAAGTAATACATTCATTGAAAAAGCGCAAAAATCAGGGCACAACCCTAGTTCATGGAAAGTATAGAGAGAATGTGACAAAAAGAAAAGGAAAACAAAATTTACAATATACTAGTTATACGACCATACGATACATGGATCAAATCAAAATTACATGTAAACTAAAGAAAATATTTTAATAATATTATCAAAACCATCTTAATAGTTAGTGAACCACTTGAAACATTGCTAATGAGTTTCATGTAGAATTAATTATCTTTATAATCAATGAGCTACATGGCATAAGTACATTAGTTACATGCAAACATATAGCACATATGATAGAAAATGTATAAATATTAAATAAATTTTATTTAAAATTTCTTGAAACTTAGGTAATAAAGTTTTACCTAGGGTAACTATTATAACAATTAACAAGCAACTTGAAATTTTGATAATAAAATTTCATCTAAAGTAACGAACTACATGGCCAAAAAACCCTTTATATGACGTGTAATACAGACGATGAGCCACTTGGCGAAGCATGATGTGCAGACAACTTTCATTTTATAGCATATGATGTATTTTCTAAATTCATGATATCCAACAACTGTAACAAGTTCAAAGTAGAGAATGAAATAGAAGTCATAGTTCATTCATAATATCTTTCCATTTTGATTTTCAATGTAGATGAAGGGGAAAGCTTGCGCTAACTTTTATTGTTTGGTAATGTCAGAAAATAGTTGATTGCCAAGAGTTTAATATAAATTCCAAACTAATTCATTTTCATCAAAGAGCGCAAACTAAGGAATGAACCTTCGATTTTCAAATTCTCTCTGATAGAGATTATGATCTGTCAAGGCAAATCAGTGCTAAGGCAACATAAAAATTCTCATATGTTTGCATTATCACAGCATGGCTATATTGAGAGAAGAAAGAATTGACTGTTGGAAGGAGAGTAGAGTCAATAGAAGACCTGTAAGCAACACGGGTGGCCTGAAAAATGACTTCTCTAGACTCCCCAGAACCAAGTTCTATTGTCTGAGCAGGAGGCGAGAAAGCATACTCCTACAGGAAAAAAGAGGGAAGAAAAAAAACCCAATTATTCATTAGTTGAGTCAGGTTGTTAAAATAATATTAGCTACAGCAGATAGAACAACCATAATTTCAGTCATCTTCAATTTCTTTCCACACTTTATATGGCAGAAGTGGGTCACACCATCAATCCTTACTTTTAACCATAAGTGATTTAAAATAATATCATTATATTGTGTTAAATCTTGAAACTGAGGGCTGCAGAATGATGGATTCTGGTGGATGAACAAACTCAATAGTCCTACAAAATGAACTAGACCTCAAAGAATTTATCATAAATTCCCTAGTTTCTAATTTTGAATGCAGCATCATTAAACTGAAGATAAGACATAAAAGAGGGGGAAATAACAAAAGTGCAAAAACAAACAAAAAGTATACTATTTGCATGAAATGCTATTAAAAACGCTCATTCTAATAGGTTACCTTCAGCAGGGCGCGCAGGTAGAAAGTTCCAGGGAATAAGTTATCAAAAAGGAAGGTTCCACCAGTCCCAGATACTGAATTATTCCTATAACCCTCATCACCACTCAGTGATAGCAGCACAGAAGGAATAGGTTCTTTAGCATCATCTTCAGAATATATGTGTACAGAAATTTGACCAAGCTTCTGACAAGAAAAGGAATGAGGTCCAACCCGTTTTAGATGATAGCCAGGCTGCAGAAAGTGAAAAACTTGAGGTAAGATAGCATTGAATTGCAGTCACCGGAAACAAATATACAGAAAATACATTAAATTCTATCCAATGGGTAAACCTCTAACAAAAGAAATAATGAACCCATTTATTAATGACATAAGCATTATTCAAATTTAAACATGAAATATCTAGGAATGGAAGTGATAGATCACTATTTAAGATAGTTACAGAAAGCACACCACTTAAAATATATTTTATTGCAAAAGAATTTGTCATTACAGAAATCATATCATGAGACATTCCTTACCTTTGAAGCCTCAACGCTGTAAGTTATGTCATCATATAGAGGCCCCCCAATGAAGGAACCATCAATCTCTGTGGTAGTTTCAAGTACTGATTCACCACTCTTGAGAGCAGCAATGTGGCTATCTCCAGCAGCAAGAATCCTAACATGAACACCAGAAAGTGGGGGAGACACTGATCCTTCAATATATAAGCCCAGTCGAGCAGAAAATGCAGGAACAGGAGCTTGACAACCATCACTTGTCACCAAGACCTAACATAACATAATTTTAGAATGAAGCTCAACAGAAAAATTTTTGAAATGAATATATATATATATATATATAATATGTATCAAATGATGCTTACATGACATTGTCTAGGATAAAACAAGATCTTCTTCACCCCATTATCCCTGCAACACATCACAACTTAAGTCAGTGCCAGAAAAGGTGCAGTAAACGCAGGTTAGTATTATTGTGAGCTGTTAAACTAAGTTCTCTAGCAATCAAATCATAATGATATAACATTACACATCCAAAAAAATATATGTATATATAAAATCCAAGGGGTGGAGGAGCAAAAGGCTAAAGCTGCTTCAAAAAGCAATGAGATTGTAATTGAAATAGTCAACACCTACACAAATAAAATACTTGAACTACTTCAGTCCACCACTTAGTAAACAGTAAAGCCCTTGATGACACAATTATCAGAAAGCAGCTAAATGTATACACCTTGAGTCCCGAGGAAGAATAGTGAGTTTGTCTCCAGGATTAACCCATATAGAATACTCATAAATGGCAGTTAATGATAAACTAAGTTCTCTAGCAATCAAATCATAATGATATAACATTACACATCCAAAAAAATATATGTATATATAAAATCCAAGGGGTGGAGGAGCAAAAGGCTAAAGCTGCTTCAAAAAGCAATGAGATTGTAATTGAAATAGTCAACACCTACACAAATAAAATACTTGAACTACTTCAGTCCACCACTTAGTAAACAGTAAAGCCCTTGATGACACAATTATCAGAAAGCAGCTAAATGTATACACCTTGAGTCCCGAGGAAGAATAGTGAGTTTGTCTCCAGGATTAACCCATATAGAATACTCATAAATGGCAGCACTTGTTTGATCCTTCTCAATGGAACTAAGTTTAGCTGTGGTACCATCAATGACCTCGCCCCCACCATTCAGAATGTCCACAACAATACTCTCAGGTAATTCATATTCACCATCAAGTGTCCCAGACTCAACATTGATTTGTCCTTTAAGTAGATACTTTTCTCCTTTCAGAAAGACAGGCTACAGAGATAAATGGATGATGAAGGAAAAAGATAAATGATATTAATATCAATAATGTACTTACTTCCGATAATAATAAAAGAACTATATAAACTATGTACCGATGGATTCAATGTATCGATCTTCATTGATGAGCTCCCAAAGAAAATACATGAGTTAACAAAATGAAGTTCATGCAATCCAGGAGATTCTACACATATCTGCTGGGAACCTTTCTGCAGTTCACAAGAAGGAATAGAAATCAATTTTTATTGAAAATACATACGATTCCAGAATAGTTATAGGGATTTTAGATTGGGAAATTTAATGAAGAGAAACTACCTTAATTTTCAAGTTCACCGTTGATCCATCTGCTTGAGTCATGTAAGCATCTACATCATGGGTGGAGATAACCTTAACCCAGAAACCTTTCTGAACAAATACAATTCCGTTTACATCCTCAGCACCAACATCCAAATCAATGGAGCTCTGCTCCCAGCACCAATTATCTTCCCTAGACAGTGCTTCTGCAGAGTTATGCTTGACCTAAAACAGTAATAACCATTTAAAGATAAATTAACATAGAATAAAAACAGCATTCAGAAACTCAAACAAATTAACCTCAATTCTGCATGAATGTTTTGATATTTATATTCATAACAAGAAACATGCTGAAAAAAAAATGCTATGGGAATATATAGACAGGAGAAAACAAGAATTATACCTCAAGCCTGTATTTTCCAGGGATGACATTTGAAAAGAGAAATTCACTACTGCTATCTGTCAAACTAACTGTCTTTCTCTCTTCGGTGTGTTTACCAGCCAATCTCAAAAGGGTAACAGAAACTGATGGGCCACATTTCTCCTTGCAGGCTACAGTTCCAAGTACATTGACTAGTGCCTTTATAACAGACCAAAAAGACAATTGTCATAGCCAGACAACCAACCAACTTCATAGTATAGTAGTAAAAAGAAGCAGAAGGGCCTTAAATACTTTAACTCTTGAGAGATATTACCTGAGAAAATTCAACATCTAACAATGGACTTTTTACTATAACATCAACATAAGATGGCAAAAACATGAGTCCAGGAGCACTCTCAGGTGTCGCTGCCATAGAAGATAAGCGATATTCACCTGGTGGAACCTGGACAGATTATAGATAAAGGAGAGAGATGTATATTGATCAGAAAAGGGGACATTAACTTTAATAAATGTATGTATGAAAGACAAGAAGGAAAAATCAAAATACCACAAAAAATATCATTTTACTAGACATTAACAGCTTTATTATAATAATTGTGAACCAACATGGTTATGGTAATTACAGTGGCATTATCTTTGGACCTGATTACTTGATAAACTTTAATGAAAAGCTACTCAAAAATATGTTTGCCTTTTGTGCTTGTCTTTATTAACAACTGCATGACATGTATATGTTTTCCAGTTGATTTTACAATAACCATGTCAAACAAATAACCAAATTTAGTCAAATCCACAATCAACCAATTAAATGAGATGAGAAACAAATAACTGCAAGCTCCCCTGTTCTGATTGCTCATGATCTGGCATCAACCAAGGATCAGAAGATCAGTTCTAAAACAGAAATATATCCACTCAATGGGAACAGGGGCATGTGTTTTTTTGGTATTGATCAATGATGAGGTGAGAGGATGTTCAAGGATAGAGCTCTGGAGCTTTTCCCAGATTTCTAGGGACAAGGAGACCAAGGTGGCTGCTTATTTCGCTTTCTGACAACTGTGCTCACTGGGAAGCAACTTTTACTTGGGCTGTGCATGAGGGAGTTGTAATCCATGATTTTTTTTTTTTTTTTTGATAGGTAAGAAAGTAATATTATTAATAGAAAAGAAGAAAAGATACACAGAGTTCACGATAGTGAACAAAGAACAACATAGAAAACAAAAAGAAATAAAGGAATCAAAAACCTATTCTAAGAGACAAGAAAATCAATAATAGTAGAACAATCCGAAAGAACCCCAACACCGAAGACCAATCGAAAAGAGTCCGCTGGCACAAATCTAACAACTGGACTAGTGATTTCTCGATATCCTCAAAAGAACGCTGACTACATTCAATCCAAATAGTCCACATCAAACAGCCTGGTACCAAATTCCATATATCGGAATTATATTTCCCAAGCCAATGGTGCCAACAACATAGCAAGTCTACAACCAAACCTGGCATGACCCAATCAATCCCAAACAGCTGAAGCATATGCATCCACATCGAATGAGGTAATGAACGAAAAATAAGAAGATAATTCATAGATTCCTCATTACAATAACACATACAACAATTTTCCAAGGGATGACCACAGAGCATAAGATTATCCAAAGTGAGAATTTGGCCATGAGCTGTTGTCCATGATTTGTATTCTATTAAGTTACCCCACTCTCATGAGGATAGGATGATCAAAACTATTTCTAAGGTTCAGGGCTTCAAAGTACGCACTTATTATGAAGTCTTGAGAAGTGGAGGGTATAAACCGCAAAAGTTTCCCTTGGCAGACAGTATAACTTGCTAAGTCTCCCCCTCATGTTGGATTCTTTGCGTGGGCTACAATGAAGGGAAAAATTCTTGCTGATAATTTGCGAAAAAGTGGAATTAATATTCCTGATTGGCATAGCATGTGCAAGTCTGATGGAGAAACTATTGACCATTTACTCCTCCATTGTAGCGTTGCTAGAGAGTTATGGGATTTCACAGTATCCCTTATTGACGTAACTTTGGTGATGCCTTTGAGAGTGTAGGATCTACTTGTCAGCTGGGCTGGTCTCTGTGGCAGAAAGGATAAGCCGACAATCTGGAGAACTATTCCACCTTGTCTGATGCGGAAAGTTTGCAGAGAGGAATATGAACAATTTTGAAGACAAAAGAACTTTCCATAATTCGGCTCAAATCGAAGTTGGTGTTAGTGGGCAGTTTATTTGGATAAAAACAGGCAAATTCGTACTCCTTTGCTTTTGATTCCGATGGTTTGTCTTTTCTGTATCTTGGTTGACATACTTATTTTCAAATCTTTTTACTGATTCCAGCTGCCGCCAGGGGGGGGGGGGGGGGGGTGGGTGAGGACTCTTATTAAAAAGCAAAACCATAAGATAAAAAGCATAAGAAGCTTTGTAAAATTTAACAAAACGCCTTACTGGCTTCTGTTGACCTAGAAACACCATAAAACTAAAACCATTTAATGAGACTTCAGATTGTTGAAAGAAACAACTCTGTGACTGACTTTTTGAACTTTAGCTATGTCAAAATCGGAACAAAATTACAATATACTTAAGCAATTTAAGAGCACTACGTCATTGAGCTTCGGGCTTGCATACCTCAAAGCAGAAATTTCCACTTCCATCTGTCAGTTTCACTTGAGGTTTGACATTCTCTGGTCCATGAGTCAAAGCTACCTAGAATACAAGCGCAACAACGAGTTTAATTGACATGCAAAGTGTAAGTATAAAAAATCATATGAAAAAATTCGGGGTTTACCTTTGCCTTGTAACCAGCACTAACCATCCTAACCACACCACAGACATCATAGGAAACTGCTTTCATATCTGCAATTGAAGCCATGTTTGGTAACACCTAAACAAGCAAGCCAAGTTAGGAAAAAGAAAAGGACAACAATGTAATTCATTACAATTGAGACATAAACCAGTTCATTGAGCTAAATGAAAATGTAAATAACTGACCGCTGTCAATTTCAATTATCACAAAAGGAGGACCTTACTAAAGATTCAAGATACAATTATGCACTTTTTTTTATAAGTAGCTGCCTTTTTATTTTGCTTTAATGGTAGGAAGGAATTAGAATTAGAGAAAAAAGAATGGGGATCGTTTTCAGGTTCTGCCTGAATTCCAATATGGTTCTGTACCTAATATTTTCAATGCTCAATCATTTTGTTTGACAAAAAAAAAAAAAAAATACTTATCAAAAAAAAAAAAAGATACAATTATGCACTTTGCTTTACTTTACCATATAATCCTTCAATATGTTGAACTTGTAATGCTCCTTTATGGCCTCTATTGTATAGCGATTAGATGTAACCTAAAATACAACAAATTGGAAACACAAGAAGATAATACTTGAATATAAGATAAAATACTTGAATATAAGATAAAATGATCTTATACTTCATGTGTGTCAAATTTACAATAAACACATTGCATTATGGTAATAGAACTTTTCTCAAGCCTAGGCACCTCAACCAATATCAAAGACATGAATCAAATAACAAAATGTTTAAGTGATTGACAAAATAACCATATTCACAGGAATAGTCACACACACAAGAGATAGGGAAAGATTGTTGTAGTAACGGTTTAAGTCAAGTTATAATATATAAATGCAGACCTTCTGTCCAGAGACATGGAAATAAATTGGTTTCTATTTTTTTTTATAAGTATATAAGGATGTATATTCAAGAATACTACCTTATGCAGAAAAACATAAGGTAGAGAAAAATTACAAAGAAAGAAAGAAAAGCTACTAATTACAAAGGAGAAAGTTAAGGAACATAGGGAGAGAATCACTAGTGGTGAGTCCCCAATCCCTAGACCAGTCAAAAAGTGAACCACTAAAAGAAGCCAATAGCTGGTCGTCAAAACTTTCCATGTTCTCAAACGTCCTCCAATTTCGTTCCCTCCATAGACAGCACATTAACTACAACGGAGCTAAATTCCAAATGCTAGACAAATGCTTTCCAAGCCAATTCCACCAACCAAAGAGAGTATCCGCAACCGATCTTGGCAAGACCATGAAATCCCAAAAGATCTAAAAACCAAACTCCACAACTGGTAAGCCTTACCACAATGAAGTAGCAAATGATCTACCGTCTCCTCATTACAACGACACATTATGCACCAATCAACAAAATCCATCCCTCTACCCCTCAAATTGTCACCTGTAAGGATCTTATCTCATACAGCAGTCCATACAAAGAAAGAAACTCACCAAGGAGTCTTAACTTTCCAAACACCTTTACAAGGAAAGATAATGGGCAAGGGGCTTCTTAATTTATTATAAAACAATCGGATGTCAAATTCCATCACATACGATCTCCATTCTCATTATGAGGTAAATTAGAACCCAAAGTACGGAGAAATTCATCCACACCACCCATTTCCCAATCATTTGGTCTCCAAATGAAACGAACATCCCAACTTCTTCATTCCTTTATCCCCAACCGTTCAAGAGAAGAAGCCACTGATGCCTCTTTGTTGGAAGCAATCTCATATACACCCGGAAAGGTTAATTGAAGTGGAGACTCCCCACACCATTGATCAGTCCAAAGCTTCACTCTATCCCCCACCCCTACATCAAACCGAATATTTTTGCTAAAAACCTCCCAACCCATTCGGATACTTCTCCACAAACCACACCCATGTACTCTCTATCTAGCTTGGAGGTCCATCCCCCCCATTCTTCCCCAAATTTTAGAGCTACAACCTTTTTCCAAAGCCTTGTCTCCTTAACCCCAAACCGCCATAACCATTTCCCCAGTAAGGCTTTATTAAGAGTAGTTAATTTCCTTATTCCTAACCCACCATTTTCTAGAGGTGCACACACCTTGTCCCACCCCACCAAATGGGTCTTGGAATCCCCCCACAAGAAACCCCTTTGCAACCTCTCAATTTTATTGGCCACATGCGTAGGGATAGTAAAAAGAGATAAAAAATAAGTAGGAAGACTAGATAATGTACTCTTCAGCAACAACAATCTTCCACCCTTTGACAAATACATCTTCTTCTACCCAGCTAGCTTCCGCTCAATTTTCTCCAAGATCGGATTCCAAACGGTGGGGGACTTGTGGGACACCCCCAATGACATACCAAGATAAGTCATAGGCAAAGATCCAATCCGACAACCCAAAATCTCTGCCAAGACATGGACATTAGGAACCTCCCCAATGGGAACCATCTCGCTCTTCAAAGCATTAGCCTTTAAACCTATCACGGCCTGGAAACAAAGAAGAAGCATCCAAACATGTAGAATCTGCTCCTCATTTGCATCGCAAAATAAAATCATATCATCCGCAAACAATAGATGCGAGACACATACCCCTCCACCCCATCTACCATCAGCCTTAAAACCTCAAAGTAAACTAGCCCCTTCAACTCTTTTCATCATCTTACTGAAGACCTCCATCATAACCAAGAACAACATAGGAGATAGTGGGTCCCTTGTCTTAACCCCCTCGAACTCCCAAAAAAATCAGCTGGAGACCCATTAAACAAGACAGAGAATTGGATTGTAGATATACATGTACGGATTCACCTACACCATTTCACCCCAAATACCATTCTCTTCAACAAATCTAGAAGAGCCTCCCAATTCACATGATCATAGGCTTTCTCAATGTCCAGCTTACAAATAACCCCAGGAATCTTACTTTTCACCCTACTATCAACACACTCATTAGCAATAAGGACTGAATCAAGTATCTGTCCACCACCCACAAAATTGTTCTGAGACTCAGATATCAACTGATCCAAAACCTCTCTCAGGTAGTTTGCCAAAACCTTAGCCAAAATCTTGTATACACTCCCCACCAAACTAATTGGTCTGAAATCTCGAATATTGGAGGCACCGTTCTTCTTAGGGATTAAGGCTATGAAAGTTGCATTAAGAGATTTTTCAAACTTCCTATGTTGATAAAACTCTTCAAATACAGCTAAGACATCTCTCCACAACTTCCCAACAATGGTGATAGAAGGCCATTGTGAAACCATCAGGACCTGGAGTTTTATCCCCTTCCAACTCTTTGACAACTCAAAGAATCTCCTCCTTTTCAAACCTCTGTTCAAGCCAATCCCTCTCTATACCCTGTATCTAATCAAACTCCAAACCTTCCACAAAAGGCCTCCACTCCTCTGTCTCCTTGTACAAGTTTTTATAAAACTGTACAACTTAGTCCGCCATCTCTGATTCATCCTCATACATAACCCCATCCACCTCCAACATACTAACATGATTATACCTTCTCCGAGAATTAACCACCTTGTGGAAGAATTTGGTATTGTCGTCTCCTTCCTTAATGCATAGCATCCTCGATTTTTGTCTCCACGAGACTTCTTCCAAAGAGAGAAGGTTCTGTATTTGAGATCTCACCACAGCCCTCTCACCCATCTCCACTTCAGAAAGGCCATACTCCCCTTCCTTAGCATCCAATAATTTCAAGGCCTCCAACAATTCTTTCTTTTGACGACCAACATTTCCAAACTCATTATGGTTCCACTGAATAATATCTTCTTTCAAAGTCTTCAGCTTCTTGGCAAGGAATATCAATTCCACCAAGAATGAACCCTATCTGTGAACCCGCCCATCTTAGCCACATATTCTCAAACCTAAAAGGACTCTTCCCCCTTAATATCCCTCCTGCCTCCACTAATATGGGGAAGTGGTTGTAAAAGAAAATGCAAAAAAACTCCACAAATTTTTTGATACACTAGGACAAGATGGTTGAGCTTTTTTATCTTTATTTTTATTATTAAAATAAATAAATAAATAAAAACTCCCCATATTTTCTAGCTGAACAAGCCAAAAGACTTTAATTCATTTGTCATATAGAACTAGAAAAGGTTATCAGATTTTTTTTTGGGTGGGGGGACGCAGATGGAGGGGAAGAAACCTCCCATATCTAACACAGTATGATTTCCATATGGGAAAAAATAAATAAATAAATAAAATCCTTATCAATACCTACCTACCCAGTCCTGTGGAGTGGTGATAATTAGTAAAAATAGTACAGTTTAATTCACCACCAATTTATAGGCCAACTCACTGAATCTGCGACTACAACTACAACATGCAGACTGTGTCTCATAAGAGACTGACACAAACATCATAAAGATGCCTGCTCATATTACTTCTTTAAACATAACTGAGGACAAACAGATATATAGAGCCAAAGAATAACATAATCAGCATAATACAGAGATGAATGCCACTCAAAAATTTCTGAACTAACTGATTTTTCTGTGAAAGAAATGAACAGCCAAATAGATCGATTAAACTTGGATATTGAGAGCATGTGCATAATTATAGCTAGTCAAGCTCTACACAAACAAACACATTTAACTATCTTTTATAAAGAATTTACCTGGTCAAGTTTGTAATACCCTTGTTTGTCAGTGATTGACCTTTCATGACCATCAACTATAATTTTGACACCGTCCACTCCCATGTCATTTCCATCAACTACACAGCCTCCAACAGAAAATCCCGTGACCTATTCAAGGATTCTGCATGTTAATATATTCACATAATCACAAAACCAAACATAGGATAAGCATACTAACAATCACCTGTATAATCAAATATTTTTTAGCACGTGTAAGGCTAAGTACAGCAAATGAGAATAAGACGAGTAATATATACATACTGTAATTTGCATATCTACTATTAGCGAACACAATTTTATTTGACAAATTTTTCTTTGTTACCAAGTCTTAAGTTTTAAATCAAAACAAGTTTACCTCAGAATTTATAGACAATTTTACAACATGCCTACAAAAATCTAATGGAACAAGAAATACAGCAAAAGGATGGTGAACAAATACCATAATAGGAGAAAATATTATGTTTCAACCATGTAGGCAACCATATGGCTTACCTGAAACTTTTGAGGAATGGTCACATGTTGATGCTCAACAGACACTGACACAACGGTAGGTGAAACATCAAATACTGTGTTTTCACCCTTGTAGTAAGGTATGAGCTCGTAACTTCCTGTAAGTAATTCAAACATTTGAGAGAATGTGCTAGTAACTAGAAAGAAAAATAGACAGCCATATAGGGAATTACCACAAGGTATTGATTTAAATGTGAACAATCCATCAGCATCAGATACAACATGACAGAGAGCCTTTCTCAATCCTAGGACATTAGCAGAACCTTGGGGACAATCTACCTCTAAGACATCATCCGAGTATAAAAAAATATGAACTCCCAAGATTGGATTTCCCTACCAAAAGGTAACAAAAGGCTTTCAGCTTATATGGAAGGATGCAAATGTGAAGCATAATCAGCCAGAAAGTGATGAGTAAATTTAACTACTAAGTCCAATATCATACTTCAACAGAACACCTAATACGATAAACATTGATGTACATAATATCTTCTAAGAGAATAGTGGAAAAATTATATTACCAAACAAATCATCATAATATGGCTGATCTCAAATCAAGTGAAAATGCTAACCTTTGGAAACAAATTGATAAATAAACTTACAAGAAACAGTTATAGACATAAAGCCAACAGCCTTGTGGCTCAGTGGCATCACTTGATTCTTCTCATGTAAAGAACCTGGGTTCAAATCCTCCCTCACCCACTTGTTGTAAGCAAAACAGTTATAGATATGAATCATGAATGCACAATTGGCCTTCAGATCCCCTACTAATACATGGATTTTTAAACAAATTAACAATAAAAATTTAAAAGGAAAAAAAAATAGCACTGTTATGCAACTGTTGTCTCTAAAAAATAATTACCTGAGCAACAACAAACCCTCGGACATCATAACCAGGGACAAAGAAAATGTCTTCAACTAGTCCATTTCCAAACCCCAATTCCACCTGCTAGAAGTGTCTTCCCAAATGAGTGACAATGTAGAATTTACATGCTTATCAACAATAATGCCTCACATACATACATTAATAATACACACACACACACACATATATTAGTAGTAGTAGTAGTAGTAAAAAAAGACATGTCAGTCAAGGAGCTACTGAGAGCATGACTTCAGATAGAATAAAATGGTAGAAAATCATTAATGGTACACTGATTTGTCTGTTGAAGATCCATTACTGAGCCCAAACTTTGGGGACTAGGGATTGGTTGTTGTTGTTGTTGTTTTTGTTATTGTTGTGGGAGTGTGTGTGAGAGAGAAAGAAAGAGAGAAGAAGAAGATAGAGGGGAACAAAAATAGCAAGAAATGGAAGAGGTATGAACAAAGTGAAAGAAAAAGCAGAAGACCTCCGTGGAACCTCTAACTTCAACTTTCAGGTCAGGATGCGAAGCACGCAATTCGTATTTCCCTGCACCCAAAGAAGGATGTCATCAAAAACAGAATTCCCATTTGTTAAAAAAAAAAAAAATGTGTGTGTGTGTGAGAGAGAGAGAGAGAGAATTATCAGTAAAACTTTTGGTGCTCTTTAAAATTAAATTCACTTGGAGTAAATAATCACAAGTGCAATCCCAGTAGACAATTGGATCACTGCATGTGCTATAGCATGCATGAAATTTCATTGAGAATCTGAGATTCAAAGTCATCTAACTTTTCTTAAAAACAACCTCTTTGTTAAAAAATACTTTAGGACAGGTTGGAAGCTTTAATGGTGTTTTGTTTGAAGAAGTTGCCACATGGAGTAAAAACGCATCCATCATATTAACAAAAATGTACTATGCAAACTTGCATACCTGGAAGAATATTTGTAAACAAGTAACTCCCCACCGATGATGTTGATACAGAAGAGATGAGATCACCACTAGGAGACAAAAGTTCAACATTTACATTTGAAGGACCTCCATTTTTATTAGAACAGCTCTCACCACCAACAGCTCCCACCACCCTACCAGAGACGGTGAACCTACAACATAAAAAACTTTCAAGTTGTAAATCACACTGAAATTTAGAGCAAGCCCAAGCACAGAAATTATAACAAGAATCAATCAAAACAAACCCTGTGAAATGGAAATTTATATCTTCATTGCTATTGCAACCAGTATCGCCAACAACAACAGGAACCTGTAAAGAATATATCCCGACTCGATTTTAGAAAACATAGGCCACATGTCACACAAAGGAGAAAGAGTGCACTTTGCTTGAGAAAATTAGACATAAATTAACAATGCAATCACTAAACCTTCTCTGGGTCCCATGCCCATCCTTCTGGTCCATTAATCTTAATTACAAAAGAACCCTGCAACATATATAATTATTTCAATGAGAGTAACTTAACAATAAGCGCACAAACAAGAAATATGGAACAGTATTATAATTGTTTACCTTGTCATATACTGGAATAAAGTAGTAGCCATTAGGGGCACACTGAGTTCTGTCCTTTACCAAGCCATCCACCGTTTGAAGCTCGACCTACAATTCAAACCATATCAAATACAATCCACCTACAACACATCAAGCACAAACAAATTCAAACAAACTAAATACAACGCCTTTGACTTCCTTTCCTTTTAAGGTCACCATGTTAACTATTGTCTACCCATGCCAATGCCCTTTTTACATTATTAACGCGACCAAAGCATACACTTCCAAATTAAAACGCTAAGCTACAACAAAGTGATAATTATACATTTTTCTTTCAAACATTTCATTCCCCCGCCTCAGTTCGAGGATTACGGATGCCTTCAAAGGACTCAATTCAGCAATATACAAGAAAAGCTTAAAAGGCAAAATGTGTGCGTTTGACAAATCACAAATACATACCGAAATGTGAGAATAATCCATTTTCGCATCATTCGGCTTCCTCGAATTCATCACATACCTACTAGCCTGCAACAAACAAATACAAAAATTTTCAGAGATTAGAATTAATTAAAATAAACAACTCGAATTCAGAAAGAGTAAGAACTCATAGATTTCGGATTATAACTAATTACTGCATCCAAAAATGAAGAAAACACGGAAATAAACTAGCAGATTGGCAGAATCCAAAAGAGAAGAGATCAGCGCCAAATTCAGATCCATGATTTCTCAGAAATTTGTGTTTTATATTACAACCAATCCTCCGTTTGATTACTGAAAATTTCAATTCAAACCTGGTAAAACGATTCGAATTTTATCCTATACTTTTCTTAACCAAACGGAGTGGTATCGAGGAGAGAGAGCATAGTGAATAGTGATTGACCTCGACGAAGCCACCACAGCCATGGATGGAATCAGCGGAAGCAGGTGAGAGAGAAGAGAAGAGTGCGATCAATACGCATAGCACGGCGTCTCTCATCTTCATTCTGCGCTGTGTGTGGACTATGAGCTCGCCCACACCGTGTTTCACTTTCGTTGCAAAATCAGAAGAGATCTGCTTTTTTTTTTATTACGAATTTATATATATATATATATATATATATATATATATATATATATATATTAGAAATGAATTGCTCAGGTTTTGTCCTTCTGGAGCTCTGGCACGAGCTGCAGTGTCTGGTGCGAGAGGGGTTTTATGGAACGAAATTGCAAACTGACCCTAATTACCCAACAACGTAGTTAGTTGGCCCAGGTATGTAAGTATATCAGTTACTAACATCTCGAGTCTCAAAGGCTCGATTTTGGGCCTGCAAATCGAGTCTTTGAGACTCAGTTTTGATATGTGTGATTTCACGTGGAAACCGAGTCTTAGAAGCTCGGTTTCCACTTGAATCTTAAGTAGATCTCGAGTATCAAAGACTCAGTTTGCTAAAAAGCAAAACCGAGTCTTAGAAGCTTGATTTTTAATTGGTCCTTGCAAGCTAAGACTCGGTTTCAAATAGGAAATTTTTAAAAAGGAAACGGTAAATTTTTAAAAGAAACCGAGTCTTAGAATTTTTAAAAGAAACCGAGTCTCTAAGACTCGGTTTCAAATACGAAATATTTAAAAGGAAACCGAGTCTTAGAGACTCGGTTTCAAATACGAAATTTTTTAAAAAAGAACGCCTCACTCTCCACCCTCTCTGACTCACCCTCTCACACACACAGTCTGCCTCACGCTCTCTCAGTCACCCTCTCATTCACCCTCTCCACTCTCTCAGTCACCCTTTTCTCTCACTCAGTCTCCACGCTCACATTCATCAGTTTCGCCGGAAAGTTAAAAGTAAATCCACAGCGAGGTGTATGCACGCGGTCTCGTCTGCTAAAGTTTGAAAAAGTTCCACTCTGTCTCCACTCTCACTCGCAGAGCATTGATCAGTCTACGCGGTCTCTCAAAATAATAAAAAAAAAGGTGAGAAATAGTGTGTTTATGGAAAATGGGTTTCACCGTTTGGTTGCCCGGAAACAGTGGGTTTGTGGGTTTGTGGGTTCTAATGGAAATGTTAAAAAAGATCAATGCTTTATTGTTGTTTGAGATTGAATTGGTTTGTGGAATCGGTTACATTTCAAGAATATATCTGGGTAAATTTTTTTTTTTGGGTTTTAAATATAATTAATATGATTTGTGTTTCAATATAGATATTGTCTCTTTCGGAAAGTTGGGTTTTGTGCTTTTAGGTTTTGATGGGTCATGGTATTTTTTTGAATTGCAAATTCAGGTTTCTGTGTTTTATGTCTATCACCTGCCTCTGTTCCCTTCGACACTGAACTAGTCCCCCCCACTTGTGGAAGTGTGAATGATTGAATGCTAAACATGGGTGGTAGAATATGATTGTTATCATTCCCAAAATTTTTACAGCTATTTGATTCACTTATGTTATCATCATGTATAAGAAACAGAGGAATCTTTCTTAGATTGTTTTTGTTTTTGTTTTTGTTTTAAATAATATCTATTACGTGCTAATTGCTTCTCTTTTTTTTGTGCAGTATGGCTGCTGAAAATGCTAGAAGGATTAACCATGCTGAGCCTAGACCCATTGACGCGTCGGTGTTGACACAGCAGGCCAAACATCGGTCCGAAGCTATTTGGAATGGGCAGGTAAAATGCACCACTAATTCTTTAACTAATGTACATGCATTAATTCATACAATGTACACGTTGCAGCATACATATATTAATCCATGGTTCTATTCTGTGCAGGACCCAGGAACCCTTACCTGCCGCAGTCGTAATTTAAAGTTCTCCAATCGAGAGCCAATGGTGGACGACCGAGTTGTTAACATCATTAAGGCAATTGGTTTGGAGGGACTCCTTTGGCTTCCGGGTAGAGAGATTGACCACGGCCTGATAACTGCCTTAATGGAGCGATGGTGGCCTGAGACTCACACATTTCACATACCGCATGGTGAGGTTAGCATCACATTGCAGGACGTGGAGGTTCTTCTCGGGCTTCCTGTTGATGGTGCCACTATAACAGGGAGCACCCAGAAAACCTGGACAAGCGTGTGCCAGGAGTTCCTTGGGTTTCAACCTATAACTGAAGCGCCGCATAAGCAACTCACTGGCCAGAGGATTCTTATCAGTCGACTTTTGGAGCAAGTTGCTGCTCCATTGCCGCCTAATGCTGAAGAGGATGCACTGCATAAGTACGCACGATGCTATATCCTAGCGCTACTGGGGGACACAATATTCGGGGACAAATCCGGCGATAGGGTGCATCTAATGTGGGTACAGCAGTTGGAAAACCTTCGCAACCCACAAATGTACAGTTGGGGAAGTGCCTGCCTTGCATGGCTGTACCGAGAGTTATGCAGGGCAAGCGAGAAGGACACCAGTCAGATCGTTGGGTGCTTGCTATTGGTCCAGTACTGGGCATGGGCTAAGTTCCCTTATTTATGCCCGGCAGTTGAGCGTGGCCCGCCATTGGGTGCTTACGGTCCTCCAATGCGTGCTCCACTGTCCATGAAGTAAGTCTCTTGAATTTCATCCCCAATTGAGTAAATACCGATAAGATTATGTTAGTTGTTAATGTGATTACATTATAGTTTTAATCATAACATTATCTTAGTAGGAAAGTTTAGACATTGATCTTTGATTTGTGATTGTTGTAGGTGGTTGTGGGTCCCAAACAAGAAAAATAGGCACGCCCACATATTCAGGGACAGGTATCGTGAGCAAATAGGTTCAATGTTGCCAGACCAGGTATGAAAATGCCCTGTTTTACATGTTTAGGAACAATCTTATAGGTTTGATAAATTTTGAAATATAAACATTGTTGTCTAATGTGTTTTGTACTTGTTTTTTGGCTATTGTAGGTGGTGTGGCAGCCATATGAAGCTGAGTTAGAGGACCTTCCGCCGTGGTGCATTGCAGGGAGGGCTGTGTGGACGGCAACGGTGCCGCTTGTATGTTTCCACCTAATAGAGAAACATACACCGGATCGTGTCGTTCGTCAATTTGGGATGATCCAAGAAATTCCCCATGATGTTGACACTGATGCAGTCCTTCATAAAATTGATTTGAGGGGGAAGGTCGGTGTTGATTGGGTGCGGAAACATACTCAGTGGCTACTTGATTGGGGTAATCGCCTTGAACGGCGTTTTGAAGTAGTGCTTGGTAATATGCCTCCACAGCACGTGTACTTTGGTTGGTTCAACAGGGTAACTCGAAGGTTCATCGATAGGCGTGGTGCTAAATTGACTATGTTGGTAAGTTCTCCATAGACATGGCAAAACGGGTCAGACCCGTTTGACCCGACCCGTTTAACCTGCAACCCGTTTGACCCGTAACCCGTTTGACCCGTTTAAAAATGACCCGTTTTGACCCGTGACCCGTTTTGACCCGCGACCCGATTGACCCGACCCGAACCCGACCCGACCCGCCCATTTTGCCACGTCTACCAACGTTGAGTAGATTGAGATTGAGGTGTAATTCTTATAAGATATTTACTTATTCTTCTTCACTTAATATGTTATGTACTCCATTATAGTTTGTCATTTTTTACTTCCCACCTTCATTTTCTCTTCCTACTTTAAACAGATCAAAAATTATACCAAGATTAACTTCTAGAAAGCTGGAACAAGAGTTGCACCAAATTTAGGTATCAAGTGTCTAGTGGTAATTGGTAAGTGGTAACAGTATCACCAATGAGAATCTAATCACAGTTAAGGAACTCAAAAACAATTGACAAATTGCATCTATTTCCAAAAAAAAAAACTTGTTTGAAAAATACGGGTCAACTCGACCCGGCCCGCGACCCGACTTGACCCGTGACCCGTTTGACCCGCAACCCGATTGACCCGACCCGAACCCGACCCGACCCGCCCGTTTTGCCATGTCTAGTTCTCCATGTCTTCTATATCTTACCATACTTCGTAGCATGAAACCACTGTTTACAGAACATGATATATATTACTACATTTTCTACTTAGCACTTGTTGTCCCTATAATTTGCAATTATTACTAGCAGAACCAATTTAGAACCAACATTTATTTTATTATCAATTGCCATTGTTGATGATGTAGGCATTACTAATATATGTTGGTTTTCCATGTGCAAGTATCACTTGTGAACCGTTTGTTGAGGCATCACCCAGTGGGCACGGAGGAGCACAATGACATAACTGATGTGCTAAGGGCAGTACATCACATTGACCGTGCACAACCTCCCATCCCTGAGGCCCCGAATGAGGAGGCAGCTACTCCTGCGGGCCCAAGTACTAATGCGGGCCCAACCACTACTGCAGGCCCAAGCACGAGCACAGCTCCGGCTGATTCCCCCTCTCGTCCGCTTGTCCCTACCCCCGATCCCTCTCCATCATCCCCACATTCATTCCCCAGCCTCACCATCCCTTCATCCACCCCACATTCATCCCCTGGCCCGACCATCCCTTCACCCATCCCATATCCATCCTCTAGTCCAACCATTCCTTCACCCATTCCACATCCATCTCCTCGCCCAACCATCTCTCGACCCACTCCACATCCTTATCCTGGGTCTGACATTCGTCCACCCACCCCACTGTCATTTCCCGAGCTGTCACCCATTCCATCCTTTGACCTGGGTATTGATCCAACCCCACCTGATATCAGCAGGATCCACCCTCCCACAGTACGTCTATTGGCCCTTCCTAATTGTTTGGCAAACCTTTTCCTTTTAGTGGAGTAGGGCAATCTATAATGTAGAAAACAGACAAACCAACTTTCTTCCTATTGTAACCTCAACTAAGTTAAAAATATGGGTATATTTTTGTGCTATGAAATGCTTGACAAGCATGGTCAATGAAGATGACCTGTATTAACAATAGATATCAGCATGTGCTTAATTTCTGCTCCTGATAACATTTTTATTGAAATAGAGAAACAATTCATATATTGAGAACTGTCGTCTTTGTTGATTGAGGATAACAACTTCCCTTTCTATATTTAGCTTTGTGGTTCCATAATGCATTGCTGATTTTTGTGTTGTTCAATTTACAGACTTGTTTTGCCAATCTGGACCTGGTTCATGGCCTTCTCGCATCTACGCTCAATCAGCAGTGTACCCAATGGCTCATAGTGCGGCTCAGGTTTTTATTACTCTCTCTCTCTCTCTCTCTCTCTCTCTCTAACTAAATTCCTAAATTCAAATCTCATTTTTTTTTCTTTCATTCTGTGTGTGTGCATGTGTTTTCTTTTCCCCCTGACATTTATGTGCTATGGTCGGTGGATTTATTCATACTAATCTTATGAAAGTATGTCTGTTAGAAGTTTCAAGATTCCTTTATAGCCCTTTTTTTTTTTCAATCAAATTTTATTGATTGTCAAGAAGAAGAAAAAAATGACACTTTTATGGTTTTGGATGGAAGCATTTAATTACAACCTATAGAAGCATTTAAATTCATATCACACAATTTATAGAAGCAATATTCTTCAAATCCCCTGATTTTGAATCCTCAAATCCAATTACAACCTAAGCTGTCTTATATAATCCAAAAAAATATAAGGCAGTTCAAAGTCAATAATCCAAAGAATTTATTATGTGACATTTGTTCATGGGGCAACAAATAGTGATGGTAGTTAGTAATTACTATCAGATTTTTTGTTTCAGGGTATTTTCTTCCAGATATTATGGTGGCAGCAACAATTGGAGTTGTAACTGGTTTGTGTGTGGGCCCCCTAATACCTATATGTGGTAATTGGTTAGCGAGGTCATCAGTTCTGCAATTTTTGCTGCATCTTACTGTGCTTGCCTTGGCTCTGTCATCGCAATTCTTTCCATATAGCAACAATGCACCTAAGAGGGTTGCTTTTCAGCATACATTCATTACGGCAGGTACTGCAGCCACCAGTATTTTTATATATTGAATAACAGCTGTACTTTTTGAAAGCTTTTCAAACTTGATTATTTAAATACTACATTTGATAGTATTACACTTTCAGCCTGTAAATTTAGGTGTTAGTGTACTTAATTGAATTTTGGAATTAAACACCCCCCCCTCTTCTCTTTTGTTGGTCCTATCATCTAAAAAAATTGTACTTCTGGATTGACAGATGCAAATCAGGTTGTAGACTCCACGTATGATTTTTCTGTGGTGGATTCCAATTCTTTACTTTTCGTTTTCAAATATGTACCTGAAGTGGCAAAGGAATTGCACATTGGTTCAGAGTTATCTTTTGAAACTGCAATGTCGTCTCACCAGGAGAGTTGGATGGTATGTCTGATTTAGATGGTCTTCTATCTCTTGGAAAGGAACCTTTTACATTTCAAACTCTTAATTACTAATTTGTCAAGTGACAGTCCCCTCATCCCTGCCAACAAGCTTGCATACCTACAATAAGTCAATTTTCTTCTGTTTTTTTGAGATGTAAAGTAAACCATGATAGTCATTTTTTTATTAGTATGCTAATTTCCTGCTAAAGAGTTCTCTCTCTCTCCCCCTCTCCCTCTCCCTCTCCCTCTCCCTCTCTCTCTCTCTCTCACACACACACACACACGTCCACCCATTTTTTTAAGGTTTGTTGACCAGATCTTTTTTGTTGCAACAAATGGTTATGGGATTGACAAAAGCTTATTTTACTTCTCATTGATGCCTAAGCTGGTCTTCTGAACACCTGACCTCAGCCACAATAATAAAATAAAACCTAAACACTTGGCACAAATACTGGGGTTTGCCATTCTTTGTTAAAATGTAAAAATGATTTATATGAACCAAGGATACCTTGCATAAGTTGAAGCAATTATTACTTTCAATTAATCATTTTATATTAATTTAAAATCATGGTTGTCAATGGATGCAATGTAAAATTATCAGAGGATCTGCCTAAGTTTACCATTGATACTACTGTTATTATGCACCAATCACAAAAAGTCATTCAAATAGTTTTGAAAAAAAGTTGTGCACTGATTAGTGAAAGGGTCATCTAGAAAGTGGTCAACTTTTTTCAATTTTCTTGGAGTTACTTGAGTTTAAATTTTAACCTAAACCCAAAGTTTCATAAAACAATTTAAGATCCATCTCATTTTATCAGCCCACAAAAGAGAAAAATGAACCCAATGTGTTGAGTTGGATCAGGTTCGTCAAATTGGTGAGAGTCGAATGCATGTCTTTAATAACCAATACACTGGTCTGATCTCACTAGAATTGAACGTAAATCATTTTGTTACTCTTTTTTTTTTTGCCTGTCCCTCAAATAAATGAAAATGTTACATCATTTATTTTTTCTTTTTTTTTTTTGCCATCCCTCAAATAAATGAAAATGTCAATTTATAAGCTTCATTTTTAATTTTTATGTACAGTTTTTAAATATTTTAATTTTTTTTTCTTAGTTTTTCAAAATAGAAGTATATTTACCGCATTTTTAACAAAAAAGTTTTAAACAAAAATCTAGGATATTATGGAGATCTGCAATAGAAATTAGGGAGAAATATTAGGAAGCCAGTTCAGTTTCCAACTGAGTTCTAAAAATGGTGTAAAAAAAAAAAAAAAATCCAGTAAAACTCGAGCATAAGAGGCTCGATTTCAGCTACAAATCGACTATTAAACACTCGATTTTTGAAATCGAGTTTCTTAAACTCGATTTTTATATATCAGTAATCGAGTATTTAAAAGTTGATTTTTATTGGTAGTTATTACCCTTATGCCACCCAACTGGAAATCGAGTCTAAGAGGCTCGATTTCCACTGGGATTTTTTTTTTTTTTGGTTTTTTTTTTTTCCTTCCCCTACTTGCATTAAACCAGACCAGATCCACAACACAAACAAACTATTTTTTTTTCCTTCCCCCACGACCATTATATATATATATATATATATACCTATATTATTTTGCTACCACCAATCAAAGGGAGAGAGTACATGAGATATAAAAAAAACGGGATTAAGCCAGTTACTGTTCATGGACATAACAATTGCCCTATGACCTACAGAGCGGAGAGATTTAAGCAGTACATGAGGCACACAAAACACATTAGTAGCTATGAATCAACTATAGTAAGTACTATCATCGCCGGCATTATAGGCAAACGCTGCACAACACAACTAATGTAACAAGTACAATGGATAACAAATAGTTCAATTACAACATTGTTCAGCCATGAACAAAATAACAACTGAGTCGATACAACATAGTCGCCTTGCACTTGTCCATACCGAAGATAACACAAGTCCCATGTACAATGTCATTCCAAAATTTGTAGGATTTGCTCACTTGACAAGCATTGTTGTATAGTCATTAGTTCCCAAATGCAAAGAGTAAAAACCAAATGAATTTCTGAGCATATTATATAAAAAACAGTGACAGCACTTGCCTAGTTTGCAGCACTACCACTTGTCGAAGCCCCATGGGAACCGCTTGTCAAAGCCCCACAGGGATTGGGACATCTTCTGCGGTTATGCCCCTCTTCATGACACAGTCCGCATTGCTGTCTCGGTTGAATCTCAATCAAGTCCGGATCTTCCCTTCGACTTCCCCGTTCTCGCCGTATCCCATCCATTTCATTCCTTAATCTTGACGTCACATGACGACCTTTGGCCCGCAACAGCTGTGGGTCAGGCACCCACCGTGGTCCATGAACGTCCCTCCACAATGACTCTGACAGTGGCACCACAAATTGATGTGCATATGTGTCAATGGCATTCTTCAAACTGTAACATGGGTCAATATAGTTGGTGGCATTAAGGTGCAGACCTTGAAGAACTTTAATTGCATGTGAACAAGGGATCTTAATGTTTTGCCACTTTCCACGACCACATGTTCTAGCAAATCCGCGCACATCATGACTGTGGTTTCCCCCTCCACCTCTACAGTCGTTGTACGGGGTAACCACTTGATATATACCAAGTTCATGATTAAAATGCCTCAAAATGTGTCCTGGAATTTTCTGCTCATTTTTTATATAGATCCCCATTGCATAATCACTCTACACCTTACCTTGAGAGAGATCAGAAGTAATTAGTTTATTTCGATCGTGGAAATATGCAACAATTTTGCACCAAATGAACTCAACCATTGCAACAATGGGCAAACCGCGGGCACCTTTAAGTACCCCATTAAAGCACTCAGAAATATTGGTTGTCATTGCCCCGTAACGTCTTCCACCATCATGTGACTGGGTCCATTTGTCCAAATCCAAACTCACTAGATATGTATATGGCATATAGCGTGTAATATTAGGATCATCAGGTCTTACACCCCTCAACATATTAATCTCGGCATCCTTAATGGTTTGCATTATGGACTCAAATTTAGCTTCATTAGTCGCATATCCAGCTTTCAAGGCCAATGCCTTTAGAGTCGGGTCATCAAAGTGTGTGTTGAAGTTGCTAGCAACATGTCGAAGGCAATATCGGTGAAATACCCGTTCTCTTCCGTCCTGACCTCTAGGCCACTCTCGAATGGCGCATTTGATACCTTCATGTCGGTCAAAAATAATGCAAATGCCATCGGCAGGTATGACATGCTCTATCGAAGTCCTGAGACACTCTAAAAACCATCCCCAACTAGCCCCTGACTCTTTGTCCATAACAGCAAAGGCGAGAGGCAAAACCTTTTGGTTAGCATCGGTTGCCATTGCAATCATCAACACCCCTCGATATTTACCATACAAATGAGTCCCATCAATACTGATCACCGGCCTGCAATATCTGAATGCAGCAATGCATGGAGCGAATGCCCAAAATACATAGCGCAGTAACGTAGTATCATCTATGCCCCTAGGTATGGTGTAATAGTTGTACTGGGTACCCGAATCCTGATCCAAGTATGCCAACAACAACTTTCGCAACCTTTGGTAAGACTCTTCCCAATTCCCATATATCTTAGCAATTGCCTTTTGTTTTGCGTCCCATACCTTATAGTAAGAAAGTTCATGCTTATACTTAGTATGTATGATCTCCCAGAGCTCATCAATACGAGCAGTGTGCTTTTGTCGCAATTTTCCCATAATCTCTGATGCAACAAAATTAGAATCCATCATTTTACCGTCTCTTCGCCGGCCAAAGGGTATACAACTATGGGGACCCACATAAGACGTGACCATCCACAGACCATTAAGTTTATCCTTCTTGACAGCCCCAACGTACCACTCACAATTCGTGTCAATGCATGCGGTGCACAATTTAGTTGTGGTCGACCTCCGGATAATAAAATTTCTATTATCACTTGCAGCGTATATTATCAATGCACGCTTCACCGCCTCTTTATTTGCAAAAGTCAACCCTTTACTAAAATGCATCCCATCTTCCCAAGTAGAAACAAATGGTATCTGAAGAGCTGAAGGATCAACCATATTTTTCCAAGTATTTGCGTAAAAGGACTCACTAGGAGGTGCGTAGGCAGTGGTCGTATTTGTATCATGGTGGACGCCAATACCATCGTCTGCATCACCTTCACCAGGGTTCTCCATATTTTCCTCTTAAAAAATGGGAACGACTTCATGGTCATCCACATCGTTCTCAAAGTTGCCTCGATCAATCCTCTCTTCGTACTCGTCCACATCATCAACATTTTCACCATCATTCGTAGCATGATCTTCGTCTTCGTCTTCCTCCTCTAAATGTGTCTCTTGAGGATGGAGGGTTTCACCAGTATTGGCAACATGATCTTGAGTTGGGAGCGTATAACCTCCCATTGTATACTCTCCCATTGTATACCCTCCCTCCTCTAAATGTGTCTCTTGAGGATGGAGAGTTTCATCAGTATTGGCAACATGATCTTGAGTTGGGAGCGTATAACCTCCCATTGTATACTCTCTCATTGTATACCCTCTCATTGTAGTGCATCCATCATCTAGGGATGTAAATTGTAAAGACATAGTTGTTTGTTGCACCGTCTCCATATCAACTTCTGCAAGTGCCTCCAAACTTACGTACAACTCAGCAGCATTTACTTGGGGCATTTTCTGGATCCTATTAAACATCATCTTTACATGTTTGTCTTCTTTGATTGCCATATACCCGTAATTTATCCGTTCATGAAGGACTTCTTGTGGGTAACGATAAATAATCTTTATATCATACCAAGCACGGTTCAAATTCAATTCGTCCATTATTTTCGTCTTCAAATCATCCAACGTCTTCAACTTACGACGTATCATCATGTAGTAGCATTCGATACCCTCTCCTCTAAATGGGAATTCGTCAATCCCTTCAGGATTGTCAAGGGGTCCACCGAAGTATACATTTAACTCAATATTCTTCAGAGATTGTGAACCTATTAGAGAGTCAAGTATAATATGTTAGTCCTATATTTTACTAGTCTTCAGAAATTAATAAAATACAATAAAATAAAATTTGGATAAGCAAGAGCAAGTGCGTGAGAGAGAGAGTCAAGTGTAATAATATGTTGTGAACCTGAGTCAAGTGTAATAATATGATAGTCACATATTTTTATCTCTTTTATTTAACATAAATTGCAAAACCTTTTCTATCTACTCAAAGTTCAAAAATTACAACTTGTCACTTTGCATTTGCATATACTCACCCCACATCACATACACGCACACAATCATTATCATTTCATACTAACACAAAAAAAATCTAAAGACAAAAGTCATCCCATTGCAAAATTTCAAATCAGCTCTAACAAAATATAAATAAAAAAAATCAAACCAAACAACAATACAATCATTAAAAACCTAACAATACAAATATACCAAGAATACATCTTAAATATATATCAATCATTCTTTCATAGTCAAGCAAAAAAATAAAATCAGAGTTTAGAGAATAATATTTACTCTAATTGATGGGATTTCAGTGGTTTTATCACATTACACGTTTATGTTAAATGACTAGTTTATTTTAATTTTGTTTTCTTATGATTTATATTAACTTGGACCAAATTGGGCTGGATGGACTGAATGGACTAAAGTGGACCGAAGTGGACTGGATGTACCAAGGTGGACCCAATAGACCAAAATGGACCGAATGTACCAAGGTGGACCCAATAGACCAAAATGGACCGAATGGACTAAATTGGACTGAATGGACTAAATTGGACTGAATGGACTAAAGTGTACCTATGGGACCGAAATGGACCAAAAAGAGTGAATGACCAAAGTGGACTGAATGGACCGAATGGACTGAAATGGACTTAAGAGACTGAAGTGGACCGAAATGGTCTGCCTGTGCAATTTTAAGGTACATTCATTATATTAACATAGTTACAAAATTTCCACAATAAAGCCCCTAATCTCTATAAGATAAAATCAGCATTCTTGTTTCACTGCTCAAAGTTTAAGTAGTTATTTAATACTTAAGCAATTACATTTGATATTTTTTCACTGCTCAGCATTCTTATTTTTTGGAGAAACATTTGATATTTTTAGTAGATGGAAAAACCAAAATGAAGCAATTACATCACCAAATCAATGACTATAATTTCATACTCAAGCAAAAAAAAAAAAAAAATTATAGACAAAATATCAAAACCAAACAACAAACAACTAACTAGAGAGTGAGACCCTTACCTGACATGAGGATGTGCTAGGATTGTATGAGAGTGAGAGGGAGGTTGAGAGGCAGAGTGAGTGAGAGGCAGAGTGCTGGGATTGTATGAATAAGTTGTTGTGAAAGTGAAAGCTCCAGTGAAAAGTGAATAAGTGAAAGTGAACATGAGACAGAGATTGGCAATTATTTTCCTCACTAGCTGATGATACACGTGAAGACCTGGAGAAATTAGAGTTCAAGCTGCGTGAAGGACATGGGAGCAATCAAATCTGTAGGGACCCAGACCACATGTCAGTTGTTCAACACAATCCGAAAATCGAGTTTCTGAGACTCGGTTTCGCTTTTAGCAAACCAAGTCTCAAAGACTCGAGATCTGTGGGTGGCCACGTGACATATTAAACACTGAAATCGAGCGTGAAATACTCGATATACAAATCGAGTCTTATACACTCGATTTCCACGTGGGAAACTTTCCACGTAAGAACGCCACAAAACATAAAAACCGAGCCTCTGAGGCTCGGTTTTCTAGCCCAAAATTGAGCCTCAGAGGCTCGAGATGCTATTATGCAACATACTTCCGGAACCGGCCCAACTAACTATAAAGTTTAATTTTTATAGTTAGTTACCCAGATTACCCGGTTTTATGGGTTTTGTTAGAACGACACCGTTTGCTTCTCCTTTTGACAGTTTATATTGTTTAAAAAATAATTTAGTTTGTTCTGATTTTTAAATCAAAAATTAATAATAATTTAGATCACTCTTTTTTAATTGAAATAATATACCTAATTTTATCATCTATATATATATATATATATAAAATCGAAACCTCTAGAGCTTCCACAATTTTCCACGTCACCACTATTTTCTTTTTCTTTTTATTTTAGGTTTTATATCTTATATATTTATTATTTCTCTTCAACATGTAATTATCTTCTTCTTCTACAATTTTTAAGTTGATAAAAATTTTAATTTGATTACAATCTAAATTCTTCTACAATTTATTTGTTCATATCCTATTAAATTCAGATTGGTGGGCCCTTATAGTGTTGAGCTTGGCCCATTTGAATCTGCATATTAAAATAAAGTCGGTTCTATTCTTCATCTTGACCTATAACTCTATTTCGTATATAAAGCTTTTATTTTATAACATAGTCATGTGTGTTAAACAGAGTAGGTATCAAAGAAAAACAGTTCACTTTTCTGCTTCGTTATAGGTATGATCTCTCTCTTGCTTAAAGTACTTTTGGATAATTTTCTTTTCTGGGTTTATTTTTTTAGTGAATGATATAGACATATAGTATATTGCTTAATACTTGGTTTCGCTCAAGGAAAAAAAGAAAAGAAAAGAAAAGTTCACAGATTAAAAACTGATAAAGATATCAATCTACTGACGTGATTACAATACTCTTGCAAGGAATTGTTAAAGTAGTTTCTTTTTTTTTTTTTTCTTTTTTTTTTCTGCTGAGTGCAAGGGTAGTTTTGTGTTTTTTTTTTTTTTCTTTTGGCTGAGTGCAAGAGTAGCTTGGTGTAATTTGTACTACTATGTATTTTATATATAAAACCCTCATATGATTTTGGAAAAACCACTCTATAAAAAAAAAATTTTATCATCAATAACAAGAAGAAGAGCTTAGTAGAATAATATGGAATTAAAAGGTGCATTATTCATATTAAAAGTGGCAATTCACATTGATAAGAAACTAAACAAGGGCGTATAATAACCTCTATACATATGGTGGTGGTGTAGCGTTGGTGCATGTGAGAGTTAGAAGACAAAGTTTTGTCTTTTTTATTTATTTAAAATATACATCCTACTTTGTTGATACCTATGGGAAACTATTCAAATTTTACAACAATTTATTTGTTCATATACTATCAAATTCTTTTTCTTTTTTGGATAAATAATAAAACAAAAGTAGTCACTGCCCACTATTACGGTCTTTTTTATTTATTTATTTAAAATATGCATCCTGCTTGATTGATATGTATACAATACCTATGGCAAACTATTTTAAATTATAAAATAATTTTTCTATTAACTTTTAATTAATATTTTTTTCATACAAGACTCTCTATTTGTTTTTTTAAATATATGTAATTTTAAATTTAACTATCTCGTGCATCGCACGGGTTAGCGACTAGTAATTTATCATAACTGAAACCTCTGAAACTTTCACAATTTTCCACGTTAGCACAATAAAAAAATAAAATTAAAAATTCTTTTTTCAAAAACAAAACCGAATACTTATCTTTAAAAAAAAAAAAAAAAAAAAAACTAAGCTCAAGAGACACATTTAGGACTCTTTTCCTATTTCAAACTCTAATGGTGTTTAGCCTAATTATAGTTTAAAAACCTACACACCAATTTCAAACGCAGCCTTTTCAACAACCAAGTCTTCTTGATGAATTTTTATCACAAAACGCCAACCTCTCTCCTCGACTGAGTCATAGAGACCCCAGCCTTTGACTAATTTGAAATCATCCTGATCAGATTCTCACTACAATATGCAAACTAAACCCTTTCAGATTCAACCCACCCTAACCCTAAGGGCTAGGAACGACTTTTATCTATCAAACATGACCTTGCGGTATTCTACAGGTAATTTTGAAAGTCAGGTGAATTTACTATTAATCTGTAAATATGCATAAAGACTTTCTTCAAATTTCGCTGACGCAATATTGCTGGTGGTTTGACATTGAATTTACTGTCTAAATAGTGGTTTTTTTTTCTTCAATTAAATTGGACTATTAATTTCTCTTTTGGTTTTTTAGTATGCTTTTCATCTGCTTCTCTACCCAAGGACAACTGATTGAAAGTGAGGAGAATTATACACCTCCTCCAAATCGTTTTACTATTGTTTTTTAGAAGATAAAAGTGCCTCTTAGATTGGTATTTTTGAATGAATTCTAAAGTAATATTCATCAAATCCCTAAAGAAGGGGAAGCAATATTCATAAGGTGTAAATTAGAATTGGTGAGAACCACAAAGAAGCTCTACCTAAAGATGAATGTTTGGAAGCTCACTATATGTTTTGTAAGTAGTCAATTACTATAATTTACTTTTTCAATTATTTCTCTCGGAAACAAACTTGATTATAAGAGCTGAATTGGATTTTTTAAATCTAAATGTGGAAATATACAAATCTCTGTCAAAACTATTGAAAAAAGATGAAAATTTTCAATCAAATATTGTTGGCTTTCTCGTTAAATATTGTTGCTCCTTATTCAGTACTTTGATCCAAGTCTTTAGAAGCTTGATTTGATTCTCACTTTTTGTGTTGTTTTCTTGCATGATCGTTTTGTTCATCTTCAGGTCCCTTTTCTTGAGAATTTGTGAGCAATGTCATTATTGTCTTTCTTAACCATTGTTGTTCCTTTTGTAAAGAACAATGAAAAGATAAATAGTACATCAGAGACTAAGGGAAAAGAGAGGAAAACAAAGTTTAAACTAAGATCAAAATAGCAGAGGAATAAAAAAGAAAGAACTTTAAGAGAGATAAACAAAGAGTACCTTAATTTTAATTCTCAATTCTGCAAAAAAGATTGGCATCTTTCTTGATCCCTTCAAGCTCCTCTCTACTCTTTCATTCTCATAACGTTGGCAATGCTTGACCAATTAACAAATCATTAACCCATATACAGGGGGCCAATATCACTACAGCTGGAGAGCTTCAACTTATGAAAAAAATATGATCATAAGTAAATATATGTAGAACACTTTTAGGGGATACACAAGGAGAGATTGACTTGCAACAAAGGACTGAGCACACATGTTGCTGATACAGTCAACTTCCAAGGAATGATTTATAATTTATTGGTGAATCTGTCAAATATCTGCCAAATTTCACAATCACTAAAATTAGTTCTACTTTTGACCATTATGTATAAAATTTTATCCTTCAAAGTAGTCAGCATGCATCATTAAGTTTACTTCCAATCAACAAAAAAGTTCATACATACTTCTATTAATGTTTCTTGAATGTCGACTGAAAATCGGATTCTTACTGTTTTGCAGGTAGGGATTTGGCATTTTGTTATTTGGGTTATTTGGTAATACAACTACAAGACGAGCACAGTCAGGTACTTATCAATCTTTCCTTTATTCTGTACTGTTTCTTGCATATTTATTGATAATATGCTTCTTTACTGAAAATCCAGGCCCTTTTATCATAATAGCTACATGTTTAACTGTCAAGACTTTTTAGGCAAGTTCATTTCTCTTCTCTATTTCTCTTTATAAGTAATTATGCATAGTTTAACAATTTAACCTTTAGACGAATTTGTATGCGGTTGCCTTTAGAATAATAAATAGATGATGGCTTTGAGAATTTACTTTTTCAACCAATCTTAACCATTAAAGAAAAATATTATATGGTTGAGATGGTGTGACAATCCATGAGTGTACATATACTATATTCTCCTCCTCTCAAGTTCTCACATAAGAATGAATTGGATCCCTGTACATAAAGCCCACCCTTTCGTGAAATGAGGGAGATGTACTACATTGGCAGTTGGATATGACCATATCAGAACGACTTCAATTGACCATTGATTGGATTGAATTATAACATGTGGAAAACCTTACAGGAAAAAGTAAACACCTTGTGCGACCAGGGTCATTCAATAAGCCTACCCTTGGGCCTGCAAAGGTCATAGCTACCTGATAAGAGCATGGCTGATTAGAGTCCATGCATATAAGACCTGATAGGATTGGCTTTTAACATCCATGCATATAAGACCTTATTTGATACTGTTTCCACATTGGTCTACATATTTGAGTGACCAACTCGAACTCGAACTCGATGCCATGAGGTGTTCAATATCCCTCTCAAGTTCCAAATGTCCTCAACCTTTTCAGGCTAGACATTTGATGCTATATCCACCTGCCAATCAATGTAAATATGGCCCTTGAAATTGGATATGCAAATTCAGTTCACCTTTTGGTCCTAGAGGTGCTAGGTCCTGTTGGATTCATATGTTATTTGTACTGCTCATTTTGCATCTATATTATTGGTACTTTGAACTTTTCATAAATGATGTACATTTCAAAGTGAGAGATATATAGGAAAAGTAAGATTGTTGATTATGGTCATGTTAGATATACTTATAATGTAAGATTGTTGAAGTATTATTAAGTGATTTTGAAGCCAACATCATATTAAAATGGAGTCAGTAAGTCAATTGTCCAATAGATAATTATACTTTTTTTTAATGAATTTCATGCATTGTAGGAGAGTACAACTTATCGTCAACAAGTGGAACAAGAGTTTATATTGATTTGGAAATTCCTGAGACTGCTAATTTCAAATATCAGTAAGTGCTTTGTTTTGGATTCACATTTTTAATGTATTTATATTAAAATACACAAAAACTAATATGATATTAACATTATATATGTCATTTCTCTTATCAGGTTTAGAATTCAATTAAAGGTTGAAGATAGCTCATAAATGACCATATTCATTTTAATTTGAACTTAAGTTTGATTTCTATTTTTCATTACATAATTTATTGTTTCATATCAAGGACAGGAAACTATGAGACTGGAATCCTAATGTATAATCAAAGAGGAAGAAAAAAGAATTGTTTACATCTTTACACACAATAACTTCCTCGTGCATCGCACAGGTTAGCGACTAGTTTAACAAAAGTTTGTGTATTTTATGGCTGTTTTAAACTTTTTTTTTTTTTTTTTGAAAACTATGGTTGTTTTAAATTTTATCCAATAAGACAACGAGTTATTATGAATTTAAACTAACATAGTTTATGACTATTTGTAACTCTAAAAATTATATTATATTTTATATATATATATATATATATATATATTATAATAATGAGGTGGGAAATATGGAGCTTTAAAAGAACAATATTAGAACATGTTAGGTTCTAAATATTTAGGATAAATTTTTAGGTTCTAAATTTATGTATTTTGGCAAACCGAGAACAAAAACATGTCTAGATTAGGTGTTAGACATAACTTAAGATTGTCCAAGTCAAGATTCAAGAACTGTCAAATTGCAGAAAGAAGAGTTCAAATTCTGATTCTGTGAAGCTTGACCGATCGAAAGTCGTATTCTGCAGATTTTAAATTAGGCCCAAAGCTCACGAAAACTTTTAGGGTTTTAGTCCTACACTACCTAGTATAAAAGGAAAACCCTAAATATGTTTAAGAAGTTCTTGGAAGTCTTATGATTTACTCATGTGAGATTTGTGAGTTTTCTATAACCTTCTAACTTAACAAGCATCTACTAGAACGAGATCTACAATCAAGAACTGGTGGAAATAAGTTGCTGCAAAAAGATCTACTGCTAATGGTGATCTGAAACCTTTGAGTGGGATCTTAAAGTCACAAACGTGGGTGTTTGTGTTCAGCAAATTCAGATAGAAGAATCCGTGGAGTTGAAGCTACACGTGGTTGTGTGAGTAAGTTCTATGAGAGTTAGTTTTAGATTTTAGGGAGAAAATCTATTTGTTGATACTGTATTTTGTCCACGCTCGATTTGCATGCCAGACCCCTAAAAGTCCAAAAAATATTATTTTCTCTCTATAGGGCCGTGAGAACATCTAGAATGACATGGCGCAACCCATTTGGGCATTTGAGCATCCGAGATGCCCCTTTTTAGCAAAAATTACCAGAATGCCCCTAGTCAACCCTAGGTTTGACCAAAGGTCAATACCCTTACAAAACAACATTTTCAGGGTTTTACATCAAACCCAAGCTTCTCGAAGAATTTTAACAACTTTGACCAAGTTTGACCTGAAGTCGATCCCGAGTGGGCCCAAAAACCCTAATTTTGATCTGGTTATCAAAACGGGTTGAAACCAATGCCATTGTAAAGATTATCAAATTCTCATTCCAACGACTATTCATGGGTTGAAATCGAACATAGAACGGTCGAGATATCACAAAAACTGGGATGACGCACCGATCAATGCATCACTAACTTTCGAGGGTTATAACTTTTGATCCGACCGTTGGATTTTTGAGTTCCATACCTTTTCAGAAACAGGAAGTCAAGACCTTTCCAAAGGTGTCAATATCAACCCTATTTTAGCCTTGAAACGTATGCCAAGGCAATAAATATCCCCAAGCACCCCTTAGACTTGGGAGGAGATATATTTTTCTAAATTTTCTGCTCTCTACCTGGTTTTTCTACATGTTTTTCTCTCTTCCAAACCCCAAAAACACACACAAAAAACACCCAAAAAACACATCAAAGCTTGTTAATTCTTCTTTCTTCACTAAAAAACCCAAGATATTGTTCTTATACCCGATCTTCTTTTCCTTAGTTCTACACATTTGGGGTTTAGGGGTGTGGTTGAAGCTTTTTAGCTACCATCCACACCCCTAACCTTCTAAATCTTTTCCTAGCACTTATCTTGCTCTTTTTGCTTGAATAACATGATTTATCACTTTCTTTAGCATGTTTCTGGCTTTATTTGTGTTCCTAGCTTAAATCTATTTGCTTTTATTCCTTATGCCATGTTTCATGCTTAGATCTACATCTTTACATACTTATATGTGTACATCTACATGCTTAGGGTTTTATGCCATGATTTCCTATGTTTTATGCCTCTTTTAGTTCTAGGTTGATGATTAGGGTTACATGTTCACATGTTTGTATGATGTTGTTGGCTACGCTTTGCACGGATCTATGTGTTTATGCACTTTTTGCCATGTCTCATGTCTCATGGTTAGATCCACATCCGTAAATGTCTATATGCTTGGATTCATGTTCTTTCATGTTTATGTGCTAAGTTTCTACATGTTTACATGTATGTTTCTATGCCTATATGTCTAGATCTATGTTCTCACATGTCTATGTGCTTGGATCTATGTTCTCTACATGCCTTATGCCATTTCCATGCATTTGTGCGCTCCATCCCATGTTTGTGTGCCTATACCTAGGCTATGTTTGTCATGCCATATGCTATTTTAGCTCTTTTATTGATTTGTCTTTCTTTATTGTGTTTTGGTATAATGATTGGGACCCGATCTAAACCCTATGGTCTTTGTCATCGTCCGTACACCTTGGCCCACATCAAAGGGTTTGGATCACCCCTATTTACATGTTTATACTTGCTCGCTTCTATGCTTTATGCTCGTGTTAGCCTTTCTAGTTCAAGGCTTTGCCATGCTTAACGCCCTTAACGGGTTTGTGGTTGTGCGGTTATATCTGATGCCCATGAGGCCTTGTTTGGATGTAACCATTTGGGGTGCATCACTATGATGCTGGTTGCTTCATGCGTACCTTTCCCCTTTTCAGCATCGTGCGATGATATGCTTTTCATGCTTGTTTGTGCCACCCATTGTCTTTCTATGCATCTTCACACGCTTGCTTATATGTTATGCATAAGTCTTGCTTGCTAGTGTGTCGTCTATACTTCAACACAATGAAGTTATGGACATTCGACCCAAACCTACATTTGTCCCTCACGGACACCACCTTTTGTTTGCTTTCTTGCTTGTTTGCTTTCTCGCTTGTTTGATTGCTTTCTTGTTTCTTTGCTTGCCATGTCTATTTATTTGCTTTATGCGTCTTTCATATGCTCTTTACTTCTTTTCCTTCCATTGCTACATGCTGGTTTCTTATCTTTGCCTTTGCATGTACACACATGGAGCGAGGATGCTTGGAGCTAGGGCACAATCTCCCAAGCGCAAGCAAAAAGGGCGCGAACACGAGCATGTAGAGATAAGCCAAGCGATAGTGTTTAATAGATTTAGGAGTTTAGCCTGTCCCTTTGGTTATGTACTCTTTTAAACTCCTTCATTTCTTATCCCTTTATCTCTTAGATGGTTTGTATTAGGTATATCATGCCATGTACCATTCATCCTCATCTCTAGAGTATGGCGACCCCTATTTATTTTTCTGCACTAATATTTTAGGCCATACTCTAGGGATGTAAGCATTTACTTTCTTGCTCTGTGCGCTTGCATTGTACATGATGTATGTGTGTATATATATATATATATATATATATATGCTCGTCCCTTCTAGTGTAAATGTCATAGCCCATGGCACCTAAAACAAAGCGATGTCTAATTTTCGCCGCGAAAGTAAGGTGACATGTTACCAGATTTTCGCCGTAGAAATATGGTACTTTGCCCGAATGCCTTAGGAAAGCATAGATTGGGACCACACCCATTCAAAAGCTAAACCTCAAAGCCCTTATACATGCAAAGCCCCAAAAGCTATTGCCAAAATCATGTTTTTACTGCCAATCTCCAAAGATTAAGGTTTTATCAAAACAAATGACTATCCTTGGACAAGCGTTGTGGGGTGCCTAACACCTTCCCCACACGTAACCAAACTTCCGAACCTAAGAATCAAGATTTTTTGCCATCCACGTTAGATTAGGAAAAATGCAATTTTTCTTAACTTAGGATTGGTAATAAAATCAACTAGAAACAGGTGACTAATCACACCTTAGAAAAACCCAATGATTCGTGGCACTTCACTTACTTTTGGTAATTCCCTTAAAATTTGGCCAAGATTCCTGCCACACCTTCAAAGGTAGACCTACCTTCCTCCACCGAGAGAGAGAGAGAGAGAGCACCCAAAGCCCCGTGCAAACCACGCCACACGCCACACACGCGCACATGCAGCACCAAAATCATCGAGATGGGCCTCCAACAGGCCCCCACACGCAAGAGCGTTGCCATGGCGGGTGGCCGAACGAAGGCACGGCGACGGCGGTTATTTCACTGCCGATCGAGGCCGGCGTTGACACTATTGTAAACTTCCATTCTATCATAGTGAATTTGTTTACCTTGAGGATAATTAGGTTAAATATTTCCTAAGTTTTTACCTTGAAACTATTGATTTCATTGATTTTCTCGGGTCATCATATTATTATCTTCTTTATATTTCCGCACTGTGAGACCACGAAAATTTGGAGTGCTCTAAAAAAGAGAATTTGTTGCTTTTAAGGGCACCTCTCTTTTTGGGTAAGTGGTGTGGAGTTGCCACTTATTTTTTATACAAAAAATAAATACAAATTACATGATCAAAATACTTCATTGTCATTGATTGAATAAAGAAAAGTACAACTTTGGTAAATTAACCTTATAAGGCTTTGGGTCCTAGTTACAATCTATGCAAAATAATACAAAACTTTCGTCCTAGTTATAATCTACCAAAATTAAAAGACAAAACACTAATCTATCTATCCAAAAATCCTAAACTCGAGGGATAGGTTACAGAATGGGAAGGTGTTAGGCACCTATTCCGCCCAGACAGAGTCTAGTCTTCTAAATTCTAATGACCAATATACCCTTTTTTGCATAATGTTGAATGATATGTTAAACACATATGACAGAAACTTGACAAAAATTAATTTAAATGAATTTGCCTTATGGATGTGTCCTATTTTTCAAGAAAATCATATCTATTTTGTGAATAAAAAAATTTGATTTGTAAAAAAAAAATCAGATATGTTTTTATGTAAAAGAAGAATAAGATTTAGATCTATTTCGTGTAAAGTTAAAAAGGTGATTTTATCAAGAAAAATTAGATATGTTTTTATGTAAAAGAAATAATAAGATTTTGTTAAAAAGAATCAGATCTGCTTTTGGGTAAAGTAAAAAATAAGTGATTTTATCAAGAAAAATCAGATCTATTTAAAAAAAAAAAAAAAAAAAGACTTTTTTAAGGAGAATCCACATTCATGAGATATATTTATTATACATGCATCATATACTAAAAAAAACAAGACTTCAACCTAACTTTCAATTCCTTCTTTTAAATTTCAAACTCTACAATTTTGTAACAAAGAAAACTTTTTCTGAAAAAAATCAGATCTGTATTTAATGAAAATACAGATCAGTTTTTTTTTGTCAAATAAAAAGTTAGATCTATATTTAATGAAAATACAAATAAGTTTTTGTGTTAAAAAATCATATTTGTATTTAATGAAAATACAAATCAATTTTTGCGTTAAAAGATCAGATCTGAAAAATAAAGATTAGTTTTTGTGTTTTAAAAAAAAAGAATTTTGTGTTTAGAAAAAATCAGATCTAAAAAATACATATCAGTTTTTGGTTTTTATAGAAAAAAATTAGATCTGAAAAATATAGATTAGTTTTTGTGTTAAAAAAAAAAAGATTTTTGTTAGCCATTGCAAATTTTGAAACTTCAGAAAAAGAGTTACAATAAACAATTACTAAGCACATGTTAAAGAAAATTCTAGCAACGTATTTAAGCATGGTAACCATATCAAGAACAGAACATAATAAAGACATTCTAAACACATTCATGATTTAAACAATAACCAAAATTAATGAAAGAAGAAAAGGACGAAGGAAAACAGAATACCTCTTACATGAGCGTGCTCTTCTAATGAAAGAATATTTTAGGATTCAAAGAAATTTGTTCACCTCTTTGAAGCTTAAAATACTTTAGTTACAAAAAAAGAAGTTCCTAAAGTAAAAGCCTCAAGAACGTCTTCAACATAAGGGGAATTGAAAGGTCAGAAGAGAAGAGCCTTTAATTTTAATTTGTTTCCTCTATTTATAGAGGTTAGGACGCTTTGAAAAATTAGCTAAATGATCAAATACGAATTGGAACGCATCTTTATCTCTAAAAAATCGAAAAAGATAGGCTTTATCTCAATCAAGGAGTCCCCGGGCCGAGCCACGAATTTGTGCCAATCGGCACTTGGGAAGTGTCGAATGGCCTTCTTGGGTGCCAAGTCTGCGTTTGAGTTTTGGTCCAATTTGGACTAATTTTTTGAGGGTTTTTTAGCTAGGAATTATACTTAGACGCATTTTTAATTCGTATTCTAAAAATTAATCCCCTTTTCCGGATATTCAAGTCTTTAAAGTGATAATTATCTTATAGATAAATATTCTGAAAAGTCTTGATTATCCACAACTTCTTTATTATCTGATTATCCATTTTATTCCTATGCACCCAAGTTTATTTTTGACACTGACCAACAACCAATCACAAAATTATTTAATTAATTTTAATTGTTTAACCAATTAGAATTAATTTAAATTAATCATGCGTGGTCGGTTCCACCCAAACAAAGTACATGCAAATTGTGCAAACTTGATCATGTGATATGTAATGAATGAGTGAATTAATGCATGCAATGTAACTCTAAATGTCAGGTATATGAATGGTCACTCTAGTCATCTTCCTAGATTAAATTATGGGCGCAAAATTGAGTGTCTACAGAATTCTCCTCATTGGCAGAGAAACGAGTGTCAATGTAAAACAAAGACACTGATTTTAGCAGCCATGATTTAATCGCGGTTGACTTTTCAAAAATTAACTAGCCCTAGAACCTAAAACCTTGGAACATAGAACTAGGGTTTTGCTATTTTGAAAATGAGAACTGTGAATACTCAACCTACTTGATAACTGAAAAATTTTGAAATAAATCTTCAAATCTAGGGTGATTGAGAGGCTTCTCTATCTTAGTCTATGACATGTGACAACCAAAGGGCTTCTTTACCTTGATCTAAATGGAGAGTAACCAAGGGGCTTTTCTACCTCAGAACTTAGGGCGATTGAGAGGTTTCTCTATCTTAATCTTTGAATGGCGGCGACCAAGGGGCTTCTTTACCTCGATTTGAATGGAAGGTAACCAAGGGGATTCTCTATCTTGGAACCTTAAGGCGATTGAGAAACTTCTCTATCTCAATCTTGAATTGCGACGACCAAGGGGCTTCTCTACCCTCGATCTGAATAGAAGGTAACCAAGGGGCTTTTCTACCTCGGAACTTGGGGCGATTGAGAGGCTTCTCTATCTCAATCTTGTATTGCGGTGACCAAAGGGCCTCTCTACCTTGATCTGAATGGAAGGTAACCAAGGGGCTTCTCTACCTTGAAACCTAGGGCGATTGGAAAGATTCTCTATCTCAATCTTGGATTGCGGCGACCAAGGGGCTTCTCTACCTCGTTCTGAATGGAAGGTAACCAAAGGGCTTCTTTACCTTGGAACTTGGGGTGATTGAGAGGCTTCTTTATCCCAATCTTGAATTACAGTGACCAAGGGGCTTATTTACCTTGATCTGCATGGAAGGTAACCAAGGGGTTTCTCTACCTCGAAACCTGGGACGATTAAGAGGCTTCTCTATCTCAATCTTGAATTGAGGCGACCAAGGGGCTTCTCTACCTCGATTTGAATGGAAGGTAACCAAGGTGCTTCTCTACCTTGAAACCTAGAGGTTTGCCTGCAAAAGGTCAAAATTTGGAATTAGACTTTAAATGATGAGTGTTTTGTTGTTCCATTGTTTTGAAATGTATGATCTTCCTTTGTCTTTTCTAGATTTGATTTATTTGAATTTCCCTTTTTAAAAAGAAAACCTTGATTGATTTTTGTAGTCCTTTGAAAATGATTTTTTTCCTTTGAAAATTTGAAGTTTGGAATTTAGACTTTGAAACTTTCTTTTGAAAAATGATACCCTTTCTTCTTGATCATTTTTGAAAATTTATTTTTCTTCATTCAAAATTGAATTTTTCTTGAAATTGATGTCATCTGTCTTTGAAAATCTTTGGAAAGTTTTTTTGCTTTTTTCATTTATTACCTAAAAAAAAAAAAACAAAATGTAGAAAAATTCTCAAAATTTTTTTTTTTTGAAGAGTTGACTGAGTCAACTTAGTCAAACCGAAGTTGACTCAGCAACTCAGTAACTAAAAGTGGGGGGGGGGGGGGGGCGAATTTTTGGCCCCCCATCTTCACTTGTTTTGTTTTGTTTTTTTTTCTTTTTTGCTCTTTCCTCCTCACTCTTCTCTCTTCCTCCAATGTCACTATTCACTCTCTTCTTCCACTTGCATTTTTTCCCTCATTTCACCATCTCTTCTCTAGAAAATCACTTTCCTAAGCTTCTCAACTTGCTTTCATTCATCTCCCTCAACATTTTTTCAGATCTTTGTGTTCTTGACCACTTTTGCTACAAACCCATTTTTTTGAAACCCATCTCCAAACCTCCATTTTTTTTGCATTGATAATGGCATCTTCCAAGAGACCATCTTTCCTCACTTTTAATGGGAAAAAAATATCACCCATCACTTGAATGGAATGAGGAAGAAGGGCTCCTCCATGACCCTAAGATCCATGCTCCACACTCCAAAATGGACTTCAAGGTGAGCTTTATTTTCTGGATTTCTTTGTTGGGAGATTTGTTGATTTCATGTTTTGTTGGGAGCTTGGTGTTGAGACATTGTCATTTGGTTGTTATTTGCTCTTATTGAAATTTTGCATTGTATGGTTGATCATGTTGTAATGTTGGCCATGGGGCATTTATGCATTGTTGAACTATTTGGCATGGTGTAACTTGGACAATGTTGATGACTCATGAAATTTGGCTATGTATGTAGTTTGTGGTATTATTAAATGTGTTTTGGCTTGAATTTTGTGGGCATTGAAGTCATGAAACTTTGATGTGTAGCCTTGGTTGAACAAATTCATTTTTGATGAATGCGGAAATTTTGTTAGAATTGTTAGAACATATGTGGAACATGTTATGAACATATGTCATTTAGAATTGGCTAATCATTTGACAAAACACACTTTACTTGTAATTAGGTAGATCTAGGATAAGTTTAGTACTTCAAGAAACATGTTGTTCAAGCCAAGTATTAAAGCCATGAAGATTGGATCAAGAAACAAGTGAAGAAAAGCTGTTCATTAAAGTTGGACAGATTCTCGATGGCTGCTCGACAGATTGTATCTATCGAGATTTAATGAACCTCGATAAATAACTTGACAGATATATCTATCAAGGCCTCGACAGATAGCTCGACAGCTATATCTATCGAGAATTACGAAATTAGAATTTCCAGATCTGATTTTCAGCCCATGTTGACATGTATATGTAGGGTTTCTTTTCTCACAACTCTAGACATATATAAAGCTTATTTTAAAGGCCATCACTTAAGAAATACAAGGAGAATACATGCAAAAAGTGACCAAGTGACTTATTCTCTCTGAAAGAAGCTACTACATCTTTGCGCCTTAGGGTTTTGTAACCAAATGCTTCTTGATCTTCATTGTTGAAGAACTTTGCAGCCAACATCTTCCTCAAGTTAGTGTGTTAGTCACGTACTGGGAGCCGTGCATCAATTGGTTAGTCACGTACTGGGATCCGTGCAAAAGGGTGACATTCATATATTGAAGAATTCAGAGGTTCTGAAATGGTAGAAGGTTTCTGCTGTAAGTTCATCTACAGGGATTGTAAAGTTTAGGGACAAAAGTTTTGTACTAGATCTGAAACTTCTCTTTATTATAGTGGATTGCTTTTTGGGAAGGTTTTCCCCTAGGTTTTTTACTGTGAAGCTAGTTTATTTCATTGGTTTTCCTGTGTCATCATATCATGTCTTATTTACTTTTTCGATGTGCATGATATTGACATGATATTGATGTTTGTTTGTTTTAATAAAGTTTATTCATAATAAATCTAATTAACAACTTGGGATTAAAACTTATTAATTCTATCAACCGGGGTCTATATTTTCTAACAAGTGGTATCAGAGTGGGTATACTTTGATAGGATCAATTTCCTAAGTGTGATCCTTGACCCCTGTTGTCATGGATCGTGGATAATCTCTTTTGATTCCTCATTTATTTGATGGCATTAATTATGCATACTAGAAAGTTCTTATGAAAGTTTTTTTATAGGCTCTAAGTGAAAAAGTATGGCAAGCTGTTGAAGTTGGCTGGATTAAGCCAAAGGTAGTGTCAGTGGATTGGGATGAAGCAACAATCATAGTGGTAAATTTCAACAATAAGGGCTTAAATGCTTTGTTTTGTGGAGTGACCAATGAGGAATTCAAGAAAATATCATCCACGGAAGTTGCCAAGGAAGCATGGACCATTCTTGAGATCACCTATGAAGGTACCAGGGCAGTAAAGACTGTGAAGCTTCAAAGACTCACTAGTAGTTTTGAAGAAATAAAGATGGAGGAGGATGAGACCTTTGATAAGTTCTATGCTAAACTCAAAGACATTGTGAATTCTAACTTCAATCTTGGAGAATCTATAGTAGGATCCAAAATTGTGAGGAAAATTCTTAGGTCCTTACTTGAAAGATTCTGTGCCAAGATCATTGCCATTGAAGAAGTGAAGGACATTGATCAAATTCCTTTAACTGAGTTTGTAGGGAATCTTCAAACCTATGAGATGGGATTAAGTTTAATGGGAAAATGTGGAAAGAGTAGAAACTTGGCTCTTAAAGGTATAGAGGAAAAGATTGATGACTCTGAAGATAAAAGTAAAGATGAAGATGAAGATGATGATGAGGATAAGGATCTAACCTTTATAGCTGATGAGATTATCAAGCTTCTTCAATATAGGAAAAAGGATAAGGACAAACCTCCTAGAAAATTTAAATCCTCTAAGAAAGGTAAGAGTGAGAAACCCTTTATCCAATGCTATGAGTGCAAAGGTTTTGGTCATATGATGATAGAGTGCCTAAACTACCTTATGAAGGAAAAAACCAAGAAGTCAAAAGATAAAGGGTTGGTTGCTACCTGGAGTGATACTGAGAATGACTCTTCTGATGAGTATGTGGATGAATGTGGACACTTTATAGCTTTTGCTGCCAAAACCGATAAGGTGATTGTGGAGAGTGCTAGTGATAGTGAGGATTCTTCTGGTGATGAAGTATCCAAGAAGATGACTCTTCAGGAAGCCTATGATAAGCTATGCACTGAATTCATAAAATCTGAAAAGACTTCTCATATGTTGTAGAAAAGAGCTTAATGAGGCAATAATTGAAAAAGCTAATCTATTAGTCAAATTAGATGAGATTGCAAGGTTGGTTGAGACTCTTATCATGGAGAACACCTTATTAAAAGAGAAGGTCAAGACTCTTGAGGTTGAGCTTAGTCAAACTAGAACTCAAATAGAGAGGATGTCTAGTGCAAAGCTTGATGAGGTATTGAGTGCTCAAAAGCCTAGTTTTGATAAGACTGGCTTAGGATATATTGTTTCCTCCAGCCCTTCCTCTTCCATGACTTCTAGATCAAAGACTATCTTTGTGCTCCAATATGAGAAACGTGATAAAGGTATGAAATCCATAACTGATTTTTCTAATTCTAAATCCTTTGTTAGACCTCATGTTTGTCACCATTGTGGTGTTTCTAGACACATTCGTCCTAATTGCTTTAAGTTGTATCCTCAAAAGCAAATGTCCAAACGGTCACAGGTTTTCTCTCAATTTCAAGAGAATTCTAATTCTTCTATGTCCTTTAGTAGACATACAAGGACACGTGCCTTTTCATCTTCACGGCCAAAGACTTGTGCTATGTGAGTGAGAAAGGAGCCTAAGACTTAATTGTCTTTTCTGTTTGTCCTCAACTTTAATTCTTTCTATTTAAAGTAAGACTCTATTTGCTTGATTTCTTATCTACTTTGGAATCATGCTTTCATGCATCTGCATCTTTCTTTCATGCTTTCATGTTGTTTGTCTATTTTTGTTTGGTTGTTTAGTTTTTATTTTGTTTTGTTTTCCAAAATAAAAAGAGAAAAAAAAAATTACAAAGACAGTGTGTGTTTGTGTACATTGGTACTTGTGTACCTTTGTAGCCAACATCTTCCTCAAGTTGGTGTGTTAGTCACGTACTGGGGGCCGTGCATCGATTGGTTTGTTACGTACTGGGATCCGTGCAAAAGGGTGGCATTCATATATTGAAGAGTTCAGAGGTTCTGAAGCGGTAAAAGGTTTCTGCTGTAAGTTCATCTACGAGAATTATAGAGTCTAGAGACAAAGGTTTTGTACAAGATTTGAAACTTCTTTTTATTATAGTGAATTGCATTTCGTGAAGGTTTCCCCCCAGGTTTTTTACTGTGAAACTAGTTTGTTTCATTAGTTTTCCTAGGTCATGATATCTTGTCTTATTTACTTTTCCACTATACATGATATTGACATGATATTGATGTTTTTTTTTTTTTTTTGTTTTAATAAGGTTTATTCATAATAAATCTAATTAACAACTTGGGATTAAAACTTGTTAATTCTATCAACCGGGGTCTATATTTCCCAACAGGAATGTGTAAGTCTTGTTTCGTGAGTATGGACACCTTTATGGACACGGGTATGAGAAAAAAAAAATTGTGGTGGTGTGGATTTTTTTTTTTTTTTTTTGGTGTTAGACATGAAAATTTTTTTTGTGTTGAACATGGACAAATTCTAGTTGGTCATTGGAGAATTTTTTGGCATGGAAAATTTTGTTGGACATGAAAGTTTTTGTTGGTCATGAGAAAATTTTGTTTAGACATGGAATTTTTTGTTGGTACGAGTATTTTAGGATGAGTATTTTGTGGACATCTTGATGATTGGCCAACTTTGTTTTGCATAACCTCAAGAGTCGAGGTAGCCTTTAGATGTTAAAAGGCATATGGGAGATATTGTCTCCGGATATTAAGAACATCATTGATGAAACAGGCTTCCAGACTTTTTTTCCAAACTTCATTGAATCAGGATACTCATTAGTACAAAGATCTTAAGTTACTCCTTGCTTTGTCAGACCGGTTTTAGGACACTACGTGCACTTTCCATTTTCAAGGCATTGGTGAAGTGATGTTGACACCTTATGACTTCTCCGTCATTACTGGCTTATGATTGGGAGGTGAAAGAATCAAAGTCAATAATTTCCGTACTTCAAAAGAGATTAAAAGTCTTTTGGGTGTGATGCCTTCAAAACGGAAGAGCAAAAATGTCTACTTGATGTGGCTGTATGAGAATATCGAGAACTGTAAGACTATAATAACCGGCACACGCATGTTCATGCTTCTCTTTATTGGAACTTTCTTATGTCCAGACTTGGGTAGTATTGTGAACTTGTGCTATTTGTGGAGTCTGAAGGATATTAACCAAATCAAAAATTATGATTGGGGTGGCATGGCTTACGCAACCTTCTTGCATTTCATGACTTAACTTTCGAGGCGTAGTCTTTCAAGCTTAGGAGGTGCACCGTTTGTTTGGCAGTGAGGTTTGGAATTTTTGGCTATGTGTGGGTTTGGAAAGTCATTTTGGTTATTTCGTGATGATTTATGTTGATTTCTTTTAGGTTTGGGTGTATGAATATTTTGGGGTTGGTCCTTAAGTTTTGGAAGATGTTGGTGACATGTTTCCAAGGTTTCTCCATTAGTTGCCCAAATATCATTTGTCTGTGTCTTCCAAATGTTCTTTACAAGTTTGGCGTATGGTGATTGACAACCTAACTGTTGTTGATGTGAGTTATTTATTTATTTATTTATTTTTTTGATTTTGTGTTTAGTTAAGGGTTTTGTGTTTGGTTGTGGTTTTGTTTTCTTTTCATTCTAGGTTCTTTGTGATTTTCAGATGTCTTTGGATCCTTGGCTTGAATGTGAGGAGTATGCTGAGTGTGAATGGGCTCAAGAGTTGAATGGTCGTCAGGTATTGTTTGAGTGTGGCCATGGGAGGTATTAGTATTTTGGTGACCGAGTATTGCCTCAGGTAGGGGTGTGCATGGGTCGGGTTGAGGGAATTTTTTGACTTGACCCACCATGGGGGGTCAAAAAAAATTCGATCCAACCCAACCCATCACATAAATCCAACCCAACCCACATGGGTCAGGTTAAACCCATGGGTTTGAAATTTTTTTTATTATTATTAAATTGAGTAGAAAAAAAATATAAATATTAATATATTAAAAAAACCCAAAGATTAGTATTGATGTAATTCCTTAAGGGCAAACAACACCAATAACTAAACAACAATAATAATTTACTAGAGTTTGTGTGAACTAATTGGCTTTTATATAGGATAGGAAGAGCTGGTTATTTTAAAAAATTTATTAATTATATAATACATATTATATATATAATTAGTATTAGTATGTGGAATTGAGGAAGTATTGCTTTACAGTTGGTTTTTTTTTTTTTTTTTAAATTATTAAATATAATATATATATATATATTTAAATATATATATATATATATATATAAGTGCCCTGGTTTTAAAAAAAATTATTAAATATATAATATATTTTAAATATATTTTAAATATAGGTGGGTCGGTGGGTCGGGTCGGGTCAGGTTTGGCGGGTTTGTAATTTTATGACCCAAACCCAACCCGACCCACTATAAAAAAAAATTTTGTAACCCAACCCAACCCACCAAGGCCTAAAAACTGACCCAACCCGGTGGGTCGGGTTGGATCGGGTCAGGTTTGGTGGGTCGGTGGGTTTTCTGCATACCCCTAGCCTCAGGTTCAACATGTGTATCCTTCTGCGACAATTCCGATTCCTCCTTGTCCCTCCATCCGGTTGGCTGACCTTCCAGTTAATGAAGAAATTACTCATGCTCGAGTTGGCCATGTTGTGTCAAGGACACTAGGAGATTATTTTGAATTCGTTCAGACTTAACTGCAGGGTTGTCTAGCTGGCATTCCTGTAACCTCGATATCTCGTTTTCCTTCTGAAGTCAAGTTGCATTTCATCTTGCATACTCATTCCCCATATTTTAGCTTTCGTGACAATATTTATATGTTGCACTTTCAGGGTTCATCTTCTGAAGAGGAGGAAAAGGAAGAAGAGAATCCCCTTCCTAGCCATGCTAGCGGCTCTTCTAGTTCCTTCATGAAGACATATCCTCATTTTCCTGCATGGTAATAGGCTTTAGACAGACCAGAGCACACTCTAAATGTCCCTTGGGGTGACCCAGTGTGTTCCTAAATCTTTTAGTCTCTTGTCCTCATTTTTTGCTCTTTAAGCTGTTCATAAACCAGTGGATTTGTGTTTCAGGTCGAAACTGATCTTGTGGAGGAAAGCATGCAGATGATTGGAGGTTTGCAATTGGTAGCACGCACTCAATCTTCTTAATGAAGGGAACAAGGTATAAGATGATGCTTTCCGAGTGTTTCAGCTTGAATTGCTGTGATAATGAATTTCACACTTGTATTTGTTAATTCTTCAGAATGCCCGAATGGCATTGGCTGATGCCAACATAAGAACCTTGGAGGAGAGGATTAGAAATCTTGAACTTTAGAACTAGTAGCAAAATCTTGGTTTTATGCAAGTTAGGAAGGAGACATTGAGGGTGGCTCCTCTAGAGGCGGGTCTAGGAGATCTTCGCGCAGGCGAACCCGGAGGCCTAATGATGCTTGACTTGTATTTTAATTTTCCTGCAAGAACAAGAAAAAGTGTTTCTTAGACAAATTTGTATTAATCTCAGCTTTTAGCTTTTTGTCCTTTGGATTGCTTCTAATCTTGCTGAAACTTTAAATGAGACAAATTTAGAATTCACCTGATGAAGTTTTATAGTAAACAATTTGAACTTTTCTGACCACCTTTGATGTGATTTGTACTCACCTGAATGAGGCACAACAGAATGCCCCTCGTCTAAAAACTTATGCCTGATTTTTTTTAAAAGGGTTTTTTTTTTTTTTTTTTTTTGAAAAGAGATGAGTGATTTTTACTTGTTCTAGAAAGAGGGGAAAAGGCATAGCCGAATGCCTCTAGTTTAAGAGATAAATGCATGACTTTGGAAAATATTGACTTGATCAATTTTCTCTTCCCCCTCTCCTTTTTGAAAATAGTGATACAAGTGCTTGATTTTTTTTTGAAAAAAAATGGGCAAGGCATGTCCAAATGCCCTAGTTTAACACTCCATGCAAATTTTTGAAAAATTTTATTACACAATCAAATTTTTTTTGAAGTGAAAAACGAAGTCATAACAGACCCAAGAAGTGCTTGAAAACACAAAATAGGGTAAATGGGCCTCATCCGAGCTGGGTGCCAATCAGCACTCTTGGAGTGCCGATCGGCACTTGGGAAGTGTCGATCGGCACTCTTAGAGTCCCGATTGGCACTTTAAGGCGTCGAAAGGCACACCTAATTTTGGGCCGACTCTTCAGGCCTACTCCTTTTGCTTTTCCAACGCGTTTCTTGTGTTTTTGGGTTTTTTGAAAAATATTTTCTCCGTTTGTAACCATAAAACACTTTCCTAGTCAGCTACAAAGTCTTGAAACTTATTTAAACCTGATTAAGGACTGAGGTAGCTTATTTTAGCATCTGTCTTGCAAACAAATTTCAGCATCAAAGTTATCAAGAAATAATAATCACAAGCAAGAGTTATCCATGGCTAACCATCAAAATTTTTCTCATTCAACCATTCATGATATCAATAGATGGGTTCGTAGCTTTGATTTTAGCACCAAGTCCAATTTTACAGGCTACAAGCTAGAGGGAATCAAGGCCTTGAGGAATGTCAAGATTAAGTGGGATTTCCTCTGTGCTGCCGCGAAGTTCTGGGATCCTGAAGATCATTTATTCCAGTTTAAAACTGCTGAAATTTGTCCCATAATTAAAGAATTTTAAGCTATTCTGGGTTATGATCCTAGCAAGAAATCTGTAGCAGTTTCTTGTTATCCTATACATAGGGAGATTTTATCTGATGCTTTAGGACTTCCTACTTCAATTACCAGTGGCGTGATTGAAGGGAACATGTTGAATCTTTGTGCAATTCTTTCAAGACTAATTAACAAACGCACTCATGGAGTGATTGACAACATGCAGAAAATTTTTGGCTTAGCTCTCTACTTCGTGGGAAAATTTTTGCTTTGCTCTAGAAGACCTGGTTTTGTGGATGCACTAGCCATAGGTATTGTGCATCAAGTTAAAAATGGTGATAATCCTGTTTCTTTGATCTTAGCAGAAACTCTTTTAGGACTGGACTCTATATTTCATGGTGGAGAGTGACAAAACTTTCTTGGGAGTCCCTTGACTTTGCAGATATGGTTGATGGAGAGACTGGGCATTATTGTCATGCCTACTGTTGCTGATTACGGTCCTCGTAACTTCCTCAGTAGGACTATTCTCAAAACCAAGTGTCAAACTGAGAGCGACTAGGTGAAATTTCTAAACAAGAAATCCAATCTCTCAATTCAATGGAATTGTTATTGGTGGAAGTGCCTGCCTCCTTTGTTGTGGTCTCTGGGATCAGATCACATCTTCATAATTGGATTAAGGAGAGCAACTTTCTATAAGGCAAATAGACTCTTAAGACAAATCCAATATGAGCAAGGAATGCTCGGTGGGGGAGGAAGAAAATCTTTCACTCCTATGGACACAAATCCTACTTCTATAAGGAACATGTTGTTGGGCTTGGAGATGGCTGACTGAGTGGATCAATCCTTTGTTAAGGTTCACTTCCAAAGGATGACCACGAACTATTCTAACTGGCTGGTGAACAAGATTGCAAACAAGGAGGTTGACATGGTTACTATGAGAAAACAGTTTCTCAGAGACAATCGAGAAAGACATGAGGCTGACAATTACGAGTTTAAAAGAAGGGTCAAAGATGACGAAGTACCTAGCACAGATGAAATTAACGAACAACCAAAGGAGAAAAGACTGAAGACAAAATGATCTTTTTATTTTTGACATTGAACATGTTTATTTTAAGAGTTGATGTGAAACTATTAAGTTTAGGAATTATTTAGGACCTCCAGGTGTAGGGTTCTATTTAGGGTTTAGGTTTTTAAGGTTTGGTTTTTATTTTTATTTTTATTTTTATTTTTTTTTATGGCCTAGTTTAGGGTTTGGGTTTTGATTTCTGTGTAATGGCATGACTTAATGGAATGGTTGAATTTTGAAAACAATTTTTGTTTTTTTTTTTGTTTTGTTTTTGTTTTTTGTTTTGTTTTTTGTTTTGTTTTTTTTTTTCTTAATGTGTAAATGGTGGGTTTGGGGAAGTTTTGAATGAACCAATATATGGTTGCCTACGTACCTCCTTAGCAGAAGGATCAGGTCATCACGTAGTTTATTTTTTATTTTCCTTAACTTTTGTCTGGACCACCATTTCGGGTTTTCAACCTAGCAGGCTCTCTCACTCTCTCTTTTTTACTTTCCTTTTGCGTAGATTGCCCTTTCGGGTTTTCAACTTACTTCTTTTTTACTCAGACGTGGTATTTCTGCAATTAATCCATGTTGGTTAGCTCAGTAAAAAGATTTGCGTCTAAGTTTATCAACCTTACTGCTCTCTTAGAGTATATCAGCTTGATAATATATGGGCTTGCCCAATTTTGCTTGAACTTCCTGTTTGTATCTTGAATCGGGGCTCGAATCTCTTTTAGCACTAAATCCCCTAACTTTAAATCTCTAGTTCTTACTTTCCTGTCAAATTTTTTTTCTAAATATCCTTTGATAACCTTAAATGTGATACAAGGCCTTGAGTCTCTTCTCATCCATCATGCATAATTGGTCATATCTACTTTGCAACCAATCTATTTCATGGATTTCACTCTCAACTACTATTCTTAATGAACAGACACCCATTTCAATGGAAAAGACTGCTTCCATCCCATACACCAAAGAATAAAGAGTGGCTCATGTGGAAGTTCAAATCGATGTCCTATACCCCCAAAGTGCATAGTGTAATTGTAGGTGCCAATCCTTGTAGTTTTTTGTGCTCTTCTTCAAGATTCACCCTATATTCTTGTTAGCAGCCTCAATTGCTCCATTAGTCCGAGGACGATAGGGTGAAGATTATGTGGTGGTGAATATTGAACTGTCGCAGTAGCTTTTTTGTTCCCCCTTGAAATGCAGCCCATTGTCTGAGATAATTTCATGTGGTACCCCATATCTACAAATGATATTAGTCTGAATAAACTGAGCAACTTTCTTCGAGTTCAAAACCTTGTATGAAGCAACTTTTACCCATTTAGTGAAGTAATCAATAGCAACAAGTATAAATTCATGGTCATTGGATGTCGTTGGGTGAATCTTCCCAATAATATCTATTCTCCATGTAAAGAATGACCAGGGTAAAGTCATGGTATGTAATGGCATAGGTGGCATGTGCTTCAGATCTTCATGAATTTGGCATTGATGGCACTTACGAACATGAGCTACGTAGTCTGCTTCCATAGTAGTCTAGTAATACCCTTACCTCATTATCTTCGGTGACTGCATGTATGCATTCATGTGTGGCCCATAACTTGACTCATAAACCTCTTCAATTATTTGCTATACTTCCTTGGCGGTCACACAAAGGAGATGAATTTCGTCTTATGATCTTCTATAAAGCCTTTCCCCATAAATAATATAATTAGTGGACAACCTTCTGATGGTTAATTGGTCATTCTTGTCTGTAGACTTTGGGTATGTCTCATCCTTGAGGTATTGTAAAATGTCTGAATACCATTCACCTTCTCTATTCATTCCCTCATCTTCTTCTATTGACATGCAATAAGCTGGCTCTTCTTTTTGTTCCAGCACTATTGGTCTAGCTTCACTTCCTTAGGATCATCCATCATGGAGACCATGGTTGCTAAAGCATCTGCAATTTGATTATGCATTCTTGGCACATATTGGTACTGGATCTTACTGAATTTCAAGGCCCACTTTTGAAGACATTCATGATAAGGCATCAGCCTTTCTTCCTTGATCTTCCATCTATTCTAAATCTGAGAAATTATAAAGGTTGAATCACCGTATACTTCCAACTCTTTTACTCCAATACCTAGGGCTACTCGCAACCCCATAATGCAAGCTTCATATTCAATGGCATTATTTGTGGCAGGGAAGTTGAGCCTACCAGAGTATGGGATGTCTGTCCCTTTTGGAGAAATTAAGAGAACTTCAATGCCACTTCCATTTTGATTAGTTGCTCCATCAAAATACATCTTCCATGATTCTACCTTGATCCTCGTGATATCCTCATCCATAAAGTCTCCTTGGATTTCTTTAGCTTTTTCAGGTGAATAGTGGGCTAAGTGATCAGCAATTGCTCTTCCCTTCACAGACTTCTGAGTCACATATTTAATATCAAATTCTAACAAAAGCAAAACCCATTTAGCCATCATCCCATCTTGCATAGGCTTCTCCATTAGATATTTCAAAGGATCCATTCTTGTAATCAACAATACTTTGAAAGCAAGCATATAATGTCTAAGTTTACAGGTTACCCATACAAGTGCTGCACATGTCTTCTCAAGTGGCGAATACTTCTCTTCATAAGGTAACATCTTCTTACTAATGTAGTAGATCGCATTCTCCTTTCTAGACTCTTCTAGGAATTGAGCAAGCAAAGCCCCCATTGTTGTATCTGTAGTTATGAGACACAACAATAATGGGTTTTTAGGTACCGGTGGAACCAGTATTGGTGGCTTCATAAGATAATTCCTAATCTTCTCAAAAGCTTCTTGGCACTGTTCATTCCATACTGTGTGAACTTCTTTCTTGTGCAGTCGAAAAAGTGGTTCACATGTCATGGTGAGTTGGGCTATGAATCTGCTGATGTATTGCATCCGTCCTAGAAACCCTCAGATCTCCTTCTCAATCCTTGGAGACTTCATCTCTACAATTTCCTTGATTTTGTCAGGATCTACTTCAATTCCCCTTTGACTTACCATAAACCCCAACAGTTTTCTGGATGTTACGCCAAAAGCGCACTTCTTGGGATTCAACTGCAACTTATAGAATTGGACTCTTTCAAAGAACTTCCGTAAAGCTGGTATGTGCCCTTCACGATCCTTAGACTTTACTATCATGTCATCAACATAAACTTTTACTTCTTTGTGGATCAAATCATGCAACAAAGTAGTGGCTGCGCATTGGTAAGTAGCGCTAGCATTCTTAAGGCCAAATGGCATGACCTTGTAGCAATATGTCCCCTATGGAGTAATGAATGAGGTTTTCTCCATATCTTCCGGAGCCATCTTTATCTGATTACATCCTAAAAGCCCATTCATAAATGACAGCTAAGCATGTCCTGTTGTGTTATCAACCAAGATATCAATGTGAGGCAAAGGAAAATCATCTTTCGGGCTAGCCTTATTTAGACTTTAAAAGTTTACACACATTCTCACTTTCCTATCCTTCTTCAGCACAGGAACCACATTAGCTAACCATTCTAGGTAGTTGACCACCCTAAAAAATCTTGCATTGTACTATTTTTCAACCTCTTCCTTGATCTTAAGAGTCCACTCTGACTTCATTCTTCTCAAATTCTGCTTGATCGACTTCATGATTGGATCCGTTGGAATGTGATGCTGCACTATATCTGTATCAATCCCAAGCATGTCTTCATATGTCCATGCAAATACCTCTTTGAATTTTGTCAGTAATGCCACTAATGCATCTTTCCTAGACTAGGTTATGGTATTGCCCACTTGTATCATTTTAGGTTTATCATCAGTTCCTAGGTTAATAGGTTGAGTTTATTCTTTTATAGGTTCTACATGCCCTTGTTTTAATTCCTTATTCTTAAGAGTTTCTTTACCAATTTACGAAATAAAAACATTCAAAACCAACAAATAAGCAGAATTAGAAATCATATTATAAGGAAAAGAGTTCTCAATAGACTCAACAGAAACAGACTCTATAGGACTACAATCACAAACAAACTCAACAGGAACAATAATACTAGCACAAACAGACTCAATAGGAACTGAAACAGTGTTTTTGGCAGAAGTGACTAACTTGATGGTCTTGATCTTTTTGATAGGAGTGACTGGCTCTACGGTCTCGATCTTCGTCATAGAGTCCTCCATGGGGTGGGTCGCTCCCTCCCATTCCCTATTCTTTAGCTCGGTTATGGCTTCAACAATGGTAGGTGGCTCCTAGCGAGTTCCTTCTTCCCTCAGCATCAGTACTAAGGGGTCTTCATCCATAAAATCCGTGCCTTCACCATTAATCTCCATATCTATGGGCTTGTCAGTCACATAAGTATCCAGGCGCTCTATACTATCCATCCATTCACCAAATAGATCTTGCTTTCCTTTGTTGCTTAGGTGGATGTATTAGGGGAGGTATTCTGACTCATTCTCTTCCATCTTCTTGTCTTCACCTTCAAGACTCTCCAGTGTTAAGTTTCTAAAACTATGGATCATCAGCTTTCTGTCTAGAGTGGCCAGTCTAGCATCTATGTCATCTTCTTCCTCAATGTATGGGGTCAGTGAGCCAAGTTTTGAATTGTGGAATGACCCTAACTAAGGAATCTCTCTACCATGCTTGTCATATCGAGGGCCTGACCTTGAGCTACCTTTAGTAATGCAGCTCCAATTTAAGGGCCGCTCATAAGGGTAATCATCATAGTTTATATTATCGGCTTCTTCAACCTCCTCACCTACAGCTTCCAGCATATTCTCTGGCCCATACTCTTCATTCTCGGCGTCGCTCTCCATGTCTGTAGGTTCAACTTCAGCATCATCCTCTATATCTCCATCATAGTAGTCTACGACATCATTAAAGTGGTCCTCATAGAAAAGTCCTACTTCTTCATCATCTTTATCACTAGGGGGTTCACCCCAATCATTGCCACTATATTGGATATCATAGTTTTCACTATTATTGCTTTCATTATCACTGTTGCTATCATCCTTGCTATCTCCACTGTCACTACTGCTATCACTACTACTATCACTCTTGTTGCTGCTACCTTCATCATCATCACTAGGGGCTTCTCCCCTTTCTTCATCTTCATCACTTGTTCTTGCTTCATACGGGCTTTTCAATGCATGTTGGAAAGCTTCCCAGTACTTTTCTTCTTCTATAATGCAAATGGCATCTCCTAGAAGCGTAGTCACTGCATTAGGATCCATGTAATCAGCCCAATCAGTAAGGACCTAATTTGTGTCTTCCTTCTTCTGCTCTTGAAGCTTGTTGTTGCAATCAAATAATAGCTCAAACCCAGGCACCATTATTCTTGTCTCAGGATCAAATCTCGGTTTAGGGAATCCCCAATAGCATTGACTATCTATAGCTTTGACAAACTTTCCGTTCAGTGTTGGAGTATAGGGCTTTAGGGGTTTCGAGGGACAAGGAAGTCCCTTGGCTTTGGCCTTAGCACGAGCCATTTTTCTCACCTCCATCTCTAGCAAATCATTATCAGTGGGCTTATAACTTAGCCCAAAAGGTGGTGTGGCAGTAGGAATTATTGGGACTTAAGCATTTGGCTCCTTCACAGTCTTCCCCAAGTTCATCCCCAAAAGGTAATTCATTCTCCTCATCATTGCCACCACATTGTTGTTGCTGTATAGAGCAAAGTCCACGGGGATCTTCTCTACTTCTTCTTCTCTTCTTTCAAAACTAGGTTTCTCAATTTCAAAGCCATCTAAGGTCAATGGCTCCTTCTCAGAATCAATACCAAAAAAGGGTTTCGGCATGGTCAAAGTATCATCGTATATGGTAACTATGGCTCCTTCATGTGGATACCGAATCTTTTGGTATAGGGATAAAGGTATGACCTCTGTGTCATGGATCCATGGTCGCCCAAAGAGCATGTTGAAGCATGATGCTATGTTCAGGACTTGAAATTCTACCTTCTTGATCATTGGCCCAATGTGACCTCCTATGTCACGGTTCCCAAAACCTCCCTTCTACTATTGTCATATACCCTTGCATGCTAATCAGTCGTTACAAAATCTTCAATACTTAAACCCAAGCAACTTTCAATCTTTAAAGGACACACATTTAAGACACTTCCATCATCAATTAGAACCATTGGAATCATCTTACCTTTAGCATTTACAGTAATGCGTAATGGGTCATTGTGGTGCTTCCCCTTCTTTGTCAGAGTAGAAAATAGTTAGTTCTCTACTTATGGACCTAATCATAGCATTCAGATCTTAAGAAGTAGTGGTTGTAGGGACTTGGATTTGGTTGAGAAGGTCGACCAAATTCTGGCGGTGCTTGTATGAGGCCATGAGTAAACCCCATAAAGATATATTGGCTTGTGTCTTCTATAGTTGCTTGAGGACCTTATCCTCTTCTGTGGGTGTTTGTTGGGTGGCTTTGTTCAAGGCTTCTATTGGGTTGTCTGTCTCCAAATGTGGGGGTTTGAAGTGTCTCCCACCTTATGATGTGAGTAATTTTTGTTGGGTCATTTAGATTGGTTTCTTAAGGTTTGAAGTGTCTCCCCCCATATGTGGATGTCGGGTCATTTGATTAGGGTTCAAAGTGCCTCCCCCCATATGTAGGTGCTTGGTTACTTGATTGGGGTTCGAAGTGTCTTCCCCCGTATGTAGGTGTTTGGTAACTTGATTAGGGTTTGAAGTGTCTCCCCCCTTTTTGGATGTTGGGTAATTTGATTGGGGCTTGAAGTGTCTCCTTCTATTTGTGGATGTTGGGTAATTTGTGGTTTCTGTTACATCTTCACTCCATATATCATACCCTGCAACGGCTTTCATACTCATCAATTCTTCCCATGTCATCATAAAGTACTCAAGTAGGTCATAAATCAATTCAGATGGGTCCTTTTCACCTTTGAAAACTCAGATTTGTGCTAAAAATACAAGAGCTTGTTTAGACCCCCAAATTAAATTACAGCTAGATTGCTTTTACTCTTACTTAATCAAAGTGAGGAAACATGAGTAATTTTGTGTGCAATGAACTGATACTACTTTAGTGCATAAACATGAACAACAAACAATAAAAGTAAAGCACAAGAGTAAGGGAAGAGAAAGGCAAACACAAGATAACCCCAAGATGTGTTATTGAAGAGGAAATCGAAGAACTCGGCAAAAAACCTCTCCACGACCCTCCAAGTTGAAATCGATTCACTAGAGAATAAAGTTTGAGTACACGAATAACAAAAAACCCTCCAAGCCTAGTCTACCCAATGTACTTGAGCCCTCCAAGCTCCTGCTACCAACGGACGTCTCGGAGTTATGTCTTTTCTAGCTTTGTAGACCCCGCAATATGCCCGATTGCATCTGCCAAGTCTTACTGGCCTCTTTTGGCAAATCCCCAAAGCTTCCCAAGCTCTAAAACACTCTTTACACTCTGAAAATGTGTGGGTTGTGTTTGGGTACAAATCTCCTCTCAAGGTATGACAATGGGAGAGGGAAGGAGGAGAGGCTACAATGATTTCTCACTAAGGATGAGTAGCTCTCTCTCTAAAAGATGGGTGTGTTGTGTTGTAGAAAACTTATTTAGGGTTTTTCTCTCTGAATAGCCTCTCATACTTTTATGGGTAATGAGAGTATATATAGTATGGGTGAAGGGTAAGAAAGTCACACTTAAAATCCTCTAGGTAAAGAATTTCGCGGGTACCTCACAAGTTGGCCCTTCTCGCAAGACACTCGCGAAACTGATAGCCTGGCACGACTCTTCAGCTTTTAACATGTGCTTCTCATGTGCCTTTTTCGAGGGTTACTCTTCTCGCAAACTTCTCGCGAGCTAGTCACGAAACTGCACTGATCTTTAATTAAAGCTTGATTCTTCACCAACTTAAAATACAAGGAAAAAAATTAATGCAATTACAACACTTTTTGTCGTGAAATAAAGTCAACATAAAACATAGTTGTAAATCACAACTTTACAACCTTCCTCTTCAGTCATCAAGCAATTAATCCTCGGACCTCTTCCAAAATTGTGGTTGGGCAAGGGATTATTAGTGATACTAGGCCTTGTAGGTGGTGCAATCATCTTATTATCTATTAGATCTTGAATTGCATGACGAATGCCAAAACATTTGTCAGTATCATGGCTAGGGCTTTGGTGGTAGGCACATCTCTTAGTCACATCAAATCTTGCAGGCAATGAGTTTGGGATTGGTCTTGGATCTAAAGGCTTTAGTAACCCCCAGTCTCGTCGAACTTGTCCAAGGTTAGCATCTTGAACTTGGGAGGTAGTCTCACATCAGGGAAAAGTGAGAGTGATTGGTAGTCCATGAGGTCTTTCATCTTGCGAGCTCTCTTGATCATCTCTTCCATCTTGTTTATCCTCTCGTTGATCTTCATTTCACCCTCCATAGTTGGAGGCTTATGGTCAGTCTTGTTTTCCTCTTAGCCACTCTTCAGGTTCTAAAATTGTTGCACCATAAGGTTCATGTCCTCCCTCAACTAGGTTTGATTAGCTACCATGGTTTTTAGTAGCTCTTGAGTATTCATGGGTTCTTCAGTGTTTGAATGCTCTCCCCCTTCTACCACAGTATTAGGATCTTCAAACTTCTTGTGACTTGGACTGTCTTGTTGATCAAACACGGGATTGTGATGTTGCAGCAATGGAGTGTCTTCTATGCTCACGGGCTTCAGTACAATGATGGGAGTGATGGGCTTGGAACTGGAACTACTAGCTTGAGTGTCGGTCTTGGGTTCTCTTTGGAGTCTTTCCTCTGATCTTGACCAAATTCTTCCCTAAGAAAAGGCTCGATTAGGTCAATTAAAGTTAGGTCTATCATTACACCTCCAAACTTGCAATGTAATGAACATTACTTTAGTCCAAACGGCATGGTCTATCATTTATAGTCAACAAGAAGTAATCCAGTGACTTTGGGCTATGAGTTGGTGAGTTCGCCACTAGGTACCTGAATCTAATGAAGACCGGTGATCCATGGTTACTACCACCATATTGTTGAGATGGGTGCATACATATTTGTTGTTTTAATGGCATACACTATGAAAGTTAGGAAAAGCTTTTAACAATCAACAAGGAAACACAAACAAAAATATCATACAAACATCTCAAGACATAAATAAACAAACAATCAACAATATCATGCAAAAGATAAGGGTATACAGTTGGTCACTTAAAGTCTAACACGAAACTTAGCACTCAACATCCCTAGTAGAGTCGCCACTGTGAATCTAATGAAGACCAGTGATCCATGGTTACTACCACTATATTGTTTAGATGGGTGCATACATATTTGTTGTTTTAATGGCATACACTATGACAGTTAGGGAAAGCTTTTAACAATCAACAAGGAAACACAAACAAAAATATCATACAAACATCCCAAGACATAAATAAACAAACAAACAACAATATCATGCAAAAGACAAGGGTATATAGTTGGTCACTTAAAGTCTAACACGAAACTTAGCACTCAACATCCCCAGTAGAGTCGCCACTGTGAAAGACCACGGAAATTTGGGTGCCCTCAAAAAAGAGATTTGGGTGCTTTTAAGGGCACTTCTCTTTTTGGGTAAGTGGTGTGGAGTCGCCACTTATTTTTTATACAAAAAAAGGAGAAAAAATAAATACAAATTACATGATCAAAATACTTCATTATCATTGATTGAATAAAGAAAAGTACAACTTTGGTAAATTAACCTTACAAGGCTTTGGGTCCTAATTACATTCTATGCAAAAGAATACAAAACTTTGGTCCTAGTTACAATCTACCAAAATTAAAAGACAAAACACTAATCTACTTATCCAAAAATCCTAAGGTCGGGGGCTAGGTTACGGAATGGGAAGGTGTTAGGCACCCATTTCACCTAGACAGAGTCTGGTCTTCTAGACTCTAATGACCAATATACCTTTTTTTGCATGATGTTGAATGATATGTTGAACACATATAGCAGACTATTGACAAAAATTATTTTAAATGAATTTTCCTTATGGATGTGTCCTCTTTTTCAAGAAAATCAGATTTGTTTTGTGGATAAAAAAATTGGATCTATAAAAAATATATATATATATATATATATATATCAAATCTGTTTTTATGTAAAAGAAAGAATAAGATTTTTGTTAAAAAACATTAGATCTGTTTTGTGTAAAGTTAAAAAGGTGATTATATCAAGAAAAATCATATCTGTTTTTATATAAAAGAAATAATAAGATTTTGTTAAAAAGATTCAGATCTATTTTTGTGTAAAGTAAAAAAAAAAAAAATGATTTTATCAAGTAAAATTAGATCTATTTTCAAAAAAAAAAAAAAAAAGACTTTTTGAAAGAGCATCCACATTCATGAGATAAATTTATTATACATGCATCATATACTAAAAAAAACAAGACCTTAACCTAACTTTCAATTCCTTCTTTTAAATTTCAAACTCTGCAATTTTGTAACAAAGAAAATTTTTTCTGAAAAAAATCAGATATATATTTAATGAAAATACAAATCAGTTTTGTGTAAAAAAAAAAGTCAGATATATATTTAATGAAAATATAGATAAGTTTTTGTGTTAAAAAATTAGATCTGTATTAATGAAAATACAAATTAGTTTTTGTGTTTAAAAATCAGATCTGAAAAATACAGATCAGTTTTTGGTTTTTACAGAAAAAATCAGTTCTGAAAAATACAAATCAGTTTTTGTGTTTAAAAAAAAGATTTTTGTTAGCCATTGTAGATTTTGAAACTTAAGAAAAAGAGTTACAACAAACAATTTCCTAAGCACATGTTAAAGAAAATTCTAGCATTTAAGCATGGTAACCATATCAAGAACAAAACATAATAAAGACATGCTAAACATATTCACGCATCAAACAATAACCAAAATTAATGAAAGAAGAAAAGGAAGAAGGAAAACAGAATACCTCTTGCATGAAGTGTGCTCTTCTAATGAAAGAATATTTTAGGATTCAAAGAAATTTGTTCACCTTTTTGAAGCCTAAAATACTTTACTTACAAAAAAGAAGTTCATAAAGCAAAAGCCTCTAGAACGTCTTTAATGTAAGGGGAATTGAAAGGTCAGAAGAGAAGAGCCCTTAATTCTAATTTGTTTCCTCTATTTATAGAGGTTGGGATGCTTCGAAAAATTAGCTGAATGTTCAAATACGAATTGGAACGCGTCCTTATCTCTATAAAATCGAAAAAGATAGGCTTTATCTCAATCAAGGAGTCCCTGGGCCGAGCCATGAATTTGTGCCAATCGACACTTTTCATGTGCTGATCGACACTTCAAGAGGGCCAATTGGCCCTCTTGGGTGCCGAGTCCGTGTTTAAGTTTTGGTCCAATTTGGACTCATTTTTTGAGGATTTTTAAGCCGGGAATTGTACTTAGACGGATTTTAATCCGTATTCTAAAAATTAATCCCCTTTTCCAGATATTCAGGTCTTCAAAGTGATAATTATCTTATAGATAAATATTCCAAAAAGTCTTGATTATCCACAACTTCTTTGTTATTTGATTATCCACTTTATTCCCATGCAAGCAAGTCTATTTTTGACACTGACCAACAACCAATCACAAAATTATTTAATTAATTTTAATTATTTAACCAATCATAATTAATTTAAATTAACCATGCGTGGTCAGTTCCACCCAAACAAAGTGCATGCAAACCGTGCAAACTTGATCATGTGATATCTTTCAATTCGACAATCCGATTTGGAAATAAGACACACCATCGCAACCATTAGAACCTCAAGATCATTTTTATGATATGCAATGAATGAGTGAATTAATGCATGTAATGCAACTCTAAATATCGGGTATATGAATGGTCACTCTAGTCATCTTCCAAGATTAAATTATGGGTGCAAAATTGAATGTCTACAGAATGCCCCTCATTGGTAGAGCTTGCAAAGTGAATGTCAATGTAAAACAAAGAAACTGATTTTAGCAGCCATGATTTAATCGAGGTTGACTTTTCAAAAATTACCTAGCCTTAGAACCTAAAACCTTGGAACATGGAACTAGTGTTTTGTTGTTTTGAAAAATGAGAACTGTGAATACTCAACCTACTTGATAACTGATAAATTTTGAAATGAATCTTGAAATCTCGGGTGACAAAGAGGCTTCTCTATCTTAGTTTGTGACATGTGACAACCAAGAGGCTTCTCTACCTCGATCTGAATGGAAGGTAACCAAGGGGCTTTTCTACCTCGGAACCTTGGGGCGATTGAGAGGCTTCTCTATCTCAATCTTTGAAAGGCGGCGACCAAGGGGCTTCTCAACCTCTATCTGAATGGAAGGTAACCAAGGGGTTTCTCTACCTCAGAACCTTGGGGTGATTGAGAGGCTTCTCTATTTCAATCTTAAATTGCAGCAACTAAGGGGCTTCTGTACCTCAATCTGATAGAAGGTAACCAAGGGGCTTCTCTACCTTAGAACCTGGGGCGATTAAGAGGCTTCTCTATCTTAATCTTGGATTGCGGCAACCAAGGGGCTTCTCTACCTTGATCTGAATGGAAGGTAACCAAGGGGTTTCTCTACCTCGAAACCCGGGGTGATTGAGAGGCTTCTCTATCTAAATCTTGAATTGCGGCAACCAATGGGTTTCTCTACCTCGATCTGAATGGAAGGTAACCAATGGGCTTCTCTACCTCGAACTTGGGACGATTGAGAGGCTTCTCTATCTCAATCTTGAATTGCGGCAACCAACAGGCTTCTCTACCTCAATCTGAATGGGAGGTAAATAAGGGGCTTTTCTACCTCGAAACCTAGAGTTTTACCTGCAAAAGATCAATATTTAGAATTAGATTTTAAAAGATGAGTGCTTTTTTGTTCCATTGTTTTGAAATGTATGATCTTCCTCTCTCTTCTCTTGATTTGATTTATTTGAATTTCCCTTTTTAAAAAGAAAACCTTGATTGATTTTTGTAGTCCTTTGAAATATATTTTTTTCCTTTGAAATTTGAAACTTGATATTGAAAATTTGAAGTTTGGAATTTAGAATTTGAAACTTTCTTTTGAAAAATGATACCCTTTGTTCTTGATCATTTTTGAAAATTTATTTTTCCTCCTTCAAAATTGAATTTTTCTTGAAATTGATGTCACTTGTCTTTGAAAAGTTTGTTTTCATTCATTTCCTAAAAAAAGAACAAAATGAAGAAAAATTTCTCAATTTTTTTTGAAGAGTTAACTGAGTGAACTCAGTCAAACATGGGTTGACTCAGCAACTCAACTCAGGTAACTAAAGGGGGGGGGGGGGGATTTTTGGCCCCTATCTTCACTTGTTTTGTTTTGTTTTTTTTTTCTTTTCTTTTCTTTTTAGCTCTTCCCTCTTCCCTCCTCACTCTTCTCTCTTCTTCCATTGTCACTATTCACTCTCTTATTCCAATTGCATTTTCTACCTCATTTCACCATTGCTTCTCTAGAAAATAACTTTCCTAAGCTTCTCAACTTGCTTTCGTTCATCTCCCTCAACATTTTTTCAGATCTTTGTGTTCTTGACCACATTTGCTACAAACCCATTTTTTTGAAACCTATCTCCAAACCTCCATATATATATATATATATATATTTTTTTTTTTTGCATTGAGAATGGCATCTTCCAAGAGACCATCTTTCCTCACTTTTAATGGGAAAAAATATCACTCATCATTGGAATGGAATGAGGAAGAAAGGCTCTTTCAAGACCCTAAGACCCATGCTCCATACTCTAAAATGGACTTCAAGGTGAGCTTTATTTTTTGGATTTCTTTGTTAGGAAATTTGTTGATTTCATGTTTTTTTTGGGAGCTTGTTGTTGAGACATTGTCATTTGGTTGTTATTTGCTCTTGTTGAAATTTTGCATTGTATGGTTGATCATGTTGTAATGTTGGCCTTGGGGCATTTATGAATTGTTGACCTATTTGGCATGGTTAACTTGGACAATGTTGATGACTCATGAAATTTGGCTATGTATGTAGTTTGTGGTATTATTGAATGTGTTTTGGCTTGAATTTTGTGTGCATTGAAGTCATGAAACTTTGATGTGTAGGCTTGGTTGAACAAATTCATTTTTGATGAATGCGTAAATTTTGTCGGAATGTGTAAGTCTTGTTTCATGAGTATGGACACTTTTATGGACATGGGTATGAGAAAAAAAAATTTTATGGTGGTGTGGATTTTTTTTTTTTGTGTGTTAGACATGGACAAATTTTGGTTGGTCATTGGAGAATTTTTTGGCAGGGAAAATTTTGTTGGACATGAAATTTTTTGTTGGTCATGAAAAAATTTTGTTTGGACATGGAATTTTTTGTTGGTATGAGTATTTTGTGGACATCTTGATGATTGGCCAACTTTGTTTTGCAGAATCTCAAGAGTCGAGGTAGCCTCTAGATGTTGAAAGGAATATGGGAGATATTGTCTCCGGATATTAAGAACATCATTGATGAAGCAGGCTTCCAGACTTTTTTCCAAACTTTATTGAATCAAGATACTCATGAGTACAAAGATCTCCAGTTACTCCTTGCTTTGTTAGAGCGGTTTTGGGACACTACTTGCACTTTCCATTTTCCAGGCATTGGTGAAGTGATGTTGACACCTTACGACTTCTCTGTCATTACTGGCTTAAGATTTGGCGGTGAAAGATTCAAAGTCAATGATTTCCTTACTTCAAAAGAGATTAAAAGTCTTTTGGGTGTGATGCCTTCAAAACGGAAGAGCAAAAATGTCTCCTTGATGTGGTTGTATGAGAATATCGAGAACTGTAAGGCTGTAGCAACCGGCACATGCATGTTCATGCTTCTCTTCATTGGAACTTTCTTATGTCCAAACTTGGGTAGTACTATGAGCTTGCGCTATTTGTGGAGTTTGAAGGATATTGACCAAATAAAAAATTATGATTGGGGTGGCATGGCTTACACAACCCTCTTGCATTTCATGACTCAACTTTCTAGGCGTAGTCTCTCAAGTTTAGGAGGTGCACCGTTTGTTTGGCACTTGATATTCTAACATACTAAACTCGATTGTTGAAGTCATAATTTCACATTAAAATTGTGTTTCGCTACATGAAAGGAAAAATAAAATAAAGGAAAAAAAGGTGAAGAAAGTGGAAATTATGAGAATAATAAATTATTCTAGATTCCATTTAGCGTGCTTGGATAATGTTAGGAAATGCCAAGGGAAAAATGTTTTTTTTTTTCAAATTAAGTTTTGTTTCCAAAATTGTAATATCCCAGCCCAACTTTATAGTTAACCTATGTGTTTGTGTGGTAAATTATTATTTTGAGCCACTTATTTTCTATAATTAATAGAAGCGTATTTGTTAGGATTAGTGTCCTTAAATCCTATTGTATGATGCTATGTATGACATTATGTATGACTTAATGTTGTGATTAATAAATTTGTTTTATTATTATCTAAAATAATGATAACATGAATATTTGGACATTATCATATAGTCCATGAGATACATAGTATGTGATTTATGTGATTTAGTCACAGAAGATATAAGTTACAAGTTTTTTGTAAACTCAGAATTTTAGTTCGTAGTCGGTGATGAAATTGGACATTTCATCTGCAAAGACTATAACATATCAACAAAGATGATTTTTCTTGATCATGAAAGTGGAGACTTATAGTTGATGTGTTAATATGTTTTAAGAGTTAAGACATATTGAACTGGACTGCTGTGAGATTTATTATTCTCCTAACGACTGTCAAATGAATAATAAATCTCATGACTTATATTTACATGAACTCTTAATCCTGAGAGAATAATGGACCTAATCATGAAGTGTAGGTTGCTTTGATATATTAGGAGTGAGATCTAAAGTCACGATCAAAACCTCAGTATGTTGGGTAGCCACATTTAGTGTTGATGGAACATATATTCTCAAGATGGAATTCATAATCTCTTAACGGAGATATAAAATATTCCATTGAAATAAGTTTAATGGGTTTGGTTATTCAGAGTATTAGGCCTAACCACTTTAGTAAGGAGTTATTAAAGTATATATTTATGAAATTGGATTTCATAAATATATGATGAATAACTTAAAGGATTAAACCGGGTATTTAAGGATTAAACCGGGTATTTAAGGATTAAGATGTAGTAATTTTCAAAGTGACAGTCTATATTTATGACGTTGTATTACTACGAATAGTTTATGAAGGGGTTGCATGTATAATAAAGTCTTGAGATATAATTTATTAATAAAGTCTAGAGTGCAATTATATTTATATAGTGGTATTAAATATAATTAATGGTAATTTTGGACTTGTCAAGAGTTGACAGAAAAGCCCAAGACCCATTGGAGCTAGTGTCTTATTGGTCCCTTTTGGTCCCACTACAAGCCACACACTAAAGCCCAATTGAAAAGGCCCAATAGGCCAGCCCAATTAGATAATCAGTTAAATATAAAAGGAGAAACATACAAAATTTTTTATTAGAAAAAAAAGAGAGACATCATTGTGAAATGGTGTGTATGTGTGAGTGAAGCCACTCAATTATTCTTCCTTGGAAACTGATTGAGAGACCACACTTCTTGGGTGTAAAGTGGAATTGGAGTGAAGATTAAAAGTGTTCCCAAGTACTTCTAATCTTTTATTTTGAATTTCACTACACCAAGGTACGCTATCTTGTTCTTAAATTCTGAAATTTACATAGTGCATGTTATCAATCATGAATGAAATAGATTCATGTTTCTTGCTTCCGCTGTGTGTTTTGTATGATATACAAAACCAAATTTACCAACAGTATTTAATAAGCATATTATTACATAATGCAATTGAATAAAAGTTGTAAAGATTATAAATAATAGAATGGCTAATTGTATTATGAATTTATGATTATATAAAGAAAGCTATATTAAGTGGTTAAGTTAAGTGCTTAAGATACTAGATATATAGTTGGTGTTATAATTAAGTACTTAAAGGAAGGGTATTTTAGTAACTGTAAGTACTTAGAAAGTAAAGGCCCAAGCCCACTAAGAATAGTGGTACTTTGTCCTTCAAACCAAGCCCAAACAATAAATTTTTTTGAAGAGAGTGAGAAAATACTTCAAGTGCAATTCTAAGCTAAGTTCAAGTCTAAGGCTGAAGAGCCTAGAGTAACAGATAAGTGCAATGTAAGTAGTAATTGAGAATAATGTTCTCCTTGAGTAGATCTGAGGATTAGTTTCTTATATATATTTGGTTTAAGTTTTACACCAGATAATACACTGTTCATTTTCGTATTTTTCTGCTTCTTAGAGGAAATGTTCATCCCCCTTTTTTGGAGAGGTTTCCTTCCTTTTATATCCCCCTTCCTTGCATCCTAGCCCTCCACTTGTATGCCTCACGACATTCCTTAAGATACTCGTCCCATCAAAACTCTGCTGAAGGTGGTAGAAGGGGTTGCTAGCTATGAAGTTACTGTTCAGGGGTCATTTCCACATTAATGCAACTAATAAGGTTGGTGTAGGGCATTCAATGCGGAGGGGGGAAGTATACCCTTCAGGAAACTTCCTCCCACCATCCTTGCCTCCGTCGCTATCTCCTCTCCTTTCCCTAGACCTCCACAGGACACCAATTGTCCTAATTCTATTTCCATCCTTAGGTAGGCAAAGTCCTCAGAGCTTATTTACCCCTTCAAGCTTGGACTATGCAAGTTATTCCTTGGTCTGATCCTCCTCAGTCCTCAGGCCCCCCACAGTAACTTCCTACACACATGGACCAGTAAGCACAAAACACATGGCCCAATCCTTAATAGGACATTTGCCCTCCTTGCCATGCATGTGAGACAAGTGGCAAGGCCACTAACCTCCACATAACCCCGACTGGCCATGCAAACCTCAATTCTCATCACCTCAATTTGGTTTGCTCCAAAGGAAAAACTAGAAACTCAAAAACTCTCTCAAGCTCTCTACCTCTCATATTTTTGGGTCCAGCAACTAGAAAGGGAAACTCTTTCATTTTCTCACAAGTTTTCAACCACTATTTCATGCTAGAGTGATTCTAGTTCTACTTCCCCTTAAGAACCAAAAGCTAGGTAAGGGTTCTAGCTACCCTCACCTTGGAATCCATGATTTTCTTCATAGAATTTTAGCAATGGCATTTGGAGTTTGTAAAATTAGGAAATTGTGAACTTGTGATTTTGCATATGATGTTTGAATAGGCTTTGAAACTAATTTGTGGTTATTAGAATATGAGTTAGGGTTCTTATTGATAAATTATTGTATGTGAAAGAAATAACAAACTAGGATGATTGCTCACTGTGGTTATTGCTTGAATTTTCATTGTAATCCATGATGATTAAAATGGTTAATTGGCTGCCTATTAATGTATTCTAACATGTATACTATAAGTATAAAAATACCCACATGAAATGAAGGCCATTTGCAATTATTTGATGATTTTATGAGAAAATGTATTAAAGCTGCCACTGTGACAGACACAATGTTTACAACATGAAAAATTTGGATTAAATCATGTTCTATGATATTGAATGCTAGGAGTAGTTCTTATTAATTCTAAGACACACATGATTGTAATGGAAGAGGTCTCACAGCGGTTGGATCAACATAAAAATAATGGTGTAATTTGTAAGTTAATTGAAATTCTGTTAGGACAGATTTAAGTATGTTGTCTTTTATGATTTTTAGTAAATTATGGTTTTATGATTTGGCTCTGAAAATGATATGGAATCTATTAGACATCCATAGGAGTAGTTTTGTAAATTGGCATGAAAATTGGATGTGAATTGATAGCCCATTTGTTTTTTATAAGAGTAAGTATATGTTGCTGGAATAAACAGTGAACAGTAAGTCAGTAAGTGATATACCTAACTTTGGGGATATAATTCTAAAGTTAGGATTAATGATTTGAGCTGTAAATTAGTATGCTCATCATTTGGTATGTTTGGATCATAGATAAGTTTTGTATGCCTTGGTTTCATGGTTTAGTACTCAAAGGAGGAGTTCTAAACTATTCAACTATTGTTTTTATGAAGCTGTTTTGTTTAACATCTTGTATGTTGCCTTGTGTAAGTTTATGCATGTGCCATTGCTTCCAATCTCATTCTGAATTGATTTTAAAAGTTGTTTGACATGATTTGAATATGAACATAAAAATAATGGTTTCTCTATGGTTTGGTACATAATTTTGTTTGATGAATGTATCTTGTGTTTGGGGAACCTCGTTGAGGTGGGATTATGATTTCCTTGATTTTAAGAGATAGGCTTTGAGATGAATTTGTAAGTTTATGCTAAGGTATAATTGATAGTAATAAGCTTTGATATTTGGTTTAGGTGTTACCAGCACCTAAGTTTGAGCTCCTTCGACTTTAGGCTTTCAGCTCATCTGCTTTCAGGTAAGGAATAAGTTATATAGGCATTTGGTAAGTCATGAGGTTATTTAAAGTGTATTATGTATTAAAAGAGTTTTGATTAGAGATATGACATATAATCATATTTCAGACAAAGATATGTTCGTAAGCTTTTAAACCTTGTGTATATGATTTAAGCATATTGATGTTATTACTAATTCTATGAACAAGATATTTAAAGAAAATAATGGAAATGCTATTATTATGAAATGTAATGCAAACTATGAATTTCAGTATGATTTATAAGTATAAAATGTTTTCGGGTTATGTCTTCTGGTGATCTAAACTCGGTCAGTAAGGGTTAAATTACTAGCTTTCCATGGAAAATGTTATCTGGTTGGCCATTAAAAGTGGTGAGAACTCTGCTTTACCTGCCCTTGTGGAGGATGCCAACCGACCCCCATGGTTGATGATCTGTGTTATGATATGATCCCGGGAATCCCTGACATTTTGGGGAATGCTGGATGCCTGGCACAATAATGCTAGAAGCCTCCCAATTCTGTACAGATTTATCAGATATGGACTAACCAAAATGTTATTTATGAACAGCTATATTATATTTTGATCATGAGAGAATGATTTTTGTTAGAATGCATTATGAAAAGTTAAAAGCTCTCATGAAAAGAAGAAGCTTTTGATGAAAAGAAAAGTTGTTCTTTAAGGTTAAAAGTTTCTAAAGTTCTTTTGTGCTTTAAAGAAAAAGCTTCTAATGAAAGCTTATGTTAAAAAGTTATCTAATATTTGTTCTTTATGAAATGTTAAGTTTTGTGACTATTAAAGTTATAATATTTTATGAGAAGAAGTTTATAAAGAAAAGTTTTGTTATTCTTTAAGATGTTTCTAATTTAAGTCAAAGTTACCAATTATCTAATTTAAGCCAATATGATTATTTTGTAATAAGAATATATATATATATATATATATATATATATATATATATATATGTATATATATATGTATATGTATATATATATATAATCTAAAACTGTCAATATTATACTTGGTAACTTTGTAAGAAATTAAAGAAATTCAGTTCGAAAAGGTTTTGTAATATTATTCTGATAGGAAAAAATAGAACAATTATTTTCCTATGAAAAGTGTATAAGTTATAATTATAAAGAGTACAAAATATTGTGCATGAAATATGTTCTCCTATCTGAATAATCATAAAATGAAATTATTTGATTTACATGCATTCTTATTAAATTCTCGTGTAACTTACCCTTATTGAGTTGTGTAGCCCACCCCTTCCACTTTTTTAGTCAATAGGTTTTATTCTAGAGTTGAGGGAGCCTTAGTCGAGTTTTGGAAGGAGCTAGTTTTAGTTTTAAAAGTATAAATCCTAATTTAGCAATTTGATGTTTAGCCTTGTAGTATTGTGTATTTTAGGATCTTCTGATTGGAGTTGTATATTTTAGTGTAATTAGAGATGTATTATGTGAAAGTGTGGAAATTGAATGAGTAGTGGATTATGTTATTCCTTGAGTACAATGTAGATGCTCTGAATATTAAGTGAAAATCTTTATATCAAGAAAGTAAAGAAATAAGAATGAAAAGATAGAGGAAAGCTTTTGTTTAAAGGTTTAGTTGGTTCTTGTTAGTGTCAAATTTAAGTTTGATATTAACATGCTGGTCATGGTCACAAATCCAAGTATTGGGTTTGGGACGTGACAAAAATATTGTGGAAGATATCAAGAGTATGGTCTTACTCTTATATCCATTTAAACCATTATTAAAATATTTGAGTTAAGCAAGTAAATTGAGGTCATTAAGTATTTTGATTAATTATATGTTATCAAATTGGATGGAAAAAAAAAAAAAAAGGAAAAATTTATAAGGACCAAGGAAATATTATCACTATGACTTTTCCCTTTTTTAGGGCCAAAATTGCCATATAACACAATTTTTCAAACGTATTTGTTAGTTAACATCGTTTCCAAACTATTTAGGAAACTTACATCTCGAGTATGTTAGACTCGATTTCACTATAGCAACTTAAGTATAAGAGACTTGTTTTCTGTGTTTTGCAAAGCTTGGCACTCAAGCCTGTAAAGCTCGAGTTCCTTAAAGTGAAATCGAGCCTTACAGGCTCAATATTTAGAAATCAAGAATTCCTCACTGAAACCTCAACCCACCCAAACCTACACTACGAGCTGGCGAAGAGGACAATGAAGCACCACGCCAGCATAGATGAACCGCCACGCCGTTCCGAACACAATACCACTATGAGGTTCGAGCTTCTTCTGCATCACTGAAACCTCAACCCACCCAAACCCACACTGCGAACTCTAGCGAAGAGAACAAGGAAGCACCACGCCGGCGTAGATGAACCAACATGTCGTTCGGCATTGATCAAGTGCTTGGGTTTGTTGATTTCGTTGTGGGTCTCTTGGATTGCTTGGTTTGTTGATTGTGTTGTTTCTTTCTCATTGATGTGTTTGATTGTTGGAGAAGAAGTTGTTTTTGCTGAGTGAGTACTAAAATCGAGTCTGTAAGGCTCGATTTCAATTTAAAAGAAATCGATTTCTATGGACTCGATTTAACGAGTCTAACAGACTCAATTTACCGTTCCAAAATCGAGTTTATTGCACTCGAGATGTTAGTTTCCTAAATAGTTTTGAAAACGTGCTAACTAACAAAATTGTTTGAAAATCAGTGTTATTTTGGGAAAAAAAAAAAAACCCATTTTTCGTCTATTTATGTTTAACCAATCCCGATGACGTATAGGTCTTCAAGCACATCTTCCAGTAATCTTCCCCCGACAATTTGGTGCAGTCTCTACTCATACCCTATTGTTGATTTGGGTAAGTTCCTTGACATCTCTCTCTCTCTCTCTCTCTCTCTCTCTCTCTAAGCGTGTGTGGAATCTAAAGTGGGTAATATGTGTCTCTTAAACGGTAAAAAATTATAAGAGGGATATTTGTATGGTCCTTACTAAATTGATTCTCCTATTATATAAGTGCAATCTTTAAATGTGATCTTAAAAAAGAAAACAATTATATAAGTGCAATCTTTAAATGTGATCTTAAAAAAGAAAAACAAAAGGGACACTTGGTCTTATCTTTACTTAAAAGGGGAAGTTAAGAGAAGGAAGAAGGGTAGCTCCTCCTTCTTCCTCTTTCTTTATTTACTTTTATTTTTTGGCTTAGTGGGGTAGTTCCTCTTAGTTCCTTACGCATCCAATGTGCTTCCAGTTAGAAAAAATAATAATTATGGTATAGATAGTCCAAAAATGGCATGGTATCAAGGTTTTTTTTTTTTTTTTTTTTTTTTTTTTTATAATAATTCCACCATTACAGCAACCAGAGATGGAAATTCAAACCCTAGATCTCCTATTAATAATAAAAAAAAAATGCTATGCAACTAAGTTAATGACATTAATATAACTATAAGTTTTAAGTAAAATTTAAGAACAAGTCTTTATGTGTTTTAATTTCTAATTATTTTCAATGATGTTGTATTAACTGATAAACCTTATGGTTGGATTTAATTCTCTTTGTGACAAGTTCATAATACAAGCTCCTACCTCTCCATTTTACATTTGTTTTAGGTACATAGAGTGAGTTCATATAAACTTGAGGGAATCCAGATCATCAACTCCCTTCCCCAATTTTATATTTGAATAAAAAAATTATCGCAAATCACAAATATTAAGCTACAATTTTCTATAATTGCAATAAAAAAGTAATAATAATACAATTTGTAACATCTAATGAAAGTGTTAGTCATATCTGTGCTCAATGCTTGTATCTCAAAAGAACTAATGAAGTTATATTTGAGGTTCATTAAAATCATTTATAATCCTATATCCACCTAATAAACACTTGATATGACACTCAACACATATCTGACATACTCAAATAATATAATTTGGGGTATTAGAAATAAAGTCTCTTGTTATTAAGTAAGGAATTTGAGTTCGGACCCCACTCAAGTAAAAGATAACAAGTGTCTTAACCTAATAATAAAGATTCCTATCCCAAAAAAAAAAAAAAAAAAAAAAAAAAAAAAAAAAAAAAAAAAAAACCTAATAATAAAGATAAATTATCATGAAGTGAATCATCTTGTTTTAAATTTATACTATCACTGAAAAATGAATTGAATGGAGAGTGAGACAAGAAGCAAGTGTAGAAATGAATGAGGGCCGAGAAAGGCAATAAGGAAACTTATGACTAAATTAGAAGAGTGCCAGAGGGAAAATTCAAATTATTTGAATATTTTTTTTTTGTGAAACAAAATTATTTGAATTGATCGTATTCATTCACACATATATAGTTGTTTCATGCTTATTTATTACGTTATTTATTTATTTATATAAACCTTTTAATAGCTAGGATGTGATTAAGCCAATTATTAATAAAAATTAGTTATACTTTTTGTAGGACAAGCAAAGCCTTAGATGGTGCCATTGCATGGATGTGTAAAAGAATATCAAAACCCAGAGGAAGCGTAAAAGACTACTAACTCTTTATTCATGAAAAGGTCTTATAGCCCATTTGATAAAATTTTTTCAGATTATCCAAAAAAAGGGGGAAAAATCTCTTCGAGAAATGCTAAGATACATTGACATTGTCAAAGAAGGCAGCTACGTGCTTATGTCAATGCTCACCTGATTATTGAGCACTTAAGCAGCCACGTGGCTCACTGAAAGAGACCCAAACGCAGTACTATGCCTTTTTTTTTTTCCCTTTTTTGAAAGTAATAATATATCATATCTAATTATTAATTTAAAACATACCTTTTTTTTTTTTAATTTTTTGAGAAACCAGACAAGAAGGCGGGGCTTTTATTAATAAAACAATCAATAAACATCAAATAACAATATGAGGCAATATCCTTAGGTGGATCAACTAGCAACACCTGGAGGCCCAGATTGCACTTAGCTTTTTTCGCTAAAGCATCAGTAACACAATTACAAGAAAGACTAACATGATTGAAAGCAAAGGACTGAAAAACCACGGCTTGACAGCGAATGTCTTCAATGATGTTTCCATAGGTTGAAAATCTAGCATTACCTTGATTTATAGCATTGATAACCATGGTTGAATCCCCTTCAAAAATTACTCTTCGAAGCACAATCTCAGCAGCAAATTCAACTGCTCTTCAACACACTAAAGCTTCCATATCAGCAACAGAATAAGACAGCGGAATAGAAACAGACAACGCGCCAACAGATTCACCCCTCCAATTTTGAGCAACTACTCCAATCCCAGCCAAGTTTGTAACTCTGAAAATGGCTGCATCGAAGTTTACTTTGTACTAGTTAAGCTCAGGTGGATGCCATTGTTGTAGGATGGGAGGTCGAGGCATCATTGGATCCAATTCTTGAGCTGCCAAAAAATCTTGCAACAAGTTACCCGCCGATTCAATGATATTTGCAGTGGGGTGCACCGAGTGGCCAAAGTGAATTGCATTTCTCCTATTCCACAAGAACCAGGCTAATATAGCAAACACGTCCTTTTTGATAATCATCCTCGACCTGCAAAAACCGAGAGAGTAAGTCACTGAAATTCAAAGGTTGGGGGGTGTTAGGATTTATGTGATTTAATGTTAGGAACATATGTCACTATTTTATGTAATTGACTAATATTTTGACAAAACGCATTTTACTTGTAATTGGGTAGATTTAGGATGTGTTTAATGATTCAAGAAATAAGGTTTCAAGTTCAAGTGTTAAAACCACGCAAGTCTGTCCAAGAATCAAGTGAAGAATTGTTGTTCATTAAATCTCGACAACTAGCTCGACAGCTAGTATCTATCGAGGTTTAGAAGAGCTGTTTCAGCCCGAGACTCGACAGTTGCTCGATGGATAGGGTATTTGTCAAGATTTAAGAAGTTCTGATTTTCATCCAATCCGTGAATGTATGTTTGGGCTTTCTTTTCTCACAACCCTAAACATATATAAGGATTATTTTGAGAGCCGTAAAAGGTTACATACAAGTTGCATAAGAGCACAATTCTACAAGTGTGAAGAAGAGTGTGACTGGAAATCTAGTTTGCCCTAGTTCTTGAAGAAGCTGTTGTGTTTTGTACACTGTAGGGTTTTTTGACCAAGCAACTTCATGATATTCATCGTGTGATGAACAAAAGAACTTTACAGCTAACATCCTTCTCAAGTTGGTGATCAAGTCGCATGCTAGGATCCACGCAACTGGTTAATTACGTACTAGAAGCCGTGTATTGAAAAGGAGAGATTGTTACTACAAAACAAGTCCAATTGGGTATTAGGGTAAGGGTTTAACTGTAGATTGGTATAAGGTACTGGGATTCCTTTACTTATAACCGCTTGTTTTGATAATAGTGGATTCTCGAGAGTGGTGACCTTAAAATCACCCGGTGGAGTTTTTGCTGTGTAGGTTTTTCCCATTCGTAAACAAATCACCGTGTCAATTTATTTTCTGCTGCATACTTAATTTAATTGGTGATTTATTTGTGCTACCACGCGCTTTGCATGTTAATTTGATTAATTAATAAACTTGGCTAATTAATCAATTAATATATCATAAGGGGTCAATACATTTTTGGCCTATCAGGGGGAGCTCGAATGGTGGAAGAAATTGAATGAACTCCAAGCACTTTCCACTTCTTTGCAAGACTAGAAAGCATGCAACGGATCCTCCGAATGGTATATTTTTCTAACATACCATTTTTTAGCACACATAGAAAAATCAAAATATCCGCATTTTATAGCAATAATATTTTCTATTTCTTGTGGGTTTCAGTTAGCATAACTGGTAAAGTCTCTTATTCTCGAATAAGAGATATGATGTATTGGGGTTCAATTCCCACGGATGTCAGAGGTTGACTCTCTCTCTCTCTCTCTCTCTCTCTCTCTCTCTCCATATATATATATATATATATATATATATATATATTCCCTATCTCTTTAGTCATAAAAAGAAAGTCAAGATATACCCTTTAAATGTAAGCAAAAATTTTGTTATTTTTGAAAAATCAATATCAAATTTTGAGAATCTTGTTACCAGAAGTTATATCAAGACGTATTGTAATGCTTTTGAAAGCATATTATATATATATATATATATATATTACTATAAAATAAATAATAAGACGTATTATAATTTTTAGAAAACTCAAAATTTAAATCTCATCATCCCTAGCTATCAAATTATATATATAAAATAATAATAATAATAATAATAATAATAATAATCTTTTCGAAAGCATTTTAAAAAGGTATATTGAGTATTTCAGTGTTGTTACGTAAGTTTTATTTGTTGATAGTTACTTAATTTTATTTAGGCGACTTATTATTTGGCCAAATAAACTCAAATATTTGCAACAACAAATCTTGTAGTTGATTTTATATATACAAACCTTTATAGGAGTAGTAAAAAAATTTATCATATCAAAATAATGCAAATGATGATACATTCTCATTTATATTAAACTAAAGATATTTAACTTTTAGTTGGTCCATCATATTTTCCCATATAAGCTTTTGAGGCTTCATAATTTACATGTCATTATTTTATTTTATTATATATAAATATATTTAATTAATTTTATATTCTATTGTATATTTAAACATTTCATTAAAATATTACCAAACCAAATCTTCATTAAAATTTAAATAGTAAAGCATCTAGTTCCATATAAAAATACAATCATAATAAATACCTATTAATAATTATTCTAATTATTAATGTAAGGACTAGATTTGACCTCTGGTCCACTAATAGTGGATGATGGCTCAACAAGCCCAACACAATATATTTGTTAAAAAATGAATTATATAAGAGAGTAGCTCGATAAATCAAGTATGGACCTTAATTGTTCAGATTCAAGCCAGGAAGACAAACACAAGGTTAAAGAAAGCTCTCCTCGATCGTATCTGAGGATGAAGTGTTCTTATATTTACTCAATTTATCTAAATAAAAGGTGTTCTTTTTCTTTCTTTCTTCTTTTTTTTCTCTCTCAAATTACATGCCCCATTTTTCACGGGGGCCTTTCCCTTACATAGTTTTGTTCTTTTCCATCCCAGCCTTCCACTTTTTGATCATGTAGGTGATCTCTTAGATGCTTGTCCCATCAGAAACTTCCTGGAAACTTTGTGAGTAGCTATAAACTGAAATATCTTTGCTCAGGGGTCATTTCCACATAAATGCGGCCAGTTGATTAGGTGCAGAGTATTTAATGTGGTGGTAGTAACCTTTTTCTCAAATATTTCTTAGGTTACTGTTGGCTCTTTTCCCTTAAACTTATTCTCATATGGTTGCCCCTTGCACGGTATTCTTTAGGCAACTGGGTTCCAACCTTCCACAATACTTTCCTAAGGGAGTTTGGCTTCTCGGGAAACACCATTCGTTCGTTATTATTTGTCCCTATCCTCGACCCATTGACCCCATACTCATTTCTCCGTTTGACCATCCTCGGGTTCCTATATGTCTTCGGGTATGGCCCACGGCCCAACACTCCTGCTTGACTCACTTACCCCCACAATTAAATTTTATATTTGAATAAAACATTAAAAAAATATTATAGTATGTTTCTTTTTTTGAGAAAAAAAAATAGTATGTTATTAAACTATTTTATGCATTATACCATTTATTGACTAGTTATTTAAATTACTTTACCCAATTCAGTTTGTTTATTTATTTATTTTGAGGGGGATTTGGAAAGGATATAAAATTCAAAACGACGACGGCCAAAGGCAAAGCGCCACTACGCGTTAATAAGTTCAAGCCCACCACGACACGCAAAACAGAAAAAACACAAAACACAAAGTCCATTGTTTTTTTTATCAACACACAATCATTCAATCCTGAAACTTTGCCAGCTACAAAATGCTTCGAAAAATATTACTACTACAACTACAATTACCAATATTGTTCTTTATCTCCGTCTCGATCGGACGGGTCAACTCTCACCAAGAATCGGGCGAGTGGAGCTGCGAGTCCGGCTCCGAGATCCTTGTTGATGCCGAGTTCAAGCCTGGCCTCATCTCCCTCGATGGCCATGCCGAAGATTGGAAGGACATTGATGGCTTCGAGTTCTCTCTCCTCCCTGCTCTCGACCCACATCCTGATAACGAATATAAAGCCGGAAAAATGACCGTTAAGGTTTGTGTGTACCATTGTTTCAATTCAAATCCTTGTACCAATAGTACCAAGCTTTTTCTTTATTGTCTGTGTTGCTAATTTGATATGTTACAGGCTTTGCATGATGGTCATGATGTTTTCTTTATGTTACAAGTTGATGGGGACTATGTGTACTCTAAAGGGTATGTTTTAATTGTTCAGAATTTGAATATTTTGTTATGTTTGTGATTGAATTGAGTAAGATTGATATTTTTGGACTTGTTTAATATTGGTAATTTAGCCTTTTGCGTTCATTTCTAGTGACTTTTAGACGTCAATTCATGTTCAAATCTGCTCTGATTTCACTTTGTTATTTGAGACTCTTATTTTATAAATTGTATCATTCATGGTGTTTAAAAGATACCCATTTTGAAGATATGTCGCTTTGCCTGGTTGTGAATTTTTTATTCAACTTTGGTGTGCTGGCTGAAAAAATTAGAGGTGCATACTTTGTTGAATTCAATGACTGATCTGTTTCATACTTTGACTCTGTAATAAGAAAGGCTCTTGTTGAATTGGTTCTTTTGTAAATGATGCAGTAATAGCAACAAATGCCCATCTGTTTCTCTTATGTTTCAAATTGGAGACAGTGCCACCTACCATGATGTAAGTTACTCCATTCCACTGATTATCAAATTTTTGGGTTTGTCTTTTCTAATTTTGTATAAACTTTTTACAATTTCTCAGTCTCTTCATTTTGCTTTCCGTTTATGTACTTTATGATTCAAACTGAGAAGATATGTGTTGTTAGATGGGTGGATGTAGTCAAGGGACAGGCTCATGCACCAGCAAGACATGCAAAGGGCATGAAGTTGATATAATGCACTTCTCAATTGGAAATGCTATTCCTGGACGGCTCTATGGTGGCAACCTGGTAGACAACAGCGAGGGGAATGGAGGTGACAGGTAGTGTAGAGTGTAGTACAATTCTATTCATTGACCTTCACAGAAATGTAGTACAATCTCATCTCTTGGCCTTTATAGCAATATAGTACAATATCATCTGTTGACTTTCACAACAATGTAGTACCATCCCATCTTTTGAGCTTCATACTTTTGTAGTACAAATGTACAATCCCACCTTCTTATATGAGTAATAATTTTCCACTTTGTATATTTATTTGCTACTTTTTCATGAACAGGTTTGGTCATTTAGTTGATCTTTATGCTTGGAACCCGCACTGCAGATATCTAGATGGACTTGGCCCCTCAGGTATTTCTAGGATTCATAAAATATTAATAAAATATCTTATTGTTCTTTTTTTTCAGTGAAAAGTGATATATGTTATGAGGCTGAAAGAAGATTGGACAACTTTTAAGGAAGGGAAAACAAAGAGGGATAAGGCACCAAGGGAAGTGACTTCAATACAAAAAGCTACTATAGTAGTAAAGAATTCATGACTCCCCCAAAATCAAAATTCACTTTTATCTGATAGACCATATCATGCTTTGCAGATCTTGGAACCCACCTAAAAAGAACTCTTGAAATGACTGGTTGTCTTGTTGAAAAATCACCAAGGGCCTCTGTAATTAGCTTTATCATGACAATGTTAAATTATTACCTTAGGAACATAGGGTAACTTCCCTTATGCCTGCCAAAACAACTCTAATTCCTCCTTGTTATCCTCAAATTTTTTTTTTTTTTTTTTTTTTTAACAGCCTATATCCTTGTTCTTCCAGCCTTCCTATCTTTTTAAGTTGCCTTCAACAGTAAGAAAATCACTCATCTACAGTGGTGTTTACATTTCTATTTAGTATTTACTAGAAAAACTATGGTGTTGCAATGAAATTTTGAATTCATTTCATTCTTTTTTTATTTTTTTAATACTCCCTTTTTTATCTACAACTGAAATACTCTAAAGCAAGATTTTCCTCCAAACAACATTATAAATTAGTTGATTGTGAGATTCATCTTCACCACATCCTTTAATTTTTCATATTAGACTTGGTTTTGAGTTCAACGACAAAAATTTCTTTATTGTGTTACTTTAGTTTACCTTTAATAAATTTGGTTTCTTCATAAGTATAAATCTGTCCTAGATTTTTGCACTAAATTCAAACAAAAAGAACTGCTAGAATGATTTTGTGTGTGTGTGTGTGTGAGAGAGAGAGAGAGAGAATTAATTGCTCGAATGAATTATGTGTGCATGATATATATATATTTATATGAGGAGTGCCACCCCTTCAGAGCAGACAGTAAATTGTAAATGGATCAGGTGTCCATTAAAGTAGGCCACTCTAGGACATTTTCAATAACATGTGAAACAATATCTTCCAATTAGGCTGAAAAGAAACCTTTCAACTTGAAAGGATACATGGGTTTTTTATTGGTCAGTGGATCTAGTCAAAGTTGGTTGGTAAGATTATTAATTATTATTATTTTTTAAGTTGACACAATTAGATAAAAGAAAAAAAATCCCATTGTTATAAATGCTAATGCAACCATAACCACTATCACCTTGTCATTGGTTTTTTGTTTAATGATGCCTTTATCCTACTTTATCCCCTAGACCACCATCTTCAACCATGGTCACTGATATTGCTATCAATATGACGTATATGCTTTTGTATTTTTCATTAAAATACCCTTGCATATAATATGAACTAACTTTTTCTTTTGTTGAAAAAAATCACAAAAAAAAGGGAGGGAAGAGAGAAAGAAAGAAGCAAAGATGTTTTTTTTTTTTGCCTCCTTATTTATTTATTTATTTATTATTATTATTAATAGAAAACCCAACCAAATAGCATCCAAAATTGCTTGTCGTGTGAAACACTTAGGTGTTTCAGCTAATTAAATTCTTAGTTCTCACTTGTAATGTGAATCTTGGAATCTTGGTGAAGTTTATCCATTAATTCAGTTGACAAGATCACTGTTACTTTCTTGGTTTGTACTCTGTAATGTATACTAAGATAATCACTAGTCAATGACAAAAGTTAGATACCGAATTCTTGATAAATTTTATACCGTGAAGGTAACAAACAGCATATCATGTCGTTCATTGCTTTTAAAAGGAGGCTCTCTTAGCACCTGAATTTTTTTATTTATTTATTTGTTGATATACATAATCCCATCAAGACTAATGGAAACTCCCAAGTTTCACTATGATTTATTGTTTTGTCACTCTTCCCACTATGCAAATGGTCTTTGGATCAAAGGGCAACTCCTTTTTCCCTTATAAGGGGTGGAGCATGAGGTTCTGGGTGCATGAGTTGCATATGGCTAAAAGAAAATTGTAGTTTCCCTGTATTCCTCCTTCTCTTCCTCTACCTTCTCCTTTAATGATTTATTTTCTTCTATGAGAATCAGTGATTGAATATATCAATGGTTTATCTTTTTCCAATTGTCAGGAAATGATACTAGTGCACAGAATGATTGGAAAGGTGCATGGTGGCACAGTAGCTTTGATATTAACTCAGGTAATTATCTATCTTTTGTTAATGTTTTCAAATATTATTTATTTACCTATATAACAAGTTGGATTTTCAATTTAGAAACAATTTTCACTTTGTCATGGCAGAAAGTTAAAACAGTAATGGGTTAACAATTAAAAAATGGATGCATAATGTTGATGGAGGATCCATTAATTGAATGGTCCATATACATGACATAAGCATGCACATTAAGACGCTTATAAAAGTTATGTATGACTTGAACTGTTCTATCAATATATTTCAGTTTCTGCACATCCATGAGTGTTAATCTCTCATTCCTTTTATTATAATTATTACTATTTTAATACCCAGTAATGCTTAGGTAGGGTTAAGGGCATCTCCAACAGCTTATCTGAAATTTCACCCAAAATTTAGCCAAAAACCCTTCTTATTTTAGCTAACCACTTTTGCAAATACACATTTCAACAACTACTCCCATTCAATAATAATAGAATTCTCTCCCAAAAAATCTCTCTTTTATATCCTTCTAAAATCCATGGATATTTTCTTCTCGTCTTCTTTAGTCAAATGTGTGAGAGAGAGAGAGAGAGTGTGTGTGTGTGTGTGTGTGATTGGCCTTCACCATTACACAGGGCAGCCACATGATCCTTCAGCCAAACTGTCTGATTGGCCTCAAGCTTCCCCACGATCGCACCACCATCACCTCCACCAACCATGGGTGATTTACCAAAAATAAAGGACACAACCTCTGACTAATGAGATTTGTGTGATCACGGAGTCAAACCTGGTGGAACTCACGACCACCATCGTGGTTTAAATCAATGCCAAATCAAGATTGAAGACACTTCTCTTGATTTTTGATTTATCTGTATTATAGGGGTTTGGATCAATTCCGAGTCAAGGTTAAGACACACTTTTCTTGATTTTTAATTTAGGGGTTTTAAAGGATTTTGCTCTAGGATAAAATTGAAGAGGATGTGAATCATATCATAAGGGCAGGTGGACAAAACAGAGAAGCACATCAAGAGTATTGTATGGTCGTAGAATACCTATTAAGTTAAAAAGAAAAATTTATAGAACTCCTGTAACACTAGTTATGCTCTATGGTATTGAATGTTGGATTGTTAAAAAGCAACTTATCCATGAAATGAGCGTAGATGAAATGAGAATGTTGAGATAGATAAGTGTAAATATAAAAAATATAGGATTTGAAACAATGAAATTTGCTTAAAGATAAGGTTGGCCCTAATTGATGAAAAGATGAGGGAAAGATGCTTAAGATGGTTTGACCAGGTTTAGAGGAGAGTGATTAATGCACCAATGAGAAAGAGTGAGTTGATTCAAGTTGAGTGAACAAAAAAAAAGTAGAGGAAGACCAAAAATAACTTTAGGAGAAGTAGTAAAAAATGACATGTCAATTAAGGATGTGATAGAGTATGATTTTGGGTAGAATAGAATGGCGAAAAAGAATACATGTGGTAGACCCTAACTATTTATTTATTTTTTGGGTAAGTAATGGTAAATTTTTATTAGAATAGATTACTTCATGCTCATGATGATAAGCAAACTTTAACCTAAAAGAATTACAAAATAACATGCACAAAAGTTAAGTGATTTCGTAAAAACTAGAAAGGAGTTGATGTTTGTAAGACCCCAAGCATTAGACCAATCAAACAGAGAGCTAAAGAATAGAGATTCCAATTGGGCCTTTGAGATTTATGAATCCTTCATAATGCAACTATTTCTCTCCCTCGACGCTAACCATAGCCCAAAAAAAATTGCATTGGTTGTTGTTGTAAAGGATTTTGCTCTTTTTGCAATTCAGAAGTTATTTTCTTGATTTCAAAAAGCAAAAAATGGGTTGAATTTAGCTCTCAGACAGAGAGGACATTATTTTTTGAAAATGGTTTTCATGATTTTTGACTCATCTTTTTATTTTTTATTTTTTATTGTTCTGTGTTTAATATTATTTCCATATTCATTATTTTGTTTGGTTGCTGAGAAAGCCAGAGAGAAACTACTGTGGGGTTAAATTTAACTTTCTGAAACCAGTTTGGCGTTGGAGGAGAATATAAATACTGCTTTGGAAAACCACAATAGCTCTTAGCTCTCCAAACTTGGGAAGTAATTACATCAATTACAAAATTTGCCTATTCACAAGCTATGTTGTCAGAGCATGCTTTTTGTAGTTGGCTCTCCAAATTTTGGAGAAAAGGTTTGACCAATCTATTGGAGAGCCTCAAGACCCCTGAGCCTGCTATATGTCTAAATTCAAGTAATTCGAAATCGAAAATACGTGCATGATATAGTTTCACTTAGTTCACACAACCATTTTGATGAAAAGTTCCTTAAGAGTGTTTTGGTTTTTGTCATATCACAGCTGTCTGGTTGATTATTTAGTTTACTTCTGTTCCTCATTTGGTGCCTTGTTTTTTCACCTTTGTTGATAGTCACATTTTATGAACTGTATATTTTGCACATTTTTTGTGTCAATATTAATATAGGATAATTGCCGATTACAGGTTTTGTGGAGGAAGATAGTCCGTACTCGTCAGATGGTAAACAAGGCACATATTATTTTGAATTCTCTAGACCTATGAGAACAGTGGATCGCCTTCAACAGGTTAGAAAGTCATCTGCTGCATTCAAAGTTCTAGGAATCTTGGATTAAAATGAAAAATGAAAGTGCATGATCTATGTATGTGTCTCCCCATTGTATGTAACTATCAAAAATAAAAAAAAAAAATTGTTAAAAAAAGGATAACTGGATGATGAAGTATGGCCTAGGCTAAAAATCCTTGTTATTGGTTGAAAGTTCATAATACCACCAGTAAAAATTGCCCTTACAAATGTTTTACATTGCCTCAATTATTTGATTATGGACCTTTATGATATTAGTCAAATGAGCTACGCCCCCACCGCACCCCACTCCCCACCCCCCCAAAAAAAAAAGTTTCATCTTTTGAAACATTAATTTGATTATGTTTGTTTGAAAATAGGCCATATTTAGGGAACCCTTTTCTGGATGATTAGAAAAGTCAACCTTTAAGAGCTGTTCATAAGCTGATGGTGAAAAATAAGCTGGCTTATAAAGCTAAACCAAATAAGCTGGCTTATAAATCGTGTTGAAATTTATTTCAAGTGATGTTCTATAGCTTGAAGACAACTCAAAATGTTAATGGCTGATATTGTTTTAATCTCAGAATCTTACCATTGTATTAACTGCCATTGAAGTTCGTATTTATATTGCAACAACAAAATCTTGATTTCTGAAAATATTTAATGGAATTATTTTCTAAACTTTGTGTTGTTTATCTTGTTAAAATTCATGATGCCATTGTTCTTTATTGGGTTGAAATTTGTTGTAAAACCTGCTCTCTAGCTTGAAGAGAACCCAATGTTTAATAAAGATGATATTCATTTATTGGCACCGTTTTACTACCTGTACATTCAAAAATTACATATTTACATTGCAGCAACAGAACCTTAATTTGTTAATGTTATCTGGTTCCTGCAGGATGCTCAGTTTACGATTGGCAGTTTGAGTAAGATGTCAGTAGCATTCTGGTACCCAGTTGATGGACAACCATGGCATGGTTCTGGACACTATTCTGTTGACTGTGATTGGGTACCTTTGGATATCTCTTCTGGCAATTCTATGCTAACCAGTACTGGACCAAGTGCCTCTGGGAATGTTTCTAGTGCCTTTGCCCTTCTGTTATCAGTAGTGTCATTATGTGTGTCAATTTTTGTGGGGTATCGGCTTTTCAGGCCTAAGAGCATCCCCTTTACACCCATGGAAAATCTTTAGGATAGCAGTGTTTGAGATTGTACCATCAATTGAGATTGTACTTCTAGGTTTGTACTTTGTACTCACAGGTACTTGCACTTGCATTCCATTTATTTATAAAGATTCGAGTGTAACTATTTTGCACCTTATTAGTGGGTTTTATATGCTTGTCAATGTTTCATTGATTTGTTTAGTTCCATGTTTTCTATTTACTGGCCTTTGTGTTACTCCACTTTTCCCCTCCATTTGGTGTTTTACTTGAATCAAATTCGTTAGTGCAAAGTCTTGAGCTTTTAATTCTTGATTTTATAATCCCTTAAAAGTTACCATGGCTTTTGAGTGGAATTGTAGTGTGCCTTTGTGTTAGAACCCCTTTCCCTCTCCTTTGTGTGTGTGTGTTTGTTTCTAAAAAAAAAAGAATGGGTAATTGTCCCACATTGCTTAAGAGAGTGTGTTGTGTGTAGTACAACTTACCCCACCCTTCCTTAAAAGTTACCATGACTTTTAAGTGGAGTTATGGTGTGTCTTTGTGTTAGAACTCATTTTCTTCTCTCTTGTGTGTGTGTATTTGTTTCTCAAAAAAAAAATAATAATAATAATAATAAAAAAACCTATGCGGGCTTTTTGGCCTTATCCTTCCCAACCCACCCATGGGTATGGACCAATATCTCAACCTTCTCAGGGGGCACAAATTTCTAATTTATATACAAAGAACCGTGGTACCACACTTTGATTGGTGCAGATATAGACTATAGTAGTATCTTGTATCAGACCAAAAAAAAAAAAAAAAAGATGTATTAAGGAAGAAAGATTCCACTCAAAGACAAACTACAAAGAGCCCTGAAATGCCTCAGTTTCATGGAGGGTGGTACTTGAGTAAGCTAAAACAGCGTCTCACACGATTTAACAAATCAAGTAATTTATAATACATGTAAATTGATTTTCTAACCACCTAATGGTTAAGACATAAGAGAATATTCCTTCATTTAAGAGGAAAACTTTGACCTCTCTTGTAATAAAAAAAAGGTTTGTAGCTTACCGAAGAAAGGTAGACTAGTACTATTTGGGAAGACAGGAAACGACAACGGTTCCATTGTTAAAGTACTAAGAGCATTCACAGCAAATGTGGTATAAAAAATGCCATTTTGGCACATCAAAAGCTTACTTTATTATTTTACCACGTTATTTTACAATATCCCATTTATCAGATGTCTTATCATTCAATTCTATACATTAAAATAATATTTACTACACATTAAAATAATATATTATCTCCTCCTGTTATCGTCAACAACAGTAACAACATCGACCTCGATCAACAACAGCAACAACAGCAACAAATTCCAAATCCAAAAACCTCAACAAAAGAGGAAAAACAAAAAAAAAAAAAACCAAACCATCACAACAGCCATCACAACACAGCAGCAACAGCCACTTCCACAGTTGCCCCACCATCCACAACCACAAACTATGGCAGCAGGAAGAAGAAAAAAAAACACAATCCAGGCCCCAACAACCTTTCTCTTCCACCACTTCTCAATCGGCAACCACCAACCATAGCAAAAAAAAAAAAAACCCCACAATCTAGCCACCACCAACCTTCCTCTTCCACCTCTCAACCACAACCACAAACACAGCACAGTCACCATGACTCACCTCTCACTGAAATCAAGCCATCGAAGCTCAACCCAAAACCTCAATCCAAATCAAAACCCAATCTCAGACGCGATCCATGATCCGGCCGCAACCCACAACCTCAACCCAAATCACCCGAATCAACCCATCAAAGCCACAACCCACAACTTCAACCCAACCCATCGAAGCCACCTGACTCACCACCCATAACCTCAACCCAAATCAAAACCCAATCACAAACCCAAAACCCACCAAATCAACCAAAACCGGAGCATGAGGCGGCGAGATTGGCGGCGAGTTGTGGAGAATGAGGCGGCGAGGACTGGCGAGATCGGCGGCGAGGATTGGAAAGTGAGGCGGCAAGATCGGCGGCAACTTTCTTGAGAATGATCTTGAGCAACTTTCTTGAGCAGGGAGGAAAGGGAAGAGATAGAGAGTGACAAAGAGAGAAGAAATGAGATAGAGTCAATGGAGAGAGAGAAATCTGTGGAAGAGGAGAGAGAAAAACGCAATAAAATAATAATATCCCATTTTGCCATTGTTGTCCGTACCGTCTCATATTTGAGACGGTACTGTAGCAATGTGGCATAATTTTTGAGATTTGGCACATCTGATAAAGCTCCGCTTTTGTGTTTGGTGTGCCAAATATTTGGCATTTGGCATATTTGAGAGAGCTGCTACGGATTCTCTAACTAAAAGGTCAGAAGAAAGAATTCTAAACAAAGGGTTCTTTGGCCTCTCTCAACTATTGAATTATCAAAAATAAAATAAAATTTTAATGTGTATTGATATAAAATGTATTAAAAACAAAGGGATCTTTTCCCAAATGTCTAGATTATGACAGAATGATGGGTACAACTAACAAAGATGCTTAGGTTGTTAGTGACTCCTTGGCCATTAGGGAATAACATCCAAATAGGATATAAATTTCTACCGCAGCTAGACTCCTTCTTAGTGATTTATCTGTTTTCGTCCTTCTCAATATGTCCTTTATCATGGTTTTTAAACCTGGACCGGACCGTACGGTCCGACCGGAAAAACCTCGAACCGCTTATTTTTGCGGTTCTTTTAGCCTCAAGAACCGTTCTATGTGAAAAAAGTAGGGACCCGTGAGAACCGCGGTCGGACCTCACGGTTTTGAGAACTGTGATCAGACCGTTCCTCACGGTTCCCAGCTTCCTTTTGAATCTGAACTTAAAAAAAAAAAAAAAAAAAAAAAAAACACAACACAGAAGAGGAGAGATTGCTGTTGAAAAGAGCGATCTGGACGAGCCAGTGAATGATGGCGAGAATGGAAGGCCAGTGGTAAGGAGTACCAGGGGCTTTGAGAATGGATTTGTTGAATTTGAGAGGGTAATTTAGGGATTTGGGAAAGAAGGGAAGATCTTCGTTGAGTTTGGAGGAGGAAGAGAACTGGAGACGAGAGGGGAGATCTTCTGGCTTTCTTTTCTGCCTGTGATGTGTGTAACAGGGTGAGACTTGAGAGTTTGACAGAAAGAGATTGAGAAAGAAAGCTAAAGACGAAGAAAGAAATATAAAAGTAGAGAGGAGTCAGATGAGAGTAGTGGGATAGGGATGGGATGGGGGATACGTGTGTGGAGGATAAAAAATTAGAGAGAAAAAGAAAAAGAAAAAGAAAAGAAACGTATAGTCCGTATGGATGCAAAGAAAGAAAGGAGAAAGAATAAATAATTTAATAAAATGTTACTATAATATTTTCACAATATTTCACAATAAATTTTAAGTAACAAATAGCTATTAATTAATATTGATAAGTAAAAAAATAATTTTAATAATGGGTTCAAATTAGAACTAATGATAACTTTTTATATAAATTTTGTTGTGAAAATATTGCTAAAATTGTTGTAAACTTCTTCACTGCTTTGCTGCTGCTGCGTGCTGAACAATTTTGCTGCTGCGTGCTTTAGTCTCAACCACTTATATTTGCTCTGCTGTCAACTGCTAATATACAATGCTTGCTTGCTGTCAAGCACTTCCTTCTTGGGTTTTATTATTTATTTAACTTTAACAATTTTTAAATGCATGGACACCTTCCTCCCTTCATCTGGCTTTTGATTTTTTTTTTTTTTAAATTCATAATAAATGATGAACATTGACTATTCAAATGGACTTGGGAGTTGGGAAAAAAAAAATGATCCGTAGTTAAATGGGCTTGGCCATGAGCAAGTGAACTAATTTGTCTCTTAACTACTTTATTGAGTTTCATAAAATAAAAATTATTGGGTACTAAAGTGTATTTTGTCATAACTTAAAAATAATTTAAAAATTCAATAGCTATTTATGTTTTTTTTAGAATTTAATAAATCTTATTTGTATTATGAAAGTTATGTTATAAAAAATACTATTTATATTTGTTTTGGATTTTTTTAGTTAAATTTTTAATTTTTAATTATTTAATATATTTATTTATAATTTAAATAATTATTAAATTAATTATGACATCATCACGGTTCGACTCCGGTTCGACCTTGGTTCGACCTCAAAAACCTTGAACCTCTCTCTTTTACGATTCAATGAACGGTCCGGGTTTAAAAACCATGCTTTATCTTGCTTATCCTAATTCTTTGAACAAACTTTCTGTTTCTATCCTTAATTGGATTATTCAGTTTGTTTTGATTTCCCCGTATGGCTTCTATAAAAAAGTTTATCAAAACAACTCTTCCATCTCTTATTTCTTTATTAGCTCTCTTTTATCTTCTTCTTTATTTTACTTGATACCATTAAAGTCTATTGTTTTCCTTTCCATCGTCCTAGCAAATTTATAAATATTATTTTCTCCATACTTCATTTCAAATTTGCTATATAATTCTTCATGAGCCTTAAATCTAACCTCATGGACTGCCTTTTTGCTTCCCTCCTAGTCATTTTATAATATTCATCAGTGACATTGTCTATATCTAGGTAGGCTTCTATAGCTGTTGCTCTTTTATCTAATTGCCGCTTGAATTTTCTCATTCTACCACCAAGTCTCTTTAGTTGGTAGCTCACATCCTTTAGATTTTCTCATTCTCCAAGTACTTCTTAACCGCTCTTTTAATACAACTAGCCATTTCATTCAAAATCTTATTAAAGTTTTCTTAGCTTTATGAAGTTTGAAATGGTTGGTCAAGTCTTATGACTGCTGCATTAAAGAGGAGCAGTTTGATTCAACTTTAGGGCGGCATATGGGCAAGGGAAGGCAAAAAAGATGGAATGAAATGAGATAAACATTATGGTCCAGAGGTAAGGTAGAAATGGCCCTAGATAGAGTTGTTAGCCAATTGTGGATTAATTGGTCGACTTAAAATGTTTGTGACAGAAGACTTTGTTGAGTTTACGAGTAATGTGGTGCCTGTGGCACTGTTAAAACCATGCTGCTCTATAAAGGCTCGTTGGTCGTTTTGGAGCCTTCATAGTTGGAAAGTCCTCACGACTGATAACTAGAATCATCTTATGACACCTGGACTTTCATTCTGGCAAAACTCTAAGCTTCAGACAAATTTTGGGTGTTTTTGGAGCCTTCATGGTGGGAAAGTCATCCCAACTGATGACGAGAATAATTTTATGATACTTGAACTTTAATTCTAGCGAAACCCAAGCTTCAGAAGAATTTTGGGTGTCACTGTTGGAAGTATATGACATATTAATTTGATTGACACCGATCCTTTTATCCTATTATATGCTTTCCTTACAAAATACTAGTGCTATGTTCCAATTATGGAGTGGTGTTTATAAAATTCCTTTTATCCTATTCTATGTTTTTCTTATAAAATACTGGTGCTATGCTCCAATTATGCAGTGGTGTTCTTAAAATTTTCAGAATACATGGAAATGGGGTGATGCTGATGTGATAGTGTAGTAAGTAATAGCATTTCACACCCTGAACTTTTGTGTTATGATCTTATAGTGAACAATAGTTTGATTGAAGTATTGAAATTTTTTTGATATATGCTGACATGGTAACAATGCTCTATACATTCATCTTACAACGTTTCAAGTGAATCTGCCCATCTTCTAAACTTTCTTATCTTACTGCCTTCTAAAACTGCCAATCCAATCCATGCCTCTGATGTGTTGGGTTTTTTATTTTTTTTTATTTTTTATTTTTTGTCATCATTAAAATGGACACAAGTAACAATTGAAAATCATTGGAGGCAGCCTAAATGCCTAATATGATTTTATGACAGGTGTCGAAAAGTGAATAAAGATGACTTTCGAACAGTTTATCAACAACCTAAAACAAGGCAGTGTACAAGTGCAGAGCTCTGAGTAGTAATCCTATTACAATGAGTATGATAGTGCAAATCATTAATTGATGAGGGAAAACATGCACTAACATATCAATGAAAAAGAGGCATTGATTGTCATCTTGATCAAGAATAAGAAGGTGCGGCTGGACTGAGAATTAAAATTATTCCCGCACGATGTGCGGTGCATTTTGTTATTAGTTTCCTCCAATACTTCAATAATTTTCTTTGTAAATAATTGTAATATTTAGTTGGTGCATTTTGTTATAGTTTCCTCCAATATTTCAATAATTTTCTTTGTAAAAAATTGTAATATTCAGTGTTCTATTTATATAGACAAAATAGAAAAATAATAAGTATAAGATAGTGATTTGATCATACTATATGTATTTACAAATTTGAAAATTGCATGTTTCATGCCTACTAAAAAATGCAAATATCTTTTTGATAAATAAAAATGCAAATATCCTTCAATTGTGAGACTTGAAAAAAAAAAAAAAAAAACCAACAACAATGTGAGGTGTATTGTGGGAGATGTAATTATATGGATGACTTATTTGTTAACAGAAATTGTATCGAAAAACCATAGCTAATTGTGGGGCCCAAATATTTGGCGACCCCGGCCCACTCCATATCGGGCCCAAGGCCCATGCTGAGGAGAGTACAAAATCCGAGGATGAGTGGGAGAGGCCCAAGTCATTAAGGAACTTCACCGAGGATGCCCATGTCCTCGGCAGGCCGACATTGAAGAAAGGAAGCTGTCATCCACCCATTAAATATATGCAACCAACACTCTAGCCGCACTAATGGTTAATTGACCAGCGAATAGTGATGCCTTGGTTACTTCAACTAACAGAAAGCCTGCAAAGGCGGCTGATGGGACGAGCACTAAGACACAGGTTCAAATGGCTGACAAGTGGATGGCAAAGATCAACTAAACAAGGCTATATAATAAATTGAACCCCCAAAGTTGAGGAGGTTGGTCCTTCGGTTTTGGGAGGTTAAAGGGTTTTTGGGGTATTCTAGGGCAACCCTTGTATTCATTAGTTCTAAGAGAAGAGCTCCTCGGACTGGGCCGAGGACGAACTTTCCCTTAGAACACTTAGCCGAACTCTAGTTATTGATCTTGTAAACCTACGTTGACTGTTGTATCTTTCGCTAACGCCTAGTCCTTCTATCCACTCTCTACAAATTTATTGTACAGGGGTCGCCTGGGTTCGGGTCAACCCATCCCCAAGAGGGAGGTGCCCGAATTGGGTCCCTACACTAATATATATGTATAAGTTCTAAAAATTTTGATAATAGACTTTTAGTGGGAGTAAAATTTAAAATTTTAAAACTTAGATGATGAAGCTTTATCTAAATTAAATTATTGTTAAATCTTATCACTTAGTCAAGAGTTTTGTAGCTCAATATCCTAATAAAATATTAATTTAATAAGATGCAACTTGAGGAAAAACAAAAAAACAAAAGCGTGGGTTTTGCGGGATTTAAGTTTAGAAATTTTTTGTAATAGACTTTTAGTTTGAATAGAATTTAAATTTGATTTAAATTATTGTTAAATCTTATCCCTTAGTCAGGTTTTTTTAATTATATAAAATTAATTTACTAATTGGTGAGAGTAGCCATTTGGCGTAATGACAACTTCTAAGATCAACTTTTACTATATTAGTATTAGTATTAGTATAGATAAATAATAGTTGCAAGGTTATAAAAAAAAAAAAAAAAAAAAAAATTGTGACAAACATGGCCATTAGAAACTTTTTGCAATAGACTTTTAGTTTGAATAGAATTTAAATTTGATTTAAATTATTGTTAAATCTTATCCCTTAGTCGGGTTTTTTAATTATATAAAATTAATTTACTAATTGATGAGAGTAGCCATTTGGCGTAATGACAACTTCGAAGATCAACTTTTATTATATTAGTATTAGTATTAGTATAGATAAATAATAGTTGCAAGGTTATAAAAAAAAAAATTTGTGACAAACATGGCCAATGAAAGCAACGACTTCCTACACGTTTAAGACCTTTGTCCAACTCACTAACCATTGAACTGGTTGGCTTCCTTGTGTCATTCTAGAAATTTAAAATTTATTTATTTTTGTGGGGCCTCAAATATTTAACAACCCCGGCCCATTCCACATCGGCCCAAGGTCCGCACCGAGGAGAAGCAGAGCTTGAGGATAAGCGTACGAAACCCAAGTCATCAAGGGACCTCACCGAGGATGCTCACGTCATCAGCAAACCGACATTGATGGTGGGAAGTTGTCACTCGCCCATTAAACGTACGCCACCAATACTCTGGCTACATTAATGGCGAAGTGACCAGCAAACAGTGACGCCTTGGTCACTTTAACTAATAGAAAGCCTGCCAAGGCGGCTGAGGGGACAAGCCCTCAGACGCAGATTTCAGATAACCGACAAATGGACGGCAATGATCAACTAAATAAAACTATATAGTAGATAGAACCCCCAGCATAGAAAAGGGGGGAAAAAAGGAGAAAGGAATAAGGAGGTTATCAGGGTGCCCTTGGACAACCCTTGTGTTTGTCAGTTCTAAGGAAAGAGATCCTCGGACTGAGCCGAGAACGAACCTGCTTCACAAACACTTAGCCAAAATCCTTATAAAGATCCTCGCAAACACTTAGCCAAAGTCATCGTGATTATCCTCAAGAACACTTAGTCAAATTCCTTTGCTATTATTCCTATGAATTTCACGACATCCATTGCTTGCTTTGCTAGTACTTAGCCCTTCTACCCACACTCTACAAATTTTATTGTTTAGAGTCCAATACAATTTGAGTCCTTACAATTTTAATTTTACAAGATTAATAGTTTAGCATTTAATTTTATCACTATTTACTTAATAGTATTTTCTAAATTTATTTTTGTTTAAGAATTATTCTTTTACATCAATAAATATGAATATGAAAATTGTAAATTTATGTTCAAAATGATTTTATTTTAAATTAAAATGCTTTTTTATTTGAAAGATTAATAAACACAATTTTTTAAAGCTTGTTTATATTTATTATTTTCTATTCACTTTATAAAAATAACAAAAATTCATTCGAAAGTTGTTTTAATTGCTTAATATTTTTTTAAGGGTAAATTTCTATTTTTACACATGTAATACATTTATTTGTATTTTAACTAATATTAAATTAATTTTGGCGTTATCACGGTTCGGTTTCGGTTGAACCTCGATCCAACCTTAAAAACCTTGAACTTCTTTTTTCTCTGATTCTTTGAACGGTTTGGGATTGAAAACCATGGAAAAGCCTGTCAAACAGTTAATCACTTTTTCATAAAAAAATTTCTTAAAATGATTTACTAATGTATACCCTTAGGGCATACTTTAGTAAAACTCATACATTAGTAAAATCCTTATTAATAAAACATTTTAGAAAAAAATTTTATATCACTTTTATGAAAAATTGAAAAAATTGTTAAAATATTAATTACTTTTTCTCTTTTTTTTTTTTTAATAAAAATTATCTTAAAATGCTTTTAGGACATTCGTAAACATTTCTCATTATTAAAAGCTTAAGATGTATGGTCATATGAAGATTTTGATTACAAAAGGTACTACTGTTTTGGAAAGTAGAATCGAATTTGGAATCCCAACTCCCAAAGCATCCTGGAGATTCTAGCCTTTTACCCCTATTTTTTAAAATATTTGGCAATATGCCCTTGTTTTCAAACTATTTAGGTCTATGCTCCTGTTTTGAAACTCGATTTCCTCAAAATCAAGTTTCAATGAAGAACTTGATTGGTTTAAAATCGAGTTATGCCCGATCAAACTTAAAAAAATAAAAAAAAATAAAAAACTTTCATGGAACTCAAGTTCCTGAAGCTCGAGTTCCCTTTAAAACGCCACTATAGCACGATCTGAATGCAGCTATAGTTTTTGGGTTGATCAAACTAAAAAAAAAAATTGCATGGAACTCGAGTTCCATTTAAAACGCCACTATAGGTGTTCTTGAACACAGCTATAGGACCATCAAACTAAAAAAAAATATATATATATATATATATATATATATATATATAATTTTACCTACAATTGCGTTTCATGAAGGCCTATAGTGGCGTTTTTAATACTTATAGTGGCGTTTTTTATGGAACTTAAGCTCCGTGAACTCGAGTTTCATGCAATTTTTTTTTTTTAAAGTTTCATCGCCCCATACTCGATTTTCTACCAATCGAATTTTTTGATTGAAACTCGATTTTAATAAAATGGAGTTTCGAAATAGGGGCACGGACCTAAATAGATTGAAAATAGGGGCATATTGCCAAATATTTTAAAAATATGGATAAAAGGCTAGAATCCCCAAAGCATCCTTAACTCAACTGTCTCATTTTTTTGCTCTCTGCACTGCCGAAACAGATTTGTTTCCACCAAGGATCGCTGTCTTGGGTACTTTTACTTTCTTATTCTTTCCTTTCACTCAAAGACAAACCACAAAGAGCCCTGAAATGCCCAGTTTCATGGAGGGTGGTATTGACTATTGAGTACTTGCTGAGTTAAACCAGCGTCACACATTGCCATGGAGAGGGCACCAAATTTAAAGAGAATGGAAGTATAAATAGTCAAGAACAATCATTATTCCTGGTCTGGTCAACCCTCTTGGTGATTTGTTGCACGTATGCACTTATAAATAATGACAAATTGATTATACAATGAGGATAGGTCTTTGCCTTTGCCTTATCAAATTAGCCTAGTCTACCCAATTCTGGGCTATATATATTAAACATTTTTCAAAAAAGAAAATATAATTGTTTTAATACTTTATTGGTTTACACAGAAATTAAAATTGTGTCCAAGGATGGACCCATTTGGGGCTACATGGCCTCCACTCCAGTCTCACGCCTCCGGCCTCCCCCTTCTAATTTCTTAAAATAAAATATTTTTTAGTTTAATGGACCAAAGTTGGCCCTCTACCCAATGATGCCATCTCCTCATTTTTTAAGAGTCTGTTTGGTTGGAGTGATTTGAGAGAGAATGGAAAAAAGAGAAAAGAAAATAAGGAAAAACAATGACTTTTTGTGTTGTTTAGTTAGGAGAGAAAATAGGAGTTATTTTAAAAACTCATCTCTCCAATTTTGAGAGAAAATAAGAGATAATTGATAGCTTAAAGGCAAATGATAAATTTGCCCCCTTTTTAACGTTGAGTTCTGGCTTCTTCTTTTTCTTCTTCTTCTTCTTTTTGGGTTCAGCTGTTGCTCTTATTATAACTAACTTTACAATTTTTTTTCTTCATCTTTATCCAAAATTTATCTGGCAAATACCAAAGTTTCTTTAGAAATGATACCAACATTCAGGATCCTAGGTTACACAATTCATTTGATATTTTTTCTTTATTTTTTAATATTTTTATTTTAACATATTTCTCTCTATTTAACCAATTTAATTAATAAGATTTTTAATATATAAAAATAAATAGAGAGAAATAAGTTAAAATAAAGTAATAATTGAATTGTGTCACTTTTATGATGTGTACAATTTTTTTCTTATATACTATGTGATTGGGGTATAAGAGTAAATTCATGCAAACTGCCTTTTCTATCTTCTCACTTTTTTTTTTCAACCAAACAAATGAGTGTGAGAGACCACCAAACTTGGGTGTCTCTCAAAAAAGAGAGATTTTTAGAGTGTTTTTTAGAGCACCTCCCTTTTTGGGTAAGTGGTGTGCAGTTACCACTTATTTTTTATACAAAAAAAAAAAAAAAAAAAAAAAAAAAAAACTAAATATAACTATACATGACTAAATTGTTCAATTTCATTGATTGAAAAAAAGAAAAGAAAGAATACATATTTGATAAATTGAGCATTACATGGCTTTGGGACCTAGTTACAAGCTACCAAATAATTACATGGCTTTTTGTCCTAGTTACAATGTTCCCAAAATAAATAAAAACAAAGATAAAGCCTAGGTTTACCTATCCAAAGACTCTAAATTTGGAGGCTAGGTTACGGAATGGGAAGGTGTTAGGCACCCATTCCGCCCAGACAGAGTCTGGTCTTCTAGACTCCTATGACCAATGTACCCCTTTTATGCATGTTATGAATGACATGTTGTACATATGAACAAAACTAAATCACAAAAGTTTATTTATGAATGCATCCTCTTCTTTTTAAAAAAAATTCAGATCTGTGTTGTAAAAAAATTGAATTTGGTTTAGAAAAATCAAATTTGTTTTTGTTGTGTAAAAAAAAATGTTTTTTTAGAGAGAAAATTCAGATCTGGATTTATTTATTTAATTACAGCAAAGTCTTTTAATTTGAAAAAATATCACATCTGTTTTTGAGAACTTAGAAAAAAATGGTTTTTGATTTGTAAAAGACCAGATCTATTTTGTGATAATAATAAAAAATCAGATTTGTGTATTTTAAAAAAAAAAATCAGATCTGTTTTTATTTGTGTAAAAAAAATGAAAAGATTTCTTGAGAAGAGGATTTCATTCATGAAATAAATTTATGCTATGTGTACTAAATAAAACAAACACAACCATTCATGATCCTTTTTCTTTTTCTTTTTTCATTTTTTCAAAATCTGCTATGTTAAAAAAAAAAAAATCAGATCAACATCTAATGAAAACGTAGATCAGTTTTTAATTTGAAAAAAAAAATGCAAATCTTTATCTAATGAAGATACAGATCCATTTTTGATTTAGGAAAATTCAGATCTGCATCTAAGGAAGATGTAGATCCCTTTTTGATTTAAGAAAAATTCAGATCTGCATTTAAGGAAGATGCAAATCCATTTTTAGTTGAATAAAAAGATAACATGCAGATTTTGAAACTAAGCAAGAGATCATAACAATAATAAAAAGAATCAAGAACATGTTTCAACAAAATAAGTTAACAATTCATGATATGAATATTTGACGCAACTACACTAAAATAAATAAACATGCATCATCACAACAAGAGCAATATAAGAAAAAAGGGGTTAATAAGAAACAACCTCTTGCATGGAGCACTCTTCTTCTTGAGAGGATATTTTAGGGTTCAAAGAAATTTATACAATTATCTTTGAAACCTAAAAACCCTAGCTTGAGAGAATATCAGAATAGGGATCAAAAATATGAGAAATTTGAGAGTGTGAGAAAATATATCCCCTAGAAAGTGTAAAAGAGTGTGTTCCCGGGTGTTGAATTTTAAGATCCAGTCTCTATTTATAGAGGTTGGAATGCTTAAAAAATAAGCAACAATGAGTAGAATGTGAATCGGGATGCGTCCTTCTGCGAAAAAGTTGAAAAGGAAGTGCCTTATCGACACCTGAAAAGAGTTGGGCCTTAGCCCTTAATGGTGCCATTCGGCAATTTGAAAGTGCCGATTGACACTCCGAAAGTGCCGAATGGTACTCTTGGGTGCCGATCGCACTTTCGTGTTCAGGTGTGTTTTGGACTCATTTTTTAGGTTTTCTTGAGCCGGGCCTTGCACTTAGACGTGTTTTCTATCCGTATTCTAAGATTTTTATCTCTTTTGAGGTTTTTTCAGTAACAAATATCCTGTAGATAATTATTTTAAAATAAATATTGATAAAGTTTAGATTATCCACAATTTTATTGTTATCCAATTATCCCTTTTATTCCTAGGTAAGCAATCCTATTTTAAACACTAACTATCAACCAATCACAAAATTATTTAACTAATTTTAATTGTTTAATCAATCAGAATTAATTTAAATTAATCATGCGTGGTTGACTCTACTTAGACACAATGCGTGTTGACCGTGCAAACTTGATCATGTGATATTTTTCGATCCGATGGTCTGATTTGGAAACCAGACATACCGTCGCGACCGTTAGAATCTCAAGATCATTTTTATGATATGCAATGAATGAATTAATGCATGTAATGCAATCATGATTTTTGGGGTACATGGATGGTCATTCCAGTCAACTTCCTTGATTAAATCATGGGTGCAAAATTGAGTGTCTACAGAGTGCCCCTCATTGACAGAGCTTGGAAAGCGAATGTCAATGTAAAACAAAGACACTGATTTTAGCGGCCATGATTTAATTGAGGTTGAATTTTTAAAGATTTCCTAGCCCTCGAACCTAAAACTTTGGATCATAGAACTAGTACCTTGCCTTTTGATAAAAAAAAAAATGAAACTACTTGACCTAATTGATAGCTGATGAACATTGGTAATTGATGTGATCAAGAGGTTTTTCAATCCTGATCTTGAAACTAGAGCTGTCTGCAACCAAGGGGCTTTTCAACCTCGATCTTGACGAAGAAACTGTCTGCAACCTCGATCTTGATGAAGGAATTGTCTGCGACCTCGATCTTGACAAAAGATAATTGTCTATGACCTTAATCTTGACGAAGGAATTGTCTGCGACCTCGATCTTGATGAAGGGACTGTCTACGACCTTGATCTTGACGAAGGAACTATCTGCGACCTCGATCTTGAAGAAAGGAACTGTTTGCAACCAAGGGGCTTTTCAACCTTGATCTTGAAGAATGAAATGTCTGCGACCAAGGGGCTTTTCAACCTCGATCTTAATGAAAGAAATGTCTGCGACCAAGGAACCTTGATCTTGACAAAGGGTAATCAAGGGGCTTTTGAACCTTGAAACTGAAGTTGTAATGTTGATTAAAGGGCTTCTCAACTTTGATTCGAGTTATCGGAATATCAATCAAAGGGCTTTTCAACTTTGACCTAGCTTGTTACTTGCAAAGGTTAAAATTTGGAATTAGACTTTAACTGATGAGTGTTTTGTTGTTCCCTGGCTTTTTTGAAATGTGTGATTTTCATTGTCCCTTCTTGATTTGAACTTTATTTTTTATCAAGAAAACTTTGATTTTTGTAGTTCTTTGAAAAAGATTAAATCTTTAAAACTTGAAGCTTGGAATTTGAAGTTTGAAATTTGGAACTCAAGACTTGAACTTTTGAAAAATGAAACTTTGAAAACTTGAGATTTTGGAATCTTAAAACTTGAGATTTGAAGTTTGAAACCTTGAAATTTTGAACTTGAGATTTTAAAAGATTTGAAACTTGAAATTTTGAAACTTAAGGCTTGGGATTTGAAACTTGAAATTTTGAAAAATTGAAACTTGGAATTTTGAAATTTTGTTACTCGAAATTTTGAACATGAAATTTGAAGTTTGAAATTTTTGCAACTTGAAATTTTGGAAATTGAAGATTTGAAAATTCACAACTTGAAATCTGGAGATTTTGAAATTTGAGATTGAATTTGAAAATTGGGAATTTAGAATGTGGAATTTTAAACTTGGGAATGAAAATTTTGAATTGAAAATTTGGAATTTGAAAAATTTAAACTTTGAACTTAAATCTTTTATCCTTAATCCACTCCACGAAATTATTTTGTCTCTTCCTTTTTTTTTTTTGGAATTGATTTTTGATTTTTTTAGAAGAAGAAAAGAAAAAGATAGATATATATATATATATATATATATATATATATATATATATTTGGGAGTTGACTGAGTCAACTCAATTTGACTGAATTGACTCAGCAACTCAGCTGAAACTTAAGGGTTGGGGCCGAATTTTGGCCCCCCATTTGTCTTGTCTCTCTTTTCTTCTTTTTTCTCCCTCCTTCATCACCTTTCTTCCACCATTAACACTATTCATCTTCTTCCTCCACTTGATTTTTCTTCTTCACCTCACTATTTCTTCGCCAAAAAAAAATACTTTTCTAAGCTTCTCAACCTTCCCTCACTCATCTCCCTCAATATTTTCTTAGATCCTTGTGTTCTTGAGCACTTTTGGCACACACCCATTTTTGGTGAAACCCATTTTCAAACCCATCTTTTCTTCGCACCAACATGTCTTCTTCTTCCAATGAATCTTCTTTTCTTACTTTTCATGGCAAGAAATATGATCCAACATTTGATTGGAATGATGAGGAGGGGCTCTTTCAAGACCCCAAGACCCATGCTCCATATTCTCATACGGACATCAAGGTGAGTTTTTTCTTTGGTTTCTTTGTTTGGAAAAATGTTGTTTCATGCTTCATTTAAAGTTTGATGGTGAGACATTGTTAATTTGTTTATGTTCTTGTTGGCATTTGGGGCATTGTATGGTTGATCATGTTGTAATGTTGGCTTTGGAGCATGTTTGAATTGTTGTATTTTTGGTCATGGTGTAATTTGGACAATGTTGATGGCTTATGGAATTTTTGTTAATGTTGGCAATTTGTGATGTTGTCGGATGAATTTTGTCTTGGATTTTGGGGGGCTTTGGCATTATGAAAAATATGTGTTGTAAGCTTGCATGAATTTATTCATGATGTATGTAGGAAATTTTGTTGGCATGTGTAAATTTTATTTTATGAACATGGCAAAATTTTTGTGGGTATAAATATGGATAAACTTGTAGGTATGGAAAACTTTTTGTGGATATGGAATAATTTTAATGGGCATGAAATTTTGGCTATGGAAAATTTTGTTGGGTATGTGATGGATATGTGGGAATTTTTTTGTTGTGCATGGACATGTAAGAATTTTTTATGACTACTTTGGACATGTAGGAATTTTTGATGGCTATGGTTATGTAAGAATTTTTTCTTGATGGCTATTTTGGATATGTAGGAAATTTTTTGATAGTGTATGGTTATGGGAAAATTTTGGTAGTTGTGTATGGACATGTGAAAAAATTTTTATTGTGGTGAAATTTTTGGTGACAACATTGATTTTTTTTTTTTTTTTTGTGGGAACTTTTAGACTTGTGATTTTGGTCATGGAATTTTTTTTTGGACATGTGATTTTGGTCATGGAATAATGGGCTAAATTTTTATGTTGTAGAGCCTCAAGAGTCGAGGTAGTCTCCAAATGTTGAGAGCATATGGGAAGCATTGTCTCCTGCCATAAGGAATATCATCAATGATGCGGGCTTTGGTACTTTCTTTGAAGCTTTACTAAATTAGGAGACTCATGAATACAAGGACCTCCAACTACTCCTTGCTTTGTTAAAATGCTTCTGGGAAACCATATGTACATTCCATTTTCCAGGCATTGGTGAGGTAATGTTGACACTTAACGACTTTTCTGTCATCATCGGCTTGAAGTTGGGTGGTGAGAGAATTCGTGTCCATGACTCCCTTTTCTTCAAATGAAATCAAGAAACTTCTATGTGTAATGCCTTCCAAAATGAGGAGTAAAAATGTTCCTTTGTTGTGGCAATGTGAGAACATTAACAAATGTGATATTGTGGCTAGGGTTGTCCAGAGACCCGGTTAACTCGACCTACCCGCCGCCGCCGACCAGACTCAACCTGCCGCCAACCTAACCGACTTCTTCAGCGGCCGACGACGAGTTTATTCCTCCAAAACCCAAGTTTTACGAGTCGGATGTCGGTTTTCCTTCCTCCAAAATCCGATCAACCCGATCTGACCAACCTATAAAATTTTCGACAATATTTGGTAGATCCGACGAGATCTATACCATTTTTGTCAAGATCTAGGTGAGATTTCACCGGATCTAGCCTAGATCTTGTCGAAAATGGCCTAGATTAGGTCGGATCTGGTGAGACATCAAGGATTTTGGCAGTTTTTCTCCATTTTTATGTCGGATTCTCGCCGAATCTATGCCAAATTCTCACTGTTTTCTAGATTTTTGACCCCAACCGATCCGCCCATATCCTGTTGAAGTTTCAACCCGCCCGATCCAATCATCCTCCCGGTTGGCAGCGGGTTGAGATTCTATCCACCCGATCTGATTAGGTCGGTTACGGGTTGGCCCGGACCGACTTGTGGATAGCCCTAACTGTGGCAAGAGGTACTTTCATGCTCATGCTTCTTTTCATTGGAACTTTCTTGTGCCCAAATTTAGGCAGTATAGTGAATCTTCATTATTTATGGAGCTTGAGACATATTGAGCAAATCAAGAATTATGACTAGGGCAGTATGGCTTATGCTACCCATTTGCATTTCATGACTCAGCTTTCTAGGCGTAGCCTTTCAAGCCTAGGTGGGGCTCCATTTGTATGACAGGTGAGGTTTGGAATTTTTGGCTATGTGTGGGTTTTGGAAAGTTATTTTGGCTAGGTTGTAATGGTGTTATGAATTTTTTTTCGGTCTGGATGTATGAATACTTAGGAGTTAGCCCTCAAGTTCGAAAGGAGGTTGTGGCATTTTTCCAAGATTTCTTTGTTGGTTGCCCAACATCGTTTGTCAACGCCCTCCAGGCGTTCTTTGGAAATTTGGCGCTTGGTGATTGAAAACTTGACTGCTGATGATGTGAGTCCTTTCCCCCACCCCCCCCCCCCCTCTTTTTTTTTTTTTTTTTTTTTTTTTTTTTTTTTTTTGTGTGTGTGTGGGACCTTTGGTGCTTGGTGGTGGTTTGATCATTTCCTCATTTTGGGTTCTGTTGTGATTTTTCAGATGTCTTTGAATCCTTGGGTTAGGTATAAGGAGTATGCGGAGTGTGAGTCGGCTTTGGAGCTAAATAGACGTCAGGTATTGTTTAAGTGTGGGCATGGAAGGTATTGGTATCTTGGTAATCAGGTGTTGCCTCAGGTTCAGTATGTGTATCCTCCTACAACAATTCCAGTTCCTCCTTGTCCCTTCGTTCGGTTGGCTGACCTTCTGACCGATGAAGAGATTGCTCAAGCCCGTGTTGGCTTTGTGGTTTCAGGAATAGCAGGGACTTATTCTGAATTTATTCGAACTTAACTGCAAGGTTACCTGGCCGGCATATTAGTATTTCTCTTTCCTTTCTAAGGTCAAATTTTCATCTTGCATATCTCTTTTCCATATTTTTGCTTGGTGATAACATTTGCATGTTGGATTTTAGACTCCATCTTCTGAAGGAGAGGAAGAGGGAGGGGAAAAAGAAAAGATTCCTTCTCCTCACTAGGCTAGTATCTCTTCTAGTTCTTTCATGGAAACTTATCCCCATTTTTCGGCATGGCAATATGAAGTGATGAATCCAGATGGAACATATAGTTTCATGCCTTTGGATAGGCCAGAGCACACACCAAACGTCCTTTGGCCTGATCCGGTGTGTTCTTGAATTTTTTTAGTTCCTTGTCTTTATCTCTTCTTGGCTTACTGAATGGCTCCTGGTCTTGGTAGATTTGTGCTTCAGGTTGATGTTAATCTCGTGGAGGAAAGTATGCAAATGATTGGAGGTTTGCAACTATTGGCTCATACTCAGTCTTCCCGATATGTGATCAATGAGGCGAGTTGGGTTTACAATGATGCTTTCCAAGTGGCTTTTGTTTGGATTTTTCTTGATGATGGATCTAACACTCGACTTTGTTGACTTCTCATGTAAATTTGTAAGGTTGAATTTATTCAATCATGTGTTGGCTTTATTCCGTGCCAAATTTGCTTGTAATTTAGCAATTAGATACCCTGTATTTAGGTGGGATTTATGTAAGGGTTGTGTGTGAGAGAATGTGAAGAAAACTCAAGATGTGTGCAATCAAAGGAGTCTAGCGACTAGCAAGTCGCCAAAGTGGCACACATGCGGAGCATGCAGGGGAGCTGAAAGGTCACGACAGCTGGAGCACTACAGGATAAAAATTACAGTCTGGCCAGGCAGTTAGCCCACGACTCGTTCCAGTCGCGAGGTTGAGTCGCCAGGATGCCTTGTTTGGATGAAAACTGACTTTTCGCATTCCTCATACACACTACTATAAATAACTTTATACCCACGAAATGTAGAGAGTTTCCAGAGAGAATTTTGAGAGAGAAACCCTAGAGAAAAACAAGATTGGCTCATCCACAATCTTTATCACTTGATTTTCCAAATTCTTCTACTTTCACCCTCTCCATTGACATATCCTTCAGAGGTACATTTGCCAAATCCTTATCTCACCATACCCATATCAGTGAGGAGGTGTTTTGGTGCTTGGGAAGCAATTCAGAGAGGACTAATTCATTTGGTTGATGCAATGGGCTTATTGCAGGATTTGGTAAGCTAAATAAGACAAGGTTCGGCCAACCCTGTTGGAGCAAGAAGCTTGGAAGGCTTAGGTGCACTGGGTAGATTAGGCTTGAAGGGTCTTCTGCTATTCATGTATCCCAACTATATTCTTTAGTGGATCATTTACCACTTGGAGGGCAGCGAAGAGGTTTTTCTCCGAGTAATTCGGTTTCCTTTTCGATTACACATCGCTGTGTTATCTTTGTGTTTGCATCTCTCTTTCCTTTTCTCTTTACCTTTTAATTGCTGCTGTATTTGTAATTAATTATGGTTTAAAGTGTGTTACCAATTTCGATATAGCTTATATTTCATATTTCGCACATATACTGTTTATTTATAAGCTTGTGTTGGTAGTTTTGTAATTGGGGGTATAAACGTTCATTGGTATTTTATACGCTATTTGAACTTTCAATTGGTATCAGAACGGGTACACTTGTTGTGGTTTAATTACCTCGGTGTGATCCTAGATCCCTTAGCTATGGATGAAGCTATGGAAAAGGCTATGTTGAATTGTGGTTTAAATGTTTGTGATAATGACTCTATGAGTATGTTTGAAGATTGTCCTAACAATGAACTCCTAGAGTTATTAAAAACAAAGAAACATGCTAGAATGTTTGTTCACATGCTGAAATATTTTGAAAATGAGAATCATATCCAACACAATAGTCTATGTGAGTCAAATTCTTTGATTAAGAAGTATAAAAGAAGGAATAGAATATTGTGTGATAAGGTTGATAATCTTAAAAAGAAAATTCAATCTAACAAGAGTGTGGAAAATGAAGACAATTTTCTATTTGAAGGTCAAGAGTGCTTGTCTCATGCTTGCTTATTTGTGCACATTTCTTTAAAGGTATTTAATTTGTGTTTATGGTATCTTGATAGCGGTTGCTCTCGCCATATGACAGGAGATAAATCACTGTTTAAGTCACTCAAAGAGAAGGTCGGTGACTATGTGACATTTGGCGATGGAAGTCATGCTCAAGTACTTGGCAAAGGGACTGTTGAGATACCGGGATTACCTCTATTGAAGGATATCTTATACATCAAAGTGCTTAAGGCGAACCTCTTAAGCATCACTCAAATATGTGATGAGGACTTCCTTGTTCAATTCTCAAAGAAGGGGTGTGTAATCATTGATGAAGAAGGGATTCAAGTCTTTGAGGGAAATAGGACTACCGACAATTGCTACGGAGTAGTTCCTACGTCAAAGATTTCCTACAGAAGTGCTCGTGTTGACATGTTGGAGCTTTGGCATTAAAGATTTGGGCATGCAAATTTCAAACAAGTGGCTAAAGTATCTAAACTTGAAGCTGTTGAGGGACTTCCGAAATTTGGAAAGGTGAAGAAGACCATTTGTGGTGCATGCCAAATGGGGAAGCAAACAAAGGCAAATCATCACGAGGAGAATGTGATTGCTACTTCACGCTGTTTAGAGCTTCTTCATGTTGATCTAATGGGGCCCACAAGAACTGAAAGCCTAAGAGAAAAAAGGTACATCATGGTCATTGTTGATGATTTCTCAAGATACACTTGGGTGAAATTTCTTAGAGAAAAATCAGAAGCATGTGAGAAACTGGAAATTTTGTGCAAGAGACTTCAAAATGAGAAAAGGGGTTCCTATTATCAAGATAAGGAGTGATCATGGCAAGGAGTTTGAGAATGCAAGATTTAAGTCTTTTTGTGAGAAGAATGGGATTAAACAGGAATATTTAGCCCCTAAAACTCCTCAACAAAATGGGGTGGTTAAGAGAAAAAATCTGGTGATTCAAGAAATGGCAAGAGTTATGCTACTCAACAAGCAAATTCATCAAAAGTTTTGGGGAGAAGTTGTGAACACTTCATGTCACATTGGTAATAGAATATTCTTCCGAGCAGGAACAAAGAAGACCGCATATGAAATTTGGAATGGAAAGAAGCCAAAAGTGAAGTACTTCCGAGTATTCGGAAGCAAGTGTTACATTCTAAATGATTGGGAGAACCTTGGAAAATTTGATGCAAAAAGTGATGAAGGCATCTTCCTTGGGTATTCTACTACTAGCCTAGCATATAGAGTTTTCAACAAGAGAACAAAAACAATGATGGAGTCCATCAATATGGAAATTGATGATGCTATAACAAAAGTAGGGATTGATGATGATGGAGAAGGACCAAGCTCCAAAGAACCCATCGTTGAGGTCGAAGCCCAAGATATTGAAGGAGAAGGACTTACACCAGAAAAGGAATCGACTCCCGTGAACTCAAGAATGGAAACAAGGTCAATGTCTAGAACATCAAGTCCTCTTACTCCTCCGAAAGTTCATCCTCCTATCTCCCGAAATGATGAAGTGTTCACCTCAAAGAAGCCATCATCAAGAGTGATTAAAACCCATCCAGACAGTAACATCATTGGGTCTCTAGATGAATGTCTTTGCCTTAGAAAGGGAAACATACTTCTAGCCAATCATGTAACATACCATAGCTACCTTGCCCAATTTGAGCCGAAAAAGGTAGAAGAAGCTCTTCAAGATGAAAATTGGGTTGAGTCAATGCATGAAAAGCTAAATCAATTTGTAAGAAATAATGTATGGGACTAAGGACTTAGCAAGTGTACGCTCTGTACCAAGTGTATGGGACTAAGGTCTCAATGTGGTGTACCAAGTGTACGCTCTGTCCACTAAGGACTTAGCAAACTCTCTTAGACACAACTCTCGGTCTCCTGCGTAGGGGCCCATGGTGTGGATGAACCTACTCACATGTTCCACGGCATTGCCATTTCTTCCATCAAATGGAACTTTGGGGGTTTGTAGCCTTTAGGGTATGGCTTGCCAAGGAGTTCTGGTGGGAATGGAGGATCCCGAGAAAATTGCTTAGGGATCCCTAAAAGTTTTTCTCTTTCTTGGTCCAAGAGGGCACTGACATTTGCCAGTGTTAGGTACTGAGGGTTAGTTCCTCCTCCCACTGCTGACCCTCCTTCTGGCTGGGTCTTATCTTGGTTGCCCACAGGGGAGGCGTTGTCTTTGATTTCCTGAGCCTTGCCTTCTTTGAGAAGTCGAACTTCTTGCTGTAAATCTTTCAACATTGCAATAATTCGAGCCATGGGGTCTAGCTCCTGCCCTGCATTCCTTTGTTCTGACACGGCCTCTTGCTCTGTCAAGGGGACCTCGCCCCTTTGTCTGGAGGCTACTTCATTTTCTCCCACAAGCTCAGAGGCCGCGGGTGGCATATTAGCACCTTTGCTGTTCCTTGGTCTTTGAGGCATGTTCTGCGAAGGGATTGTTTCTTCCCTTTTCTTTACCCAGTCCCCAGCGGAGTCGCCAAAATGTGAGAGTGCGTTTTTTTTTTTTAGCACAGTGGCCCAAAGATCTTGGGCCAAATAATTGTTCTTGGTAGATTGGGCTTGGTTCACTGCAGCTAAAATGCTGTTTAAAAACCAAGTGGTGCACAAAAAAAGCTTCCTACAACACAATTAAACTAACAAGCAAAGATGTTTGTATTGAATGACAGTTTAAACGACAAGGAAATGCACAGCAATAAAGATACAGTAAAACAAAGGGTTAGGGATCCTCTAATCAATGAGAGACATTTTATTAATTTTTCTTTAGTTGTGATTACAATGCTCACTAAGACGTGATACAAGGTTCAACTAAGTTCAAAAATTACAGACTTTGATAGCTATTTAAGCTTCCAAGACTTGCAAAGTTTGAGCTTTTTGAATCCGAGTATGTGCTATCGTGGCTGTCTTTGGGATACTGGGAACAGTTCCTTTGTTTTTCTTAAACTTTACAGAGTTCTTCCTACGATTCCATGTCTTTTCTAGAAATCCGAAAGAATGGCAATGAATGTCTAGAATAAAAATTGATGAGTCCTGAAATCTGCCCTTTCCTCCTTCTTTTATAGTGCAGCTCTAAGGTTCCGGGGGTACCAGTGATTTCTCCCTTTTGCTCCTCAGAGTTCGTGCTGTGTCAGTTTGCTCAGGGGCTGGTCGTTTCCTTTTTTCTCATAACTTCTTTCTTTTGGTGCAACCAAGTTGAAAGCCCTATAGCTGTTTTTCTATTTCAAGCTCTCCTTAGGTTGCTGATCTTCAGCCATTTGCCCTTTCTTTTACCCTTCCAGCTTTTGGTTGCACTCTATTCTTGTCATTTTCTCGAATAGTTGGAATCCATATACTGCTGGGTTGAAAGCTCCCTTCCAGTTGCCTCTTTTATGGTTTTCCCATTCTGGGGACCTTGGGGCACAGTCCCTTCGTTCATGCATGTTTGCTTTTGTACTTTTTGATCCCACTGCAATGTCTGGTGCGTGAGACCCGCGTGCTCTTTATCTTTTATCCGTCTTTTGAATCTGCTTCAATCTTGCACATGCCATGGATCCCCAGACTCTAGCGACTTCTGGGATCCCAGCCTAGCTCTTTGGGCTCCTTTTGGTTTATTGATCCTGGCCGGTTGGGCTTTTACTTTATGTATTTTAAATTCTATCCTTCCATGGGTCTTTGGATCCCAATCCTTTGGACCTCCCACCCTTTCCTTCTTTCTTTCTTTTTTTTTTTCTTCTCTTCATTACGTGAGCCCAGCCCCTTTTTTTTTATCTTCTTTAGGCTCATTTCCATGAAATTGGCCCAATGTGCTATTTTTTTAGGCCTTAGACTATGAGCAAATTTTGAACCTCAACAACAATATATAAGAATATAAAAACTTGATGGTACGTATGCATGAAAAATATATGAACATGTGACATGCAAACTTAAATACACCGTGGGCTCAGCCCAATCCAAACCTACCAGCACACAATCATTACAACAAAGTAAACACACATCTAAAATGCATGAAACATTGTTATAATGCAAATGAGATGCAATGCATGATGATTTAAAACATTTTCACAAAAACCAACCCAAAAATTTTGTGAAAAACCCAACAATTTTGAAAAACCCCAAATTTTCCACAAAAAGCCCAAAAGTTAGGCCAAAACATGAAATGAATGATGAAAGAATGAAAAAGAGACATACCAAAAGCAGAAAATGCACAGAAAGGCCGAAGAACACTTGGGTTGAAGGTTTGGAGTGTGAAAGAGAGGTTTTGGGAGGTGAAGAGATGAAAACTATCAAGAGAGATTGAGGAGAAATGAAGAAAAATCACGTAGATCCTTTATATAGAAACTTCATAAATCTCAACAGATTGAAAGGTGTCGAAAGGTATCGAGGATTAAAATGCATGAAAAAGCTATCGAAGAGCTGTCCAAAATTTGTCGAGAGGTGTCCACAGCTAAAAGATCTCGATGGATCGAGGTAGCTATTGAGAAGCTATCAAGTATCCAGAAAGTTTCTCGATGGATCAAAGTAGCTATTGAGGAGCTATCGAGAGTGTGATAAAAAGCAGCTGAAGGGGCTTGATAGATAGTCTAGCTGTCGAAAGGTGTCCAGTAGCTATCGAGATTGCTTAAAAACTGTTTTTCAAGAAGAGAAAAACACAAACATGAATGCAATCAAGCATGCTATACAACCAAAGATCCAAAAAACATTTTAAGCTCTCAAAATCATCTCTCAATAAGAAAAATTTCAAGCACATGGACCCAAAACACACACACACACACACTAAACAAGTCTAACCAATTTTATATTTCAAAAACAAGTTAAGAAAGGTTAGTGAGTATACATTAATACAAGTATTCCTTGTGATGTCCAAATCACATTGTACCTGCACATGTATCAAAGGTAGCAAAGAATATTGCATGTTGTGTATGAAAAACATTGCAAGATTGCATTAGTGTCTATATGTTATGACGATTTGAGATATGAGAAAATCACTTTGACTCACACACAATCATAACTGTTTGATGGGAACTATCACCTCGAGGTACATCCTATAACTCCCACATCTCCTAGAATACACACTTGCAATCATATATAAAGCATTTTGATTCTTTTTGCTTTTTGTTGTTCTTTGCATATTTTTCTTTTAAACAAACCATGCATGGGCATATAAGAGATAGAAAATAAATATCCAATGATTTTAAGCATTTGACATTCCACTTTTGCTATGCTGAAGTATACAAATGTCATTTCATGATTGGCGGGCAACAGTGGTGAGATGGTTATTTATGTCTTTCTCTTTGGATTTTCTAGTCATTCCCGTCAAAAAGAGTGATACGAGTGTTAAGTACAAGAGATTACTTAATCTTACTCATCACAAACACGAGCCACAAAACTCACTTGCTTAGTTTTGCATAGAGATGCTCATCTAAGCTACAAATGATACAAAGTTTAGAAAACTTTGTTTCAATGGCTATCCAAGGTACACAAGTACCAATGTGCACAAACACACACTGTTTTTGTATTTTTCTAATTTTTCAATTTTTTTTTTAATTTTATATGAAAGACAAAATAAAGCAAAACTTAAAAGTGAAAAAACAAAAATATGTTAAACAAAGCAATGCATAAAACTAGATGCAAATGCATGAGGAAGGAGGAGGAGAAAAGGAGATCAATCCATGGAGATAACACCAATGTTTTTGTGAAGGAATTCAAACCATTTGCTGTCAAGAAGTTTGGTGAACAAGTCAGTCTTCTGATCATCAGTGTGAATGAACTCAAGAATGAGCGTACCATCTTCGACAAGCTCCCGAATGAAGTGATGTCGAATCTCTATGTGTTTGGTTCGAGAATGTTGAATTGAGTTCTTAGAGATGTTGATGGCACTGGTATTGTCACAGTAGATAGTGAGATGCTCTTGACAAATACCATAATCATGGAGGAGTTTTTGCATCCATAGAAGTTGGGTGCAATAGCTACCAGCAGCGATGTACTCAGCCTCTGCAGTGGATAATTAGATGGAATTCTGCTTTTTGCTCATTTAGGAAACAAGATTATTACCCATATAGAAACAACCCCCCGAAGTACTCTTTCTATCATTCGCATTCCCTGCCTAGTCTGCTTCAGAGTACCCAGCTAAGACATCATTTGTGTCCTTGCTATACCACACACCAAAATCAGCAGTGGTTTTGACATACTTTATGATTCTTTTCAAAACAATCATATGAAACTCTTTGGGATTAGCCTCATATCTAGCACACATTCCTACACTGTAACTAATGTTAGGTCTACTAGTAGTAAGGTAAAGAAGACTACCTATCATGTTTCTATAAAGAGATGAATCTACACTTTTACCTAACAAGTCAACAGTGAGTTTAACATTTGGGCTCATAGGGGTTCTAACAGAACTAGCAGATTCCAAACCAAACTCTTTCACAAGATTTCTTGCATATTTAGATTGAGATAGGAATATACCTGAATCTTGTTGACGAATCTGCAAGTCGTGGAAGTGAGTCAGCTCTCTAATCATACTCATCTCGAACTCGCCCTGCATGAGTTTTGAGAAACAATAAGTTCATCCTTAGTCGACCCAAAGATGATATCATCAACATAGACTTAAGCAACTATCAACTTGTCATCTTCCCTTTTGATGAAGAGAGTTTGATCATTGATCAGCTTTTCCTCTTGTGAACCCATGTGATACCAAGTATTGTGTGAGCCGATCATACCAAGCTTTAGGGGCTTGCTTTAAACCATAAAGTGCCTTTTTGAGGCACAACACATGATCTGGAAAGTGTGGATCAATGAATCCTTTTGGTTAAGCCACATATACATCTTCTTTAAGGAATCCATTCAAAAAAGTAGTCTTTACATCCATTTGGCAAAGCTTGAATTTCAAGTGACATGCTAGGGCTAGGAGAACTCTGATGGATTCCATACGAGCTACTGGAGCAAATTTCTCGTCATAGTCTACCTCCTTCCATTTGAGAATATCCTTGAGCTACAAGACGAGCCTTGTTGCGGATCACAATACCTTTCTCATCAGTCTTATTGCGGAATATCCACTTTGTGCCAATGATGTGCTCACCCTTCAATCTAGGTACTAGAGTCCAAACATCATTCCTCTGAAACTGAAGCAGTTCATCATGCATTCAGTTCATCATACATAGCTTCAACCCAACTTTCATCTTGAAAAGCTTCCTCAACTTTAGTGGGTTCAACTTGTGACAAGTAATAAGAATAAGACACAAAGTTAGCAACGCATTTATCAACTGTACGCTTCCTTAGTGTAAGTTTATTCATGTTTCCCATAATAACTTCAGGAGGATGATTTGCTTTGATCCTGGAGGAAGGTCCTTTCTCTTCATGGTATTCAGAATCAGGTGAAGTAGATATATCTGCTGAATCTTCTACAACACTTGGAGTACCGGGAGTACTTGGAGATGCGGGCTCTTGTTCAACAATTTCTTGAACTTTCGTGGGCTCAGGAGGAAAAATCTCTTTGGGGATTTCCACACTAAACTTCTCAGAACCAAAGTCTAAAGATTCATCAATAACAACATTCACCGTTTCCATTACCTTCATGGTTCTTTTGTTGTATACCCAATAAGCCTTGCTTGTAGAGGAGTATCCCAAAAATGTTCCTTCATCGCTTCGGGAGTCAAATTTTTCCACATTCTCTCTATCCTTGAGAATGAAACAAGTACTTCCAAAAATTCTGAAATACTTCACATTTTGCTTCCTTCCATTTTATAACTCACATGGAGTCTTCTTGGTACCGGGTCTAAAATACACCCTATTAACCGTATGACATGCAGTGTTAAGGACTTCTCCCAACAAGTTTCTAACCACATCCTTGTTGTGCAACATGGCTCTAGCTATCTCTTAAATAACCCTATTCTTTCTTTCTACTACACCATTTTGTTGAGGAGTAATAGGAGTAAAGAATTCTTGAGATATACCTGATCTCGTGCAAAAGGACTCCATATATGAGTTCTCGAATTCTTTACCATGATCACTTCAAATTCGATCAATCTTCAGGCTCTTTTCATTCTGTGATCTTGTGCACAAGGCTTCAATGTGCTCAGGAGCATCAGACTTGGATCGTAGAAGTATGACCCAAGTGTACCTAGTGAAATCATCTACTACAACCATAATGTATCTATTTCCACCAAGAGACTCGGTTCTGGTTAGACCCATGAAATCTAGATGTAGTAGCTCCAATGGTTTGGATGTAGTGGATGTCTGAGTGCCCAGATGTTTGGCTTTTGTCTGTTTTCCAAGCTGACATGGTCCACACACCACATTGCTCACTCTACTGAGCTTTGGTATCCCCAAAACTGACTCATGCTTAGACACAATTAAAAGATGTTTGTAACTAGCATGTCCCATCCTTTGGTGCCATAGATCTTCATTTGGTAAACGAATGCTATTGCACACAATATCAGCATCCGGAACTAAGCCATAACAGTTGTTTAGAGTATAGACATCACTTATGAGTTTCTTTCCAGACTCATCCATAACAAGGCATTTTCCCTTTGAGAATAGTGCCATGAAGTCTTGATCACATATCTGACTTATGCTCAACAGGTTCACTCTCAGACCTTCTACATATAGAACATTTGCAATTTCTGGCAGTCCAGGTAGAGAGATGACTCCCTTTCCTTTAATCTGTGATTTGCTCCCATCATCAAAAGTGACATTACCACCTTTCTTTGACTCGAAAACCTTGAAGAGAGATCAGTCTCCAGTCATGTGTCTTGAGTAGCCACTGTCAAGGTACCATAAACACGTGTCCATAACCTTAAATGTGAACTTCATCATAAAGCACACTTCGTGCTTAGATGACAGATCAGTGGGAATGGTGTTTTCTCTCATCTGCCTTTTATGAACAAAACCTTTAACTTTCACTCTTCTCAGACGAACTCCTTTGCATATTTTCATTCTAAGACAGTCTAGTTTCTTCTTTATCAATCTAAGATCTTTTCCAATAGTCATCATAATAGAAATCAAATAACTTTTAGACTTGCATTTTCTGATACACTCAAACAAGTAGAGATTAGAAAAACAAGATGCATTTGAAAATAAAGATCTCTTTAAGCCGATTGCAGCCATGACAACAGGGGCCAATGGATCACACAGCAAAAATTAAACCCTAATTAGAGTGTGTCTGCTCTGATACCACTTGATAAGCCAAGAATGTATTAACCCCTTATGATAAATTAACAAATTAATTAGTCAAGTTAATTAATTAATTCAATTAGCATGTAATACGCGTGGTAGCACAAACAAGTCACCAATTAACTAAATTTAGCAAAAATTAAATTGACAAGGTGATTTGTTTACGAATGGGGAAAATCTACATGGCAAAAACCCACCAGGTGATTTTAAGGTCACCACTCCTGAAAATTCACTAGTATCACAACAAGCGGTTACAAGTAAAGGAATCCCAGTACCTTATACCAACCTACAATTGAACCCTTACCCCAATACCCAATTGGACTTGTTCTGTAGTGACAATCTCTCATTTTCAATGCACGGCTCCCAGTACGTGACTAACCAATTCGATGCGCAGATCCTAGTACGCGGCTTACTCACCAACTTGAGAAAGATGTTGGCTACAAAGTTCTTCAGTTCACCACACAATGAAGATCACGAAGCTTCTTGGTTACAAAACCCTATGGTGTACAAACAAAGCAGCTTCTTCAAGAGAAAGATGAACTAGGGCAAATTCTGTCTCCAGTCACAATTTGCATGAACACAACTTTGCTTCACACATACGCAACCTTTGACGACCCTTAAAATAATCCTTATATATGTTTAGGGTTGTGAGAAAAGAAAGCCCAAACATATACACTCAGATTTGGTGAAAATCAGCTCTGAAAAACTGAATTTCATAAACCTCGACAGATAGGGTATCTATCGAGCTAGCTGTCGAGCACCAGGCTTCAGCAGCTTTTTAAATCTCGATAGATTCTAACTATCGAGCTTTAAAATCCCCCACTTCTTCACTTGTTTCCTGGATAGATTTGCATGGCTTTAACACTAGAACTTGAAACCTTGTTCTTGAAGCATTAAACACATCCTAGATCTACCCAATTACAAGTAAAGTACGTTTTATCAAAGGATTTGCCAATTCTAAATTAACATATGTTCCTAACATCAAATCACATATGTCTTAACATATTGGACTCTGTATTTCATGTTGGAGAATCTCAAAACTCCCTTGGGAGTCCCTTAACTTTGCAAATATAGCTGATGGAGTGACTGGATATGATTGCCAGGCCTACAACTGGTAATTATGGTCCTAGCAGTTTTCTTAGCAGGACTGTCATCAAAACTGAGTGCCAAACTGAAAGCGACTGGGTGAAATTTTTGAACAAGAAATCTGGTTCCTCAATCCGGTGGAACTGTTATTGGTGGAAGTGCCCCCCCCCCCCCCTCTCTCTACTACGATCTCTAGGATCAGATCACATCTTCATTGTTGGATTGCAAAAGGCAACTTTCTACAAGGCAGATAGACTCTGGAGGCAGTTCCAATATGAGTAAGGAATGCCCGGTGGAGAAAGAAAAAGACCTTTCACTCTCGTGGACACAAATCCTACTTCTATAAGGAACATGCTATTGGGCTTAGAGATGGTTGACCTAGTGGATTAGTCTTTTGTCAAGGTTCACTTTCATAGGATGACTATATAATACTCTAACTGGTTGTTGGACAAGATTGCTGACAAGAATATTGAGATGGTTGCTATGAGAAAGCAGTTTCTCGGAGATAAACGGGAAAGACATGATAATGACAACTATGAATTTAAAAGAAGGGACAAGGATGACAAAGTACCTAGCACAAAGGAAATCAATGATCAACCTAAAGAGAAAAGAATGAAGACAAAGTGACCTTATTTTTGGCTTTGAACATGTTTATTTGAAAGTTGATATAAAAACTCTTATGTTTAGGAATTATTTAGGATTTGCAAGTTACGGGTTCTGTTTTAGGTGTAGGCTTTTGGGGTTTAGTTTTTTTTTTTTGGTATGGTTTGGTTTAGGGTTTGGTTCTTGAGGTTTGGTTTGGTTTTAGGTTTGGCTTCTTCAGGTTTGGTTTTTTGGATTTTGATGTAGGACACAATTTACTATTTAATTATTGTAATTTATTATTTTTGGTGTTTTTATGTAAAAACGTTATTTTAGGTTTATGTGATTTATTTCCTCGTTTTTAGGTGCACTTAATACTTTTTAGGTCAAATTTGGGTCCTGTTATGGTTAGGTATCAATTAGGAGTTATTTTAGATTATGTTTTCTTGTCTGTCAAGTTTTAAGGAGCTCTTAAATAGGCCCTTAAGTCTGTAAACTTTTTTCATAGACTATTATCAATAAACTTAGACATTTTGTCAATTTTTCTTCTGGTGGATTCCAGTTTTATTCTCATTATGGATTCAGGGAAACCCCTCGTGGATTCGAGGTTTACTACCAGAAACTAACAGTTTAGATTCTGTTCCATCAAGAAAGCATCGTGTGTGCTTTTCTTCAGGCTTCCGCGACATCAGATTTTGTGTAATGACATGGTGTAATGGAATGGTTGAATTTTGGAAAATTTTGTTTAATGGGCAAATGGTGGTTTTGGGAAATTGTGACCGGACCAATGCATGGTTGCCTACGTATCCCTTTTGTAGAAAGATCATGTCATCACGTAGTTCATTGATTTTTTATTTGCATTAATTTTTACCTAGGCCGCCCTTTCAGGTTTTCAACTTAGTAGGCTTTTTCACTCTTTTTTTTTACTCTCCTTTTGCGTAGATCGCCCTTTCGGGTTTCAACCTACCTTTTTTTTCTTCTTCTTTTTTTTTGTTGCTCTAATTTTTTCCTAGACCGCCCTTTCGAGTTTTCAGCCTAGCGAGCTCCTTTTCTTCTTCTTTTTTTTTTTTTTTTTTTTTTTTTTTTTTGTTCAAGCCTAGGAAGGGAAATAGCATAATTTACTACCATTTCAGACGTGGTGCTTTCAGACTACCACCTCAGACGTGGTATTTCTTCAAATGATCCATGTTGGTTGGCTCAGTAAAAGGGTTTGAATCTAAATCCATCAACCTTACTGCTCCCTCAGAGTATATCTGCTTGATAATATATAGGCTTGCCCAATTTTGCTTGAACTTCCCGTTTGTATCATAATATATATTATACAAGGCTTTAAGTCTCTTTTCATCCAGCATGCATAACTGGTCATACCTGCTTTGCAACCAATCTGCTTTAGGGATTTCACTTTCCAATACAGTCCTTAGTGAACGGACACCCATTTCAATGGGAAGGACTGCTTTCATCCCATACATCAATGAATAAGGAGTGGCTCCCGTGGAAAGTTGAATTGATGTTCAGTACCCCTAGAGTGCATAGGGCAATTGTAGGTGCCAGTCTTTGTAATTCTTTGTGCTCTTCTTCAATATTCGCCCTATATTTTTATTAGCAGCCTCAACTACTCCATTAGTCTGAAGACGATAAGGTGAAGACTTATGGTGTTGAATATTGAATTATCGAAGCAGCTTCTCGGTTTCTCCCTTAAAATGCTGCCCATTGTCTAAGATAATTTCATGTGGTACTCCATATTTGCAGATGATATTGGTCTGAATGAATTGAGAAACTTTCTTTGAATTCAGAACTAGCTTCTACCTATTTAGTGAAGTAATCAATGGCTACGAGTATGAATTCATGGCCATTGGATGCTGTTAGGTGAATCTTCCCAATAATGTCTATCCCCCATGTAGAGAATGGCCAGGGAGATGTCATAGTATGTAGTGGCATAGATGGCATGTGCTTCAAATCTCCATAGACTTGGCATTGATGGCACTTTCGAGCATGAGTTGAAATAATCGGCTTCCATAGTAGTCCAATAATACCCTTATCTCATTATCTTCCTTGACACCATGTGTGCATTTATAAGTGGCCCATAGCTTGACTCGTGAACCTCTTCAATTATTTGTTGTGCTTCCTTGGCAATTACACAAAGAAGATGAATTCCATCATATGATCTTCTGTAAAGCCTTTCACCACAAATAATGTAATTAGTAGACAACCTCCGGATGGTTAATTGGTCATTCTTGTCTGCAGACTTTGGGTATGTGTCATCCTATAGGTATTGTAGGATGTCTGAATACCATTCACCTTTTCTATTCTTTTCCTCATTCTCTTCTATTGTCATGCAATAGGCTGGCTTTTCTTTCTATTCCACCACTATCGGCCTGGCTTCATCTTCTTTTGGCCCATCCATCATGGATGCCATGGTTGCTAAAGCATCAACAATTTGATTCTGCATCCTTGGCACATATTGATATTGGATCTTGCTGAATTTTGATGCCCACTTCTAAAGACATTCATGATAAGGCATCAACCTTTCTTCTTTGATATTTCACCCCTAGGCCTAGGGCTGCTCGTAACCCCATGATACAAGCTTCATATTCAGTGGCATTGTTGGTGGTAGGAAAGTTGAGTTTGCTAGAAAATGGAATGTGTGTCCCTTTTGGAGAAATTAAAAGAACTCCAATGTCACTTCCATTTTGATTTGTTGCTCCATCAAAGTACATCTTCCATGATTCTACTTCAATCCCCATGATGTCTTCATCCAGAAAGTCTACTTGAGTTTCTTCAGCTTCTTCAAGTGAATAGTGGGCTAGGTGAATTTATGTGATTGGTGGAGTATTTTTCTTAAAGTGAGATTTGTTGCATAGGATTAAAACAAATAAGCTGATAATATTTAAAGAATATGGAGAATTAGGCTTTTGGAATAATTATATTCAAAATAATTATTTTAAAAGTCATAATTATCACTTTGGAATGAGGTTTATCATAAAAATAACACTAAAATTCGTCCAAATACAGTTTTAGAGTTGGAAAACACTTAAAAAACGTGCTAATCAAGTAACAAATTTCAGATTCACGTTACAAGGGACTTTTAGTATAGTAGAACTCAAAATTAGGACTGGGCTATTTCAGGAAAAGTTGTATAGAATCGAATTTCCCTTCAGCTATCAAAATTTCAGCTTAATCCGAATTTTGAGTAAATATATATGATCAAAATATTGAAACTTGTTCTGATCTGAAAAATCAGCTTACTATTATCCAAATCCCTTTTTTTTAAGGATTTTTCCCCATACTTTTTTTGCTTATTTTTTTCAGCATTCCAACCTCTATAAATAGGGGATACCTCTCAAAATTCAACACATTCTTTTACACTCAAGGAGAGACACCTTTTCACACTCTCGAATTCCTCACCCCCCCCCCCCCCTCCCTCCCCCTTTTTCTGGTGTTTTCTTTTAAATTAGGGCTTTTAGGTTTCAAAGATAATTGAATAAATTTTTTTGAACCCTAAAACATCCTCTCAAGTAGAAGAGTGCTCCATGCAAGACATTGTTTCTGATAACCTTTTTCTTTATTCTTCTCTTTTGTGATGATGCATATATTTTTCTATTTAGTTATCCATAATATGAATTACTAATTATTGTTTTGTTTAAAGCATGATTTTAAATCTTTTATAATTGTTTTCATCTTTTTTTAATTTCAATAATCTGCATATAACTAATTCTTTTTCTTAAAATAAAAACAAATTTGCATCTTCCTTAAATGTAGATCTGAATTTTTCTTCAAATAAAACGGATCTACATCTTCCTTAGATGTAGATCTAAATTTTTCTTAAAATAAAAACAGATCTGCATCTTCCTTAGATGTAGATCTGAATTTTTCTTCAAATAAAACGGATCTATATCTTCCTTAGATGTAGATCTGATTTTTTCTTAAAATAAAAACAGATCTACATCTTCCTTAGATGTAGATCTGAATTTTTTTTCAAATAAAACGGTAAAGGATTATTAGTGATGCTAGGCCTTGTAGGCAGTGTAATCACCTTATTGTCTATTAGGTCCTTAATTGCATGATGAAACCAAAATAATTGTCAGTATCATGGTCAGGGCCTTGGCGGTAAGCACATCTCTTATTAACATCAAACTTTGAGGGCAAGGGGTTTGGAATTGGTCGTGGTGCTAAGGGTTTCAGTAACCCTTTTGCTTTTAGCTTGTTAAACACTTGGCTTATAGGCATATACAACTCATGAAATTCCCTCATAGGTCTAGGTCCTTGGGATACTTGCACAGGTGCAATGGGTGCAATTAATTGATAAGGATTATTTTTATGAATATTAGAAATTTCATCAGCCTTAGAATTAAATCCTACATTCTTTTTAAACCTTGGTGGGTCATCATTCTTTATAGTGCCATTGTTTATTGCATCCTCAATTTGGGTTCCAGCAGCAATCAAAGCTTTAAAATTAGGAAAGTATTATGCAAACAAGTACTTATGGTATACAGGTAATAAATTCTTTACAACCATAGCTAACTGTTCTTCTTCAGTTGGCCTATTCATCATCTGTGCAACCTTGGCTCTCCACTTGGTAATGAAAGTAGAGAAGGATTCTTTTGGCTCTTGCTTGGTGGTCTTAAGATCTCTCCTTATTATATCCACTTCTATATTGTACTTGTATTGCTTGTGAAACTCTTGGCAGATGTTCTCCCAACTTCTTGCTCTAGCATCATCTAGGTTAAGGAACCACCTAAGAGCGGCTCCAGTCAGAGTGTTTTGGAACATTTAAGCAAGTACTTCTTCAGTCACACCTTGGGGCTGCATAGCCCTTATATACATGTTCAGATGGGACTTTGGGCAACCGGTCTCGTCAAACTTGTCCAAGGTCGGTATCTTGAACTTGGGAGGTAGTCTCACATCGGGGAAAAGTGAGAGGGAATCGTAGTCTATGAGGTCTTCCATCTTACAAGCTCTTCTAATCATCTCCTCCATTTTGTTCATTCTTTCGTTGATCTTCTTCTCACTTTCCATGGTTGGTGGATCATGGTAATCCTTGTTTTCCTCTTGGTTACTCTTTAGATTCTGAAACTGTTGCATTATACGGTTCATGTCCTCTCTCAGTTGGACTTGACTAGCTACCATGGTGTTGAGTAGCTCTTGAGTGCTCATGGGTTCCTCAGTGTTTGGGTGTTCTCCATCTTCTGCTATAGTGTTAGGGGCTTCAGACTTCTTATGGCTTGAACTGTCTTATAGGTCGAAGATGGGGTTGTGATGTTGCAGCAGGAGTTTCTTCTATGCTCACAGGCTTCAATATCGTGATGGGAGTGATGGGCTTGGAACTGGAGCTACTAGCTTGAGTGTCAGTCTTAGGTTTTCTTTGCAGCCTTCCTTTAGATCTTGACCAAATTCTCCCATAATGACAGGCTTGGTCGAGTTAATCAAAGCTAAGTCCCTATCCATATCAATCAATCAACCAAACAAACACACACAACATGCAATGCAATTTTAACAAGGACCGGCCTAAGGGTAAGTTCTAAGTCATTACGTTGTAGAGTGGGTTTGTTTCATTGTTTCTCATAACTAGGACGTTACACCTCCTAACTTGTAATGTAATGAACATTGCATTGGTCCAAACGGCATGGTTTGTACTTTACAGTCAACAGGAAATGATCTAGTGACTTTAGGCTATGAGTTGATGAGTTCTCCACTGGGTACCAGAATCTAATAAAAACTGGTGATCCATGGTTACTACCACCACATGTTGTTGAAGGGGTGCATACCTATTTGTTATTTGGATGACACACACTATGACAGTTAGGGAAAGCTTTTAACAAACAATACACACAACAAAATATCATACAACAAAGCATCATATATCTCAAAAAACATAAATAAATAGACAAACAAAAATATTGTTAGGTTCTAAGGAATTAGAAACTAATGTATTAGAACTCTAATTTGTATTGTTGGCAAACTGTGATCAAAACGTTTTAGTCTTGTTTAGACTTGCTCAAAGTATATTTATATGTAAAGTTGGAATTGAGTGTTCTGCATGATTTACTGTGTAAATCTGCCTGACTCGATCAATCGAAAATTAGGCTCGATCGATCGAAAGTCGTGCAAATTGTTTTTCTGCAGAATTTTCCAACTCAGCCCAAGCCCATTAAGGATTAGGGTTTCAGATCTACTTCTCCCACTATATAAAGGAAACCCTAGCCACGTTTTTAGAGTAGCTCTTGTTGCTTATATTTTCTGTTTTGTGTAAATCTCTTGTGAGATCTAGAGGAGATTTCCTTTACACAAAGCTTAGGGTTTTCAAGATTGAGATTACTTCAACATCTTGATGATCAACTTGGTTGCTGCCATTGAAGCTTAAAGAATATCAAGCGTGGGTGCTTGTAGCTGATTGAAGAATTCAAGAAAGAAGGAGTCCGTGGATTCGGAGCTTGCACGTGGTCGTGTCAGTAAGTTCTACTGGTGGGTAGCATTAGGAAGTCGAGCGGGGAGCTTGTAGTCCTTTTGTAAGAACTTCAATTCTTTCATAGTGAATTCAGTTTTGCCTTGAGGATCGGTGGGTCAAATCCTCCCCAGGTTTTTACCGTGTGGTTTCCTGGGTGATCATATCTTTGTGTCTTTTATTATTCCGCTGCTTTATTCTTTTGATGTGATTATTTGATTGCTTTAACCTAATATTGCATAATTTGACTAAGTAACAACTTGGCTAATTAAACTAGGCTAACCAATCTGGTTGTTTTTAAGGGGTCTAAAACCGTTCAAATATCATGCAAGACCATGCAAAACTAGGGTACACATTTGGTCACTTAAGTCTAATACGAAGCTTAGCCCTTGACATCCCCAGTGGAGTACTGTGAGAGACCGCCAAATAATTACATGGCTTTTTGTCCTAGTTACAATCTACCCAAAATAAATAAAGACAAAGATAAAGCCTAGGTCTACCTATCCAAAGACTCTAAATTCGGAGGCTAGGTTACGGAATGAGAAGGTGTTAGGCACCCATTCCACCCAGACAGAGTCTAGTCTTCTAGACTCCTGTGACCAATGTACCCCTTTTATGCATGCTATGAATGACATGTTGTACATATGAACAAAACTAAATCACACAAGTTTATTTATGAATGCATCCTCTTCTTTGTAAAAAAAATTTAGATCTATGTTGTAAAAAATTTGAATTTGGTTTAGAAAAATCAAATATGTTTTTGTTGTGTAAAAAAAATGTTTTTTTTGGAGAGAAAATTCAGATATGTTTTTATTTATTTAATTACAACAAAGGCTTTTAATTTGAAAAAATATCAGAATTGTTTTTGAGAGCTTAGAAAAAATGGTTTTGGTTTGTAAAAGATCAGATATATTTTGTGGTAATAATAAAAAATCAGATTTGTGTATTTTTTTTATTTAAAAAATCAGATATGTTTTTGTAGGAACAGAGGCCCAAATTCGTGTGTTGGGCCTTAAGTCCAGTCCAAGGAGGTCGACCCATTTGAAGAGGGGAAGACATTCATAAGGAGATCCAGCCCAGAGCCTCGCGGGCAAGTAAGAAGGTAAATGGCGGTCCGAGGAGAAATTACCCTTCGACCATGGCAGAGGCAGCTTAGACACATGCTCCATTGACAAAAGGGACCTCCACGGAAGCTCCAAAGTCAGGAGCGTGCCTTATAAACACATAAGAAGGAAGGGGACCCAGAAATATCGAAGGGAAGACTGCTACATCCGCATTAAATGCTCTGTAGCTACTCTTCTGGCCGCATTTATGTGGAGAAGACCTCTGAACAATGTCTCCTTGGCCTCCGCAACTCACAGAAGGCCAGAAGGGGTGTCTGATGGGACAGGTACTCAAGTAGTAGTCTGGATGATTGACAAGTGGAAGGCCAAGATCACCAAAAGGGACCTATATAATGAAAGAGATCCTCCATGAAAATGGGGTCAAAAAACAAAGAAAGAATACAGTATTAGGGAGAATAGCACTTGTAATCCATATCCTCAATCTATAAGGACATTGGCCTTCTCGGACAACACGTAAAAACTGAACCTTATGTGCACTTTTCTTGCATGATCGTCTTGCAAACCCATCCTAACTGTTGTAAAACTGACTAGAGCCCAACTCTTCAATCCATTCTCTACAAATTCATTGTATTGGGCTCACTAACCCATAACCCCATACTCGTTGGGCCTGGGCTGCCAAAAACATGACCCTACAATTGGCGTCGTCTGTGGGAAGGGATGGTGTGATAATGAGTGCAACGACAAACGATGGTAGGATCAGGCCCGCACCAGGCGGAATCCATGGCACCCCAGCGCGATAATCTCCTCACCAACCATGAGTGGAAAGAAGATCGAGAAGGCAGTGTGCATACTACACATACAAGCAAAAGTCACACTCGAGTCAGAAGTCACATCTCCCAAGACCAGCCTAACAGAGCCATGCAGTTAGAGATTGACCGGTTAAAGCGGGAACTGCACCGTGCACGATGAAGGTGAACTCCCTTTAACTCTGATGCTTTTTCTAATGATGAAAGGGATGTCAGTTACAGGCGAAGGTCTCGAACCCTGCCCAGTGAGTCTTTCTCCTACAAAAAGGAACGCCAGCGCGAATGTAGGATCGAAAGCCCACCTCATAAGGGTGTAGGAAACGACGCCGTGAGCAGGGCCTTCACACGCAAGATTGAGGGGGCTAAACTTCCACAACGATTCACCCAACCTACCTTCACCATGTACAACGATAGAACAGACCCCGTGGAGCACGTGAGCCATGAGGGACAAAGCCTTGATGTGCAACGTTTTCCCATCTAGCCTGGGGCTCGTTGCAATGAGATGGTTCGACAGCCTAAAAGTAAACTTTATAAGCTCCTTCAAAGAGCTCACCCAGGCATTTTGCTCCCGCTTCATCACTTGTAACAGGGTCCCTCGGTCCTTGCCCTCCCTACTGTCCTAGAGCATGCGAGAAGGAAAGACACTGAAAGCATACTCAGATAGGTACTGGGAGATGTTCAACGAGATAAACGGTGACTTTGATGATGTGGCCGTTAGCATCTTTAAGCTCGGCCTCCCTACTAATCACAATTTAAGGAAATCCCTAACTGGAAAACCAGTCACCAGTCGAGGAAGACCAGCAGTAGGGAAAAGGAAAGGAAAAGGTTATCCCTCAAGAGAGGAAGGATTTCAGGTCGGACCGACACAACAATGACCGACTATGGAAAGACTTTGTCGGATGGTAGGGGTCTTCTCATCCGTAAGCAATCAATGCCGTGTTCCGAGAGCCAATACATCAGGTTCTGGAGAAAATCAGGAACGAGCCATTCTTCAAATGACCAGATAAAATGGTGGGGAACCCCGCAAAGCGCAACCATAGCCTCTATTGCCAGTACCATCAAGACCACGGGCATACCACCGAGGATTGCAGAAGTCTGTGGGACCACCTAGATTAGCTCGTTCGTGAGGGAAAGCTGAAGCAACTCTTGTATCACTCTAGTGGTCAAGGAGGCCAGACGAACCCGGGATCTCGGAGAGATGAATCCTCAAGACCTCCCCTGGGAATAATAAATGTCATCTTCGCAGCCCTAGGGAAAACTGGATCCTGCCCTTTCAGAGTAATGTTTGTAACTCGTCTATACACCAAGGATGAGAAGCAAGAAGCAAAGAGGGTAAGGTTAAAAGCCCAGCCGGTTTGGGCTTCTCAGACAAGGATAAGATCGGAACCATCCAACCCCACGACGATACTTTGGTAGTCACCCTCAGGATCGGGGGGTATGATGTGAAGAGGGTAATGGTGAACCAGGGCAGTGGAGTTGAGATAATATACCCCGCCCTATACCGGGGGCTAAACTTGAAACCAGAAGACTTAACACCCTATAGCTCGCCCCTAGTGAGTTTTGATGGGAATGTCGTCATCCTAAAAGGACAGATCAGGCTGCCTATACAGATTGGCTCAAAAGTGGTGGAGGTAGATGATAGGCCACAAATTGAATGACCTCTTGTGATTTAAACTAATTAATTAATTTAACCAAGTTATTAATTAATCAATTTAACATGCAAATACGTGGCAGCACAAACAAATCACCGAATAACTAAATATGCAGCGGAAAATAAAAGACACGGTGATTTGTTCACGAATGGGGAAAAACCCTAACGGTAAAAACTCCACCGGGTGATTTTCAGGTCACCACTCCCGAAACTCCACTATTATCAAATCAAGCGGTTACAAATAAGGAATCCCAAGTACCTTACCAACCTACAGTTGAACCCTTACCCCAATACCTAATTGGACTTGATCTGTAGCGACAGTTCCCCCTTTTGATGCACGGCTCCCAAGTACGTGACTAACCAGAAGCGCGGATCCCAGTACGCGACTTCAAACACCAACTTTAGAAAAAAGAGGTTAGCTGCAAAGTTCTTCAGATCATCCTATGCAATGAAGATCAGGAAGATGCTTGGTCACAAAACCCTAAGGTGCACAATACACAGCAACTTCTTGAAGAAGATGAACTAGGTTAAGAACTTCGTCTTAGAGCACAATTTGCTTGAACAAGGATTGCTCAATGCTTATGCAACTTGTGTCTATGTTGACGACTCTTAAAACACTCCTTAAATATGTTTAGGGTTAGAAGAAAAGAAGGCCCAAAAACACATTCACGGATCCCAAGAAAATCAGATTGGAATTCTGACTTTTTAATTCTCGACAGATAGCAGGTGTCGAGGTAGGTGTCGAGAAGGTGTCGAGCTTTAAAAATTCTGCACTTCAACTTGTTTTTTCTTGGACAGACTTGATGACTTCAACACTTGATCTTGAAAACATTGTTTCTTGAAGTATTAAAAACACCTAGAACTACCCAATTACAAGTAGAGTGCGTTTTGTCAAAGGATTAGCCAATTTACATAAAATATGACATATGTTCTTAAGTGTGAACACATATGTCCTAACAATCTCCCCCTTTGAAAATCCGTGACAAAACCACAACAAACAAATGAACATATGAGAGAAGTCATAAATCACTCAACTCATATTCACTTGTTAAATACAATAAAATCTATCCTAACACAAACTCTTAAAGAACTTTGCAAAAAGAGAATTTATGGCAAGTAGACTTTGACAACCTGTATTTCTGAAACACTTTTAAACAAAACTCATCAAGGCATCTTGTGTGAAACAGAAATAATTAGATTGCATACAAATATAAAGAACATGTGTATAAAGAGAGAAAAGAAACAACACATGAAGAGATAGGTGAAAGAAAAACATACATCCACATATATAGAAAGATAAGTACAATGTATGTAAACTGATATACAAGACCAATGTATCTATAAGAATGGAAAAGAAAAGATACATCTAAAGCCTCACTACATCCCTTAAATATATGAACACTCCCCCTATCAAAAATGTCATATACTAACTCTCCCCTTAAGATGACTACTCTCATAATTCCAAAACTACTCCCCCTTTTTGTCAAGTGACAAAGGGTAGAGTGTCATGTAGAGCTAGCATCTCCATCATCATCATCAGAAGCATCATTGTCATCACCATCATCATCATCCTCATCCTCAGTATCAGAATCTGAAGCAACTGGAGGAGGTGGTGGAGGAGAAGCCTCAGATGCAAAACCACCCATGGTCGCCTGCCGTCGTGCAATACGACCAACACGAACGTTCACCTGATACAGCTCAGTGGTGAGTGTATCAAGGCGAGCATCCATGCGCTGCAACTGCGCCATAATATCTCCAAGAGATACATCGCCTGAGGAAGGAAGAGGAGTCGATGTAGATGGAGCAGATCTGGATGGAGCCGAACGGGAGGGCGGAGTGGAATCCAGCTGTCTCGACCTGAACTGTGCCCGACTACGTTTTACGGTAGCGGCGTCTATGGCAGATATGTGTGTGAAATGGTCAGACACAGGGAAAGGGATGGAAAAATGGCGTAGAATCCTCGTGATAGCGGAAGGAAAGATGAGCTTATCACGGGACGCTGCATCTAAATGAACATCTATGATAGAGAAAATGAAGTGGGAAGGAAAATCTATCGTAAGATGCTCAAGTAGAGATAACAAGAAACGAGCACGAGGCTCTGTGATAGAGTTATAATGAGAGAGAGGATGAAGTACAAAGGTCATCACCATGTTAAGGAATCTAGGACCTTTAGCAAAAGGTCTACATGATGTGTACTGATGCTCACCCCACTCAGAAGGGCGCTCACAAAAAGCAGTAATGAGCTCATCCTTGGACACAATCCTCAGTCGCTCACATGTAGGATAGTCAGGAAACTCTATCCTAGGGACATGAAGCACATCCGCAACCAGCTGCGGTGTGACAGCAATGCGCGTACCTCGAACGCGAGTATGAAAGAGAGGTACTGAACGATCAATCCCGTACATGTTGGAGTAAAACTCCTGAATAAGTACGAGAGGACAAGCGACCGGGACGTCACACAGTGACTCCCATCCCCTACTGTGAATGACAGAGGGAAGGTCAGTGTCGGCGAAGTCCGCCAGAACAACGTGGCGTTCCGAATGAACACCTCGTTTAGAAAAGTTCTCAGTAAACGCCTTTTGGGCATCTACATCACTGTTGACACCCCATTTTGTAACCCGCATTTAACCTCACATGGAGGGTAAAAGGAGTTCTTTCACCTCATAAATATGCATCTTGATTCTGGCCATTAGATCCTTAATCTCATTTCACCAAAATGATCTTGATGTTGTAACGATCAAATCAACTGGTCATAAGCCCTAATCGGACCACTAGATTGAAAGTTATCATCAAGTCAAGTTTTAATGGCTAAGATGCACTATCACAAATTGAGTCCGACTATATGTGATTATGAACAATTGATTTTAATTGGTTATAAGTGTAATCAATTGGAGATCAATGATGTGTCATAATTTAATTGGTTAGGACTACATTTTATGGTGAGGTTGCATATACCTAATTAATTAGATAATTAAACATTAATTATTCAATGAGTAATTTGTGCAATTATCTTTTAATTAGAGTAAATTTGGAACCAATTAAGTCTGAAATGGGAGTGATTGGAGCCATTTAATGTTAATTGGGAGCTAATTTGGGACCTATTAATATTAATTGTGCTGAAACCATTTTTTAACAAATGACCTCTGCTCACTATTTCATCGATATCTCTCAGAATATTTTGAATCTGTGAATGTGGTTAATTTTCCCAGAAACTAGACATTTGGGGCTTCAATTTGAGTACAAGAATGAGACAATTCCGATCAGAATTGAGTCAGATATGATTTTTTGAAATTGGCTCCACAGGCTGTTACAGCAGTTACGGGAAAACCGAATTTTGGCTTGCTCCCCACTCCCACCAATCTTTCCTTTTAATGCACCAGATTTTTCCCAAGGCTAAAATGAGGTCTAGGTTCATAATCCTTGTCAACCCTCATTAAATGGCCTTCCATTCATATTCCCTCCACCACTACTATATAAACCCCTCTCTACTTCATTCCAAAGCACACCCAAAACCCCCTCTCTTCTCCTCTCTTGAGTTCTAGTGAAGTAGAGTAGTCTTGTCATATCTTGGTCTTCCTGAGACTCAAGATATTGAGTGAGACTTATTCTCCCTCTCCTAGTTCTTCTTTTTTCCTCCTCCCTTAGGATCTCTACCAAGAGTCTCCTCCTCCATCATATGGATCTTGCATGAATGTATAATCTCTTTCCCTAACTTGTTTATTGTGTTTCCATGATGAGAATTTGGGATTAAAGCATGATAGTGATTATTTAAGTTCTCTTGAATATGTTTGAATGTTCTTATGTGTTCTTTACATGTTCTTGGTTGTTCAACACATGTTCATGCATAAACACTAGTTTTGATCTTAAATCCACATCAAAAATGTGAAAAACATGTTTGTTTAATAATTCTTTTAAATCCTTGAATCTAGGTTATCACCATCCACACACATTCACTAGAATTTATTTTTTCAATCTAAATGTAATGTTCAATAAATTGAATTAGGGTTTATCACATGCACACACATCAAACTCAACATGCAAATTGATTGACATATTGGATGATGTGATATGAATGTTGGCCACTATAGTCTAGAAGACCGGTTTCACCGGGTAAGGTGGGTGCCTAACACCTTCCCACTTTGTAACATAGCCTCCGAACTTAGATCAAGGGTTAGTAGATCAAATGCTTATCCTTGTAATTTTCAATTTCTAGATTGTAACTAGGAAACAAAGCCATGTACTTTATCTTAGACTATATCTAGGACCAAAGCCATGTAATTTCCTATGTTCAATGTAAATTCAATTTCAAATTAATAAAATGATGAATTTTTCAATCATGGTTTTCTTATTTATTCCAACAATTAAATAAGTGGCGACTCCATTGTAAAACCCTTAATCTCAAGGGGAAAATATAACTAGTCGAACCTCCATTTTGAGGGGCAATAACACAACTCCACCCATTCACGTGGGTTTGGCCCAACACGCCTATAAAAAAGGGGGGCCGGGGGCGCGGTCTCTCACAGTGGCGACTCCGCTGGGGATATTGAGGACTAGGATTCAATTAGGTTATGGTGGCCAACCATGTCATTGTTTGTTTATTGCTTTTTGTATATAATATGTCTAATATGTTATTATATTGCATGTCATGCATCATTTGCTTGAATGGAATTTATTTTATTTGTGTGCTAGCCCAGAAGCCCGGTAGTATTAGCCGTGGATTGTGGTCTTCCTGAGACTCACATACCCAGCGGTGAACCTACCACCCACCGCGACAAGGATCATCATGGTTATGCCATGGTGGTTCATAGGGACAAACTGTACCATTCGGACCAACGCGGCGCTCCTGGCGTCACAAGTTGGGAGGTACGACGTCCTAGCTTGTGGGGACCTTTAACCTACCTTCTGCCCATGTTGTAATGACCCATAGAACCTACTATAGGTCGGTCCATGTAAATTGCATTTCATTACACATTTGTTTGGCCGTTGTTTAAATCATGATGGCTTAAGTCCAACGCTTGAGCTCATCATGATTGTTTGAACCTAGTATGCTGTGAATTAACTCAAGCCCAAAAGCCTATGATTGAACTCTACTTGGTAATGAAGCCCAAAATTGTTTCTTGAATGAGTCTAAGCCCAACACTTGAGCCTATCGAAGGTGTATAGACATGATCAACAATAAAGGCCAAAAGGTTACAAGATGCATGCCTTCCAAGTGTAAGCCCAAGCCATTTCAAGCAAATACCAAAAGATCAAAATTAAGGTTCAAGCCTTCCAAGTGCAAGCCCAAGCCATTTCATCACAATCAATGTTCAAGCATCCTAAATGGACCAAGAAGAAGCAAGTGGCCTAACTTTGCCTCACTCCACATTTGGTTTGCAACATCATGGTTAAGCTTAAAGTTTGTTTGTTTATTCCATGTTTCTATGTTTCTTTGAATTCTAAAAATCCATGTAGCATTTGATGTACTTTGTTCATGTATATATTTTAAAAATTTTCAAAAAAAAAATTCAAGATTTTCAAATCTTTCCCAAAAAAAAAATAAAAATAAAAATAAAAATAAATAAAAAAATTCAAATGAAAAAAGTCTCCAGACTAGGGGCATTGAGCCCTTAAGTCATTTAAAAAAAAAAAAATTCTTTGAACTAGGGGCATTGGACTTCCTAGTGACTTTTTCAAAAAGGCCCATTTTTCTCTTTCAAAGATTTCAAGATTCTTTAAAGTCTTCTTTTCAAAATGGTACATGAGGATCCCTTGGACAAAACATTTTCTAAATCTTGATGTTTAGAGGCTTGAGCAATCAAGTTGTACCAACGAATGATTAATTTCATTTAATCCATGTAAAGACTTTTGCTACTTGACTTAGAATATAAGAAGAAATGGTCTTAAAAGGCAATCATAAAGAATCCATCCATCGAAAAATCCCAAGAAACCATGCACTCAAACTAATCTTCAAAGATCTTTTGTTTCACAACATTAGAGCATTCATACTTTTTCTTTTAAGATGAATTTATTAAAAGAGCTTAAGTCATTGTGCCTACAAGCAAGCATTGCTAGGGATTGGAGGCTTTCTTTGGTAAAACAAGATTATATCTTAATACCTAGAATGATCATTATCCATTGCTAGCCCATTTGAGCCTTTAAACACTTAACCTCTTTTTTGCATGAACCCACTAAAATCTAAACCTAGGGTGGGAAAATTCAAAGTATGTATGCTTAAATCTCATGTTAAGGAGGAGTCGACCTTGAGCTTTGAAGCTAATTGATAAAGCTCTCCTAGAGGACATGAAAGACAAGAAGAGAATTCATTAAGCTAAAGATAAGAGATTATCAAAGAAAAAAGAGATTATCAAAGAAAAATGAGCTTTCACTCAATCAAGAAAAAAGAAATGAAATTCCATCAATGTGAGAGAAAAAAAAGTGTGCATCAAGTTTGAAGAGCCTAAAATTCATCATGCCAAGAGGAACACAAGATTCATCCAAAAGAGATTTCATCAAAAAAGGAAAAGATTCATCAAGCACAAAAGGTGCAAGTGCATTGAAGCAAGAAAGAAGTCTAGGGAGCACATCAAAATGACTTAAGTTGAGAAATACAAGGAGGGCAAAAAGTCCCTAAAAGCTCATTCAATCAAGAGATTAAAGACCCAAAAAAGAAAAGAAGCCCGCTAGGCTGAAAACCCAAAAGGGCAGTCTAGGCAAAAGCTAGGGCCCAAAAAAAAAAAAAAAAAAAAAAAAAAGAAAGAAAAGAAAAAAAAAAGGGAGCCTGCTAGGCTGAAAACCCAAAAAGGCGGTCTAGGCAAAAGTTAGGGCCAAAAAAAAAAAAAAAAAAAGAGCCCGCTAGGCTGAAAACCCAAAAGGGCAGTCTAGGCAAAAGTTAGGGCCAAAAAAAAAAAAAAAAAAAAAAAAGAGGGAAAATCCTAGCAAATTGAAAACTTAAAGATGTAACAAGAGGAAAGTCTAGAGGCATGATTCAAGGGAATGAGCATAAAAACAAATGTTGATACAAGTGATCAATGAAGACTAGTGAGAAGATGACAAAGAAGAAATGGGAAAACTCTTCCAATACTTGATTTTTGAGTAATGCATACTTGGGGGAACATCATCGGGAATTTTGAGCCTTTTTATATCATTCATTTCATAACCTAAACCCGGCCTACATTGCAACCCATGAATAAGACCTCCTTGAAGTCTTGTTAATTGTAGGCACATCTTAAACTCTAACAATATTTTTCTCTTGAATTAAAAAGGAAAAATGCTTAAAATTGTCAAACCCCACAAGGTAATATGTTCGAGGACAAAATTTCTCAAATTCTCAAATCCTCAAAAGAACTTCCAAACCTGGAGCACTCTCCTTGTTTGCACCCAAAAATGTAGTTCATAAATATTATCACATTTCATTTCTGGATTGCCTTTGGGGACTTAATCTGACGATGTTCAAAAGGATGAAGCAAATTTGATTACATGAGTTTAATGATCTTGATCCTTCCCAATCAAAGAGATTTGTTTGATTCTTAAATACTTTGATTTGCTAAAATGGTTGTTCAAAGGATCACCTCTTGTTCAAAAAAAAAAAAAAAAAAAAAAAAAAAGATCATTCTTTTTCAAAATCTAGTTCTCTTGAACTACGTCTTGACCTGATCCTCTACGAGAGAGGTACGTAGGCAGCCTTTCAAAGGCCCGGTCCCAATCACCCAAACAACCTTAGAGAACAAAGTCAAAACAATGTGACAAAATTGTTTGGGTGCATGTTAGGCTAAGCTCATTTGTTTTGCATCAAGCATGCTCAAACTTAGGGCATTGGCCTATTTATATTGTGTGCAGATTTGTTCTTATTGCATGAAAGCATGTTTTCATTTAAGGCACCAATCCATTTTTTTTTTTTTTTGGCAAGCATGTCCACACTAGGGGCATTGGACAAAAATGTTTTCTAGATAATTGGTTTCTAACAAGTTAGAGAAAGAAAGCCATTTTTGCAGGATTCAAGGATAGTGGACCATGATCTTCTTTCATGTTCCCCAATGGTCACAACATCAAATGAATTCAGTTTCAATCTAAGCATGGAATATGCCCCAAACTAGGGGCATTGGGTAAGTACTTCCAATTCATTTCAATGAATAAATCCATTACTAATTGAAATTATCTTTTTGCAGGAATTAAACAAGGACTTATCTAGCAATCCGCATCAACTTCCAGCCAAAGTTGTTCTCATTCAAAGGATAGCTTTTTTTTTTATTATAAAAAAAAAAATTTCAAAAAAAAGGCCTTGGGACTAGGGACATTAGGCTCGTACTTCTTAGGTTGCTTTCCAAAAATAAAAAAACAAAATATTCAAAAAAAAAAAAAAAAATTTTTCAAGATTTCCAAATTTTTTTTCAAAAAAAAAAAAAATCATCAATCAAAATTTTCAATTCTTTGAAAAAATTCAAGATTTCCAAATTTTTCAAAAAAAAATTCATCAATCAAAATTTTCAATTCCTTGAAAGAATTCTAGATTTACAATTTTTTCAAAAAAAAAAAAAAAATCTTCATTAAATTCTTCTTCAGGAACAGAAAGCTATGACCCTCTTCCATATTCTCCGATGGTGCAACATCAAGTCGACTGTCTACCCTCAGCATTCATCGAAGCATGGAATATGTCCTAAACGAGGGGCATTCGCCAGGTATGCCGAATTCTTTTCAATGAATAACTCTGTTACTAATTGAAAATATTTATTTTGCAGGTACTAGGGTAAAAGGCCCATACACATCGGCATGAGTCCAAAAGATCCAAGAATCCTAGGTCTCTGAAAACATGAGCCAGGATCCAAAACCTTTGGTCCTCTGAAAACATGAGCCAAAGCCCAACAAACCCTTGGTCCTCTGGAAAACATGAGCCAAGATCCCAGAATCCTAGGTCTCTGAAAACATGAGCCAGGATCCAAAACCTTTGGTCCTCTGAAAACATGAGCCAAAGCCCAAAAACCCTTGGTCCTCTGGAGAACATGAGCCAAGATCCAAGAATCCTAAGTCTCTGAAAACATGAGCCAGGATCCAAAACCTTTGGTCCTCTGAAAACATGAGCCAAAGCCCAAAAAACCCTTGGTCCTCTGGAAAACATGAGCCAAGATCCAAGAATCCTAGGTCTCTGAAAACATGAGCCAGGATCCAAAAACTTTGGTCCTCTGAAAACATGAGCCAAAGCCCAAAAAACCCTTGGTCCTCTGGAAAACATGAGCCAAGATCCAAGAATCCTAGGTCTCTGAACACATGAGCCAGGATCCAAAACCTTTGGTCCTCTGAAAACATGAGCCAAAGCCCCAAAAACCCTTGGTCCTCTGGAAAACATGAGCCAAGATCCAAGAATCCTAGGTCTCTGAAAACATGAGCCAGGATCCAAAACCTTTGGTCCTCTGAAAACATGAGCCAAAGCCCAAAAAACCCTTGGTCCTCTGGAAAACATGAGCCAAGATCCAAGAATCCTAGGTCTCTGAAAACATGAGCCAGGATCCAGAACCTTTGGTCCTCTGAAAACATGAGCCAAAGCCCAAAAAACCTTGGTCCTCTGGAAAACATGAGCCAAGATCCAAAAATCCTAGGTCTCTGAAAACATGAGCCAGGATCCAGAACCTTTGGTCCTCTGAAAACATGAGCCAAAGCCCAAAAAACCCTTGGTCCTCTGGAAAACATGAGCCAAGATCCAAAAATCCTAGGTCTTTGAAAACATGAGCCAGGATCCAGAACCTTTGGTCCTCTGAAAACATGAGCCAAAGCCCAAAAACCCTTGGTCCTCTGAAAACATGAGCCAAGATCCAAAAATCCTAGGTCTCTGAAAACATGAGCCAGGATCCAGAACCTTTGGTCCTCTGAAAACATGAGCCAAAGCCCAAAAACCCTTGGTCCTCTGGAAAACATAAGCCAAGATCCAAGAATCCTAGGTCTCTGAAAACATGAGCCAGGATCCAAAACCTTTAGTCCTCTGAAAACATGAGCCAAAGCCCAAAAAACCCTTGGTCCTCTGAAAACATGAGCCAAGATCCAAAAATCCTAGGTCTCTGAAAACATGAGCCAGGATCCAGAACCTTTGGTCCTCTGAAAACATGAGCCAAAGCCCCAAAAACCCTTGGTCCTCTGAAAACATGAGCCAAGATCCAAAAATCCTAGGTCTTTGAAAACATGAGCCAGGATCCAGAACCTTTGGTCCTCTGAAAACATGAGCCAAAGCCCTAAAAACCCTTAGTCCTCTGGAAAACATGAGCCAAGATCCAAAAATCCTAGGTCTCTGAAAACATGAGCCAGGATCCAGAACCTTTGGTCCTCTAAAAACATGAGCCAAAGCCCAAAAAACCCTTGGTCCTCTGGAAAACATGAGCCAAGATCCAAAAATCCTAGGTCTCTGAAAACATGAGCCAGGATCCAGAACCTTTGGTCCTCTGAAAACATGAGCCAAAGCCCAAAAAACCCTTGGTCCTCTGGAAAACATGAGCCAAGATCCCAAAAATCCTAGGTCTCTGAAAACATGAGCCAGGATCCTTAGTCTTCCACTTTTTTTTCTTTTTTTGACTTCAGGTAAGCATGTCTTGTACTTATTCAAAAAAAAAAAAAAAATTTCATGCATGAACTACGTTTGGACCTGATCCTCCCACCAAGAGGTACGTAGGCAATCTCCCTCGAGATTCGGTCCACATTTTGATCCATAACATGACTTTCTGCACTTTCATCTACATGCATCATACATTCACCACGGTTAAATACTGATTGCAAAGTTAGGTGTCTCTTTCATACATTGACATTCGCTTTTCAAGCTCTGCCAATGAGGGGCATTCTGTCGACACCCCATTTTGTAACCCGCATTTAACCTCACATGGAGGGTAAAAGGAGTTCTTTCACCTCATAAATATGCATCTTGATTCTGGCCATTAGATCCTTAATCTCATTTCACCAAAATGATCTTGATGTTGTAACGATCAAATCAACTGGTCATAAGCCCTAATCGGACCACTAGATTGAAAGTTATCATCAAGTCAAGTTTTAATGGCTAAGATGCACTATCACAAATTGAGTCCGACTATATGTGATTATGAACAATTGATTTTAATTGGTTATAAGTGTAATCAATTGGAGATCAATGATGTGTCATAATTTAATTGGTTAGGACTACATTTTATGGTGAGGTTGCATATACCTAATTAATTAGATAGTTAAACATTAATTATTCAATGAGTAATTTGTGCAATTATCTTTTAATTAGAGTAAATTTGGAACCAATTAAGTCTGAAATGGGAGTGATTGGAGCCATTTAATGTTAATTGTGAGCTAATTTGGGACCTATTAATGTTAATTGTGCTGAAACCATTTATTAACAAATGACCTCTGCTCACTATTTCATCGATATCTCTCAGAATATTTTGAATATGTGAATGTGGTTAATTTTCCCAGAAACTAGACATTTGGGGCTTCAATTTGAGTACAAGAATGAGACAATTCCGATCAGAATTGAGTCAGATATGATTTTTTGAAGTTGGCTCCACAGGCTGTTACAGCAGTTACGGGAAAACCGAATTTTGGCTTGCTCCCCACTCCCACCAATCTTTCCATTTAATGCACCAGATTTTTCCCAAGGCTAAAATGAGGTCTAGGTTCATAATCCTTGTCAACCCTCATTAAATGGCCTTCCATTCATATTCCCTCCACCACTACTATATAAACCCCTCTCTACTTCATTCCAAAGCACACCCAAAACCCCCCCTCTTCTCCTCTCTTGAGTTCTAGTGAAGTAGAGTAGTCTTGTCATATCTTGGTCTTCCTGAGACTCAAGATATTGAGTGAGACTTATTCTCCCTCTCCTAGTTCTTCTTTTTTCCTCCTCCTTTAGGACCTCTACCAAGAGTCTCCTCCTCCATCATATGGATCTTGCATGAAGGTATAATCTCTTTCCCTAACTTGTTTATTGTGTTTCCATGATGAGAATTTGGGATTAAAGCATGATAGTGATTATTTAAGTTCTCTTGAATATGTTTGAATGTTCTTATGTGTTCTTTACATGTTCTTGGTTGTTCATCACATGTTCATGCATAAACACTAGTTTTGATCTTAAATCCACATCAAAAATGTGAAAAACATGTTTGTTTAATAATTCTTTTAAATCCTTGAATCTAGGTTATCACCATCCACACACATTCACTAGAATTTATTTTTTCAATCTAAATGTAATGTTCAATAAATTGAATTAGGGTTTATCACATGCACACACATCAAACTCAACATGCAAATTGATTGACATATTGGATGATGTGATATGAATGTTGGCCACTATAGTCTAGAAGATCGGTTTCACCGGGCAAGGTGGGTGCCTAACACCTTCCCACTTTGTAACATAGTCTCCGAACTTAGATCAAGGGTTAGTAGATCAAATGCTTATCCTTGTAATTTTCAATTTCTAGATTGTAACTAGGAAACAAAGTCATGTACTTTATCTTAGATTATATCTAGGACCAAAGCCATGTAATTTCCTATGTTCAATGTAAATTCAATTTCAAATTAATAAAATGATGAATTTTTCAATCATGGTTTTCTTATTTATTCCAACAATTAAATAAGTGGCGACTCCATTGTAAAACCCTTAATCTCAAGGGGAAAATATAACTAGTCGAACCTCCATTTTGAGGGGCAATAACACAACTCCACCCATTCACGTGGGTTTGGCCCAACACGCCTATAAAAAAGGGGGGCCGGGGCCGCGGTCTCTCACAATCACGGAACCGAAGAGTATGAGGAGCAGTATCAGAAGATGAAGAAGCTCCATAACGTAGAGGGTTCCGAGCCGGAGTGGATTTACGTTTAGGTGCCATAGATGCAACTAACGTAAAAGAATGAGAAAAGAGATAGAGAGGGAGACAATCAGAAAAATCCCAAATAGTTCAAATATGATAATATCTTGAACAAAATGGACGTATGCATGGGAATGCATGGTTATGTGACATGCAAACATAAAAGACATCATGGGCTTAGCCCAATCCAATCCTAGCAGCACACATACAAGAATCACACAACTAAATGCATGAAAATATTATTCTAATGCACATGGAATGCAATGCATGACATTTTAAACACTTTTTATTGAAAAACCAACCCAAAATTTCAATAAAAACTCATTAATTTTGAAAAATCCCAAAATTTTCAAAAACTTTAAAACCTAAGTTTCAAAATCATGAAATGCATGAAGAACAAAGGATAACAAGATCATACCAGGTAATTCGAAGCAAGGAAGTGCCAAAAATCACATTGGATGAAGGTTGGAGTGAAGAAAAATGCTCTGGAAGACGAACCGCCTCGGACAGATCGAAGAGAGATCGAGAAAATGAGAGAGAAATCGCGACAGAAGCATTTATAGACACCTCAGTAAATCTCGACAGCTGAGGTGTCGAGAGGTATCGAGGGTGCTGTCGAGATAGGTGTCGAGAAATTTGCCGTCGACAGCTAAGGTATCGAGGAGGTATCGAGGTACCAAACAGCTGAACCAATACAGAAGCTCGATCGATCAATGTGGTGTCGAGAAGGTATCGAGGAGACAGAGAGAATCTCGATCGATCCACCAGGTGTCGAGGAAGTGTCGAGATTGCGATAAGAAAAAAGGTTTTAGAAGCTCGACAGCTGACCAGGTATCGAGGAGGTATCGAGAAGGTGTCGAGCCAGCAGAGAAAAGCAGTTTTTCGAGAAGTGAAAAACACAGACATGAATGCAATCAAGACATGCACCTCAACCATGATCCAATCAACATAAAATGCTCTCAATTAACCTCTCTCAATCAAAATTTAAGCACATGGATCTCCCAAAACACACACACACACTAAGCAAGTCTAACCAATTTTATATTTCCAAAATAAGTCATGACAGTTTAGTGAGCATACAAAAGCACATGTAAAACCTTTGTGATGGCCAAATCACATTGTACCTGCACATGTATCAAAAGTAGCAAAGAATATTGCGTGTTGTGTGTGAAAAACATCGCAAGATTGCATATGTGTATACATGTTATGACGATCTGAGATATGAGATAATAACTTTAACTCACACACAATCATAACTGTTTGATGGGGACTATCACCTTTGAGGTACATCCTATAACTCCCACATCTCCTAGAATACACGCTTGCAACCATTTTAAAGCATTTTTAATCTTTTTGCTTTTTATTTCTTTGCATATTTTCTTCTTCTTTTTTAAACATATCATACATGGGCTTATGAGAAAGAAAAGAAATACCCATTGATATTTTGACATTTCAATTTTGCTATGCCTAAGCACACAAATGTCATTGACATCGCACTTTTGCTATGCCGAAGCATACAGATGTCATTAATGATTGGCGGGCAACAGTGGTAAGATGGTTATTTATGCCTTTCTCTTAGGATTTTCTAGTCCTACCCGTCAAAAAGAGTGATATGAGTGTTAAGTCTAAGAAATAACCTAATCTTACTCATCACAAACACGAGCCACAAAGCTCACTTGCTTAGTTGTGCATAAAGATGCTCATCTAAGCTACAAGAGATACAAAGTTTAGAAAACTTTGTTTCATTGGCCATCTAAGGTACACAAGTACCAAAGTACACAAAACACACACTGTTTTTGTATTTTTCAATTTTTCAATTTTTTTTTTTAATTTTTATATCAAAAACAAAATAAACAAAACTGAAAGTAAACACACAAAAACATGTTAACAAAGCAAAACAATGCATAAAACTAGACTGACTCAATAAAATGCAAAACACACATGCAATGCAAAAACACTAAGAAAACCAAGAGGGGAAAAGAAAGTGATGAGATCACTTTGAGTCCTTTTTCTTCCACACCTTGGAAGAGTCTTTCCTTTGGTTAAATCCTTGAGCCGGCGGTGAGGGGGAAGAATTAAAACCGTTCAAGTTCGAAAGGAACATGATGGCTTTCAGAAGATCTCCAAGAGGAGCAAGAGAGGATTGAAGCTGATTTTGGCTTCCAGATGCTGTCATACTGTTGCTCTGTTGGGTGGCTAGCCACTTGTAGCAATTAGGTCGAGTATGACCAGCAGCTCCACAATGATAACAGAGATGCTGCTTCTTTTGTTTAGGCTTCTGAGAGTTAGCCTTCTTATCCCTAGGGAGTTTAGCATCTTTCTTTTCTAACTTAGGGGGTGCTCCTAAGATGGATTTACCCTTGTCTATGTTCTCACTAACTAATTTAGTATTACCATCAATGTTCTCAATTTTTTCAATATTAGCAGGAGGAACAAAAACAGTAGAACTAGTAGAAGCAGAGTTAGAGATAGAAAGACCATACCCTATACCTGTTCGATCTGAAGCAGATTTCTGGTTGCTGAGCATCTTATCAAGTTTTGCACTTGAAGTCCTCTCCAGTTGAGCTCTAACTTGAAACAGCTCTGCTTCAAGCTTCTTGGTCTTCTCAGCCAGGAAGTTGTTCTCAAATCTCAGTGCACCAATAGTTTGATTCGCCTCATCAAACTTTGTGGACAATTCTTCTCTATCGAGTTCCACATCACTGAGCTTCTTGGTGGCCAGTCTGTATAACTTCTCATGCTTTTCAGAGAGCTTGTAAAGCTTCTCATAGGCTGAATGGATATCATCTTTGTCATCCATCTTTTCACATTCAGTGTCCACCAATTCTTCTTCTTCTTCTTCAACAATCCCATCAGTAGAATTGACTGAAGTAGTGAAGGCATTTAGGATTCCGTCATCCTCATCATCGGAATCATCTTTAGGCTCAGTGTCACTAAGGGTTGCAGCTAGAGCCTTGCTCTTCCCAATGCTCTTCAGATAAGTAGGACATTCATTCTTCATGTGTCCAAACCCGTGACACCCAAAACATTTTGGTCCTGCCGGAACAGTGTACTGACTGCCATCCTTGGCATCCTTTCTTCCTTTGTCTTGGCTCTTGAATTGTGAAGAACTGGATTACCTTCGGTCCTTGTCGAAGCTCCTCCCATTAGCATTCTTCATAAACTTCTTGAACTGCCTTGTAATGTAGGACTTCATCTTTAAATCTTCATCATCGAAAGATTCATCTGTATCACTGCTCTTAGCCTTCAGGGCCATGCTCTTGCCCTTGCTTGACTTGCCTATTCTTGATAACCCTAGCTCGTAGGTCTGCAAGTTCCCAACCAGCTCAGTCAAAGGAATTTTATCAGTGTCCTTTGATTCTTCAATTGCCGTAATCTTGGCATGAAATCTCTCAGGTAGAGATCTGAGCACCTTCCTTACAACCTTGGGTTCAGAGATGGTTTCCCCAAGATTGAAGGCTAAGTTCACTATGTCTTTAAGCTTGGCATAGAACTCATCGAACGACTCATCCTCCTCCATCTTAATTTCTTCAAAGCTAGTAGTGAGCCTCTGTAGCTTTGAATCCTTGACAGCCTTTGTTTCTTCATAGGTTGTCTGGAGGATGGTCCACGCCTCCTTGGCAGTTTCTGTTGAGAATATCTTCTTGAACTCCTCATTTGTGACAGCGCTAAATAGAGCATTCAACGCTCTGGTGTTGAAGTTCGCCGCCTTGATCTTGGCTTCATCCCAATCAGCCGGCGCTTCTGTTGGCTTTGTCCAGCCAATCTCAATAGCTTTCCACACCTTTTCATCTAAGGACTGCAAAAAACCTCTCATGTGTACCTTCTAGTAGGCATAGTTAGTCCCATCAAATAAAGGAGGTATAATTAGAGATTGTCCTCTATCCATGACAAACAGGGGTCAATGGATCAAACACAGCAAAGATTAAACCTAATCAGAGTGTGCTCGCTCTGATACCACTTGATAGGCCACAAATTGAATGACCCCTTGTGATTTAAACTAATTAATTAATTTAACCAAGTTATTAATTAATCAATTTAACATGCAAATACGTGGCAGCACAAACAAATCACCGAATAACTAAATATGCAGCGGAAAATAAAAGACACGGTGATTTGTTCACGAATGGGGAAAAACCCTAACGGCAAAAACCCCACCGGGTGATTTTCAGGTCACCACTCCCGAAACTCCACTATTATCAAATCAAGCGGTTACAAATAAGGAATCCCAAGTACCTTACCAACCTACAGTTGAACCCTTACCCCAATACCCAATTGGACTTGATCTGTAGCGACAGTTCCCCCTTTTGATGCACGGCTCCCAAGTACGTGACTAACCAGATGCGCGGATCCCAGTACGCGACTTCAAACACCAACTTTAGAAAGAAGAGGTTGGCTGCAAAGTTCTTCAGATCATCCTATGCAATGAAGATCAAGAAGATGCTTGGTCACAAAACCCTAAGGTGCACAATACACAGCAACTTCTTGAAGAAGATGAACTAGGTTAAGAACTTCGTCTTAGAGCACAATTTGCTTGAACAAGGATTGCTCAATGCTTATGCAACTTGTGTCTATGTTGACGACTCTTAAAACACTCCTTAAATATGTTTAGGGTTAGAAGAAAAGAAGGCCCAAAAACACATTCACGGATCCCAAGAAAATCAGATTGGAATTCTGACTTTTTAATTCTCGACAGATAGCAGGTGTCGAGGTAGGTGTCGAGAAGGTGTCGAGCTTTAAAAATTCTGCACTTCAACTTGCTTTTTCTTGGACAGACTTGATGACTTCAACACTTGATCTTGAAAACATTGTTTCTTGAAGTATTAAAAACACCTAGAATTACCCAATTACAAGTAGAGTGCGTTTTGTCAAAGGATTAGCCAATTTACATAAAATATGACATATGTTCTTAAGTATGAACACATATGTCCTAACAGTAGACTGCATTGTGGTAGACGCATATTCTCCATACACAGCCATTGTCGGAAGGCCTTGGCTTCATACCCTAGGGGCTATCTCTTCCACCCTCCACCATAAAATGAAATACCCGTCAAGGGGACAGATTGAAGAGATTATTAGAAGCCAATCCGCGGCTAGACAATACTTAGTGGCCGCCATCCATCATCAATATGAAGCCAAATCCTCAGCCCATGCTGAAGAAGGCTTATAGCAATTAACAGACAAGGCGTCGCCTGTCGACGGGTTGGCCGAGGAGGCAAAGTGTGAAGATTTGGTAAAGGTTGTCATCGGTGAAGATTTGAAAAAATTCTTCCAGATTGGGGCTTAGATGCCTCTTTTGGAGAAGGAAGAGCTAGTAGAGTTTCTTAGAAGGAACGTTGATGTCTTCGCATGGACTGCTTACGAAGCCCTAGGAGTGGATTTGAACTTTATCTGCCATCATCTAAATGTCAATCCGTCAGTTGGTCCCAAGAAACAACCTCCTCGGCGCTCTTCTAAGAAGCACTCGGACGTTGTCAAGGAGGAGGTGAAGAAACTAAAATAGGCGGGGGCCATCAAGGAAGTTTTTTACCCTGAATGGTTAGCTAATACCGTGGTAGTGAAGAAGAAGAGTGGGAAATGGCGAGTATGCGTGGACTTTACAGATCTAAATAGGGTCTGCCCAAAGGACCCTATCCCATGCCAAAAATAGACCAGCTAGTATATGCAACCATAAGCCATCCTCGGACGAGCTTCCTAGACGCCTTTTAGGGGTACCACCAAATACCACTCGCCTTAGAAAATTAGGAGAAGACCGCTTTTGTCACCCCTACCGGAAATTATCACTACAAGGTGATGCCATTTGGGTTAAAGAATATGGGGTCTACCTATCAAAGGATGATGACTAGGATGTTTGACCCGTAGTTAGGCAAAACCATTGAGGTCTATATAGATGATATGGTGGTAAAAAGCAAGGTGGTGTCCGAGCACTTAGGGGACCTCGAAGACATATTTGACATCTTGAGGAAGTATAAGTTGCACCTCAACGCATCCAAATGCTCCTTCAGCGTAGGATCGGGCAAATTTCTAGGCTACATGGTAACCCATAGGGGAATCGAAGTTAATCCCAACCAGATTAAAGCTATCAACAGCTTGCAGCTACCTCGGAACCCCAAGGAAGTCTAGAAGCTAACAGGAATGACTGTTGCCCTGAACCGTTTCATCTCCCGGTCAGCAAATAGGTGCCGACCCTTCTTCCTACTGATGAGCAAATGGAAGGAATTCGAATGGACCGAGGAGTGTGCCTTGGCCTTCCAACAGCTTAAAGATTATCTCTCTCGGCCCCCTATCATGTCTAGCCCGGAGGTTGATGAAGTCCTATTCGCTTGCATCGTTGTGGCTACCCATGCTATAAGCCTGGTCCTCATACGTGTTGACAACGGCACGCAAATGCCTGTTTATTATGTGAGTAGGTCGCTACATGAGGCCGAGATCTGTTATTTGCTGCTGGAAAAGGCTATTTTGGCAGTAGTACACGCCACACGCAAACTCCCCCACTACTTTCAGGCACACATGGTCATCGTCTTAACTCAACTTTCGCTCAGGGCCTTGCTCTGAAGCGCTGATTATACAGGAAAAATCGCTAAATGGGCCACACTCCTGGGGGCATTTGACATCAAATACATGCCGCGCACTTCCATCAAGAGCCAAGTCCTGGCAGATCTAGTGGCTGAGTTCGCCGAACCCCCATTAGAAGAAGAAACTAAAGCACAGCACATGGATAGAAAATTAGTTGGCATGATCATCTAGCAGGGCCCCCTATCATAGAAGGTGCACGTTGTCGGAGCAGCAAACCAAAAAGGGTCCGAAGTGGGGTTAGTGCTAATGTCCCCTAAAGGGATTACTATTGAGAAATCACTTAGATTGGGGTTCTCGGCCACCAACAATGAAGCTGAATATGAGGCTCTGCTAGAAGGAATGACCATGATTCGAAAAATGGGCAGAAAGGCAGTGGAGGTGTTCTCTGACTCGAGATTGGTCGTCGGCCAAGTTAAAGGAAAGTTTGAGGCAAGGGATGATAGAATGCAGGAGTACCTAGGCCAGGTTAGGCGCCTACAATCAGAATTCAAGTCTTTCAGCCTGTTGCACATCCCAGGAGCGGAAATACCCATGTTGATTCCCTGGCCACACTCGCAACCTCCTCGGCGTAGGGGCTACCTCGGGTCATCCTCGTAGAGGACTTATGCAAGCCCATAGCGACGAACGGCGAGGCGGTTCATATTTACCAAGTTAGGGTGGGGCCTAGCTGGATGGACCCCATAACCCTATTCTTAAAAGAAGACATCTTACCCGAGGAAAAATCAGAAGTGGACAAAATTCATAGGAAGGCTCTTCGGTTCTGGCTGTCCAAGGACCAAAAGTTATATAAACACTTTTTTTCTAGTCCGTACCTGCTATATGTGCACCCTAAGACAACAAAATTGCTCTTAGCAGAGCTACATGAAGGGATTTATGGTAGCCATACCGAAGGCAGATCTTTGGCGCACAGAGCCATCACTCAAAGCTATTGGTGGCCTGTTATGCAAAGGGAAGCACAAGAATACGTGAAGAAATGCGACCAATGCCAAAGGTTCGTGCCTAACATACACCAACCAGGGGGAGTCCTTAATCCAGTATCGAGCCCATGGCCCTTCGCTCAATAGGGCTTAGACATTGTGGGCCCTTTCCCTAAGGCAGCAGGAAACAAGAGATACCTGCTAGTCAGAACAGACTATTTCAGTAAATGGGTTGAAGCCAAGCCTTTGGCAAACATCAAGGATGTGGATTCCAAGAAATTTGTATGGAAGAACAATGTCACCCGATTCGGAGTCGCTCGCATCATCATCTCGGACAACGGCCTTCAATTCGATAGCAAATCCTTCAGGAGATACTGCTGCGACTTGGGAATCACAAATAGGTATTCCACTCTAGCCTATCCCCAGGGAAATTGTCAAGCTAAGGCTGTTAACAAGACCATTGTAAGCGAACTTAGAAAGAGGTTGGATGACGCAAAGGGAAAGTGGGTGAATGAACTGCCACATATCCTGTGGACCTACCGAATCACGCCTCGCCGGTCAACGGGAGAAACCCCCTTTTCGATTACGTACGAGGCCGAAGCTATTATCCCTTTGGAAACTGGTTTCCCTACATTAAGGACTAGCTTATTCAATCCAACCACTAGCAACGAGCTATTAGAAAAAAGCCTAGACCTAATTGAGGAAAGAAGGGAAAATGCAATGGTTTAATTGGCATACTACCAGCACAAGCTCAAGCAGGGTTATGACGCTAACGTGAAGCTGAGACCATTGGCACCTAGTGATTTGGTGTTGAGAAAGGTCCTAGGCACTACAAAGAACCCAGCGTGGGGAAAGTTAGGGCCTAATTGGGAAGAACCATACCGCATCACCTCGGTGGCTGGTGTAGGTGCATATTTTTTGGAAGACTTAGACGAACATGTAATACCACGCCCGTGAAATGTAAACAACCTGAAAAGGTATTATTACTAGTTAATGAAAGTTTCCTTTGTCAAAAATGCTCATTTGTTGTGTAAGGGCATTGCATTTCCAGTTTTCTTTCCTTTATAAGTGTTTAAACCAAAACTTAATCAGGCCTATAGTGCTCAGACTAGTTGATGTGGGAAGGTTAACACTTAGTGACTAATTTATATAAGTGTTTAAACCAAAACTCAATCAGGCCTGTAGTCCTCGGACCAGCTGATGTGGGAATGTTAACACTCAGTTTCAAATTTTTATAAGTGTTTAAACCAAAAATCAATCAGGCCTATAGTCCTCGGACCAGCTGATGTGGGAAGGTTAACACTCAGTTACAAATTTTTATAAGTGTTTAAACTAAAACTCAATCAGGCCTGTAGTAGTCCTGGGACCAGTTGATGTGGGAAGGTTAACATTAAGTCTCAAATTTTTATAAGTATGTAAACTAAAACTCAATCGGGCCTATAATCCTCGGACCAGCTGATGTGGGAAGGTTAACATTCAGTTACAAATTTTTATAAGTGTTTAAACCAAAATTCAATTAGGCCTGTAGTCCTCGGACTAGCTGATGTGGGAAGGTTAACACTTGGTTACAAATTTTTATAAGTGTTTAAACCAAAAATCAATCAAGCATGTAGTCCTTGGACCAGCTGATGTGGGAAGATTAATACTCAGTTACAAATTTTTATAAGTGCTTAAACTAAAACTCAATCAGGCCTGTAGTAGTCCTGGGACCAACTGATGTGGGAAGGTTAACACTAAGTCTCAAATTTTTATAAGTGTGTAAACTAAAACTCAATCAGGCCTGTAATCCTCAGACCAGCTAATGTGGGAAGGTTAGCACTCTATTACAGATTTTTATAAGTGTATAAACTAGGAAAAATCAACAGTTCATGGTATTTATTTATTCCTCACTAAGAGCCAAAATTCTTGAATTATTTATCCAAGTGTAAATTCTTGAATTATTTGCCCAAGATCCTAGCCGATTACTGTAAGTGTTTGTTGAAACTAAAATTATCACAAGGAAATTTCATTAGAAATAATAATGAGTCCGAGAGTATGGAAAGTAAAGACACAATAAGTTGAAAGGAAATTCCGTCCACTAATCAAGAAGTAGTCTCATTACAAATGGTGGCAAAGGCCACAACAACAACAACAAAAAAAAACAAAAAAACAAACAACAAACAACCAATACTAAAGATTCCTAATGGCTAAGTCTTGGCTTGATGGGCAAGAGGATCAGCAGCCTAGCTCGGTCGGGAAATGGCATCATCCTTAACTTTGCCTTTGGCCTTTGGAGGAGACTTCTTCTTTTCCTGGCCCTTGCCTTCACCCTGGTCCCCTTCAGCGCCTTGACCCTGACCACCAGCCTAACTGGATCCCTTCGAGGCCTCAGGGAGAGCAGGAGTAGCTTGATCGGTATGGGGCTGCTCGGGTGCCTCTAGAATGCGTTTAGGAGCAGAAGAGTCAGAACCTGGGAGCTCACAAATCTCTAGATGGTAATATATGCTCCCAGGTTGCCTCAAAGCGGAGTATGCAGGGACTCCTGCAGCATCAAGGGCCTTACCCCATGATACGCTGCAGTAGTCCCGGCAAACCTCTGAAAGCTTGTTGGCCAGCCTTATTTGCGTCTCCTCCACTCCGAGCAAGTAAGACGCTTTCTTTTCAGCCTCCACCGCCTCCTTAGCCAGTTGAGCCGCCTCCCTAGCCTTCTGAAGCTCGAACTTAAGGTCTAGAACCAGCTGTTTTTCAATGGCCAAGTTTGTCTCAATCACGAACAACTTTTGGTGCTGGTCCTCGACCTGCCTTTTGGCCATCTTCAGGCCCGTCTCAACGCTATCCTTGGCATGGACCGCCTCCTTTAGCCCCTCAGAAAATTTGGCTAGGTCCTCCTTAAGAGCCCCCACTTCCTTCTCAGCCTCGGCACGAGAATGGGCCTCTGCCTTAACTTCATTACGGGCTTTCCTGACCCATTCCTTGGCCACGAAAACCTGCTGGATAATCTGCATAATAAGACCAAAAGTATTTCGCATAAGAAAAAGAAAGGAGGACGAATAAAAATGACTAAGTGTTTAAATTAGAAAGACAGTTGGGACACCTACCATGGCAAGATCCCTCTTAAGGGATAAGAAGAGATCAAGTTGCTTGAAGCGCCTGTAAGCATCCATGTCTCTTGGCAAGAAAAGCAACTGCTCTAGGGCTTCGGCAACGTGGCCCGCGTGCCCCTCTGGTAGTTTCGGACTAAAGAGTCCCAGGGGATAAGGGCACCATCCACCACCAGCCTGAGGGACTAGTTGCATGGTGGTTGGCGCACGTCAGCCCCAAGAGAGTCCTCTCGGCTATCAACCGAAGTAGATCTTTTGTCCCGGTGGTTCTTGGCCACCTTCTGTTGTTTTGTCCCCTTTTGGGGACCCACCTTGCCTTCCTCAAGTACCTCGATTGGCCTCTTCTTTGTCAGGTTAGAATTAGGCTTCAATATGAGGTCAGCGGGAACCTGAGGAGGAGGGGGTGGGAGCTTGGCAGAAACTTGAGACTTGGGGGCATCCTTGGACGACCCCCCTAGCCCCTCGCAGCAAGAAGGCTCTTTAAACTCTTCTTGGGATTAAGGTCCATGTCTCCTTCTTCCTCCTCGAAGCTAGGATCAACCCTAGCAATAACCAACCGGGGAGATTGGGCAGCGAAATGCCTATCTAATCCCTCCTCGGAACTCTCAAGTTGGATTATAGGGTCTGCAACTCCTTCCTCGTCCTCCTTAAAGCGAAATCGATCGATCTCAGCTTCAAGGGATGAATGCACAGAGGCTACCTCCTCTCTCGGAGCAGCTACCACCTGAAGGGGATGCGGTCTGGGCGGCGGAACAGGTGGAAGGTCTCTCCGAGCCAAGAAACCCAGCTTGGAAATGTCTATCCTAGCTAGCCGAGAGCTACCGGCTCTTATTGCCTGGCCAACCTCCTGAAATATGCAGGACAGAAGCTTATAGTCCAAGATCAAATGAGTGACCCGAAGCTGTCCGTCCGTGCTCACAAACACCTCCGACCTCAGGAGGTAGTTGAGGGCTTAAACATTGGTTAAACTGAACCTCGAAGCGACGTGATTCTTATCTGCAAAAGTCTAAGAAGGAAACCGCGATTAGAACAACAAAAATTATCATCTAAAAAGAAATAGGAACAAAAAGGGTAAACCCCTTGCCTAAAGAGACTAATCCTAGGGTATCCCACCTGGCTCTCCCACTCGAGTTGGGCAAGGACGATCGTCGTGCCACTCTCCGGAGACTATCAAATAATCGTCCTTTAAGCCCTTATTAGACTTGGAAAGGCAGGATATCAACCTAACGACGTCGGACTGGGACTTGAGGTAATATCCTGCGGTAGCAAGGAAATGGCACTCGTACATATGGATGATGTCGTGCCGTGTCAGCCCCAAGTTCATCTGGTCGTTCAAAGCGTCTACGCATCCTAAAACTCTAAACGTGTTGGGAGTGCACTGATGGGGGCATATTCTGTGGTTGATCAGATAGTCCCTGGTTATCCTACCCATGGGAAGCGTCATTCCTCCTTCAATAAAAGCAATCATTGGAATGACAACCTCGCCTACTTCTCTATCGGTTAGTATCCGCTTCAGGGGGCAATATTCTAAGCCCACTCCCTCTGAGATATGGTACTTGGCCCTAAAGCCCTCCATGCTAGACGGAGAGTCCACTAAAAGTTTAAATCTACCCATCTACGCGAATATGGATGACGAGAAAAAGTTTTCAAAAAAAGGGAAGAAGGCCGAGGAGCTGGCCGAGGAGAAATGGGAAGTCTGGAGGAATAGATACTTATGAGAATGGGTGTACTGAACCCTGAACCTTTAGGAAGAGTCCTTGGGAAATTCCTGAAAGAAGAGTTCTAAAGATGTCTAGTGACTGGGAGAGTTGGTGAGTTTGAGCGCTTGAGATCTCTGGAGAGTTTAAGGGCGAAAGATGGGGGAAGGAGTCTCCCGGGTGATTTATATAGGGGGTAGGGGTTAAGGGGAGTTATTCCGCTCAAAACCCAAGAACGAGTGCCAGCCATTTGATCTGTGCTTTGCCATTGGATGCGGGGAACATCAAGCCGTCCAGAGCAATTACTGATGCCTTGTGAGGCGTGAAGCGTCAGTAATAATCATGGGGCACGTAAAATGACACTCCCGCACGTGTGAACCAGGAAAATAAATGACTTTGCCTCTTAAGAATCAAAACCCCACCTTTTCTCCTCAGATAAAAGGGAAAAGCCAGAGTTTTGAGGGGCTATTATAGGAACAGAGGCCCAAATTCGTATGTTGGGCCTTAAGCCCAATCCAAGGAGGTCGACTCGTCTGAAGAGGGGAAGACATTCATAAGGAGATCCAGCCCAGTGCCTCGCGGGCAAGTAAGAAGGTAAATGGCGGTCCGAGGAGAAATTACCCCTCGGCCATGGCAGAGGCAACTTAGACACAAGCTCCATTGACAGAAGAGACCTCCACGGAAGCTCCAAAGTCAGGAGCGTGCCTTATAAACACATAAGAAGGAAGGGGACCCAGAAATGTTAAAGGGAAGACTACTACCTCCCCATTAAATGCTCTACAGCTACTTTTCTGGCCACATTTATGTGGAGAAAACCTCTGAACAGTGTCTCCTTGGCCTCCGCAACTCACAAAAGTCCAGAATGGGTGTCTGATGGGACAGGTACTCAAGTAGTGGTCTGGATGATCGACAAATGGAAGGCCAAGATCACCAAAAGGGACCTATATAATAAAAGAGATCCTCCATGAAAAGGGGGTCGAAAAACAAAGAAAGAATACGGTATTAGGGAGAATAGCACTTGTAATCCGTATCCTCAATCTATAAGGACATTGGCCTCCTCGAACAACACGTAAAAATTGAACCTTTTGTGCACTTTTCTTGCATGATCGTCTTGCAAACCCATCCTAGCCGCTGTAACACTGACTAGAGCCCAACTCTTCAACCCATTCTCTACAAATTCATTGTATTGGGCTCACTAACCCATAACCCCATACTCGTTGGGCCTGGATCGCCAAAAACGTGGCCCTACAGTTTTTATATGTGTAAAAAAATGAAAAATATTTCTTAAGAAGAGGATTTCATTCATGAAATAAATTTATGCTATGTGTACTAAATAAAATAAACACAACCATTCATGATCCTTTTTTTTTTTTTTCAAAATCTGCTATGTTAAAAAAACAAACAGATCTACATCTAATGAAAACGTAGATCAATTTTTAATTTGAAAAAAAAAAATGCAAATCTGCATCTAATGAAAATGCAAATCCATTTTTTATTTAAGAAAAATTTAGATCTGCATCTAAGGAAGATGCAGATTCATTTTTTATTTAAGAAAAAATCAGATATGCATCTAAGGAAGATGCAAATCTGTTTTTGATTTAAGAAAAATTTAGATCTGCATCTAAGGAAGATGCGGATTCATTTTTTATTTAAGAAAAAATCAGATATGCATCTAAGGAAGATGTAGATCCGTTTTTGATTTAAGAAAAATTTAGATATGTATCTAAGGAAGATGCAAATCCGTTTTTGATTTAAGAAAAATTTAGATCTGCATTTAAGAAAGATGCAGATCCGTTTTTAGTTGAAAAAAAAGAATTGATAACATGCAGATTTTGAAACTAAGCAAGAGGTCATAACAATAATAAAAAGAATCAAGAACATGTTTCAACAAAATAAGTTAACAATTCATGATATGAATATTTGACACAACTACACTAAAATAAATAAACATGCATCATCACAACAAGAGCAATATAAGAAAAAAGGGTTAATAAGAAACAACCTCTTGCATGGAGTACTCTTCTTCTTGAGAGAATATTTTAGGGTTCAAAGAAATTTATGCAATTATCTTTGAAACCTAAAAACCCTAGCTTGAGAGAATATCAGAATAGGGATCGAAAATATGAGAAATTTAAGAGTGTGAGAAAGTGTCTCCCCTAAAGAGCGTAAAAGAGTGTGTTCCCATGTGCTGAATTTTGAGATCCAGTCTCTATTTATAGAGGTTGGAATGCTTTAAAAATAAGCAACAACGAGTAGAATGTGAATCGAGACGCGTCCTTTTGCGAAAAAGTCGAAAAAGATGTGCCTTATCGTCACCCGAAGAGAGTTGGGCCTTAGTCCTTAAGGGTGCCATTTGACACTTTGAAAGTGCCAATCGGCACTCCAAAAGTGCCGAATGGTACTCTTGGGTGCTGATCACACTTTCGTGTTCGGGTGCGTTTTAGACTCCTTTTTTAGGTTTGCACTTAGACGTGTTTTCAATCCGTATTCTAAGATTTTTATCTCTTTTCAAGTCTTTTCAGCAAAAAATATCCTGTAGATAATTATTTTAAAATAAATATTGATAAAGTTCAGATTATCCACAATTTTATTATTATCCAATTATCCCCTTTATTCCTATGCAAGCAATCCTATTTTAAACACTAACTATTAACCAATCACAAAATTATTTAATTAATTTTAATTGTTTAACCAATTAGAATTAATTTAAATTAATCATGCGTGGTCGACTCTCCTTAGAGACAATGCGTGCTAACCGTGCAAACTTGATCATGCGATAATTTTCTATCTGACGGTCCGATTTGGAAATCGGACAGACTGTCACGATCGTTAGAATTTCAAGATCATTTTTATGATATGCAATGAATGAATCAATGCATGTAATGCAATCATAATTTTTTGGGTACATGGATGGTCATTCTAGTTATCTTCCTTAATTAAATCATGGGTGCAAAATCGAGTGTCTACAATGAGTTTCTATCCCTCCACTTTTTTACCCTTCCAACCAAACACATGGAGGGAAAACTAAAATCCGTTCTATCTTCCTACTTTTCTATCCTCCTACTTTTTCACCCCTCCAACTAAACAAAGCTTAAAAGTTTTATTAGTTCAAATGCTTCAAAAAATTAGTAAGTTAATCTATAACTTGTAACTTTATTCTAAATATGAAAAAATTTTAACATAAATTTTTTTTTAAAGCATATACAACATTATTTGGTAATTTAAGTGGCTAAATTCCTTTAGGGCACAAATAATTTGTTTCTTAATAAAACAAATTAAGGACAAAACCAAAAAAAATAAGGGACTATTCTTTAAGCGAAATTTCTCTTTTATTTATATTTTAAATTAGTTTATTGACTTGTGTGTGTGTGCATGCACACACATTTTAAAACACACATGTTTTTTAAGTTATCATTTCTTTTTGAATTGTGTCAAATAGTTTTTTTTTTTTTTTTATAAGAATACTGAGAATTTTATTGCATAAGTGAAAAAGAGAGTACATCATGGATAAGAGATTGCTCAATACAACATGAATTCTCTTCAATCCAAGCAATATAGTCAACAATGCTAGATGCATGTTTTGCTAGAAGGTGTGTAGGTCTATTATCCTGTCTCCGTATATGGAAAAATCCTATCCACCTAAAGTCCTTGCACAGTTCCTGCATCCCTAATACAATCGATGCCACAAAAAAGGGTAAGGGAGATATACCGCTGTAGAAGCTCAATTTTGCACCCATAATTTAATCTTGGAAGATGACTTAAATGATCACCCTGAACATCCAAAAATAATTATTGCATTACATCATCCATCACATGTCATAAAAATGCCTGATTCCCAAATTAGACCGTTGGATTAAAAGATATTACACGATCAAGTTTTCACGGTCTGCATGCATTTTATGTGGGTGAAGCTGATCACGTGTGATTAATTAAATTAAATTTTGATTGGTCAACAATTAAAATCAATTAAGTAATTTATGTGATTGGCTGTTGGATTTGATAAAAAATAAGCTTGGTTGCATAGGAATAAGATGGATAATCAGATAATAAGGGAGTTGTTGATAATTAAGTTTTTTTTTAATAATTAACTTTCAGATAATTATTATTTTGAGGACCTAATTATCAAAATTAAATGGAATTTATTTTGGAATACAAGTTTAAAAGACGTCCAAGTGCAATTCCCGACTCAGAAAACCCCTAAAAAGAGTCCAAATTGAACCAAAAGAGGAGAATGGGCCAAGCACTCAAGAGTGCCAATCGGCATTCTAGGAGTGCCGATCGGCACTTCCATAGTGCCGATTGGCACAACCTCAAGGCCCGGCTAAAACACATCAGATTCGATTTTTTAGGGATAAAATTTGACCTAACTCGGGTCTGCTGATTTTCTAAGCAACCCTAGTTTGTTTTTTAAGCACAACACTTCTATAAATACAGAATTAAAATCAGAATTCAGCACCCCTCTACTCTTAATGTAAAAGAAATTCTAAAAGTTCAACTTTAGGACTTTCTTTTTTGTTAAGTACAATCTCTTTAGGACTTAGAGAAACTCACCCTCTCTCTAACTCTAAAGTGATTTCCCTATTCTCTTGTAAAATTCATTAATGCATTGATGCAGGTAAGTTTCCATCGTTTTATTTACATGTCCATGAAACTAATTCAATTCTCAATGTCTTTTCTATCATGTTCCTTCTTTTGTTTGTTTTGATTTTTCTTTCTAGTGAATATATTATGGATTCCTGTTTATGTGCCTATGTTTTTTTCATGTGGTTATATATTGCGTATGCTTAAATCCTAGATTTATTGCTTTATGTAAACTAAAACAAAAATCAGATCGGAATTTTAAATCAAAACTAATTCTTTTCCTAAACAAAAATCAGACCTGAATTTATTTTTCAAATCTCTACTCTTTTCCTAAACCAAAAATCATGTCTAAATTTATTTTTCAAATCTCCATTCTTTTCCTAAACCAAAAATCAGATCTGAATTTATTTTTCATATCTGCATTCTTTTCCTAAACCAAAAATCAGGTCTGAATTTATTTTTCAAATCTCTATTCTTTTCTTAAACAAAAAATCAGATCTGAATTTATTTTTCAAATCTCGATTCTTTTCCTAAACCAAAAATCAGGTCTGAATTTATTTTTCACAATCTCTATTTTTTCTAAACCAAAAATCAGATCTGAAATCTGTTTTCAAAATCTCTATTGTTTTCCAAGTCAAGAATCAAATCTGAATTTATTTTTTCAAAACCTCTTCTGTTTTCTAAAGCATAAAAGTCAGATCTGAAATTTTATTTTAAAAATTCTTTCTTTCTTATTTTGAAAAATCATATCTGCAATTTCTTTTAAAAACCCATTCTGTTTCTTAATTAAACAATCATATTTGAATTTTTCTCTTGGAAGTTCAGTTTGTTCTTTAATTAAGAAATCAGATTTGGGAACTTTTTTTAAAGATCTATTCCTTTTTATTTTAAAAAATTAGATCTGAATTTTTTATCGAAAAATTAATTTTGCTTGATTTGAAACTTCTCTTAAAAATCCTTTTCCTTTAAATAAAATTCAGATGTGATTTCTCCTTGCATAAATGCAACAGATCTAGCATTTTTCATATTAATCAACTTTTGATCTAAGAGTATTGACACAACAATTTGAATGTCATTTTTTAATTGGTATTTAAAAAGTTATTTAAAAATCTAGAAGACCAGACTCTGTCTGGGCAGGATGGGTACGTAACATCTTCCCATCCTATAACGTAACCTAGCCCTGAATTTGAGAATCTTAGGTTCGTAGAAGAGAGTCTTATTTTCTTTTGGGTAGATTGTAACTAAGAAACAAGGCCTTGTAATTTTTTACTAGATTGTAACTAAGAAACAAAACCATGTATAGTTCATTCTATCAAGTTGTACTTATTTGAATTAATGAGAATGTGTATTATTCAAGACATTTTGTAATCTTTTGTATAGTTTTCTTATTTTACTTATAAAATAAGTAGCGACTCCATATTGATCCTGAAATGGGAAGGTGTCAATGCCTAAACCTCTTCTCTGAGAGTCAGTCCAATCTCTCACAACTGCAAAGGGCATTATATAGAATCAATGAGTCCCCTTCTAGGATAATATCATGGACACCGATGTCCTTTGCAAAGAGCAAACTAGCCTCAAATGCTTTAGCTTCTGCCTCCACAGTGCCTAAAGGGGCCTAAACCTTCCTGCACAATGTCGCTTCCACTCTTCCTATATCATCTCTAATGATCACCCCTAGCCCGGCAACTTTTTGCTTTGAGAATGTAGCGTCATTGACATTTATTTTGAAACATCCAGCTCATGGAGGGGACCACGACACAGTTTGCTCCACCACCAGTGACAAGAGCTTATCCGACTCAGTTGCCTCCATACTAAGCAAGATAATCCATAGCCCACTTAACCAAGACCTGCCCAGACTTCCTCACACCTCCATTCCTCAACTCATTTCGGTTGTGCCATTCACAAATGTCTTCTTGTATCACCTTTCTCCTCAGTAGGTTGGTTTTTGCAGGTAAGGCTTCCCGCCATGCTCTCCAACCGAAGTGATGAACCTTATGTGGGATCAGCAAACTCCATACTTTTTTCTAGATTCGCTGGAGAGAGCTGCTATCTGAGCTACCACCTCGATTGGTAGGGTAATAGAGTTTCACTGCCAGGTTATAAGCACTACACACACTAAATAGACTGTTCTGAGTTTTAGTCCATAACAACCTATCTACAGGTAGCCGAGAACTTATGGGGATGCTCTTAATGATTTTAGCTTCATGGGGGAGAAATAAAATATCAACAATTGTGAGTCATGATGTAGATTGGTATAGCTAGGGCTACTGACTTGATGAGGATTTCCTTAACTGCTTTAGAGAACATTTTCTCCTTTCACCCTGCCAATTTTTTACCAAGCTTTTCCTTTATGTCATTGAAGGTGTTTCTTTTGTTCTTCCCCATAAGTGATGGTAAGCTAAGATACTTCTCATGCTTTTTGATGACTTAAGCTCCAGATCTTCGTTTTATCTCTTCTTGGACATCTCTGGGAGTGTTTTTGCTAAAATAGAGGTAAGTTTTTGCCTAGATCAACTGTTGACCTAAAGCTCTCTCCTATACTCCTAATACTCTTTAAAGTGAATCACATTCCGTAAAAGATGTTTTGTAGAAGATAAAACTATCATCTGCAAAAAATAAATGAGGGAGTTTGGGGCCACATCGATAAACAGTTAGGCCTTCCATTATTTACTGAAGCTTTGATCAATGATGATAGACCTTCTACACACAAAAGAAACAAATAAGGTGATAGGGGGTCTCCTTGATGGATGCCCCAAGATGGCTTAATACAGCTCCTAGGGCTCCCATTAATCTTTATGGCATAAGTAATAGAAGTAACACACTGCATTATAAGGCTTCTCCATCTCTCTGCAAATCCTAGTTTTTCCATAATTTTCTCTAAACATATCCACTTCATTATATCATACGCTTTACTCATATCTAGCTTTAGAGCCATCTCACCCCCCCCCCCCCCCTCTCATTTTTTCTATTTAATATGATGCATGATCTCAAAAGCTACCAAAACATTGTTAGTAATTAGCCTACCATATACAAGATCACTTTGAGTGTCACTAATAATAGCAGGAAGGATTTTTTTTTTTTTTTTTAGCCTATTTGTTATGGCTTTTGAAGCAATCTTGTATACAACATTACATAAGCTAATAGGCCTATAATCAGTTACTCGTTTTGGCTCTTTTACTTTTGGCATAAGCACTATATGGGTTTCATTAAAATAAGGAGGAAATATACCATGATTGAGGAAGTCAAGTACCGTTTTTGTGACCACAACACCACTTGTACTCCAAAAGTGTTGGCAAAAGAAGGGCATTCCATCCGAGCCTGGAGCTTTAAGGGGGTACATTTGTTTCAAGGCTAAACAAACTTCAATCTCATTAAAGCTTCGGGTCAGCTCCTTATTCATAGACATTGACACCTTCGGCTAGACAGCATTGAGTAGCTTAGTGAATTCTTTAGGATTGCTTGAAGTGAAGAGATTATTGTAATACTCCGCTACAATTTCCTCCATCTTAGATTCATCCTCCTGCCAAACTTCATTAGCATTAAGCAGACGATCCATATGATTCTTGAAGCTTTAGCATGAAAGAAGCTTGTATTTCTGTCACCTGCTTGGAACCAATTAAGTCTCGACCTTTGGTGCCACATCTCATCTTCTTTTTCCAGCCAACAATTCAAATCAATTCTAATATTCTTTATTGCTTGAATTTGATCTGGTGTTGCTGGTTGCAATTCCAACCATTCCAACCTGGTATGTATCTTCGAAACTTTCCTTCCCACATGCCTAAACTTCGCTCTGTTCCATGCTATCAAGTCAGCCCTGCACTGCTCCAAACACTTGCCTAACACCCAATTCATGACTGACAATTCACCCTCCTCCCAATCTACTTTGACAACTTCTTCACATCTTCTATCCTTTAGCCACATGGATTCAAACTTAAAGGTTCTCCTTGCTTTTCTCTTCTTTTGCTGACGCACCAAGTGGAGAGAGAGGGGTGAGCGATTAAATGCAAATGAAGAAAGGTGATGGAGTTTTGTTGTAGAAAATAAATCCAACCAATCCTGGGTTGCCAATGCCCTATCCAATCTCTCCAAAATTTGTACCCCATCTGCACGTTGGTATAAACAAGTGAACTTAGGGCCAACAAAACCCACATCCCAAAAACCACATAGATTTATGGTATCAACGAAAAGCTCCAATTGTTTCCTCAACCTCATACTTCCCCCTTCCTTTTCTAAAAGACCAGTGATCTCATTGAAATCACTGATGGCTAGCCATGGCAAAGGAGAGGTACCGTTCAAGTGTTTTAATTTCGCCCAAGATTCTGGCCTTTTTGCTGTCTCGGGGTTGCCATAGAACCTTGTTAGATGCCACCATCCCACCTCTACTCCCCTATCTACCTATGCATCAATATGATCTTAGGAATATGTCTACACTTCCAGCTTTACACCTTCTTTCCACATTATAGCCAATCCTCCACTATTGCCATTACTAGGAACGACTAAACCATGCTTCTAAGTTACATTTTTTCCTTTACCTTTTCCATCCAATCTCTATTCGATTTTATCTCCATCAAGAAGACAATAATGGGCTCTTCTTTATTCACCAACTTTTTTAAGGCTTTAACTATCTAAAGGTTCTTAAACCCCCGGCAGTTCCAACTTAAAAGACTCAATGAGCTCGGCGGGGTTGCTCTGCAACCTCCCGCTCTTGGATTTTCAGATTCCTCATCAACCTTCAACTTCTTTTCACGTGCCACCAAGTCTGTTATCTCACTCATCAATATCTCAGTCTTTCTCTTCAAGCCAGATTCTATTTCTAGTGATGTACCCGCGTTAGGACTTAGGGTTCTTCCTATGCTTCTTTTCCAAGTCCCACGTTTTGGACCGACACCTTCAGGATCAACTTCTTTCCCAATTTGTTTTGCTGGTTTAGACTTGGGCTTTTGAATGTGCTTTCCTTTACTTGAAGGCTTATTGGGCCGGCCTTTATTGCTGACTTTTTCTTTACAGCTAACACACCAGCCCGGTTTAAACTCAACTACCGAGTTTGTAGTTTCAGGATTTCCTAACTTCAGGTGTTTAGTATACTGAATTGGATCATCCTCCATCACTTCAATATCAATCAGATTACTAGTATTATCCTCCCCCTAATTTTTCGTGATTTTAGAGTCAGCTTGTTTTGAATTTGAAATCCCGGAGACGTTGTGGATAGCATTATCAATCTTCGTAATTAATTCCTCAAAATCCAGGATATGTTCCCGTGTTTGAATTAAACTCCTTTCTTGAACTACTCCACCGTCCTCCGACGAACCACCACTCCCCTTTGCATCCATCGTAATAGCTTCCATTGGAATGTGCATTGTCTTCTTCATTGATGAACTAGTCCCTTCATTCGACGTAACAGTTGTCTGAGTATGTAAAGCCGACCCTGATTGAGCATCACATGCCACTCATGAATGTGATTTAGAGAACCTCGAATTGTCATAGCCCTGCACCTTGACAATTTCCTTTCTTGTCAGATTAAATTGAGACGCTCGTAACCAGGGGCCAAATTGTTGTTTATCCACTTGTAAAGAACCCTTGCTGCCAAGCCATACAACACATTCTTTATCATCGTGGGAGACATGGCCACTCCAATTACAGATATTTGGGAGCCGTTCACACTTGAAAGCAGCCCAGCCCTCATAGTCTCGATCCCATGGGATTTTTCTCCCCCTACATAGCGGCTTTGTAATATCCACCTTGACTCTCACCTTCATAAAACTGCCCCCTTTCATCTCCCCACTGTCCTTTGGTACTATGACAGACCCTAATGTTTCACCAATGCTGAGCGTCGCCTCCACCGTCAATAGTGAAAATAGAAGGTTATGAATCTGAACACAGAAGATAGACTTCTCGAAATGGATTTCGTGAATCAGAACAAAGCCACCATACCTTTGAATAGCAACCAAGTGTCTGTCAAACGCCCACGGCTCTCCTTGAAGAACCTTCTCCACGTCCACCTCCAATTCAAAAGCTATCAACAATACATTGTTGCCACCATCGCTCATCTCAAAATTCCCCCTAATATGCCATAGTGGCCTGAAAGTGTTAGCCATCGCCTCTAAATTTAAGGATCTACAGGTAAAGAACTTTGCTGCAATGACGAACTCCAACTTCTTCCTTTCCTTTGTTAAATCCACATTCCTCCCCTCGGCTTCCGTTAAAGAATGCTGCTTCCACCTGAGAGCGAGGTCCTCAGCAAAATTTGCCAAATAGTATATTTCCCAAAAAAATTCAGGCGCGTGGCATGTGTTGAAAGTTATTTAGTTAAGTAGACTGTTTTTGAAAATCGACTTTGACAAAATTGACTTTGGGTTGAAAAACGACCTCTATAGCGGCGTTTTTTAGTGCCTATAGTGGCGTTTATAGAAAACGCCACTATAGTGTGGTTTATAGAAAACGCCACTATAGTGTGCGTTTTCCAGCCCAAAGTCGATTTTCAAAAACAGTCTACTTAACTAAATAACTTTTAACACATGCCACGCGCCTAAATTTTTTTGGGAAATATACTATTTGGCAAATTTTGCCCGAGGTCCTCCATACCGTACACCAATGAAAATGAAAACATACCAAAGTCCTACTAGCAATAACCTACCATTTTGTGTATTTTCTTTTATTAAATATGCTTGTTAAAATTAAATGGATATTAGTTTTTTTTTTTTTTTTTTAAGTACATAGTTTTCAATTTAGCATATTTTTCACTCTTGAATTTTAAATTTCTTTGGTTCATGCCTCAGCCTCCTAAACTAAATTTCTAGTTCTATTTGTGTTTGTTTGTGTGTGTGTGTTTTTTTTTTTTTTGGTTATGTAATTTATTTAAATAATTTAAAAATCAATTAATTTACAATACATGCAAATAATTTTTAAACCACTTCAAGATTAAGAGGATATTCCTTCATTTAAGAGGAAAAGTTTGAATTTTCTTGTAATAGAAATGCTATCTTCACAATATTTTCATAAAAATTTCTAAATGGTAAGTTGTTATGAGTAGGGAAAAAAAATTAAGTTGTGAATTCAAATTAGAACTAATAACAATATAGCACTCATGATTTGTTGTGAAAATATTATAGACGTTTGTATAGGCTAAAAGCGTTCACATCCGGACTGCCAAATGGGATATTTAAGACAGATTTAGCATTAAAGCCCAAAAACCCCCAACACCCGAACTTGTAAAAGCTTAGAATTGCAAAAAAATTTCCAATACTACTACAGTACCCTCTTGCTTTTATGATGGTACTGTAGCATCTTGCATAAAGTTTTATATTATTTTTTTTCTCTCTCTCTCTCACAGTTTTATATTATTTTTTTCTCTCTCTCTCAGCCACTTAGCTTTCTTCCTTTCTTTTTTTTTTTTTCCCCTCTAATTCTGTCTTTCTTCATCTCAGTTCTTACTCCCTCTCTGATTCTCTCTTGTTCAAAGCATGCTACCAAAGCTGGGTCACTAGGTCGGTGATCGATGGTAGCGACGTAGGGTGGTCTCGATGGTGGCGGCGTGGGTCTGGGTCAATGGGTTTGGGGTGGTCTGTGATGGTGGGTTAATCTAATGGGTTTGTATCCGATAGGTCGAGATCGTCGAGCAGTGGAGATCGGCATGGTTCGTGGGTTTTGATCGAATGGTTCGTGGGTTTTGATCGAGCAGTAGAGATTAGTGGGTCTTGGGTTTTGATCAAGCAGTGGATTCCGCATGGTTGGACTTTGGATTTTGGATTAGAATTGGTTGGTTTGGTGGTGGTGTGGTGATGGTGTGGTGGTGGTCACTGTGGTGGGTGGTTGAGAGAGAGAGAGAAACAAAGATTAGAGAGAGAAGTGAGAATATTTTTATATTATTTTTATATATTGTAGGTAAAAATAAAAGTTGAAATGCTGGGTTTATTGTAAAATGGTATTATATAATTGATAAAGTAGTTTTTTGAGATAGTAAAATAGTATAGGATGGCAATTATTGAATACAAATGCTCTAATGGGCTATCATTTGGGAAGACACTTAAAGGGGATTCTAGCATTTTGCCCTTATTTTTTTTAAAAAAAATTAGCAATATGTCCATATTTTGAAACTATTTAGAACCATGCCCTTGTTTTGAAACTTGATTTTCTTAAAATCGAATTTCAATATAAAACTCGATTTGTAGAAAATCGAGTATGGGGCGATAAAACTTTAAAATAAATAAATAAATAAAATTTGCATGGAACTCGAGTTCATGGAGCTCGAGTTCCATTTAAAACGCCACTAAAATGGCCTGTTTGGATGTTTAAAAAAGGAGGAGGAGTAGAGTAGAGAGAGGGAGAGTAATCTAATTACCTTATTTGGAAGTTTTTTAAGGAAGGAGGGGGAGGGGTTTGGAGGGGTTTGGAGGGGTTTCAACCCCCTCTAGCCCCCCATTTTTAATTCCCCCAAATTGGAGAGATTTGGAGGGAGAGTAGAGTACATAAACTATTGACCAAGTAAATTACCTAATTTACCCTTATTATATTAACAAAATTACACAAGGGAAAGGGCTAATTACTCCCTTCCCCCTTACTAATTTTAAAAACATCCAAACAAGGTGGAGGGGAATCATTTTCCTCTACTCTCCTCCCCACTACTCCCCTCCCCTCTACTCCCCTCTACTCTCCTCCCTCTCTAAACTTCCAAACAAGCCATAAGACTCCCTGAACGCAGCTATAGGTATGGGGCGATCAAACTTAAAAATAAAAAAATAATAATAAAAAAAAAAAAACTTGCATGGAACTCGAGTTCTATTTAAAACGCCACTATAAGACTCCCTGAACGCAGTTATAGGTATGGGGCGATCAAACTTAAAAAAAATTAAAATTAAAATTAAAAAATAAAAAAAAATAAAAAAAACTGGCATGGAACTCGAGTTTTATTTAAAACGCAACTATAGGACTCTCCGAACGTAGCTATAAGTATGAAACTCGAGTTCCATAAAAAAAAATAAAAAAAAAAAAAAAAATTTTAAGTTTCATTTGACATAACTTAATTTTAAACCAATAAAGTTTCAAAATAGGCACGTATTGTTAAATTAAAAAAATAATAAAAATAAAGACAAAAGGCTAGAATCGCGACCCTAAGCAGTACTGTTTTGGAAAGTGGCATCGAAGTTGGAATCCCAACTCCCAAAACATCCTTAACTCAACTGTCTCATTTCTCTTGCTCTCTGCGCTGCCGAAACAGATTCGCTTCCATCAAGGAATCGCTGTCGTAGGTACTTGACTTTTTAAACTCTTTCCTTTTAACTCTAATACTTTTAAAAACTACTCGTGTATATGTTGGGATTTCAATTCCGGGAATTCTGTTTCTCAAAAAAAAAAAAAAAAAATCCGGGAATTCAAGTTCTAGAATAAAAGTCAGGTATTTGAATTACACGAGGGATTTGAATAACAGTTTCTAGATATGATTTTTTTAACACCGTACTATGGACTTTGAGCTTCGAGGATTTTGCTTTGACGAAAACACTGTGTTCTGAATTGTGGTTATTCTGGTTATTCTGTGATATGGTTGAATTGTGGTTTTTGTTAATGTATGTATTGGTCTTTGTAAATGGTATGCCTCTTCAATTTTTGCCCTTTAGGGTTTTGTGGAAATTGTGGGAGTTGGTCTCTCTCTAAACTTCGAAGGTAAAGCTTCGACCATATGGCGAGAATCAAACCTCAAGCTCTGCTACAACAAAGCAAAAAGAAGAAGGGGCCAGCTCGAATGAGTCTCACTACTATCATTCTATTAAGTTTGATTGTTGTGTTGATTGTGTTTTTCCTGTTTTCTACATACAGACATTGGACTCACAGGTTTGTGAAGTTTTGTTGTTTTTGTTTTATGTTTGTATATGAATCTTGATAAAGTGGGATTCATTGTTAGAAAATGGTAGTCATGAAAATTTCGGAATCTCTGTGAAAATATTTGAAATTATTAAGAAAGATTCTATATGGGTTGGTGTGAAAATTAATGCTGTTTATGCATGATGAGAAAAGGTCAGAGTTTTAAGATATGGACTGGCCAAACTGATTGAACCAGGAAGATGTTGTTGGGTTAACTAAATGGTTAAGTTGAATAATGCCTTAGTGGTGTTTATAGTACTTGAACCTTTCTTCACCAAAAGTGTTTTAACACACACACACACACATATATATATATGTTATCATTATAGCTTTTGAATATGAATTATACTGGAAAAGTCCATGTATACAATTGTTAGTGAAGCTCAGAACAAGTAAGGACTTGGGAGTTTAATATATGCTTCAAATTTTTTTGTTTCAGCAGATTCAGTTTTATCCTTATGTATGTTATTGGAATGACTTGACACCATTTTATCTGTTGGCTGATAACTTTTACTTGCTAACCTTTGTTTAGGTCAAGATTTCAATCAGACAATGGCTTATTCGTTTCTGAGGTAGAGTCTTACCAACTAACCTTATACTGATCCTATTCCTATAATGGCTCTGGTAGTTCACAAGTTATTTTCTTTATGCCCTCTAGGTACTGTATGTGTGTGCGCGCACACATGCATGTATGTTATAGGGTTTCAATGCTATTTAAGAGTTCAAATGTTCATACTAATAATGCCTCTTTTTCTGAATCTTTTCCTTTGATTTGCTATAGGGTGAGAATGAATTTGGGGATCCAAAGAAATCTGATGTCCCTGGATATGCTGTAGGTTTCTCTGTTCACTCACTGCAGTTTTACCTTGATATGTTGCCAGTTTCAAATATTGGATCTGATGAGGAGCCTTTACTTTGTTACAAGTTTGTGCTTCTTCATTAAGTATTTTTGGATAGAATTCATCTACTAACGTTGTTACATACATTTCCTAATAGGTTTTGAATACCTCAAAAGGCCATATAGCAGTGGAACTTTACAAGGAAAGTTCTCCTGAAGTTGTTGATGAATTCATTGACTTATGGTGAGTGGTCAATTTGCCACTTTTGCGTATATTTTATGATTGTTTAGAGAAGATAAAAAGAGGGGGGGGGGTGGTGTTGGGGGGAGATGGGGTTCATATTGCTGATATTTCACATAGCCCCTACTCCCTACTTTCTCTCCATGGTCAAAGCAAATTCTCCATAGTTTGGTTCTTGTGCCTGAAAACTTATATAAAATTGTTAACTCAGAAAAATGTACAATTTTGTGGGACTAAAATGAGACAAGGGAAAACTACAAGTGGGTAAGTTGTAATTGAAATTTTGTTCCACAAAATGCAAAATATGCTAAATTTGGATAAAACCTTGAAGATTTCTTTATGATCCATACTATGCAGTGTCAATTGCAACTATTGAAGGTTTGTCAATTATTATTTTTTTGATAAATGGGTTTGTCGATAAATTGTGATAGGAGCAAACCACATAGAGGGTAAATTGTAATTTTCCCAAAATATTATTATTGACCCATTTTCAATGATAACAAACATATATGTTCTTCAATTGTGATCTACAAGACATTGAACAGGGTAAGTCTCCTTTTGATTGATTTCTATCAGATCCATTTGCCTGGAGATCCTTCGAGTAGGCAGCAGTGCTGTTGTTGTTATCACTGTGGCGTGTCCCCTGCCAAAGGCCAAAAGGAGATTCTGGGGAAAGTAAGGGGGGGGGGGGGGGGGGTGTTGGTTTGGGATGGGGTTGGATATAATCACCACTGAATGCTAAAAAGTTATTGGAAGTTCTATAGATCAAACGGTTTATTGGGATTGTGTATGTGGTAATTCAAAACTGTTTGTTGAACTGACTAACTTAATGGATTGGGTTTGCATATAGTTTAAGTTTATGGCCCATGCATAGATGCATTAGTAGACATCAAAAAACATTTTAGATCATTAATTGTTTTCATATCAAATTGTAAGCGGTTGATGTGTTGTGCTTGTTGCACATGTCCACGAAATGCTACAACTTGTTACTGAATCTAAATGAAATCGGTTTTGCAGTCAAAAGGGGCACTTCAACGGGATGCCTTTTAACCATGTTATAAAACACACTGTGATTCAGGCAGGAAAAAACCAAAAGTTTGGAGCATCAGAAGATTGGACTTTGAGAGGAAAGCATTACAGTCAGCTTGACTCAAGGTTCATTTTTATTTTTGAAAAAAAGATTTTATAATTTGATGATATTATAATTTGTTGTTCTCCTCTGATATGTGAATTTTGTAATGTTTCAGCAGTCTGAAACACGAAGCTTTCTTGCTTGGAACTTCTAGGGGTAAACGTGATAACAAAGGATTTGAGCTGTTCATTACAACTGCACCAATCCCAAACTTAAATGAGAAGGTTATTGTATTTGGGCGGGTCGTCAAGGGAGAGGATGTTGTTCAGGTGACAAATGACTGAAATTTTCTTCTGTTTGTGATGATGTGTCTGGTTTTATGCATTGCCAAATGAGACTTCATTGAACATGAATTAAGATTATATATCGTTGCCCAACAGCCCAAGTATATATATCATACCACTGAAATGCCATGTTGTAGCGACTGACCTTTCAGAATTGACATGGATGAATTGTGTTTAACGTTGGTGATGTTTTCGTTGTTGGTATAGCAAAAGTGCCTTTAGCAACTTTATCACTATATAATTCTGGCAAAACTTATTTTCTTGAAATAATAATGATGATGCATGCTATCTAATTTACAATTTTACTAATTGGTGTGAGACTGTCGCAATAATGGTGACTGTTGATTGTTTATCACACAATGTTGTACCCAGGAAATTGAAGAGGTGGATACGGACGAAAATTATGAACCTAAATCTTCTATTGGGATCATCAACGTGAGTCTGAGACAGAAAATATGAGGCTGCCCTGCTCAATTAGGTGCATTATAGCTGTACCTCCTCCTTTCTAGGTAGCTCACATGGACTATAGTGCTAATTGAAACTCTCATCTCCAGTCATCAATGGAGGATTTAAACCAAGATACTGCGCTTGGTGTTGTATGTAATGGCTGATAAAGAAGAGCTTATCAATTCCTTTCGTGAGCATGCTTCTGAGGCTTGATAGACACTAATTCTACTTTGTATTACAGATTGGATGTAACTTCACATGAGTTAATGAGGCTAGAGTAGGTTTCTGTGGTTTTGAGAATGCTTTATCTGGTATATGTAGTTTTTTTTTGGGGGGGGGGGGAGGGAATTGAGGGGGAGAGTGGCAATGTGTAGTTGAATCACTGTTATTTTTTATAAATTCCCTTGTAAGGGATACCATTTTGTTAGTTGGTTAGACACCGAAAGGCTTAGCATTGTTCTCGATTTGTTCAAGTCAAAAGAATCTGATTTGGTTGGAAATGTATGAAATAAAAGATAATGATACTCTTTTCCATTCGCATGCTTTGTGATTCAAACATCTGAGATAGGAGTACGTATGGAACTGATCATATTTGCACGAAGGGTTATATTGGTGCTGGCATCTAGGATGTTGGCATGTGCTAATGATACTCTATACCTCGGTTTGTTTATATTTTAGCTACAAGTACTTTTTCAAGGGCTCCTCAGTCCTCAAAAGTAAATCAAAATTTTCCTCCCAAAACTGGAAAAACTGGAGGCACTGCCAGAATGCTAAGTGCAGACATTGCATCCAAATGTTGCAGATTGCTCACTAACATTAACCAATGAAGATCTCCATATGCAGATTGCTTACAACTTATAACAAATTGACATTTTCAAATATAAGCTACAGGGAGAACTCACCACATTTTATCCAAGGGCCTACCCAACAAAGTAAATCTAATCAGGGCAAACCGTTTGAAGCAATTTTTCTAAGTCAGTGTTTATTTCAATATGATCTTCCTTTAACCGCTGACGCATCTCAGGAGCCAATTTGCCAGCAGCTATGTAAGTGTTAAGCAACAAATGGTAGATATTGGAAGTGAGACAGTTAAAAGTCTTCAGAACCCTGCAAAACTCCTCAGCACCATCAACATCTTTCTCCCCCTCAAAATACTTAAAAAATGCTGTTGCCGTTTCTGGGGTTGGACGCCATTCATCAGCCTCGACTTCAGAAACAGCTGATTCCAGATGACTAAGAGCCAAATCCACCTGACTAGTCTTCAAGTAGTAAATCATGAACATTTCCCGAGCTGAAAAGAAAGGTCCTTTACACCTTTTTCTGGCATCATCAAAGATCAATGCAGCTTCTTTGTACATGTCCTGACTTAGGTAAGTACTGATAGCAACATTTGGTAACCTTACATCATAACTGGAGCAACTAGACTCCCACTCTTTATAGTATTTTGTCAAGCTATTGACATCTTTTAGTTTGCGAAAAGCCTGAAGCAAAACAAGATAGCTCATATTGTTGAGTTTCCAATAGATTGACATTAGGGAATTCCATACCCGAATAACCTCACCTAAATTATTAGTACCAGCATACAAGCTAATTAGAAAAAAGTATGCCTCACGGTTGAGGGGTTTCATCGCTTCTAGCTTTTTAAGAGCTGACTCAGCTTCCTCATAAAGGCCAGCCTTCACATAGATCGCAGCCAAATTACTATATGTTGTCCAATTGGGTTTGTTTCCATCTTCATGCAGGACTTTTTCGACCCCCTCAATATCATTTAAAGATGCATAGCTATTCATCCATATATTATATGTAAATGTACCCAGTGGGATGTTCCTCTGCTTCATTTCTTCTACTAGGGGAGGCACTCTCTCTGGTTGGTTCATTCTCATATAAAGAGACATAAGATTGTTAAAAACCAAATCGGAGGAAACAAAGTTCAATTCATCCATCGTCTTAAAGAGAGCTAACGCCTTGTCTTCCATAGATTCTTTGCAATAGCAGTTGAAGAGAGCTCCATAAGTTGATCGGTTCTTTGCAATTGGTGGAAGATCATTGAAATAATCCTCTGCTGCAGGAATCCCCTTAGTTTTAGATATAAGATCTAAACGTAATGCATGGTCCATGGGTGAGTAATTGAAGTTCCTCAACTCCATCCATTCCATAATCTGCATTCATCAATAAACCGATTAAGATATTTACTCTCAACACAGGAATGTAACTAACAAAAAACCATTTTGCTCAAAATTATTATTCAAAATAACAAGTAACATAATGATAAGAAGAAACAATCATAAAGGCATATTGTCTTTCTTTGAGACTTCCCTTCAACAAAATTGCAACGATATGATATTCAATCACCAAAGACCAAACGGGGTCAGGAATTGAAATGGAGATAATCTATTCAACAGTAAAGATTTAATCTTTTCACAAATCTAAAGGGTCTTCATATTGCCACATTATTTGAAATATTATTCCACCATTAAGGAACACCAACTGCATTTCAAATGACATTGCACCATATAAATATAATCATTTAGATTCTTAAAAAAAACCTAAATCTTCACCAAGAAATGGTCTCACTTTGTTTCAAAAATAAACGGAGCGGATTCTAAATCCTAATACACAAAAAGTCCCATGACTTGGATGACATTAAACACCAAGAATATAAATCAATTTGAAAAACCAATAAAAACTTAGTCTTTTTTTGAACATTCGATAATTTCAATAAGGAAGACGGATTTGAACTCAATTTAAAACACTAATGAGGTGCCAGACCAGTTGAGAGCTCTTGGGCCAATAAAAATGATGTGTAAGCTCGTACGGAATCAAGCCATTTCAAATTCAATTCGAATTCGAATAAACAAAATACTACTTTACTTTCTATAACTACTTTCCTAACCACAAGAATCAACTAGAAGCAATGAGATTTAAGTATCTAGTTGGAAAGTTTTAGCAAGAGATAATTTTTGGCATAAAAACACAGCTCAAGTCTCACAAATGAAATAAATAAATTGAAAAACGCGAAAATCTCATATTGAATAACAATTTTTGTTGGCATAAAAACAAAGCGCGTATATATTTCTCTCTCCCTCTCTCTCCAAGAAATAACAAAATGTGGATTATAATTTATAATAGTTGAATTTGGAAGGGTACCTGGAGGGCATGTTGAAACCTGCCGTACTTGCGGAGCTCCTTAACGCACTTTTCGAGAGTTGCTTTATGGACGGAATTGCCCTCGTGGACGTAACCATTTAACGTCTCTGCCACGCTCCCTCCGCTGGCTCCCAGAGCCGATAGCCGCCGGTACAGTCGCTGCCCTGGTTTTCTTTGTTTCTCCGCCGCCTCCACCGCCGTGCACAGATGCCTCACCACCCATGCGGCTCCCAGCGATATCCCACGCCTCCCATTCATTTTCCACACACTGACACTCGACTCTCAACTCTGGATTCACATCAGGTGCAATACCTAGGGTATTGCACCTGATGCAATACCAAATGAATGGTTGGGATTAAAAGTTGAAAAAGCAACTTTCAATTTTAACTATTGAATAAAATATATTAAAAATAAAGTAAAAAAAGTTAAAGTTAAAAAGTAAAAAAAGTAAAAAAAATTGTGAAGGAAATGGGTGAATTGCACACTGTGCAATACCCTAGCAATTGCACTAGATGTGAATCCCTCAACTCTCACTGTCTCAGTTTATTACTGGGTTTTGAAAGGGTTTATATGTGTAGTGTAATTACTAATTACACCAGACGCACCGTTTCGGCCTCTACTTACCTTCTAAAACGCACCGTTTCGGCCTTTTTCCCACCAAAACTTTATTACTGCTATTTTTATTTTTAAGTTAAAATACAGTATCACCCTCTATTTTTCACCAAAATTCCTTTCAATTCTCTAAGTCTCTAACTTTCAAGTTTGTTCAATTAAAATTTTTCCATCAACTTTTGTTAAATGTTGTGGTTAATTTTCTAATTTTTTTCCATTTTTCTTCAAATTTTTTAAATTAAAATAATTTCAATTAATGATTCAAAAATATTTTCTAGATTTTTTTTTTTCAAATATTTTTAACAAAAGTTGATGAAAATGCCTTAATTGAATAAATTTGAAACTTAGAGGACTAAAATGAACGAAACCAAACTTAAAGGACTTAAATGAATTCTAAAGAAATTTAGGTTGTGTTTGGCAATATGTAAAATATTTTCAAGTGTAAATATTTTACGTAAAGGAAAATATTTTTAATTGTTTATTTGTGTTATGAAAAATTCTCCAAAAAATTGTTTTCTATGTTTGATTTTGCATGTAAAAACCTATTTTCATAAGCCCAGCCACCACAGTCACCACCATAAACCTAACCACCACTGGCCACTATAAACCCAGCCACCACCAGCCACCATCAACCACCACATAACCAAATAACTTGAAAAAATCATAATAAACAAACCCACCACTAATCCACCAATGAAACCCATAACAAACCCATCATGTAACCTAAAAAAACCCACCCCAACCACCAATCAACCACCCCCAATCAACCACCATCAACGCTAGAACTCACACCCAACTCATCATATCTGCGAAACCCACGAATCACCCCAACCGCATATCCTACAAAAAATAAATATTATTTTATAATTAAAAATAAAAGCTAAAAAAAATAAATCCAAAGAAGGCAGCGAGATTGTTGAGGTGGTGACAACGTGGGTGGGCAACGGGTTGTAGATCGGTGACATGTAGTTCAAGATTTGGCCTTGGTTGGTCAGAGGGAAAGATAGAGAACAAGAAGAGGAAGAGATAAGCCGAGAGGAGGAAGATAAGGACAGCGGACGGAGCTTGCACAGCGGTCTGATTCTTCTGGTGCTCTCTCTCTCTCTCTCTCTCTCCGTGTGTGCTCAGAAAACCATTTGAAGGTAAATGGGATGTGTAAAATAATTTACAAGTCAAGGGGCCTTATTTATTGGTCAAATGAAATTATTTTCAGTTTGACCGTATTTTACATGTGCACTCAAACACACATCAGGGTGTAAAATATTTTCCCAAATCCATTTACACCTGAAACAAACACAACGTTAGAAAGTGAGTTTTGCATTTTAACCTTTTTTTTTTAAAGAAAAATTGCATAAACCCCCTGGGTTTTAGGACTTTCTTAAACATACCCCAACTCCTACTTGGATTTTAAATTTTTAAATCCTTTTTTTCTTTTTTGAGAGAAATTTTATTTATTTAGCATACATCAAAACAACCATTTACATCAAAACAATCAAGTGATGTGAAAACCTCTTTGACATCCAAGGACAAAACCAACAATGTGAGCATAAAAACCACTGTTGAGTTCCAAAATATCACAAGCATTGCGTCAAGGCCCAAAACATTGCAAAATTAAAGTTTAGAACCCATTTGGGGTCTTCAAAGAAGGGACAAGGCCCAAATCCACCAATCAAAGTCCACTTAAGATAAGTAGGAGGGGGTCCAAACCCATGAATAGGCAAGCTTTAGGCCTTAGAAAATCGAGAAAAAAAAAAAAAAAAAAAAAAGAAAGAAGAAGAAGAAGAAGGAAGCTCAGCCCAGCCCTTGTGAGAAAACTTGCTAGGAAGCCTAGAAAGGAACTGGACCAGGATGCCTTGGGACTCCCAAAAGCCCAGGATCCTCGAGATATGCAGAAAGAACTCAGCTGGGATTAGAACAGCTTAAGGAAGCATGCTCATGGACACAAAGAACGAAGGTGGATATGTCCCAACAGCCGCCCATGGTTCAAAAAAAGACTGATGGCTTAGGAATCAACACTTCAAGAGAGGAAGCCTAGTACCTCGGGCAATGCAGAAAGGTTGACCATGAAGGAAGGTGGCTGGAAATCTTTCAGCCTCACAAAGAGGAATCTGCCCATTTAGAGAAAATGACAAAAGGTGAAGCAGCCAAAAAGGTGGGTCTAAAAAGTAGCATCTAAGTTTTGGAAAGAGGAGATTGAAAGTCAGCCCTAAGACCTCCCAAAAAAGGAAGGTCAACTAGGAACTTTTGGGGGCCGTGGGGGGGGGGGGGGGATCTCAAAAGTGGAAAATAATGAGAAAATAAGGAAGGGACTAGCCATCAATATTGCTGACACAACATTGGTTCTAGTACCTAGGGTAGCAAATGGAGGAAATCAGTGGTACACCAAAAACCTTAGGAATGCACTATAAAAAGGGATGAAGCCAACAGCAAAAATCATTCAGCAATAGTGAATCAGAGCACAAAGACCATATGAAAAACTCCTTTAAATCTCAAAAAAAAATAGAAAAAGGTGAAAACACTGTGAGCAAGGTTGTCAAAATCGGGATCCTACGTACGTAGAATCGTTGAAGGTAGGTGGGATCGTAGATCGTAGGATCGGATCGTGAATTGTAAAATTCTACATATTTTCAAATTTAAAGCAAAAAACACATTGATAATAACTTTGTATGTTGAAAATCATGTTAATTATAAATTCATCCATAAAAAAACTAAAATTTTCATCATATGATGTCATTTGCATGTCATACATCACTAAGTCTATATTAACGAAACAAATATATTTAAGTTTTGACCCAATGTATCTAAAAAGTTCAATAAATATTTAATTAGCAACCAAATACCAAAATATATATCAAAACATATGGAAAATATTTTCCAAATTCTAAGTTCCAAGTTTGGAATCTAAAATAAGTTAACAAATGGAAAATAGCTAACTACAATATAAAATCCAGAAGCAAAATGAATATTAAGGTGAAATGAACATTTAATTATTCTCATTTTAAGGTTATTATAACCACTATTCTAAATTCCTAATCGTCATCATCCATTTCATCATCTATGTAGACATTATATATTTGTATACTAGAACTGCAAAAGACATCAAGATATAATTTCATACTCAACTATTCAAATTATATCATTCAGCAATAGTTAAAGAGCATGCTTAAAAAATCAATCAATCAATATACAAATACAAGCATAACTGATAAAATTATATATAAAAAAAAATTGCAATAATATTAGAACACAAATTAGTATATTGATCAAAAAAATTTAACAACATTATAGCTTAAAAGCCAGCAAAGCCAACATCAGATTCTTCATTTAGAAATGATGAAGCATGCATTCATTTTGATTACAAGTGAACTAGAAACTAGAAAACATTTGCTTAGGTTAATATAATTTTATAAAAATAAAATAAAAAGCCATACCTTCATAACATGAAAAAATAAAACCCTTAAAGCTTCACCAAAACAAAAAATTTATCCCATAAAAAGATAAAAAATAAAAAAAACCAAAAAATTTTGTTTTTGGTAAGATCAGTAGGATCCCATACGATCCTACGATCCTACACAATCCTGCCAATTTTACGATCCTAGTGCGATTCTAAACATTTTGGTAAGGTGGGATCGTAAAATCGTGTGATCCTACGATCCAGATTGCGATTTTGATAACCATGACTATGAGGGATCCTGAGACAAGCACTAGATGATGCACTTGGATTCAAAAGGATTCAAACCTCACAAGTCTTAGAAGCCTAGAAAAGAGCTATCTAAGTCTGTGATTTTTGAACTTATTTGGACCTTATGACATATCCTAGTGAAGAAAAGACTTGATGTACTGAAACTTAATACAATGAAATATCATTCTGTTTTTTGAGGATCTGAAATGTTTTATTTACCTTTTTACTATTCCTTTATTGTTCTTTACTGTACAATACGTATAAATTTTGTATGTATGGATGTGTATGTGTTGTAGGACCCATATTTTGTGCGCAACTTGATTCATAATCAGCCCAACACAGCTGCAGTGAACCAAGCTCAGTCCACCAAACAACAAGTATTAGGCCCAGGATCCTTGTTTCTACTTGGTCTAGGTACTGTTCAAAATAAGAAACCATAACCACTTCTTTGAAAAAAGATGTGTGACGAGCAATTTATAAAATATCCCACCTATATCATTTTGTTTAGGTTAATTGTCCACTGCCTTAACCTCAAATGGTGTAACTATCTCATGTGAATAACCGTCACTAAAATAGTTTTCATATCCATTACAATGGGACCAAACATCAATGAAACAACACAATCATTAATAAAAGTCATCCATTGAAGTCCACAAGGGTCAAAAAAAGGATTTGAGGATCACCAATGAAGCCTCAAGAGACTAGAGGCAATGAGTCGTACGCGGATGATTTTACACAAGAATAGGTGTGTATATGAACTCATCATGTTAAATGTTCGCATATTGTCCATGTGATGCCTTAACAAACTCTCGTCTAATCTTGCTACATGTGACTTGCACATGGTCATACTCACCTCCTATTAACAAAATGAGAAATGAGTCTGACACAAAAGATAAAATCATATCAAATTTGAGGATAAATTTTTTATTCCTCAAACAAAGTTAACCAATTAAATTCATGTTTTTCATATCTTATTTAACATGTTAAATTATTATATTATAAATACATTTTTTATTAAAATAAATTTACATAATATTATTGTTTTTAGTTTTATTATAGATATTTTCTCATAGAAATTAATATTTCCCCTTTTTTACCTATGAAAATCAATATAATCTATTCCATTAAATGAGTAAAAATAATGTTAGTGTTAAAAAATAATACAATACATTGACCAAAAAACTTGGATTTTTTTTGCAATTTAACACCAAAATGCTAACAATTTTGTTGGTTAGCATCGTTTCCAAAATATTTAGGAAACTAGCATCTCGAGTCTCTTAGACTCAAGTTCACTATAGCAACTCGAGTTCCACGTGCTAGAGCTGGCGTGGAATAAAAAAACACGTGGAACTCGAGTATTAGAGACTCGAGTTTCACAAAACAAAACCAAAAGAAAAAAAAAAAAAACGAAAAACCTTACGAACAATTTCTTCTTCTCTTCTCTCTCTCTGTTAATTTTTGTTCTTTACCTCTGAACCTCTCTTCTTCTCTCTAGTAGATCAAGCCCAAATCAGGCCTCCAAGACCAAAGCTCACCACTGAGGTTCTCTCTCAATCTCGTTGCCTATCTTTCTTGGTCAAAACCCTAAATCAAAGCCCATGAATTTTCTCCCTCTCTTTGTAGGTTCCGATCGAGATGAGTTTGTTGGGTTTGGGTTTGCATTTTATGATTAGGATGAGGTGGTGTTGCATTTGTTGGGTTAGTGTTTGGTTTTATTGGTGAGATGTTTATGTGAGGACTTGTCAAGCAAACACAGACCTGGAAGGATTTGAAAGTGAGACCTGGAAGGATGCTATACAGACATGTGAGAAATTGAAGGTGAGACCTAAAGTTGTGAGTGTGAGGAGCAGAAGGTGTTTGTGGAATTGTTCTTTTGGTTTTGTTTGAGGAACTTGAGTTCCACGTGGATAATTTTCCACATCAGTTCTGCCACCACATGGAACTCGAGTCTAAGAAACTTGAGATGCTAATTTCTTAAATAGTTTAGAAAAATTGCTAACTAATGAAATTGTTAGCAAAATGGTGTTATTTTGCACCTAAAAAAAATCCAAGAAATTTGTGGCCCAATAGTCTGGCTTGATCTCTCCACGGTTTCTTCCCAAAAAAAAACACTCTAAGCCTTTGTTTGGGAGGAGGGAATGGAATGGAATGGGAATGAATAAAAAGAATATTTTTAAAATATTTTTTCATTCTCTTATTTGGAAATTTAAGTGGAAGGGAATTGAATAGTTAGGAGGGAACACTCATTCCTCTCTATTCCCTTAAACCTCAAATTTTCATTCCTCCGAAATTTGGAGGAATGGGAGGGAGTGAAATTAGATTTAATAAATTTTTTACTAAAACTCCGAAAATACACCTATATATTCAACCTTTTATTTTAAAATAGGGGTCCAATAGTAATATTATCATAAAATGATTTCATTCCATTCCCTCTATGTTACTCCCAAATAAGATTATTTACATTCCATTCATTTCCATTCCTTTCTTTTAAAATATCCAATCAAGGTTACTTAAATGCATTCCATTCTATTCCATTCTTTTATGATAATTTCATTCCATTTCCTTATGAACTCCCAAACGAAGCCTAAGATGGGAGATTCTTACATAAATTATTTTTTAGGACCAAAATTTGACAAGAAAGCTCATTCCATGAAAAGCAAAGCAAGACCACGGGCCTTGACAAAAGAAGGCACAACTGGTGAAGTTAAAAAGGACCATGAAGGCCCAAAGGCCCAAAAGAAGGAAAAAGAAAGAAAAAAGTAAAAAAAGAAAAGGACCCAAACTTGGGCTACGAGCAGGATCCCCATCCTTCAGGAGCAGATCCTCTGAAGGAAAGCCTAGGAGATCCTAAGAAGGACATGGACGGCTTAGAAGATCCTGAGAATGATGTGGGCAACCCAGAAGATAGAACAAACCACTCACAGGTATCCTTGAAAGAAGGAAATATTCATTAGATGTCTTATCAAAATCAAGAGGCAGAGAGAAGTGAAAGGAACGAGTGGTATCCTCGAGTTTAGTACCTAATGTAGGAACCGAGGGATCTCGGTCAACGTAGATGACATGCAGCAAAGGGGAGGATGGTTAGAGGCTTTCAAAGCTCACCCATTGCAAGGAGGAATTTATGTCATTTTTGGAAAAAGGCCAAACTAGGAAGAGTCAACATCAAGGCCCTAAGACCTTGACTGACACATGGGAAAGCCAAGATATATGTTCAGATTCCCATTAAAGTCATTAAAAATATAACAAATCCAAGTATCATCTTTGTAACCCATGGTCCAAGCCCATTGGATCCCAAGTTGGTAGTAAAGGAGAAGTGGTTTGGTTAGTAGGGGAGTGATTTTTGGTGAAAGCAAGATCTTGAAGTTTTCCCTTAGTTAATGTATTTTCTTGGAATGCATGCACCAATGAAAATCTCAGTTCCTCCATGTGCATGACATATCCCCACAATTTCCTCTCAATTGTCATTTTCAATCAAAGCTGTTACATATTGTATTGAATATCCCACCTACTCCTTTGACTTTCCAAGAAGGCATCTTCCAATTGTAGCTAAAGCCAAATACTCATTTTGAGTTATAATTGCCAAATTAAGCTAAACCTCTGCCCAATGCACTCTTTCAGGTTCCTGTCAAAGAACATGATTTTGCCCAGCAGACCAAGGACGACCTCGCTTGGGGTTCCAGACCATGTCCATTATAAAAAGAACACCAAAGCATAACAGAGGGGTCAGTTTCATAGAAAAATGGGAGAGTTCCAGAGATTCAAACTGATAATTCTGAGAATTCTAAGAGTTCAGTATGGGAAAGGGGAGAAAGAAAGAATAAAATAAAGAGAGCAAAGGAAGAGGACTTCGTCCCATATCCTTGAAACCCTCCAAAATATCACTTAGACTCCAAAAAAACATGTACAAAAAACATGCACATATCATATATCACTCTCTCCCATAAAATCCTCCTTACCTAACTATCTTGGAAGGAAATGTCTAAGTAAAACTACTTGGACTTGAGTTTCCCACAAGTCTTGTGCTAAAGCACTAAGCCAGTGAGAATTGGGGCTAGATCCTCATGGTTGACTCATTTTCATGAAGTTCATTCATATATATAGATATGTGTGTGTGTGTGTGTGTGTGTGTGTGTGTGTGTGTGTGTGTGTGTGTTTTAGAATGTATATCCTAACCTGAGGAACTAACAATTACTTGAGATTTGTATTGTATAGTTCTTATGTAGGATCTACAAAGGTAAAGGGAAAGGACAAAATCCAGTAAACATGGAGGAAGATCCTGTGGCCAGGGAACCAGCATTTCAAGTTCCTAGATTAAAAGGCCCCATGGTTCAAGGTACCAATGTTTTGGTTTCCATGGATTAAAGACCTAGTACCTCTGGGAACTACGACATTACGCTTGGGGAATCACGAACTCACAGCCTGGGAACCTCCGGTGGAGGTATCACCACAACATCTTTCCCACGTACTGGGAACTGCTGGTGGAGGAACCACTGCAACATCTTTCTCATATCTTGGGAATTGCCGGCGGAGGAACCACTACAACATCTTTCCCAAGGAATCATCATGGAGGAATCAAGTGAAAGAACTCTTTTAAATGTTCACACAATAAAATATAAGTCTTAAATATTCTATTTTATCTCCTTCTTGTTTTCAACATGTACAAAAAACATGCACACGTCATATATCACTCTCTCCCATAAAATCCTCCTTACCTGACTATCTTGGAAGGAAATGTCTAAGCAAAGCTACTTGGACTTGAGTTTCCCACAAGTCTTGTGCTAAAACACTAAGCCAATGAGAATTGGGGCCAGATCCTCGTGGTTGACTCATTTTCATGAAGTTCGTTAATATATATAGATATATGTGTGTGTGTGTGTGTGTGTGTGTGTGTGTGTGTGTGTGTTTTAAAATGTATATCCTAACTTGAGGAATTAACAATTACCTGAGAATATTTGTATTGTATAGTTCTTGTGTAAGATCTACAAAGGTAAAGGGAAAGGACAAAATCTAGTAAACATGGAGGAAGATCCTGTGGCCAGGGAACCAGCATTTCAGGTTCCTAGATTAAAAGGCCCCATGGTTCAAGGAACCAATGTTTTGAGTTCCATGGATTAAAGACCTAGTACCTCTAGGAACTACGACATTACGCTCGGGGAATCACGAACTCACATCTTGGGAACCTCTGGTGGAGGTATCACCACAACATCTTTCCCACGTCCTGGGAACTACTAGTGGAGGAACCACTGCAACATCTTTCTCATATCTTGGGAATCGCTGGCGGAGGAACCACTACAACATCTTTCCCAAGGAATCATCATGAAGGAATCAAGTGAAAGAACTCTTTTAAATGTTCACACAATAAAATATAAGTCTTAAATATTCTATTTTATCTCCTTCTTGTTGTTAATATTATGAATAATTCTTTTACTCATTTGTAAGGGTAAAAGATCATTTTAAGACATTAAAATACTTACAACGACATTTTATTGCTTAGGAGGAAATCTCATTTTCGCCTTGAGAAGCTTTATGTGACTTGCACACAAACCGATTCATATAACGACCCCAATAGGCTGCGAAAAATCGGACCCAGTCTAACCAACAATCAATCATCTATCCTTGGAGGTCCAGATCCTTTGTCATCAATGGAACTGACTAATATCCAAAAATAAAGGAACCCAATATATATATTTTTTTTTTGATAAGGAAACCAATATTATGTTTGATCGAATTCGTCATTATCTATCTATGTCTCATTTTGGAGGCTAAGTCAGAGTAATAGCAAAAAGACAGCAGAGTGAAATGAAGCCACTCAGGGGCGGAGCCACATTGTGGCTTGGGGGGGCCCCTGCCCCTGCAAAAAAAAAAAAAATTCCATTAGAGTAGGTAGAAAAAAAAATTGGGCCCCTCCAATATTGGACAGTCGGCCCCCCCCCAATACTCAATTCTCAACTATTCTCCCAAACCCAACTCAAATATTCTCCCAAGCCCAGCTTTAGTTTTAGGCCTTATCACCTTATGTACTCCAAATAAAACAAGCTGACTCGCTGAAGTCCAAACACTAAAAACAAAACTTCACTTTCTATTCATTTCAAAAAATCCATCCACTGACCCACGGAATCCCTTTCTTTACTTCTTATTCTTTTGTTTTGTCTTCTTTGATACACTTTCATTTGCACTGGTATCGTTGCTTACCTACCAGCCCCTAAAACTCCAGTCCTCTGTACTCATAGTCCAAAAAAAAAAAAAAAAAAAAAATCCTGACCAATTTTTTCTTTCTTCATCAGCTTTAGTTTTGGAACTTGGTGAGTACGTGGTGACTGGTGAGTTTTCTTCTCTTTCTTAAGCATTAGACATTCATCTCTTTTTAGTGTCTCTTTTTTATTTTCTCAACTATCTACAACTAAATATTCACATGCACCTTATATTTTCATAGATTTTTAGAGGAATATATAATTGAAGGCATGGGGAGATTATTTGTGATGAGTCTTGAAAGGAAAATCTAAAGTTGGAGGCAGTCAGGCAGAGACAGTAGGCATTGCCACACGGGTGACCCATCTTTGCACTTTGTGAAGACAGTTTCTAAGGTAAAATTATTTTGATTTATTACCTATTTTTGATTAGTTAGATATCGTGTGGCTGTGGATGTGGCTATGAGTGTTGTTAAATTGTTTGGTTTGTGTTGTGTACCAATACTTGTGTGTTTAGTTTTTGTTTTTGTTTGAGGGGTTATTATTAATTAAAGTCGTATTAAAAATGGGTTGTATGTTTAAATTATAGTGGAAATTCTTGTTTTTTCTTGAGTATGAATAACATCCATATAACTAAGTAATAATTTCTAATTAAAATTTTATTTTTTAAACTTCTTTTCAGGTCAATTTTTGAGTCATATTCTTAAAGCTAAAAGAATTATGAGCAAACGAAAAATAATTGATGCATTCTTTAAGAAAAAAGATGTTAGCAATTCAGAAATTAGGACACTTGTGATTGTAGAAACAAATGTTAATACTTCAATTAATGCCTGATGAACACTCTGACCCCTCCAAATATTCAAGAATTCAATCTGAAGAGATAGATTGTGATCCAGGATCACGTAAACAAATATGTGAATTCTCTATCAACAAACAAGATGAAATCCGACGAATTTATCTCAAAGAATGTCCATATCAACATAAAAATATAGACTATCCATACAACGATGATACTCATCGTCGTCGATTTCAACCTTCATGGTTTGAATTGGCCCCCCCATGTAAAAATTTCTGGCTACGCCCCTGAAGCCACTGGCTTTGCCTCTGCCTCTTCGTCCCATCTCCATTTTCGCAAACCCATCATACCCTCTCTTCTTCTATCAACCAAAACCTCTTCCCCAAACCCGTGTCTTTCGCGTCTTATGCTCTTCTCTCCAATCCAAACCAGTGAGTTTCTCTCAATCCACTCTCTCTCTCTCTCTCTCTCTCTCTCTCTCTACAACTCCTACAATATAGTTTCTACGTGAGTATTCTAATCTATCTACACCAATTTTCAGGTTAAAGTCGAAGATGCTGCTTCAAGTTCAAAGCCAGAATACAAGCCCGGATTCTTAGACCACTTGTTTCTCAATTTGTTCCGTAATAAATTAGTCCAGGTGGGTTTTCTTTATCTTTCTCAACCATGCCATATGCATATACTCGTTATTTATTTTCTTCTATTCTATTTCTACATGCTTAATTCCAAACCAACATTATTCCAAAAAAAATTTTAAAAAAAATCCATTGATTTTAAATTTAATATGTTGTTAGTGTCTGTTGTTTATGCAGGGATTTGGGTTAGGACTTAGGATTTGTTAATGACTTAATTCTGGACAATTCATGAAAAAGTTGTTTGTTAGTTTGAGAAACACAAGAATCCTGACTCCCCCTTTTTGGTAGGAAATGTCAATTCACATATCTTTTATGTATGTGAGAATTACTAACCACACTTCAATTTAATCTTGATTCTCAAGTTAGCAGAAGAATATGTAGTGTGCGATTGGCTACAAATTAAAAAACCAACTTATTTTACTATTCAACTTATTTTTGTTACTATTCATAGGTCTCATTGCACTTTTTAATACTATTTATGCTTCTCACTGTACTATTTTAGCTAATTTTTACTTTTATCTACGGTACTTTCAGTAAAAAGTTTTCAATTTTAGCAAAATAAGCAGATCCTAAATAGACCCGTAAAGGATTATCTTAAACAATTGAAAGTTATCTTTTTAAAGATATTGTTTTCTATAATATGATATAAACTCAAATTTTAAATATCCAAAGAACTTAGAAATTAGCTCTCAGAAATTTTAATTCTTATGAGCTATGAGCTAAACTCTTAGAAATTTATCACTCTCAAAATTTTTGATTCTTAGCAACTGGACATGGGGTTGGATGTGCTTTTAGTTGTGTTCTTTACTATATTATAGTTTTTAAGTGGTTAAAAACCAGGAGGTTGGATGGGATTCAGAGAAGCCAGGGTATGATGGACTAATTGAAGTCGCAAATCGACTTATGATGAAGGGCAGAACCAATTCTGATACCAGAGAAGCAACGGTAATTCTCATTGCTTACAAATTATTATAGTTCTTTTTTTGTTGTGCAACAATGAGTTCTACCCACTATTTGACTTGAATTAATGACTCCCGCCATATGAAAGTCTCTAGCCACTGAATTAAGTCGAACATTTCCCATCATAAAGAGAAAAGTGAGTCATCATAAAGAGAAAAGTGAGTCTATCAATTCCATGAATGATAAGTGTAACATTGCATATAGTCAATAACATTCATATAATATCTGTAATTGCATGAATTAGCTTATTATTGTAAGCACTAAAAATCGTGCGAATGTACAGTTGCTATAAAACTTCAACTAAATAAATTGATGTATATATGTGTCTTTTAGTAGATATATGTAGGTGTATGTGCATTAAGGTTAGTGTTATAATGTGTAAGTAGAGGATAAAATGTAATCAATTCATTGCATGTGCCTTTCGTATATGCCAGGTACGAATATTAGTGTCGTTGTTTCCTCCATTTCTGTTGGAGCTTTATCGAATACTCATAATACCTATAGGAGGAGGAAAAGTAGCTGCAATGATGGTGGGTGAGTTACAATCCTTATGGGTATTTGTCTTTGAGAGCTTATTTACATTCCCTTTGTTCTTAATTAAACAACTACATGAGCTCAAAAGTATGGAAAAGCCTCAAGTTAAGTGTTTCTTTGTTCTTTAAAGCAAGGGTGACTGCACTCACTTGTCAATGGCTCATGGGCACATGCACCGTTAATTCTGTTGATCTACCCGACGGAACCTCCTGTAGAAGTGGGGTGATGCCTCAACCTTCCTATTCATCCTACCTCATACTTAATTATTGGCGATATATTCAAGAACAACTAGTATAATAATCCTCCTAAAGGTGAGTTTGTCATTCATGTAGGTGTTTGTAGACAAATGCAAGTATTTAGTGGAAAGCAAATGTGTTGGGATCTGTATCAATACTTGTAAGCTTCCAACACAGGTGAGCCATTTTCAAATTATTTCTATAGCATCTTCTCTCTCTCTTCTCCCCACAAACCCCCCCCCCCCCCCCCCCCCCCCCCCCCTCTCTCAATTTGGGTAACCATATGAGTTTTATAACAAGAATATTCTTGTGCACTTTGACTGCATCTATCAGGTTTGGTCGTTTCTAATCTCAAATTGTTTTTGTTGCTTTAGAATTTCTTCAAGGATTACATGGGAATTCCTTTACTAATGGAGCCAAACTTTAGTGATTATAGCTGTCAGGTAATCCTAATTTTATTTGTTTACCATTCAAACATCTTATGCGTTATGCCCCTTATCAGAAAAGAGAGTACTGTGTATAGGCAGGATTGATTATTTTACTATTCAAACATTTTATGCCCTTAATCAGGTAATTCTTTTTTTTTTTTTTTTTTTTTTTTTTTACTATTTAAACATCTTATACCCTTATTTAAAGACAAAAAGTACCAAATTCTTTTCCTGTTGCTCTTTTGTTTATATTCCAGTTTGGCTATGCGATCAATCCATTTTCCAAGGAGAATTGGGGCCAAGTTTGCTTTTAAATCCTTTGTTGACTCCAAATTCCCAGTTCTCACTTGTAATCTAGCTGAATATCAAGTAGCTAGATAAAGATTGTCACCCAAACTGTCATCTTTCTGCAAATGTACGACTTCCCTGACTTACTCGTTCTTTTGTGGGTCTAACATGGCAGTTTAAATTTGGGATTCTTCCTCCATTGTCTGAAGATGATATCGCCCGCAAGGAGCCTTGCTTGGAGATATGCCCAAATGCCACTCAACGAAGAGAGGTCACTAGAGCCATGGATGTACCACAATGCCCAAAAGCCTAAATACGAACTGAGTTACAACCTCCAACTTCCACCACCATGGACATTAGTACTTTACTTTGGGGTGTAGTACAAAACACTTGAAGAATCTCAAACTGCTAATCATATCAAATTAGGATGTCATTTCCTTTCTCTATCTCTACAATCTGGCCAGGATGTTATTACCACGAGATTAGCTAAAACAGGTATTCGTATTTCCCAACCAACATGGTCTGCACATACTGCCACAGGCAGAAGCAGCTGGTTTGTTAATATGGTCCTAATTTAACAATTTTTTGGTTGTTATCCCTCGTATAACAATTTCACAGTGATATTGTTTTTTGCCAATTCCATTTGAATATAACAAATTTTTACCAATTTCACAATGATATTATTTTTCTTCAGTGAAATTGACAACAAGACTGCAGATTTCATAAGGAAATTGCTTTTTTTTTTTTAATTAAAAAATTTATTTAGCGCAAAATTGACAATGAGATTGCATGAGTGGTACACACTACACAGTCAAATAGTATCCAAAATATTATTGTTTAAATTATTTTGTCAAAACCCCATGCAAAAAGATAGGACCTATCAACTTTTTAGAAATATTACAAAATTTCTTTCCTACCTATTTGTGCACAAAACCAAATAGAGCTGTAAATTTCCCCTTAATTTATTTCCCTCATACCAAACATGGCTTAAGTAGCAAACAAAGAATGTTTTATATTGAACTGATATGGTGTGCACAAATTACTCATGAACTAATGGCTAGAATCATACAGAAGAAAGAACTAAAATAAGCGCACAAAAAATAACTTGCAATCATAAATAACAATACAGACTATCATTTCATGCTTATCCCAAAAAAAAAAAAAAAAAAAAGGGTTCTCAAGTCATGTGAGATTCACTGAATTGTACAAATTACCGGTCCCAACCAGAGGGCCTCCGCCTTTCTCTAGGTTTATCTCTTGAACTGCAGAAGAAGCAACGAAAGAACATAAACAACAATAACATTCTAAAATTTATTTTAGATGAATACAACACCACTAGATAAAATGATGAAAGTCTAGCTTAGAAAAGTAACCTTTCTGGGTTCTTTTGAGTTGCATTCTCTGTGGAGATTTGACTGGTGGTGTTTACACCTGACATAGCAGGACAGAATGAAATGGTTGTCTGTGTTCTATATACATCTCCACCAATTGAACCACCAGACACAAAGCCTGGTAGTGCTGTTCTCTTGTTGGCATACGCACTTGAACTGTTACTCAAACCCTGATTCTGAGAGTTTGATGAAGCAGCAACAAATTTACTCTTAAACTGTGCCATCGCTCCAGTTCTGAGTGAATTAACAGCAGCAGATCGACTTGGAACAGAGCTTGGCGAAGTATTATTGGATTCTGGATTATATCCAATGCCCAAACCAAAATCAACCCCACGAACACCTCGACCACTACCACCACCACCACCACCCCTCCCTTTGCCCTTCTTCCCTCCTGCACATTTTGCATAGACATTACACATCAAGTAGAAAGCTAGCAAAAAAAAATCTTAAGGGCTCTTTTATAAATCCAGAAATACCAAGCTCCTTATCTTGCAAAAAAATCTTAAGAACATGGCGGCAATAGGATCTAACATATATTTAACCATCTTTGTTTCTTCAACCAATCGCAATGCTGATTGGAAGACAAAATCTAGTTTCATAACATTTTAGGTAAAGCCCATAGGCGTTAGAATAATCACATAAGATAGAAAACCTTTTGTTTTAGTACGTACTTTAATGCACCCAAAAATAACATACCTCCTTTTCTTGCATCGCGTTTGGACCTGAATCTCCCATCCTAATGATTTGCAAAGTAAATGTCATTTAGTCATACAAAACACATAAGTCTGACCTAAAAACTTGTGCTAAATTTAAAGGTATCAAACAGAACAATGACAGAATTGAAAACGTTCCAAGCATGAGATGAGATACTGCCATCCAAAACAATAACCATGATTTGATTATAAATCAGAAATAGATTGGTTTGTATTAGTCATGTTTGGAATATAGCACCATCATGGTACTGTCACCTATTTGATAATATCGGAAAGATGAAAGGCGGTAATTTGGTCATGTGGAAGAGTAAGAAAGAGAGAGTGGTAGCATGATTTAGAAAAGTGTAGTCACAGCTAAAAATGATAATACCAGTTCTTAAAACATAAAACATCAATAAACAAAAGGGTTACCTTCATAGCAAGATCCATCAGTTCCATGGACACATTCTGACCAGCAGCAATCAAACTATTAACCAATTCACCAGCGAACCGTGCCTCTTTCTGAGTAATTAGGGTGTATGCAGTGCCATCTTTGTCACCAGCACGACCTGTTCTACCAATACGATGGACATGCATGTCCATGTCTCTAGCAATATCAAAGTTTACCACTGATTTAATTGACTTGATGTCAAGACCACGAGCCGCAACATCAGTTGCAATAAGAACATGGTAGACGCCAGATTTAAATTTTTGTAAAATTTCCATACGAGAAGCCTGGTCCTTGTCACCATGAAGAGCTGCAACTTTAAAAGCTTTCTGAACCAATTGTGATTCAATTTCATCCACTGTGGTTTTTTTTGAAGCAAACACTAAAACGTCTCCATTATCAATCATTCCAGGTAGCTGTTCAAGAAGCCAAGGCAACTTCTCTGCATCAGAAGGAATAACATGAACTACCTGAGTAATATCCTCATTGGCCATTCCCACCTCTCCCACTGTAACTCTTACAGGATCAGTGAGAATTTCCCTAGCTAACTTCTCAACTTTACGGGGCATTGTTGCAGAAAATAATAGGGTCTGGCGGTCTGGCCTAATCTGACCAACAATAGACCTAATTTGAGGCTCAAATCCAAGGTCAAACATCCGATCAGCCTCATCAAGAACCAAGTAAGTTGCTCTTAACATTGTCAGTGCCTTCATCTTTATCATGTCTATCAATCTCCCAGGTGTAGCAACCACTATCTCACAGCCAGCCTTGAGTTCTTTGAACTGTTCAAGTTTTGACATACCACCATAGACAGCAGAGACACGTATCCCATGTGATTTCGAAAATTTCTTGGCCTCTAAGAATATTTGGTGTGCTAATTCTCTAGTAGGTGCACATATCACTCCTATGGGACCTTCTTCTTTCCCAATTTCAGGCTGATCCATAATATGAACAATCATGGGAAGCACAAAAGCAGCAGTTTTACCAGAACCCGTCTTTGCTATACCAATGACATCTCTCCCAGAAAGCACGATTGGTAAAGCTTGGCACTGTATTGATGTAGGCTTCTCATACCCTTGTTTCTTTATAGCATTCATGAGTTGCACAGAAAAACCAGAGTCTTCAAATGCCTTAATTGGCCTTGGGACATCAAAACCCGATACACGAATAGCCAAGCTCTTCCTGTATTCTGCAACATCCTGCTCACTCATACCTAAAAAACCAAAACAAAATTACCAAACTATAGTGCTTTTCCTCCTCTTCTTCTTCTCAATAAAATTATTATAAAAAAAAAAAAAAAAAAAAAAAAAAAAAAAAAGAGTTAAATTCACCCACAATTTTATTTCTAGAGTACAAATACAACAAATTCGTTCAATTGAGTAGAATTGCATTTCTCAAATTTATCTCTGAAATTCGATGCTATCTGCTATAAAATTCTATGTTCCAACTCTAAATTTCCCTATTTCAACTTATTTAGCCTTTCATTCATGTCAATTATCCACATTACTCAGAAAAAACCAAATTTTTGCCTACACTAACAGCACATAGAGCTTGGACATGAAACCAAATTCAGTCAGTGTTCAAGTTTTAGGCAATACTTCCAAAATTCAATTACATTTCTCAAACTTATCCTTGCCATTCAATTCTAAACTAATTCCACTACTCAGCCTTTCAAATCAGGAAAAAAAAATCCCTTGTAAACCAAAAACAGTGAGTGTTGAGCTTTTCATTTACCCGAAATGGACTCCTTCTCCTCATAGAAATCCTTAGTAAATGGCTCGTAGTCAATCTCGCTGTGATCAAGAGGCAGAATCGGCTCGATCTTCTTCTTGTCTAGCACTATAGGGTTGTCATCAGAGTCATACTCAACCATACCGGCATCGATGGCCTTAGCAGCAGCATAAACCTCCTCGTCGGAGTTGTACCCGGCGTGAAGAGCCTCGGAGGCAAGAGTTAACCCTAAATCCTTCTTAGCCCTGAGGAAAGTATCCATTGGATCATCTTCCTCGTCGTCCTTGTACCTCTCCGCCTTGTCTTTCGGCTTCGGAGGCGGCGCTGACCTCACCTCTTCCTGTATGCTCTCCATGAACGCGTCCAGAGGGTCAATTTCGTCGCCTTCGTTTCGATCATTGTCGTCGTCATCGTCGTCGGTGTTGGTTTGGTTTTCCTTGTTGTTGTTTTCGTCGTAATCGATGTTGTCGAGGTCGGTGTCTTCGTAGTTGTCGTGGTGGAAACGAGAGGAAGGAGGGACGTAGAGTCGCTGAGGTTGTTGGGAGGTTTCGAAATTGAAAGTGGGTTGCCGGTTTATGCCGAACCCTTCGAACCCAAACTTTCGCTTCGACATGACTATGTTGCTTCTGCTTCCTAGGGTTAGATTTGGTTTGTGTGTGTTGAAGGGTTTTTAGGGTTTTAAGCTTAAGCTTTGGAGCTGGAAGGGGAAGAGGATTGGAATATTGGATTGGGATTTGGATTTGGATTTGGGAGAGGTGAAGTGAAGGCAAAAAGTCAAAGAGATGGGTTGGCGGTGGAGCGTCCGGATTGAGTCGGGTTTGGATCCGATGAGGAATTTTTGTTTGGGCCTTGCCTTTTGTAGAGCAAGCCTGGCCCGACATGTACAAATTAGTATGAATTCATTAACTCCTGGCCTGTTTGGAAGTTTAGAGAGGGGGAAGGGTAGAGAGGAGTAGAGGGGAGGAGAGTAGTGAGAATGAGGGTAGAGGGGAATGGTTCTCCTCCACTTTGTTTGGATGTTTTTAAAATTAGTAAGGGAGAAGGGAGTAATTAGCCACTCTCCTTATTTGAATGTTTTAAAAATTAGGATAGAGAGGAGAGGAGAGAAAATGATTAAAATAGACAAATTTACCCCTATTTGAAAATGGACTTGTAACATTGGTTTATGATTAATTTGTTAGAAATGGTAAATTAGGAAATTTACTTGGACAATAATTTATCTACTCTACTCTCCCTCTAAATCTCTCCAATTTGAGATAATTAAAAATGAGGGGTTAGAGGGAGTTGAAACCCCTCCAAACTGCTCCAAACCCCTCCCCCTCATTCCTTAAAAAACTTCCAAATAATATAATTAGATTATTCTCCCTTTCTCTACTCTACTCCCCTCATTTTTTAAACATCCAAACATGCCATATGTTTGAGTTTTGAGTCTACGGAGACAGTCTATCCAAATCGTCTGCTTGTCAATGAGCTAATGGACTTTTTAGCCAACTTGTCTCCCCAGCTTCAGAATTGAGATGGTAGAATATCCTTTTGGTTTAGCCCTTTTTATTCTGTTGCCCTTTATAGATGACAAACTATTATGGTAATTTGCTTATTATATACAACACTTTTAGGCCACTATTCCATCAAAAAAAAAAATTCCATCAAAAAACACTTTTAGGTCACTAGTGTTAACAAAACACTTGGGTTATTAAAACAACATTTTTTGTTGTTAAAAATATTACCAAACGCTCTAAACATTTTCGAACAACTTGTTTCCATTTAACAATTATTAAAATAATAGCCTTTTTCTAATAGTTGCATCAAATTTGTTTCCATTGAGTACAACTCTAATGGGTTATTTAATGCTTCTGAGATATGAGATCTTGAGTTCAAAACTCCTAACCTGCACCTTGGGATCACCTTTAATGATATCTTTTTGTATATTTACAATGGGAGGGGAATGGGGGGATTTGAATCATGAATGTCTTCGTTGAAAATACCAAAAGGTGTCAATCAGTTAAGTTACAAAACTCATCCCAATGTAAGTGTTAATTTCGTTTGTGAACATCCAATTACAACAATTTTTTATTTTATTTTTTATATAACATAGAATTTCTACTTTATCCCAATCTAAGTATATATATGTGCGAAACTCCCTCTTAGAAACTTGAACCTCGGCCCTTACTCCCCACACCCCACAAGTATAAGCCCCACAAGCACTTATACTTGTGGAGTGACCACCGCACCAAGGGTGCGCGGTGGTATCCAATTACAACAATTAATCCTATGCACATTTGACTAAAAAATCAAATATTATGTTAGTATTTTATGTTAATGATTAATTAATTTAGTCACTTGTCACATCAACAATATTTTTGAAAGGTTATTATTTTTATTTACATATAATGTCACTAAATTCATATCATACTTTTTAGTGTTTTTAATAAAAATATCTAGGATTCGAATCCTTTGTTTTTATTATAATATAACTATCGAATAAATAAATAAATAAATATATATATATATATATAAATGAATAAGTTAATGAATGTTTTAAGAGCATTAGTTTATGAAATATTTTTATAATTTTTTTATAGAAAAATAAAAAAAGTAATTAATTTTTTTGATGGTTTTTTATATTGGGTGTTACTTATGTATGTCTTCAGGACATATGTTAGTAAACCATTTTAAAAAAAATTTATGAGAAAATGAAAAAATGACTAACATTTCTAATAGCTTTTTCAATTTTTCATAAAAAATTTCTTAAAATAAATAATTAATATATACTTTTAGAATATATATTAACTGGACATTTTTATATTTTTCATAGGATTTTACTAATGTGTGCCCTAAGAATACACAATCGTAAACTATTTTAGAAAATTTTTTATGTAAAAATGGAAAAGTTATCAACTTTTTTGACAGTTTTTTCAATTTAGCATAAAATGTTTCAAAAAATAAATAATTAATGTGTGCCCTAACTGGACCACATCAAACTTTTTAAAAATGGTATATTAACAATTTTGATTTTCACAAGATACCCATTAACCAAGCCCACAAATAAATTAAACAACGGAATTTGAATTGTTCCGATGTAGATTCCCAACTATGAAAGATGAGGATTGAGATCCCGTGCAATACCTAGGGTATTGCACGAGGTGTAATAACTCTAATCTCAGCTCTTGATATAATTTAATGGTTAGAATGAAAGGACACGTCAGCAATCCTTGTCACATTATTTTTCTCTTCTTTTTTTCCCCTTTCTTATTTTCTTCAGATTTACCAAATTTAAAAAATATCTCTCTTCAATAAGAAAAATTTGTGGCTGAATCATTTTTCTCTTTGTCGTCGAATCTCCATGGTTGCAACCAGCAACCACCGAGTCCATGACACGTTCAATCGGTGCTAATTGATTTGACTTTCTCCTCTCTTAAGGCTTCTCTCTCTTTTCTTGTTCTCTCAAGTCTTGTGTTTGCACCGACTCCACTGCAGCTGTCGGCGCTTCTCACTAGCATCACCACCACTGATGTTCATTGTTTATGTTTGACAGAACTTCATTGTCTTATTTTATTTTAACGTTTGATTTTGGAAATAACCAAAAGATGTTTTGTGAAAATATCTGTTTGAAACTTTGAAGTGATGTTAAAACTCACTAATTAGGAAAATAGGTGTGGTTGTTGTTTTGGTATGTGTTTTTTTTCCTCCTCTGTTTGGATTCATTTTGAAATTATTAAAACAGGTGCTTTATTACAAACTCACTGATTTTTTGGTAGAAGGGATGAGAGTTACTCTTCCAATAATATAACTTCAGTTGTTATTAGATTTTCATATATATGTTGGCTATGTGCATACTTGTTTGTTTTCTGTTACATGGTTCTATCATCTTCTATTGGTTTTTCTCTTTGGGATTTTCCCTGTTAGTAATTAATGTTTTTTTTTGGAAATGTTCACTTGCTCAAATATTTTGTCTTTTCATTCTTGCATCTAGTCTGGGTTTCCTTTAGTTGCTGAGAAAAGGTAAATATAGCATTGTTTATGAGAAGAAACTTATCCATGGTCCAATATTAGACACTCTTCCATCTCTCATTGATTCAGTAGCTCATAAAAATTATTTTAGTGTTATCTTTCCTTGTATTTGATGTTTTGTCTATTTTTTCTGTATTGTGAGGCAATGTGGGCAACAAGAGCATTTGACTAATACGTCTATCTTGTTCCTATTTCCTTTCTTTTCTTAATAATTTTTTGGGTTATCTATGTTTCATCTTTATGATGTAAAGGGGAAAAAGAATTAGAGAAAAGAATGAATGCTTTGTACTTTAGACTTTCATGATTGCAGAGCTTAGGAATTAAAAACTTCCTTTTGTGTGAAAGGATCATCCAATTGTTAAAAATAAAGCTGGCCACATTTTTACTTACCTATCAAAAAAAAAAAAAAAAAAAAAAAGAGTTGTTGACCACATTCTGATTTTTGTTTCCTAGATCCTTGTATATGTTCATGCTTGTTTGTATGTCTTTTACTTGTACTTATATGGACTTGAATTTTCATTCTGACTACACTGATGGAGGAAAAAGGGCTTTATCAAGAGAATAACTGCAGACCTACTTAAGAATTTGAAATTTCAATGTTGGTGAAACCTCTGGAGGGGGAAGAAATTGTAATTCTCAGATTTGTTATATAAGGATTTTTTTTTTTTTTTTAATTGCATTTATAGATTGGAACTCTATAGCCAAAGCAGGTTACGGTTAGGTTTCTTTTAAATTCAAAAGGTTCACTCTGCCTAGGTGCATATAAACTTGTACATACAAAGTTTTTGTGAGAATTTTATGTATGATGGTGGGAAAAGTTGTTTCTTATCAATAAAGTGTATATTCATTAATATTCTTATTATTACGGCCTTGTGCTCAAAGTGTACATTTTAACAAAATTTTGTTCATTTTTTAATCAAATTCCTTCCTTTCTTGGCTATTCTCTTGAGGTCAAGTATTCATTGGAAGACCTTTGATATGTAATCCTTGTTTGCAGAAAAATAAAATCCATGTGAAGTGTGAACACCTGGATGTAATTTGTGTTCTAAAGTTATCCAAGATTTTAGTACTTGGTCCATGTATATTCATACACAAAGAAAGTTAACAACAAAACAAAATTGTATACATCCATTCATCAACACAAAATTAGCTGTAACATGAAGATGCAACTTGCTCAGTGATTCAATTACATAGTAACAACAAAAGGCACAGCACGATGGCTGGGACAAGTCCATTACATACTTCATTTTTCCCCCTTTTACACAAGATATATGGTGATAAATACAAAAACTTGTCTGTCTGTCCTCATTATTGTTGAAAAAGCCATCAACTAATTCTTGCATTCCCCACAGCTAAAATTGGAATTGGAATGGCCAATTGAAATAGAAAATGCAAGAACTTGACTGTCTTCCTACACTTTATTCCTCACCTCAGCTACATCCTTCTCTTCCCTCTTCTCTTCCGTGAGTAGGAAGTGAAGGGAATTAGCCCAATCGGAGAATATCTCGGTGCATTTCTCAATTTGATGAATTGTCCTTAAGACCACATAGTATGCATATAAAATAAATTAACCTCACTTCAAAAGTTTTGAATAGAAATTTTCACAAACATCTTATGTGCATTTCCAAAATCAATATTAAAATAAGACAATGAACTAATGTGAAACCCAAACCACAATAGCAACAAACTAAGAAATATTATTAAGCTAAGAAGCATAGCAGTATTTCAATGAAGGAAACTAAAGTGATAATATTTAGTGTTATAAAACATAAATGAAAGAAAAGAATGAATCTTTGGTAACGGAATTAGGGAAAGAAAATAAAATTTATAAATCTGATATCAAAATTTCCTTAATGCCAAAGCCAAGAGACCCATAGACATAACTACAAGCATGCAATTTTCCATTCAATCACAGTACATTCTTCCATACCCATTTTTTAAACCCAAGAAAAATCAAGCTTTTTGTCCTGTTTAGAGCGTCCACATCAATGGATGCAAAGTCTTGCAAAATGCAAAAAATCCTTTATTTTACATATTTTGACCAAAAAACACCCACATCAGTGGGTATAAAAATGTGCATAAATGCACAATTGCTACAGTAACCGTGCATATATGCATGGTTACTGTAGCACTTGCATTTATTATTTTATTAATTTTTTTCTCTCTCTTATCATTGGTTGCCAACCGTTTTTCTTATTTTTCTCTCTCTTGTTTCTGCTTCTTTTTCCTTCTCTCTTCTCCTTCTGGCTCCAACCCTCGCCATCCTCGTCACTGGCCTCACCGTCCTCGTCACCGTCGCCATTGGCTTTGTTGGAACCCACGTCTCCATGGCCCTGAAGCAACGAGGCGACGGGGTTTTGGGTCTCAACAACTTTAATGGGTCTTGAATGGGTCTGTTCGCCGATCGGGGTGGGTGATGATGGGTCTCGACAACTCCAATCCTCTCTCTCTCTAGCTTTGTGAATTTTAAATTCCTTTATTTCTTTCCTATCGCATCGTCTTCTCTGATTTGGTGGAGCTAGGAATCAAGACGAAGAGATCGTCGAATCGAAGCTAAAATCTTAAAATTTGTGGTGGTGCAGGTGTGGGTCCGTGGAGGAGCTAAAATCTTAAGATTTGTCACAATCGTTCATGGTGGTTTGTGTGGTGGTGGTGGTGGAGGTGGGAGGATTTGAGAAAATTTTGTTTAATTTGTCTTAAATCTGAGTTGTTTGGTTTGTGAGAAAATCTGGGATTGTTTGGACGTTTTATGGGTATTTTATTATGAAATGGAGGATTGTAATTATTGTTTGGTTGGTGAGAAAGTGAGAGAGAGATGGATTGGGTTTGTGAGAGAGAGAGGCGGTGAGGGAGAGATGGGTTTTGGATTGGGTCTGTGAGAGAGAGAAAGGCGGTGAGGGAGAGAATAATAAAAAATTGTAAAAGAATGAATATTTTATTGAATAAATGTGTAGAATAGATAAACTGATGTGGGTGTTTTGTAAAAATGAGTGTGTAAAATAGAAAAAGTAGCTTTTTTGTGCAAAATAGATGGAAAGTTTGCATCCACTGATGTGGATGCTAAAAGGCAAACAAAATGAGAAACAAAAAGAAAAATAAGATAGAAAAGACATTAGAGGGAAAGAGAGAGGGAACTCGGCAACCACGAGTGGTGGTGACTGGTGGTGATGCCAATGAGAAGCGCCGCCAGCAGTGGTGGCGTAGATGCAAGCAGAAGCTCGACTGGGCTTGAGAGAGAAGCCTTAAAAAAGGAAAATGCTAGACCAAATAGCACCGAAGGTAGTGGTGTGGTGGACTCGATGGTTGCTATTTGTAACTATGGAAATTTGGCAACAAAGAGAAAAAGGATTTAGTCACAAATTTTTCTTGTTGAAGAGAGATATTTTTTGAATTTGGTAAATCTGAAGAGAAGAAGAAAGGGAAAAAAAGAAAAGAAAAGAAAAATAATGTGACAAGGATTGCTGACGTGTCCTTTCATTCTAGCCATTAGATTACGTCAAGGGTTGAGATTAGGGTTATTGCACCCCATTCAATACCTAGACATTGCACGGAATCTCAATCCAAAAGATGAATGCTGATCTTTTATGATTTGACAGTGTGGGGAATGACATAGCTGACATTACCAATGACCCATAAATGATCTGCATTATCGGAACACAACACAAGTGCATTTACTAGCTTTCAAAAAAAAAAAAAATGATATGTCTACAACATTTTTACAACAAATCTTAACTGACAAATTGTTATTGGTTGTTATTGTTGAGGCAAAAAAGTAATCTTAATGTTAGTTTCAAATTTGAACTAATAATAACTAACCATATGTGATTTGTTGTAAAAATGTTGTAGATGTAGTATCTCTAAAAAAAAAAAAAAAAGGCCAATATTTTTCCTTTTTTTTTTTTTTTTTTTTTTTTTGGATAGGAAGACATTGCCTTGTTGGCTAGGGAGTTGGACTTAATTCCAAGATTCATGGTCACGGCTTGTGCCACGTGATCCTCATGCACAGTCTTTTATTATATGAAATATATAATGGCGTATTTTTCTTAAATGTTAGTAATTTATTATTTTAAAATTGGTGGGATAGTTAGATTTTATAATCAATCTAGAACATTGCTTGTCCAACATTGATTTCGTGAGAGAGACTTGAGCTCTAATTATGAGATTTTGTTGAATTGCCTCAATGATTCTCTGGGTTTGTTATTATCACTAATCTAATTAATTTTTTTTATTATTTTTTATTATAGCGTAGAGATCTTTACCAAAATATGGGTTAAAAAGAATTTGTTTTTAATGCAGAGTGCAAATATAGGACATAATGAAGTAGTAGTACTAATTAGAAGTAGAATTATGTTTCTAAATAGTCGCACTTTCTACTTTGGTTCATTTAAACACTTTTTTTAGGTAAAAATCTACTTAACTTCCCTATTTTAGGTATTATTTAGTTAATTTAGTAGTATAAGGCAAAAGTGTGAAATGTAGAAAGTTGCCCAATATAATACGTCATTATTCATAACTTTCATCACTTCTGTTTTTGGCGTAGCTGGTCTTAATTAAAATAACATTAAGCATAATATAGTTTAGGCCTAATCCATCATAATTAACTAAAATGAAACAAAATTATTATCTTGTGTGCAACCAAACTATACCTTCAAAAATTTCAGTGAATATGCAATATACTTTTAATTTGCGCCCGCCAACCCAAATATGCAAACAAATACTTCTTTCACTATAAAACTATAAAAGTGTAAGTATTCTCACCAGCTGTTCTATAAAAAATGTCATTTTGACACACTAAAAACCTACTTTACTATTTTATCACATTATTTTACAACATCTCATTTATCAGGTATTCTATTTTTCAATTCTATACATTAAAATAATATTTACTACACATTAAAATAATATATTTACCCAAAACCTAGCAAATATATAAATGCACAGCTAGAGGCAGTCGCAACCACCCAAGAACCAACAGCCACCACTACAACCACCGCCACAACAACAGCCACCGCTACAACCACCGCCACAAACTACAACCACAATCACTGGATCCTCCAACAAATTCCAAATCCAAAAACCTCAACAAAATAAAAAAAAATAAAAAAAATAAAAATAAAAAACTCAAAATCTTCAACAAAACCCCAACCCAACAGATCAATCAATGACCAAACTCAACCAACCATCGGCGGCGAGATCGGCGGCGAGATCGGTGGCGAGAGCTGTGGAGGACGACGAGCAAAGATCGGCGACTGCCCCTGGGCGAGCAAAGCTTCAGATCGGCGAGCAGAGGTTCAGATTGGTGAGCTTTAATCGGCAAGCTTTGCGTCAGATCAGAATCGCCTTCTTCTTCGTGACAAGAAGCAAAGATCGGCGACTATGGAGGACGATGAACAAAGATCGGCGACTCCCCTGGGCAAGCAGAGCTTCAGATCGGCGAGCAGAGGTTCAGATTGGCGAGCTTCAATCGGCGAGCTCTGCTTCAGATCGGAATCGCCTTCTTCTTCATGACAGGAAAAAAAAAAAAAAAAAAAAGAGAGAAAGAAATAGAAAGCACGGAGAGATGGAGACCAGAGAGGAGAGAGGGAGAGCTCTATTGCAGACGAGAGAGATGTGTGTTAGAGGAGAGAGAAAAGAAAATAAAATAATCAAAAGAATTATAGCACATCTCTCTGTACGCTCTCATATTTGAGAGCGTACTGTTCATGTGTGCCAAATTTTTTAAGATTTAGAACATCTGATGAGAGGTGTTTTTTGTGTTTGGTGTGTCAAATATGCCAAATATTTGGCATTTGGCACATTTGACACACCTGATGAGAATGCTCTAACATATAAACATAGCATTCCAACGCTAAGAGTTTTTTATTTTTGAGAGAACCCAAATCTTAGCATTTAATAGCCTATAGAAAACCCATGTTCTAGTACCACATAGTATTTTGTTTCATTTCTAAGGAAAGGGATAAATTTATAGTTAAAATTTATATTTTGAGCTCTTATTTTATTACTCTATTGAGTTTAAAAATAAGTTGAGCATAACTATTTTTACAAAAAAAAAAAATTTTAAAAATTATACAAATTTTTTTTTTTTGAGAATTAGTTATACATTGATTAAATAAGCTAAATAAATAAATAAAAAAGTCTTTGACAAACCAACTCTTAAAGTATTTAAGAGTTAATTATATTAGTATATATTTTATAGATCAAAGTTGAAAATTTCGGTATACTTTTTATAATTTAATAATTATAAGTTTATAACTAAATAAACTAAATAAATTAAAAAAAGAGTCTTGACAAACCAACTCTGAGGGAGTAAATTATATTACTCTATATTTTATAGATCAAAGGTGAAAATTTCACTACTTTTTTATAATTCAAAAATTATAATGGAAAGCGGAGAATAAAGTTGCTAATTGAATTACAATTGTAGAATAGAATTATGAATAATGTAAAACACACACACACATATATATATATATATATATATGAGTTTCTGTTTAAATTAAAATTAAAATTCATAAAAATTAAATATTTCCATACCCATAATAAAGCAAAAAGGAAGTACTTTATTTTAATTTTTAATTTTTACCGTTGATTTGTTCTTATTCGTTTTCGTTAACGGCACACGTAAATAAAAGCCTGTGCGCTTCGCTGCTTTCTGACACGTCCAAATAAAAAATAAAAAAGCCTGAAAACAAGAAATTATAAAAAGCAAAAAAAAAAAAAAAAAAAAAAAAAGCCTTCTGGAGCTCTGATAAGTGATAACAGAGTGAACTCAACGACATCTCCACCAACAGTCACCCAAAAAAACAAACCTTTCTCTCGGAGCTCGAGAGTTTTAATTAATTTCGTTAGTTTATTCAAACTGAGCCTCTCCGATTCCTACTCAGTAATGACGAGTTTGACTCTGAGTCCACTGTTCCGAGTTCCGATTTTCATTATATCTCCGCCGTTGGATCCTCCTCCGTTTTCGGCCACAAATTGTTTCAGCTCCTAGTAGTGTTGTTGTTGCTTTATTTAAACTCAAAAAGTTTGTTCATGCTCATTTGGTTCTTCACAGTTTGATCCCGCCGTTGATTCCCATCGAATCTCACAGATCTGAAACGCCTAATCAACGGCGTCGGTGATGATGTCGGTGCTCGCTGTTTCCATCACTACCGGTAATTCTTTGTTTTCTTACTTTAAATTTTCAATTCCGTTTCAGTGTTTTCTTAGCGGCTCCGTTTTTCGCTGCTGAGAAAATGTGCGAAACGAAAATTTTGTACCTACATATATATATATATATATATATATGCTTAAGCTTAGCGAAACCGAGTGTGTGTGTGTGTGTGTGTGAGAGAGAGAGAGAGAGAGACTAAATAATTTGGATTAGGTTTAGTGGAGCTGTGGTTTTGTAATTTCAGGCTCCAAATTATATAGTTAAAAACCTTAGAGTTTACTTGCTACTAAAAAGTATTCATTGTTTTCTAATTGGAAACTGAAAATACAAACTTGGAAAAAAAAAAGAAGAAGCGAAATTGACACATAAATTTCACTACTTTATTGATTTTTCACTGGAAATGAAGAGAACTTGCTTGAATTGGTTGGCTATGGTTGTTAGTGTTGTGGCTTTGTTGAGTTGTGTAAATTATGTAACAATTAATTGTACAATTCTTATTGTTTAGTTGTGTAAAAAAGCGAGAAATTGAAAATAATATTCAAAAAAATTAATTATTAAATATTTAGTTCTTGCTAGTCATAAGCCAATGAGTTGAATTAGGCTTGGTTGGATAGTTACATTGTTTTATGTCTCCTAGTATTGTAAAGTATCTAATAACTTATGGTATTTGAAATTCTTTTATTTTGTGAAAGTAAAAAAAAAAAAAAAAATCCTTTTATGTTCGTGTAATATTTAGCAACCAAATGAAACAATAGGCTTGTTATAAGATTTTTTTTATTTTTTGATTGTGTGTTTGTGTGTGAAATTTTCACAAGATGTTGGACTTTTTGTGTGTGCGAATGTTTTAAATGAAATTCACACAAGATGTTGAAGTTTGGTGTGCACACGTATCTTTGTAGGATTTTGGGAGCAAACATATATGAGCATTCTGATATGCGCTTAATTTGTTGCATAAGCACTGGTTGTGTGAATTATTAATATTTTATGGAATAAAGAGCTTATGTTAAAATGATAGCTGCTATGGCTTCCATTTTCTCAGTAGATTGAATGTTGATATTGAACAAATGTTGCAGGAGGATTCGACAAACCTCGATGGTTGTTGCTGAAATGGTTTCTTTTTATATTTTATGTGATATCCATCGTCTATGCTGATGTACCCAGGAGTCTATTGGAAGCCCCTTCAGTATATCCAACTAGACCACCTTTGGCTGCACCTGCTATTCCCGATCTGCCTCTGCCAGCTGACCTTCCTCCGTCCCATAAACCTCAACATAAGCATTTTTCTCCACGTGGTGCACCCACAATTGCTTTATCACCAGCCCATACTCCTTTTTATGGCCCACTGGTAACTTCTACTCACCCCCCTACAAGTTCACATCTGTCAAAACCATTAATGAAGAGGAATAGTTTAGCACCGCCTATTGCTGGTTTTGAGAATATTTCCCCAACAGAGGCTGGTGCTGGTGTGGTTCCTTCTGGTTTGCCTCAGCCACCATTATCTCCTTATGCATCCAGTAAGTTATATTCTCAATCGATATATATATATATATATATATATATATATAATCTTGCTCTTCTTTGATTTATCTATCAGATGTTGAGCAACTCTTCCATGGAAAAAGTGGGATGATCCTATAATGTATTAAATTTTCTTCTTAATATATAATTTTTAATTTGTTTCCTCCTTACTTTACCAAGTTTATGGTGGCACATTGAATGATCTGCTTGGCTTCATAATTGAGTCACATTTAAAGTTTCCTGGTTCTGCTCTTATCAATCTTGTAGTTAGCATGGTCCTTACTTGGATTAACATATATGCTTATTTTTTATTCTGCCAGACTGTTGCAAACCAGACATGGTATTGAAGCGAGGGACTCGGGGCTGCCACTGTGTGTATCCGATACAGCTAGACCTTCTCCTTTTAAATGTCTCCCAAAATCCTAGTTGGAATGTGTTTCTAAATGAACTAGCTTTGCAACTTGGATTGGAAGTTTCTCAAATAGAGCTGATCAGCTTTAATGTACTCAGCTTATCAAGGTTGAATATTTCAATGGATATAGTTCCACTCAAGGGAATCAGTTTCTCTGCAAGTAAGGCATATGCAATAAACTCTTCGCTTGTCATGCATAAGGTTCATGTAGACCCTACATTAGTGGGTGATTATAAACTTCTCAATTTGACCTGGTTTCAGCCTCCACCGCCTGCTCCAGGTAATTCTTACAAGGCATATAATGCTTTAAGGATTTTTTGAACCAATGTATTCTTGCCTCCACTGAGTATTTAGAATATCAACAGTGACAGGATCATTGCTTATGCTCATGGCTTCTGATTGCTGTTACTGTTTGAGAATTTGGCTCTGAACTTGGTACTTTTTTATTTGTACCACTCAGACAAATTAAAGAGAGAGAGAGAGAGAGAGAGAGAGAGAGAGAGAGATAAATTTAAAAATGGTGATGACCGGTTTGGTGGCTGAACTTATTAAAAATTAGGATTTTGTCCATGTAATGTCTTGTCTTCCCACTTCTTCCAAATCCAAACTTCACACAGCTGCTGATTTTTAGAGAGAGAGAGAGATATATATATATATATATATATATTTTTTTTTTTCTTTCATTTAACATAAATGCAATATATATGTGTGTGTGTGTGTGTGTGTGTTTGTATGCATATGTACAAATTAATTTTTCCGGTTTTTCCCAAAAATGAGTTAATAATAATCAGTTGCTCAAATTGGTAAGCCAAGAATAACTTTTTTATGTTTTGTCTTGGGGGTTGAATCTGAAGAAAATTGTTAAAATATTGATTTTGAAAATTAATCCTGACTTCCTCTTGCTATGTTTATAATTAGTTTTGACTTCCTTGGTATGTCTCATTTACACACTTAAATAACTTCTTTGGCTCTAATATTATGTTTGATGACTGGTCTATAGAACGTAACCCTGTTCTATGAATATTGACATTGTTTTGCATGTGATTCGCAGCTCCTCTAGTCGCTATGTCACCTGTGGAAGCCCCACGTAAGTTACCAACTGCTAAACCACTCAGTACTTCAAACGGAGGGAGGCATTCAAATTTGATCATTATTATTGTTATTGGCACTGGTATACTGTTCATAGCCATTATATCTGTGCTTGTACTTTGTTTATGCACAAACCGCTCAGGGAAGACTAAAGCATCTCCTGTAGAAACTGGTATTTATCTCGAATCTTATGTCATACATCTCACACTGTCTTTATGATTTGCTTCTCTTCTAATAATCGTAACAGTAACTCTGTAACAACTTACTAGTGGTAGAATGTGTAAACCCTCATGTAGATCAGCTTCTGACAATGCCTTAAAAGTTTGCATTGGTGAAGGCATGCTTGCTTTTGATTCCTGTTTGCAGAAAAATGTTTCTGCTACTTGGTTTGCCAAAGGTTGCCTCATGGTTTTACGTTTTAACCCTTAGAAAAATTAACAGTATGTTCTCCTAAGTCCTAACCCTGTGGTCTTGGGTTTGAGCCCCACAGTAGGCGATTGATTATGACAATTTTTTACTTATTAGAAAGCAAATTAACAGTATGTAACATTGTTATGTCGGCAGAGCTTTAACAAATTTCAACTTATTTTGTTCAAGATTTGATTAGTAAAGATGGCTTTATGGAATATAACGTCATTGGACACGTCAGACTAAAACAACTTAGCAGCTGAAGAATAGACTTAGAAGCTCTGTGATAAATGATGAAAGCCTGAAACACCAATACAGATACTTGAAGTGGATTTGGTTTTAATTGATACTGCATGATAAGTTTTTCATGAAACCTTTTGTTCATCTCTTCTTTTCAATCAGTGGTTTTTTCTTCTCTTATCCCTCAGAAAAGCCAAGGATGGTGAATACAGCTCCTACAGTAGGATCTCTTCCCCACCCAACCAGCACTCGATTTATAGCTTATGAAGAACTCAAGGTAGCTACAAACAACTTTGAATCTGCAAGCATACTTGGAGAAGGTGGGTTTGGTAGAGTTTTCAAGGGTGTCTTAAGTGATGGTACAGCTGTAGCAATCAAAAGGCTTACTAGTGGAGGGCAACAGGGGGATAAAGAGTTTCTAGTCGAGGTTGAGATGCTTAGCAGGCTGCATCACCGTAATCTTGTCAAACTTGTGGGTTACTATAGCAATCGTGACTCTTCACAAAACCTACTTTGCTATGAGCTTGTCCCAAATGGAAGCTTGGAGGCCTGGCTCCATGGTAATTTTTTTTCCTGAGTCACAGATTCTACTGGCATTTTGAGTTTGATATTTCTCTTTGTACTGGAGTTTCTTTGAGTGGAAACTAAAACATAGAAGCAATTCCATTTGTAAAGTAGTTCTTGTATACAGTTGACATTGACTCTGATTTAACTCAGGTCCACTAGGAGTAAATTGTCCTTTGGATTGGGACACAAGAATGAAGATCGCACTTGATGCTGCAAGAGGACTTGCCTACCTGCATGAGGACTCACAGCCCTGTGTTATTCACAGAGATTTCAAGGCATCCAATATATTGCTTGAGAACAACTTCCATGCTAAAGTTGCTGATTTTGGGCTTGCCAAACAGGCACCTGAAGGCAGAGCAAATTACTTGTCTACTCGAGTGATGGGCACATTTGGGTTAGATTCATTCTCTCCCATCCTTAACCTTGTTATTGCATAATTTAAATTGGCATTAAGATGGAGGCAAATTAATTTACAGGTATGTAGCTCCAGAGTATGCAATGACAGGACATCTACTCGTTAAAAGTGATGTCTACAGCTATGGCGTTGTACTACTTGAATTGCTGACAGGAAGGAAGCCTGTGGATATGTCACAGCCATCTGGACAGGAAAATCTAGTCACTTGGGTTAGTCTTATTGTTAAAGCAATCCTTTCTTCTTCTTTTTAAACTTCTATTTTAATAATCATTTTTGCGGTTCCTAATTTTTTGCATTAGGCCTTTTATGATCTGATTGATTGTAATTTGTTATAGAATTATAATTCTGGACAGAAATCAAGACTAGTGAGTTGTATTGCTTGCAGGCCAGACCAATTCTTAGAGACAGGGATCGGCTGGAAGAGCTTGCTGATCCGAGTCTTGGAGGAAAGTATCCAAAGGAAGATTTTGTACGGGTTTGCACGATTGCTGCAGCTTGTGTTGCTCCTGAGGCAAGCCAACGGCCTACAATGGGTGAAGTGGTGCAGTCACTTAAAATGGTGCAGCGCGTCACAGAATATCAAGATTCCACATTAACTTCTTCCAACAACCGGCCCAACCTGAGGCAGTCATCTACTACCTTTGAGTCCGATGGAACATCATCAATTTTCTCTTCTGGCCCTTACTCTGGTCTAAGCACCTTTGACAATGACAACATCTCAAGGACAGCGGTTTTCTCTGAAGATCTTCATGAAGGACGATGAAGACCTTAAAGGTAAGTTAGCCAGAAGTCTTCATTCAGTGTATAGTTTTTGACTGCCAAAAATCAACGATGTGAAGAGTGTTCCTGTTGGAGGCGGACATAAGGAACAAGATTTTTTTATGAGAATGGCATAGATTTTGTAATTGTGATTGGTGGGGGCTGGGAATGATGGGTGCTTTTGTGTTGCCCCTGGTGGGGAACCATTGTTCAGTTTTCCCCTAGGCAGTGTTTCTCCCTCTTGGATAAATTTTGTAAATATGCCTTGTAGCTTGTTTCATTAGATTGGCTTTAAAGGGTCTTTTAATTTAATTCTCTCTCTCTTTTTTTTTTTTTTTTTTCGAGATCTACATTCTGAATCTGACGTGATATGCTGTTACTTTTCAGTCGTTTCGGTTCTTTCTTTATTTTTACCATGATATTTATTCTGGAAAAAGAGAAGTTGCAGTTGATCAATTTCATTTATTTTAGAATCTTATTTTCTTATGTGTACGGGCTTGGATATATTGGTATAAATTGTCAGTTTATTATTTTAGCTACTAAGAGATATATATCTCTCTCTTTAACACGTATATACTTGAGTTTACAGCATGATATTGTAGTGACCCAAAAAGAGGGGTCTAGCGTTCCATAGAATCCCACATCGCCTAGGGAAGCACATGGGAATGTGTTTATAAGGAATAACCTCCCTTCAATGTGTAGAGGCCTTTTTCCTTATTGTTGTGTGCTTTAGAGGAGAACAAAACTGTGAGGGGTATGAGGCCCCAAAACGGACAATATCGCGAGGACGTGTGTGCCCGTAAGGGAGGTGGATTGTAGTAACCCAAAAAGGGGGTGAGATAACTCAATAAGTGGAATTCACTAACATTGGGGGTGTGGGAACAAACCTTTCAAATAAATAATCTTTACAACAATTTTATAACTTGTAACTCATCAATATTTATCATCAAATACTTCATATATATATAAAAACCAATATCTTTATATTGTGAGCCATCATAATACATACATCAATACAATCACATAAACAATTTCCTAGGCTTTTCTCATAGTCAACGTTTACGCCTCGTTGACAGAGTTGTGCTATCCCCTTTTTGGGACTGGAACCTCCTTTTCATCTCCTTTCTTGAGGATGGTTTCCTTGGAACCTAAAGGGTGCACTCCCTTGCTAAGGAGCTCCTTTTTGGATCCTTAATAGTATTCTCCCTTGCTAAGGAGCTATCAAATGTGCACTGTCCCCTTTTTAGGGACTGTCCCTTGCTAAGGACTAGCTGCAGTATAATTGTCCCTTGCTAAGGACTAGATACCATACTGAGCTTCTATTCACGACTTGCCATAGGTTTCCAAAACACATTCAATATGCTCACAAAAATAATCCATTCATAATTCTCAAAAATATAAAGATATGTACACACATACAAGTTTAACTAAATTTAGGTTATCCCACAAGTTTTTCATAAAACAAATAGTAAACGTGTACATCAACCATTTATAAAATATCAATTTATATATAGAATATCAACATAATTTTGATATAAAATAGTTTAACAAATCGACATTGTTTTGGGAAAACCCCAAAAATTAGTAAACACCACTTACCTCTTAATTGCAAAAATAAAAGAAATCAACCTCCCTTGAATCACAACAATTCAGTAGAATTAGAACCTAGCAATATAAAAAAAAATAGGTTCATCAATACACAATTTCCCACTTAAAAATCTATTTTCACACTTAAACAGTTTTATCTTAGACAATATTGATATATCTAAAATTCTCCCTTTATTCACCTAACTATCCAATTTACTATTGAAAGCCACGTATTGCCTTAATTTGTTGCTTAGCATTCCCTCTTGATGCATTGGTTGTCCATTGACTGTAACATTATATATATAAATATATATATATTCAACTTAACATTGAAGGCCACGTGAGATTGCTTTAATCTATCAATCTAGTGCTAGAATGCTCTCTTGAAGCCGCTGGACATCTACTGACCTTAATATTATATATATATATATATATATATATATATACACACATATATATATCAATCTAACATGGAAAGCCACGTACAAGCCTTATATCAATCTAGTTGCCTATTGTCTCTTTAATGCCGCTGGACAAGGATTTAGACAATAATAGAAGTGTGATGGTTGATCGGTCAACCATTGAGGCTATGTAAACAATTGCTATTATAACATTATAATCATCAACCCAAAGACCCGAAATCTAGTACATGGTTGAACTAGTGTGAATGCATAATAACCGGTCAACAATTGAGGCTTAGTGTGAATGCAATAACCATAAGCACTCTTTTCACTTTAACATGGTGACCAAGTCCAAACCTATTACTCTATTTGGCTCAATATCAAGGTTTGTGTTCGTTCCTGACATATAGACCAAATCTTTATCTAATATAATACAATTGTAGGAGTCCTATTTCCATTGATATAGTCATAGAAACCATACCTGTAGTCTCTTCTCACAGCCACAGTGACGGAAGGCAAAGTTTCAGTAGTCGGCTGAAGCGAAAAGGAATCCCATCAGCAATTACACGTGTGATTTAAGAGAGAAAGGCTAGGGTTATTAAGGCCTATATATTTACTTATGCCACTTCACTTGGACTTCATATTCCATAGTATTTATTTTATTTTTTATATCTTAGGCCCAATTCAATTTAATCCATTTAATTATGGGCCTCCTTATAATTTTTTTTAATTAATTAAATTGGAGTAAAAAATTATGGGGTGTTACAGATATAGTGTTAATGAATTGCAGGGACGAACACAGGATTTTAAGTTGGGGGGGGGGGGGGGGGAGATAAGCGAAAAAAAAAAATTTAAATACGCATCCATATAATATTAATAAACTATCAACCAAGACAAATACCAAAAAATCATTGTTTCTTAATATATTAAGATACAATCATCTACTAACAAAAACAAAAGACATGAAACAATAATATTTCTTTATACAATCATCTATGAAAAGGGAACTCGGCGCTCTTTCAAATCTTCAAAATCATCTACGATTGAATCCAAACTAAATGTCGAAACTATATCCTTTTCAATGTATAACATCAAAGAGTCTGTCAAAAAATCATCTTCCATTGGGTTGTCTCCATCTTTTTGACACTGACCCACTAACCTAAAGAATCCACCACCAACACTAAATTTATTCCCTACACTACTAACAAGAACTTTTCTTTAAGTTTTTAACTTTACTTTTTTTTTTCCTGCTACTTGCCTGTTGCCCAACCTCACTTGTCCCTATTATGCCCAACTAACAGTTAACAAAGGAAAAAAAAACTAATCTTAAATCTCTACAAACTCTACTCTCTGTCTCTTTGTCTCTCTCTATCTCTCTTATCTATATAAACAAGAGAGAGAGTCACAATTCACAAACACAAACAAAGTCACAAAGCCAAAAAGCCAAAAAAAAAAATTTCCACAGGCAGCAACACAGATTCAAATATTCAATTCACAATCACCAACATTTAGTTCATCACTCATCATCAGTAAAAACACAATCATGAAACACCACAAGTCCACAAGGCAATCTCAGATTCTCAGATCACAAAGTCACAAACATTTTATTAGGTTTTGAACTTTGAAGTTGAAGGAAAAGATAAGAGTAAATACCTGAACTGTGAAGGTTGGAGCGACGAAGCTAGGCTGAGCAGATCGAGCAACCGGCGTGGGCGGTGGCAAGTGGGTCTCGTGACTCTCGCCGGTGTGGGTACTAGAAAATCAGAAAATGGGTGACTGGGTGAGTCTCAGTTTCAGATGGCGTCGTCGGCGTGGGTGAGTGGACTGGAGTTGCCGGTGTGGGTCTCGGCTCTCGCCGGCGTGGGTATCAACGGCCAAATGGGTGAGTGGAGGCTGGAGGGAGTGGATCAAGCAACCAAAGGTGTGGTGTGGGTCTCGGCAGCGTGGGCTGTGCCGCGGTGGGTCTCTCAGTCTCTCCCTTTCCTCTCTCTCTTTTTTTTTTTTTTCACTCTTTTTTCCTTCGTGTTTTTGCTCTGTGTGGTGTTTGGTGTTTTTGCTCTGTGTGTGGTGTTTTTGCTCTTTGAAGGCTGTGTTGCTTTTTTTTTTTTTTTTTTTTACATGGACTGGCTAGAAAATGGGCTGGGGTCTGGCCGAAAAATGGGCTGGGGGGTTCAAGATTTTGGGAGGGGGGCCTGAGCAAAAAACATAGGGGGGCCCAACAATATATATATATATTTTTTTTTGAAATATTTACTTGCTCAAAAAAAAAAATTTTGGGCCCAGGGGGGGCCCGGGCCCCCTTTGGGCTCAACGTGGGTCCGTCCCTGATGAATTGTCAGTTTATTATTTTAGTTAGTAAGATATATATATATCTCTCTCTAACACGTATATACTTGAGTTTACAGCATGATATAGTGTTAATGGTAACAAAATCAATAACTTATTTTACCTGGTCAAGCCTGGTTGTCTCTGTCTTGCCCTTTGTTCTCTATATATGGTACACATTTTTCATAATCCTAACCTACTGAGGTGACGTTATGGTCCAAATGCACAAGAAACTAACCTAAAGGGCAAAACTAAATGTTTCTAAATCGATCCATACGAAACTGGTATAACCTACAATCCTATTTTCAGTAAAGTTTGTATGACAATCCTAATTCCATGCATAACGATCCTCCTTCTAAAACCCCACGTCCCACCCATCAATTGCTCCATTCCTTAAAGTATCCTCTTTGCTTTACTCCAAGAGAACATTTTTTGCTCCATTCCTTATAGTATCCTCCTTTGTCTCTCCTCTTTGCTTTCTCCAAGAGAAAGGACAATGGAAGTCATGAACCACATTCTCCTCTTCATCTCCCTTTCTTCCCTTCTCCTCTCAGCAAATGCTGTTTGCGTACCTCGCAAGCACAGCGACTTTGCAGTCTCCACCAATCCATCCTCAGCCCCCGCCTTGCATCATGCAGATGTCTCAGCTGCGTTGGGTGTCTCCGGTTCAGTTGAAGCTAAATTGCCCCATGCAGATGTCTCAGCTGAAGTTAAATTGCCTCATGCAGATGTCTCAGCTGCAGCGGGTGTCTCTGGTTCAGTTGAAGCTAAAGTGTCCGGTTCATTCTCCCCCATTTTGCACACTCCACCAACTGCAAATATTAATCCTGCAGTCCACAAAGTTTGTGGCATAACTAAAGACCCTGTCGTTTGTGCCACCATCATCATTCCATTCCTTAGTGGAGAGTTTGACCCAGCTTCCATCCTCGTGTCCGAGATTCAAGCAGCTATAAGCTTCACCAATAAAACCATTGCTAAGGCAAACGAACTTGCTACACACCATTCCACATCCAACTTCGAGTCCCAGTGCATAGAACAATGCCAAGAAAACTACGACAGTGCCCTCAACAATTTTCAAGCTGCCTTGGTCGCCATTAAAGCCCATGATGCTGGCCGTTTAAATAGTGTGCTTAGTGCTGCTATTACTGATGCTGACACTTGTAATGATGGTTTTAGCGATGCTGGGATACCCGGGTCACTTTTGGGTGAGGCCAATGCCTACATTCATTTGTTGGGTGCCATTTGCTTGGACATATCTACGTTGCTCCATTAAGCCAATTTATCAGGAGATCGTGTTGTTCTATTGCTGGTCATTCATTATTTATGGCTTATGTAGTTATGTTTGTTCTTATCATTGTGCTACCTAAGAAGGAGAATTATATTGGTAAATGAATACTTTAATATAATCTTCCTATTGATAGTACTACTTTAAGGTTGTTGTAGACTAGTAGTGTTGCTTGGTTTCTTTGATGGTAATCAAAATCCATGTTCGTGGAATTGCACATGTTTGCTTAGCTGCATTATAGCAAAGATTAAACGAAGGCCTAGCACGCCCAAGCTACGAGATGGAGTAATCATTAGTTATATCATCGCCGTAAACACTATTTTTAGTTTTATATTTTAAAATCTAATCCATCCATATTGAATATGTGAAAATCTCCCCTTTCAAAAGTGGTTTTTCATAATTAACACTACAATTTTCTAAGTGGGCGCAATATAAAAAAGAAAAAAAAAAAATCAGATCTTTTGAAAATGATAATCTGTTGTATAAAGTTATAAACCTGTGTCTTGTGTCGTCTTAAAAGAAGGAAAGGTACATTTTAAGGCTCCCAAAGCGTATTTAGTAGAAAATAGAGGGATACGGTTTAGTTTCAATGCTTTAGCGAATTGGAGTTAACACAGTAAGGGTATATGTTCAATTTTTGTCACATGTCGTGTTGGCTCTAGTGCACTAGAGTTAACCCTTACCCAAAATAGAAATGGCTAAACCATTTAAGGTTAAAGTTGAAATTTAGAAGTTTACCATAAAACTCTTTAGTGAACTATTTCACCATTGAATAAAATTAATAAATTGACATAAATACTCTTATTTTTTTCAAAATGACACTTAATGACCCCATTCTAAGAGAGTGTGCATTAATAGATAATATATATATATATATATATATATATATATATATATATATATATATATATATAATAGGGAAATGCTAACAAGTGCCCTTAGGGCACTCGTTAATAATCCATTTAAAGAAAATTTTTATAGGAAATGAAAAAAAAGTAATTAATGTTTTGACAGCTTTTTTCATTTCCCATAAAACTGGTATCAAAACTTTCCTAACATGGATTATTAATGAGTTCCCTTAGGGCACTTGTTAGCATGACCCTATATAATAATAGGTGAAACTGAGAGAAACTTAAATTAGAATTCCAAATTAGAGTTCCAATTTTGCGCCATGTGTCCTAAATTATTTATTCTTAAAGAGTTTTATTTATTAATTTTAGAATCAAATGTGGGACCACATCATAAATATTTATCTAAGTGAGTTATTAAGTACAAAAATCAAAGAATCTAAAATAAATGAATCGCAAAAAAAAAAAAAAAAAAAAAAAAAGGCGTTTCACAATAATTTAAAAAAAAAAAAACATGGGCAATTTACATTTTATACCTAATAATATCCTTACAATTTTTTTTAAAGAGTTAACAAAACATAAAAATGACTATCAATGGTATTTAAATTATATATATAGGTGTAGGGATGACAGGCCCAAAAATGTATATTGGGCCATGGGCCCTATCCGAAGACACTTAATAATCCGAAGATGGGTAAATGTTATCGTGAAAAGGTGCACTAGTGAATGAAGAAAAGGGTCTGGTCATGAGGGTCCAGGAAGGAGGTCTGAGGACAAATGCCACCTCGGCTTAACAGAGCAGAGGTCAGAAGGGTGGGCCTGCACCTAAAAGCAGCGTTCTGGGCGGTTCTAATGGTAAGGACGAGCATCAGGAAGGGATAAGACAATGTGAAAGTAAGAAATATCTTAGGGAAAGCTGCTGCCACCACATTGAATGCTCTGTAGCTAACTTTCTGGCTGCATTAATGTGGAAGTGATACCTGAACAGCGATATTCAATCTTACAGCTACCTCTAGAAAAATTTCAGGAAGGTGTTGATGAGACAAGGATAGAAGTTAGACATCTGATCAACACGTGGATGGCTGAGATGGAGCGAAGAAGGGTAATATAAAGAAGAAGAATCCCATTGTAGAAGGGGATTGGAGAATTTGTAAAGGAAACACTGTAACATTGAGAACTGAAATTGTACTCAAGTCTAAGAATAATATAATCCAGAACTACTCTCATCGGACTTAGCCGAGGAAGAATTTCTTTGCAAAAACTTGTTTTCCTTTGTCTTTTCCTTGCTTTCTTACCATCTTTAGTCCATTGTGAACGCTGTCCAATTCATTGAAATCTAGTTTTTAGCCCACTCTCTACAAATTCTTTGTATTAGGCTCTTTGGTTCTTAATCCTTTTACTTTTTGGGCTTAGGATCCAAAACCTGCCCTTGCAATTGGCGCCGTCTGTGGGAAACTTGAGCTTTGGTAAGTTCAACGTCTAGCTATGGTGGGTTTAGGGCTAAACCAGGAGGAGTCTGTTGGTTCCCAGCGCCAAGACCAGTTCCTCAATCTTGAGCGAAGAAGGGACTGGGAGGTTAGCATGCATACCACGCATACTAGTAGGAGTTAGTCTCGAAGTGGGAGTCACCTCTCCCATGAAGAGAATACTAGAAGTATGTAGCTCGAGATTGACAGCTTGCGAAGGAGGCTGAGCCGCGAGCGACGGAGAAGGACTCCTTCAAATTCTGACCCTTCTTCTAATGATGATAGAGATGGCAGTTACAGGCCCAAGTTAAGGACTCCCCTTAGTGAGTTTTTTTTGTGTGATAAGGATCACCATTATAAGCGCAGAAATAAGAGCCCGTCTCGTAAAGGTCTAGAAAACGATGCTATGTGTAGGGCGTTGAAACAAATTTTCAAATCACCTTTTACACGCCGAATTGAAGGAGGAAAACTTTCTCGATGGTTTACTCAGCCAACATTCACCATGTACAATGGATAAACAGACCCTGTGGAGCATGTGAGCCACTTTAACCAGAGAATGGTTATTCACTCCAAGAATGAGACCTTGATGTGCAAGGTGTTCCCATCTAGTTTAGGGCCTGTAGTGATGAGATGGCTTGATGGCCTGGGTGAAGGCTTTATTAATTCCTTTAAAGAGTTTACTCGGGCATTTGGAGCTCATTTTGTTACTTTCAGCAAAGTTCCTTGGCCCTTGGACTCTTTGTTGTCTATGACCATGCGAGAGGGGGAGACCCTGAAAACATACTCTAACAGATACTGGGAGATGTTCAATGAGATCAATGGGAATTTCAATAATGTGGCCATAAGGACTTTCAAGGTCGGCCTACCTATAGAGCATGATTTGAGAAATTTTTTGACAAGGAAGCCTGTTAGGAGTGTGCGTTAGCTCATGGATCGTATTGACGAGTATAAGCGGGTCAAAGAGGATCAACAGCAAGGAAAGGGAAAAGCTAAGGTGGTCCCCCTAGGATCGGAGGGATTTCAGGTCAGACAGGTATAATAACAACCGACCTCGGAAAGATTCTGCTGGGCATTTTGGCTCAACTACTGCTCAATTGGTTAGCATTGTATTCTGAGAACTCGTGTACCAGATTTTAGGAAAAATTAAGAACAAGCCATGCTTTAGGTGGCCAAATAAGATGAGGGGAGACCCCACGAAATGCAACTAGAGCCTTCATTGCCAATACCACCAGGAATAAGGGCACAGTATAGAAGATTGCAGGACGTTGTGGAGTTATTTGGAGTAATTGGTTAAGATGGGTAGGCTAAAGCATTTCCTATATCAACCTAACAGACAGGGTGGTCAAGCAGGGTCGGGGGCTCAGAAAGATGCTTCTACGAGATCACCTTTAAGTACAATTAATGTCATTTTTGTTGCTCCGGGAAGGATTGGTTCTCAGCCATCTAGGGTGATGTCTATAGCTCGGCCATTTGCAGAGGGCTCGGCCCTTGTTCCGAAGAAGAGTAGAGTGGAAGTCTAGCAGACTTTGAGCTTTTTGGATGAGGATAAGGTTGGAACCTTGCAGCCATATGATGATGCCCTGGTGGTAACCTTCAGGATAGGTGGGTATGATGTGAAGAGGGTGTTGGTAGATTAAGACAGTGGCGCAGAGATCATGTACCCTAACCTATTTAAGGGGCTGAAGCTGAGGTCCTAGGACCTAGCCTGCTATGATTCCCCTCTAATAGGGTTTGACGAGAAGATTGTCTTTCCAAAAGGCCAAATGACTATCTGTTCAGGCAGGGACAAAGGTCGTGGAGGTGAACTTCATCGTGGTAGATGCTTACTCCCTTTATACTGCTATTATGGCAAGACCTTGGCTTCATGACATGGGAGCCGTATCTTCCACCCTGCACCTGAAAGTGAAGTATCCTTCTAGAACCAGGTTGAGGAGCTAGTTGGGAGCTAGTCTATGGCTAGGTAGTGCTTGGTGGCTACAATTAGACATCAGAATGGGGTTGAGTCCTCAGCCTCTGCTGAACAGGGTTTATAGCAATCAACGATGCCAGTGTTGTCCACAGATGTGGTGATAGAAGGGGCAAAGCGTGAGGAATTAAAAAAAGTTATTGTTGGTGATGATAAGAAGAAATTTTTCCAAGTTAGAGTCCAGCTGCCTCCTCGGGAGAAGGAAGAGTTGATAGTTTTTCTTAGGGAAAATATGGATGTATTTATGTGGGATGCTTACAAGGCTCCTGGGGTGGATCCAAATTTCATTTGTCATCACCTAAACGTCAATTCCTCTATCATCCCCAAAAGGCAACCACCTCGACGCTCATCTAAGGAACATTCTGATCTTTCAAAGAGGAGGTGGCTAAGCTTAAGAGGGCTGGGGCCATAAAGGGGGTTTATTTTTTATTTTTTATTTTTTTATCCTGAGTGGTTGGCCAACACAGTGGTGGTGAGGAAGAAAAGTGGGAAGTGGCGAGAATGTGTAGACTTCATGGATTTAAATAAAGCTTGCCCAAAGGATCCCTTCCTCATGCCTCGAATAGATCAATTGGTGGATGCAATTGTAGGCCATCCTTGGATGAGTTTCTTAGATGCCTTTCAGGGCTATCTTCAAATACCGCTAGCTTTGGACGATCAGGAGAAGACTGCTTTTGTTACACACACTGGGAATTATCACTACAAAGTGATACCTTTTGGATTGAAGAATGTAGGGTCTACTTATCAAAGAATGATGACCAGGATGTTTGAGCCTTAGTTAGGTAAAAATATTGAGATTTATATAGATGATATGGTGGTAAAGAGCAAAGTGGATTCTGAGCATGTAGATGACCTCAAGAGTATTTTTGAAATACTGAGAAAACACAAATTACGCCTTAATGCTTCTAAGTGTTCTTTTGGCGTCGGCTCTGGAAAATTTCTAGGTTATATGTTCCTCCATCATGAAAATGAAGTTGACCTTAATCAGATTAGAGCAATTAACAATCTACAACCTCCTTGGAATCCCAAAGAGGTCCAGAAGTTGACAAACATGACTGCTGCGTTGAATTGATTCATTTCTTGGTCAGCCGATATATGTAGGCCCTTAAACTAGTTGTTACATAAGTGGAAAGGATTCGAGTAAACCGAAGAATGTTTCTCAGCCTTCCAGCAGTTGAAGGAATATCTTTCTCGACCACCAATTATGTCCAGGCCCGAGGAGGAGGAGGTTCCATTTGCTTACATTGCTGTAGCCTCTCATGCGGTGAGTCTGGTACTGATATGAGTTGATGATGGGGTACAAAGACTCGTTTATTATGTGAGCAAATCATTGCATGAGGTAAAGGTTCATTATTTGCCATTGGAGAAGGCCACCTTGGCAGTGGTACATGCTACACGGAAGCTCCCTCATTACTTCCAGGCTCACACCATTGTGGTTCTTATCCAACTCCCTCTTCAATCACTGCTTCGAAAAACTGATTACACGGGGAGGATTGCAAAATGTGCAATGATCCTAGGAGCTTTTGATATTAAGTATATGCCTCGCACCTCGATAAAGGGTGAGGTCCTTGCAAATTTGGTGGCTGAGTTTGCTAAGCCTCCGGTGGAAGAAAATGGCGAGAAACAAAACATGGATGAAAAATCAGTCGAGGTGATCTCCTCACGGGAACTTCTATCTTAGAAGGTACATGTTGATGAGGCATCAAATCAACGGGGATCTGGAGTGGGGCTAGTTGTAGTATCCCCTGAAAGGATTATTATTGAGAAATCCCTAAAGCTGGGTTTATTGGCCACGAACAATGAGGCCGAGTATGAGGCTCTATTGGTAGGAATGGATATGGTTTAGAAAATGGGAGGAAAAACAGTGGAGGTATTTTCAGATTCGAGGTTGGTTGTAGGCTAGGTGAAGAGAAAGTTGGAGGTCAAGGATGTGAGAATGCAAGAGTATTTGAACCAGGTTAGACACTTGCAATCAGGGTTTGAGTCTTTCACCCTACAATAAATCCTTAGGAGCCAAAATACACTTGCTGATTTTCTTGCCACTTTTGCAACCTCCTCGGCGCAGAGCTTATCTTGGGTTATCCTTGTTGAGGACTTATGTAAACCTACTGAAATAAAGAGGGAGAAGGTCCAGATTCATCAAATTAGAGTGAGACCTAGTTGGATGGATTCTATTGTTCTATTCCTTAAGGAGGATATCTTACCCGAGGAGAGGGCCGAGGTTGACAAAGTGTGAAGAAAGGTTCCTCGATTTTGGCTATCCGAAGATCAAAAATTGTATAAGCGCTCTTTTTCTAGGCCATATTTGTTATGCATCCATCGTGAAGCAGAAGAGCCACTCTTGGAAGAGTTACATGAAGGGATTTATGGAAGTCATATGGGAGGCAGATCCTTGTCTCACAGAGACCTCACTCAGGGATATTGGTGGCTGAATATGCAAAAGGAAGCACAAGAATATGCGAAGAAGTGCGACCAATTCAGAAGTTTGCTCCAAACATTCACCAGCCGGGGGGCGTTTTTAATCATCTGTCTAGTTCTTAACCTTTTTGCTCAATAGGGCTTGGACATTGTAGGGCCATTCCCTAAAGCAACAGGAAATAGGAAATGGCTTTTGGTCGGCATTGATTACTTCACCAAGTGGGTTGAAGTTGAGCCACTGACAAACATCAGGGATGTGGATCCCAAGAGATATGTGTGAAAGAATATTGTCACTTGATTTGGGATTCCTCATACCCTCATCTCAGACAACGGACTTCAGTTTGATAGGAAAACTTTCAGAAAGTACTGTTGCGAATTGGGTATCAAGAATAGGTATTCAATTTCGGCTTATCCACAAGGGAATGGATAGGCCGAGGCTGTCAACAAAGTCATTGTGGATAGACTTAAAAAGAGGTTGGACAATGCAACGAGTAAATAGGTGGAAGAGTTGCCACACGTTCTCTGGACTTATCGAACTACCCCTTGTAGGTTAATAGGGGAAACCCCTATTTTCAATGACTTATGGGGCCGAAGCTGTAATTCCTTTGGAGACTGAATTCCCAATGCTAAGGACAAGCTTGTTCACTCCGTACAGCAATGACGGATTATTAGAGAAGAGCTTGGATTTGATTGATAAGCGAAGAGAAAATGCCATGGTTCAGTTGGCGTATTATTAGCAGAAGCTCAAGCAGGGGTACGACTCAAATGTGAGGTTAAGACCATTAGCTCCTGGAGACTTGGTATTAAGAAAGGTTTCGGGTACTGCAAAGAACCTAGTATTAGGAAGGGCCATACCGTATCACCTTGGTGGCTGGTATAGGTGCATATTTCCTAGAAGATCTTGATGAAAAGGTTGTACCATGCCCCTGTAATGTAAATAACTTGCGAATGTATTATTATTAATGAAAGACACTTCTACCATGTTTTTATTTATGACATTATGTGTTACGTTGGTTATCTGCTTTAAGTATTAAACAGAACCTTGGTCATGCTTGGCTCTTCAGATCACATACCTTGGGTAAATTAATGCTTCTTATTATCTGCCTAAGTATTAAACGGAACCTTGGTCATGCCTGACTCCTCGGACCACATACCTTGGGTAAATTAATACTTCTTATTATCTGCCTAAGTATTAAACATAACATTGGTTATGCCTGGCTCCTTGGACCACATACCTTGGGTAAATTAATACTTCTTATTATCTACCTAAGTATTAAACAGAACCTTGGTCATGCTTAGTTCCTCGGACCACATGCCTTGGGTAAATTAATACTTTTCGCTGCTTGTTTCAATATTAAACAGAACCTTGGTCATGCCTGGCTCCTCGGACCATATACCTTGGGTAAATTAATATTCCTTATTGTTTGTTTGAATATTAAACAGAACCTTGGTCATGCCTGGCTCCATAGACCATATACCCTGGGTAAATTAATACTTCCTAAATAAGTATTCACGTGTTAAACAGAACCTAGGTCAACTTTGGTTCCTCAGACCATATGCCTTGGGTAAGTTAGCAATATTCAGCACCTCTCTAGGTGTTGAACTGAACCTTAGTCATATTTTTGGTTCCTCAGACCACCTACTATGGGTAAATTAACACCTATCTTTATTTTGGTGTGCTGTCAAGTGGATGAGTAGGTAAAACTGTAAGTAAATACATGGTTCACCATTATTTAATGTTAAAAGGAAGAGCCTAAAGCATGTTTGGTAATCTAAGCAGCTTGTTTCAAGCATGTCAATTATGTTTTTGAAGTTGAAATTACTCCTTATTAAAGATTATAGACCTGGAAGTTTTAGTCTATCTTGTTATTGATGATGCAAAGTGTAGCAACTATACTATCACTTGTACAGATAATTGTTGAAATCAAGGGTGTAGATATATCTCAACTTAAATGGAGTTGTGTCTCATTTCTATATCAATTAAGTGCAAGTTAAAGCAAATGTTATATCAAAATTTACACAAGTACTAGGAATATAAAATAAAGCTTATAATTGTCATTAAGTTGAGCCTCAGAAAAGGCAAAATAATTACAACTTTGAAAATTTAAACAGTCATTACATAAAAGAAAAAACACTACAAAATGTATCTAAGCACTACTTAGTCTTCAAAGGGGGGTTGTCTTTTCTTGTGGCCTTGGATTTGGCAGTTTCAGTTGCTATGGAGGCTGGATCTTTGCCCTTGGGATCCTCATTGGCAGGAACTGGAAGGGTAGCCAGAACAATCTTAAGGCTCTGAGAGGCCTTTTTACCCTTAGAAGGGTCTTTGGGCGCAGCTGGGGGCTTGGCAGCTTCAGGGACCGCTCTTGTGGTTATATCTTTCTCCTTCTCAGTGGCCTTGGATTGCTCTGCTTCCTTAGGAGGACTGCTGGAAGAGGAGAGGACCTTGGCAGGGCTGCCCTTATCACTATCTGCCTCTTGGGAGACAGTGTCAGCCTTGGGGCCCGAGGAACTTGAGGTGTGGATTGCAGGAGGATAATAGACATTCTCTGCTCTTTTAAGGGCAGAGGAGGCCTCAACCCTAGCTTGTTTAAGGGCCTCATTCCACACTTGGAGGCAGTATGTTCTACACACCTCCGAAACCTCAGCCCTTAGTACTTCCTCGGTCTTTGTGACCCCCACATCATATCCATCTTGTTTAGCTTGGTCCCAGGCCTTCTCAGCCTTTTCCAGCTTCTTCTTCAGGACCCCAATCTGTTCCTTGGCCACAGATAGTTGATCCTTTGTCTGGTGGAGCTGCTTGCGTTGAGTCTCAGCCTGTTTCTCTGCTTTATGCAAAGCAACCTCGACACATTTCCTTCCTCGATCAACCTCGGTCAGTTGGCTGTTCAGCTTCTGGATCCTCTTTTCGGCCAGGGAAAAGGCCTCCATGGCAGAAATTCGCCTCCCCTTTTCCTCTTTCATCTGTCGGTGGGATTTGGTCACCAGCTCCTCGGCCATATGCGCTAACTGAACAGCCTGCAAAGGAAGTGGTACAGTAATGAAGAAAAGCAATTAGAGCCATAAGTGTAAATATATATATATATATATATATATATAAAAATTTGTATATGGGAAAAAGTCATACAACACTAACTAGTGCAAGGTCCCTTTTAAGACTCAGAAACACCTTGTGTTTCTTCATGGCCCTTAAGTTGGCAATATCTCCTGGCAGCAGCAGAGCCTGCTCCATGGCGTCTGCCATGTATCCAGGTCTCCTTTGCTGGAAGTCCCATATTGAGGCGTTTGACGGGAGAGGAGCTCCATTTAGAACTAATGGAGTAGTCTAAGCTTGGACCTTAGAGGAGTGGTCACGCCCTCTGTCCACTATGGATCCCTCATTGGAGGACCTCGTCTGGCCAGTCTTGGCCACTTTGGTCCTCTTCTGTGGCTCAGTGTCTTTGGTGGGAAGACCCCTCTCCTCCTCCATGGCTTCCCTGCCCTTAAGGGCCCACTTTTTCTTCTTGTCAACCTGGTCAGCTTAAGAGGTTTAGGAAGGTGGAGGAGTAAGGGGTTTGGTTTAAATAGCCACCTCGGGTGCATTACTCCCCGTATGGGACTTGTCTTAGCTTTGTGTTGTATTATCATTGCGTCAGGAACGCTTGTAGCTTCTTGAATGCTATTTACTTGGGCAGAAGGAAGATGGCGAAAGTCACCAACTAGAGGCTCTAGGGATTGGGGCTGGTTGAAAACCTCAAACTCATCCTCAGAGTCTAAAACTTCAACTACTTACTCCTCCTCCTTAACTATTAGTGGGGAAGGGGTTGCCTCTTCCTTGGCTGTCCGCTAAAAAGGCAGTTTAACTTGCTGTACACCCATCGGAACGGGGCCAATGACAAGGAAGCCAGGGATTGCCACGTTGATTTGATGTAAATGTGGGTCCCTCGCCTTGATCACACACTTGGGTGCCTGGAAGCTGGACGAGATCGGGTTGTAAACTAAGCAAGTGAGTTTTGTGGCTCGTGTTTGTGATGAGTAAGATTAAGTAATCTCTTGTACTTAACACTCGTATCACTCTTTTTGACGAGAAGGACTAGAAAATCCTAAGAGAAAGGCATAAATAACCATCTCACCATTGTTGTCCACCAATCATGAAATGAAATTTGTATGCTTTGGCATCGTAAAAGTGCAATGTCAAATGCCTAACATCATTGGGTATTTCTTTTCTATTTATTATATGGTCATGCGTGGTTTTCTTAAAAGAAAAAGATGCAAAGAAAAATAAAAAGCAAAAAGAATCAAAATGCTTTATATATGGTTGCAAGCGTGTATTCTAGGAGATGTGGGAGTTATAAGCTGTACCTCGAAAATGATAGTCCCTATCAAACAGTTATAATTGTGTGTGAGTTAAAATGATTTTCTCATATCTCAAATCATCATAACATGTAGACACTTATGCAATCTTGCGATGTTTCTCACACGCAACACGCATAATTCTTTGCTACTTTTGATACATGTGCAGGTACAATGTGATTTCGCCATCACAAGGAATACATGTGTTAATGTATGCTCACTAAACTGTCTTAACTTGTTTTTGAAATGTAAAATTGGTTAGACTTGTTTAGTGTGTGTGTGTTTTGGATCCATGTGCTTGACATTTTTTCTTGTTGAGAGTTGATTTTGAGAGCTTAAAATGTTGTTTGGATCTTTGGTTGTATAGCATGCTTGGTTGCATTTATAGCTGTGTTTTTCTTTTCTTGAAAAACTGTTTTTAAGCAATCTCGACAGCTGCTAGACACCTGTTGACAGCTAGGCTATCTATCGACCCCTTTCAGCTGCTTTTTATCACATTCTCGGTAGCTTCTCGATCCATCGAGATCCTTTTGCTGTGGACACCTCTCGACAGATCTTCGATAGCTTTTTCACGCATTTTAAATCTCAACACCTCTTAATCTGTCGAGCTTTATGGTTTTTCTATATAAAGGATTTACACGATTTTTAGTTCACTTCTCCCTGATCTCTCTCAATAGAATCTATCTCTTCACCACCCAAACACCCTCTTCTCTCTCAAAACTTCCAACCCACGTGATTTTCAGCCTTTTCTTGTCTCAAATCACTTGGTATGATCTCTCTATCTCTCATTCTTCATGCATTTCATGCATTTAGATCTAGGTTTTGGGTTTTTGAAAATTTTTTGGGGTTTTTCAAAATTGATGAAGTTTTTGTGAAATTTTTGGGATGGGCTTTGTGTAAATGATCCTAAATGTATATGCATTGCATCACATTTGCATTATAACAATGTTTCATGCATTTTAGATGTGTGTTTACTTTGTTGCAATGTTGTGTGCTGGTAGGTTTGGATTCGGCTGAGCCCATGATGGTTTTTAAGTTTACATGTCACATGTTCATGCATTTTCATGCATACGTACCTTTAATTCTTTATATTTTTTTATATTGTTTTGTTATTGCTTTTCTGATTGTCTCTCTTTCTCCCTCTCTCTCTTTCTTGTGTTAGTCTGCTTTATGGCACCCAAACGCAAATCCACTTCGTCCCAGAACCTTCTTCGTTCTGGGGCATCCACTTCGTCCCAGAACCTTCTTCGTTCTGGGGCATCCACTTCTTCTCCTGACCTTACTCCTTCTCACCTACGGTTCCGTGATGATAAAGCCCGAAAGGACTTTTCAGAGAAATTTTCTCGACAAGGCATTCATTTGGAACACTAAGTCATCCTATCGGATTTTTTCGATACTGACCTTCCCACTGTCATCCACAGTCGGGGTTAGGGGTCACTGTGTGACATCCAGGTCACTTGTCCTTCCGTGATCATACATGAGTTTTACTCTAATATGCATAGATTCGATACTTCTGTACCTCATTTTTTCTCTCGCGTTCGAGGTACGCGTGTCGTAATTACTCCAGATATTGTATGCGAGGTACTACACATTCCTAGGGTAGTGCATCCTGACTACCCTGACTGCGATCATTTGAGGATTATGTCCAAAGATGAACTCTTGTCTCTCTTTTATGAGACACCTTCATCTTCGGGTGATCGTCAAAACACCCCTTGCTTGGGCTTTGCCAAAGGTCTGAGATTCCTTAACATGGTGATGACATTCATTCTTCATCCTTTGTCTCACTATAACTCTATTACAGAGCCTCGTACTCGATTTTTGTTATCCCTCTTAAAGGATATTTCTATCGACTTTCCTTCTCACTTCATTCTATCCTTTATAGATATCTATAGGGATACGGTGACTCGTGATAAGCTCACTTTTCCTTCGGCTATCACGCGAATCCTTCGCCATTTTTTTTGTCTCCTTTCCCGAGTCTCCTCATTTCACGGTTATGAGTGCCATAGATGCTGCTACCGTTCGACAGAGCAAGGCACAGCTTAGACCGACACGGCCCTGGATAGAGATGGCGACTCCTCTAGCTTCTACCTCTCCATCCACCTCTGCTCCTTCATCTTCTGCGGGTGGAGTGACTCTCGAGGCCATCATGGCATAGCTTGTGCGCATGGATGCTTGCCTTGACACACTCAGTGATGAATTGTGTCAGGTAAACACCCGTGTTGGTTGTATCACACGACGATAGGCTATTATGGGTGGTTTCACTGTTGCTTCTTCTCCATTTCCACTGGCTTCCAAGGATGAGAGTGATGATGGCTCTGGCAGTGATGATGCTGATGAGGACGATGGCGTTAGCTCGCCCAATGATGATGAGATGTCTACTTGATGTACTTACCCTTTGTCACTTGTGACAAAAAGGGGGAGTAGTTTTGATGTGAGAGTAGTCATATACATAAGGAGAGGATTAGCATATGAGATTTTTGTGATAGAGGGAATGTCTATGAGGGATGTAGTAAGGTTTTTATGTATTTTTTTTCTTTTCTTTCTTTTACATTTACCTCATATATATTGGTCTTGTGACCATTTGACATACATTGTACTTATATTTGGGTTTATATATATTGATGTATGTTATTCACCTATCTTTATATATGTTGTTTCTTTTCTCTCTTTATGCACATGATTCTTATATATTAATGCAACCTATTATTTCTGTTTCACACTAAGATGATGTGATAAGTTTTGTTTAAAGTGTTTCAGAAATACAGGTTGTCAAAGTCTTCTTGCCATAAACTCTCTTCTTGCAAAGTTTTTCAAGAGTTTGTGTTAGGATAGATTTTATTGTATTCAACAAATGAGTATGAGTTCTGATAATTCCTCAGAAGATTAGTGGGCTGAAATTCACGGGTGCTAACAATCAAAGGGGCGTTGGCGAATACTGCAAGAACAAAGAAAAAATCAAAGGAGACCGGTGGAGGCCAACCAAAAAACCTCCGATGGCGAAGTCAGTATTTTGTGTAATTCCAAATATATTGGAAGAAAGAACTGAATACCTTTTCCTCTCGTGTAGAATGCTTATATAGTGTTTATAAGTAGTTATTTCTTTGATGTAACTTCCCCCATTGTTGCGGAGTTCAGAAAGTTTGGAGATAACTTCCATAACTGCCATGGAAGTTATATTTTTTGGCTCTAATTTCTTTAACCGTTGCTGACAACAATTCGTAATGAACAATAATGACCTTACCTAGGTCGAGATTGCTCAAGACGAGCTCTCCAGGACAACCTTTCCAAGGACGAGAATCTTATGCGCGCGCTGCGTTGTGTGGACGAGCCTCATGGACGAACTTGGAGAGTTGTGTGGACGAGCTTCATGGACGAATTTGGAGAGTTGTCCCATCAGTTGCCCCCTTGTCCATGAGTCGTCCAAAGAGATGCAAGATGTGTGTGTTAGCTAAAGATTGGTGTGCCACGTGTCATGAGTTCATTAATGAAAAAATCTTGTCGATTGATTTAACCGAGGAGCATGCCACGTGTCTCTTGTTGATTGGCCATGTCGCTTCGGGTGCTAGGGTTTGTTCCCTATAAATAGTGGAATACCTCCGTTATCCTCTTCATTTCTGAAATTTCCCTCTTCATCCTTCCTCGTCCTAAATCTTCGTCTAGAAGCTTCTCGCGTCTATAGCTTTCCTTCATCCTAGATCCAGGTATTTTTCTTATCTTCGTCCTTAGTTTTTCTTTTAAGATGGCTAAGGTTATGCTTTCCTCGTCTAGTGATCGTGTGGATAAGGCCATAGACGAGTATAATGACGAGAGTAGTTACTATAGTTCTAGTAGCAGTAGTGATAGTAGTGGGGGGAATACCACGGATGAGGAGTATGTCTCTGGCGTCCCTGGGCTTCCTATGGAAGTTGTATAGGAAAAGCTTAGGAAGGCCTCAGGGTCTCAGGCTGGTACCTCGTCCTCTGTTCCTCCTTCTGGTCCTTTGGACAAAGAGGTCACTGTTTATAGTTACGCAGTAGATATTCCTTCCAGAACAGACGAGCAAAGACTTATAAATCTTAGGGAGTGGTACCAAATCCCAGGCGACGTTAACCCACGGTTGCCCATCCGAGGAGAATGATGTTGCAACCCTCATTTTGGAATAGGCGTCTATAAGGCTTATCTTTTGGGGGGTTTGAGATTTCCTTTAAATGCCTTTACTAGGGAGTTATTGATTAGGTTTGGTTTAGGAGTATGTCAATTCAATCCAAATGCGTGGAGATTAATCATCTCTATGCAAATTTTGTGGGGGGAAGTTTTTGGAAGGAACCGTCCTATTACTGTGGACGAGTTCCTTTATTGTCACAAACCTTCAGAAATACATCAATCCCCTGGCTTTCATCAATTGACGGCCAGGGGTAAAGACTGTAGATTGATAAAGTCCCTGGCCTCGTCTGACAGAAAATGGAAGACGGAATTTTTCTTCGTCTCTGGCTTCTGGGCTGGGAATCCTGTAGACGTTGGTCGGGATACGTTTGGTCATTATACTGGGGACCTAACGAACCTTCGTCCTGAGGGTAAGTTGCTACCCTTTTTCTTCTCTTTCCCTTCCTTTTTTCTGTATTCACGACTAATTTTTTGCTTGTTTCATTTCAGCTGTTAAACGACCTTCTTTGAGTAAACTCCATCGTGACTGCGTCCACAAGGCTCGTCTACATGCGGATAGGGACTTCCATTCCTTGGTCACGCTTAGACGACTTGCTAAGTGGGGATTGGGTCCTAACCCGTCTGACGAAGCGATTGCACACGAAGTTACAGTAAGAAGAAGTAAGTCTTAGGTTCCAAACATCCTTTACATTGTTTACTTTGTTTTAATTCTAAAAGTACTTTTTCTCTTTTTCTTTTTTTATTTTTTATTTTTAGGAATGGCAACAATGAAAGGAAACAAGGGAAAGGACGTGGCTGCTGAGGGGGATCGTCTTGAGATTGAATCTCAAGCTCGTCCTGCGATTGGGGAGAAGAGGAAGACTCTGCCTAAGAACCTGGATTTGAGAAATCTCCCTAGTCGAAGAGGTAAAAAGGCCAAGTCTAGCTCATCCCAGGTAGTCAAGCCTACCCTTCCTTCGTCCTAGCAGCCTATACATGTAGTCGATGTAGACTCGTCCATTCCAATTGAGACCACTCCGTCCAAGACTGTGTCAACCTCATCTCAGCCTTCTCGAACGGTCCCTTCAAATAGTATTGAAAATGAGGACCTGGCCTGGGAACGTTTCAAGAATGCTGTGTCTGACGAAGATATAAATGTTTGCTATGATATGTCCCTTAAGGATTTTGAACACTCTGGTGTTCACGACCTTTTCAAGGTAACACTCATACTTCGTCTTGACAAAAGATTTTCATTTTCCTTCTTTGTCTTTCTTCTTTTTTTTTTTTTTTTTTAACTTTTATTTGTTGTTGTGTTTCTTTTTTATAGGGCATGTCAAAGTTTATAGCAGCGTCTAGACAGGCCACAGGGTTGGACAAGACGAGGATCCTATTAGAGACGAGGATTCAGGAGTTGAAGGATGAGGCCAAGCAATGGGCTGAAGTGGCTGCCAAAACCACGGACGAGGTAAAGGAGTTGAAAACTTTGGTTGAGGGTTTGAAGGCCAGTGCTGCGAAGAAAGACGCTCGTCTTGAGGACCTTCAGAAAAAGAATGATGAGCATGGCATTCTCCTCTCCAAAGCGAAGGAAGATGCAGTGGCTGAGTTTAAAGTGTCCAAACAATATACTGATGTTTTGGACGCTAATTATGCAGCTGGGTTTGAAGATTTTAGAATGGAGGCTATGGAGAAGTTCCCTAATGTAGACTTCAGCTCCATTGTACTTAATCTGAATGCTGCTGCCACTAGTTCTGTCCTTCAGACTGGCTCTGAGGATGTTAATGTTGAGGACGATGCTACAACCCTGCCTCCTCAGGACGCCTCCAATGTTAATGCTCCCTCAACTTAAGAAAATTTTTTAATGTATTTTTATTTGGTCCGCCTTGTGACCTTTTTTACGTAATTCCAATACATTTACCTCGTCCATGGCTTTTAGGACGAGGTATTAAAACAATCATTTACTTACTTTAACAAGGGCTTTTGGACGTTGGATGTCTGCCCTTAAGTCAATGAATGAATGCTTGTTATGTTTTCCTTCTTCTTTGTATATGCATGGACGAGATTTTTCATTTCCATGTACAAAATTTCATGTTTGACTCGTCCATCTTTTATATATATATTTCTACAATGAAGAATGGTAAAATTCAGCGTTACCCATCCTTAAACTTGGCTGATTTTTACGTTTAGTGAAGGCCTTGTATTTTACTCGTCCATGGGCTGGACTGTTTTAATAAGTGCCTTAATAAGTTCAAAACACTCAACATTTCTTCGTCCATGGCCTAATATGCATTCGTCTATGCATTTTCTCGTCCATGGTCTAGATATGTATTATGCTTTACTTCGTCCGTTGTATGGACGAGTATGCCTAAGGGGCTTCATTGTAATTAGTTTTAAGCATTGGCTTTACTTCGTCCTTTGACTTGGACGAGCATGCCTTGATGTTTCCTTTCCCTTAGGACAGCTTGGCATTACGTCTCCACGTCCAGAGAAATGTCTTATCTTAAGCTTTTCAACTTTTTCAAGAGTAAATTTGAACAAACGTAGTATGGAAATCAATGAGTTACACAACATTATGTATATTCTACGAATATTGTTCATAACATAAATATTGATCATAGACGAGGCATGCACCTTAGAGGCTGATGCCTTTATTGAAACAATACAAACCATAACGTTGTCCATAAATTTAACATAATAATAAAGCCACACTATAAATAAACAGGTTTTTAACCCTTGAGCTCGTCCAGAGTTATGCTCCTCCAGGCTGGCATTCTACTGATAGTACTTTCTTAAGTGTTCCACATTCCAAGGATGCTCTAACTTCCTCCCATCAAGGGCTTCTAAGTAATAGGATCCTTGTCTTTTGCAGTTGACAACCCTATAGGGCCCTTCCCAATTTGGTCCAAATTTCCCATGAGCTGGGTTCTTTGTTGTTAGGGAAACCCTTTTTAGGACGAGATCTCCCATGTTGAATCGCCTTGGCTTTACCATTGCGTCATACCGCCTAGCCATGAGATTTCTATACCTTGCCATCCTGTGTTTAGCGTCCGTCCTTACCTCATCTATCAAATCGAGGTTCAAACAGAGTTACTCCTCATTAGCTTCGTCCTGATAGGTTGTCACCCTATGATTGGCCATGTGCAGTTCCGCAGGTATGACTGCTTCAGTTCCATATGCTAGCTTGAAAGGAGTTTCTCCTGTAGGAGTTCTCACTGTTGTTCTATATGCCCATAGAACACCTGGTAGCTCATTTCGCCATACTCCCTTTGCCCCCTCAAGCCGAGTCTTGATTATTTTTAACAAGGATCGGTTTGCGACTTCTACCTGGCCGTTAGCTTGTGGGTGGGTTGGTGAGGAGTAGTGATTTTGAATTCCAAAATGTATGCAAAAATCTTTGAAGAGTGCATTGTCAAATTGTCGTCCGTTGTCCGATATCAGCACCCTGGGCACTCCAAATCTGCACATAATGTTCTTTCATACGAAGTTCTTGACATTTTGTTGTGTGATGTTAGTTAAGGATTCTGCTTCTATCCACTTGGTAAAATAATCAATACCAACCACAAGAAACTTCATTTGCCTTACACCCAATGAAAAAGGACCCAAAATGTCTAGTCCCATTGCGCAAAGGGCCATAGAGCTGTCATTGGAGTTAAGTACTCTGATGGTTGTCTGGGGATGTTGCTAAACCTTTGGCATTGATCGCAGACCTTGACGTAGGCCTTAGCATCAGCTTACATGTTTGGCCAGTAATACCCTACACGGACGACTTTGTGGACGAGCGATCTGGCTCTTGAGTGATTGCCACATGCTCCTTCATGAATTTCTCTTAATACGTAATTCGCTTCGTCTGGAGCCAAACACCTTAGATAAGGCTGGGAAAAGCCTCTTTTGTAGAGAACCTCGTCCATAAGAATATACCTGGCTGCTCGTACCCTCAACTTCCTAGCCTCATCTTTTTCTTCTGGAAGTCGTCCGTCTTTTAAGTATGACACGATTGGAGCCATCCAATTTCCATTACTTTCCACCTGTTATACTTCTGGGATGTCTATACTCGGCATATACTGAATTTCATCAAACTTGTCTACGGATTCATTCGCTGAGGCTTCCTTCGCCAAGGCATCAGCTTCCATGTTCTCCTCCCTTAGGATTTGAACGAAGCTAGATTCCTGAAACTTTTTTGTGAGGCGCATGACTCTGTTTAGATACTTCTTCATTTGTTCTTCCTTGGCCTCATACATTCCATTCACTTGGCCCATGATTAACTGAGAATCTCCCATGACAAGAAATGACTTCGCTCCTACAGACTTAGCCAATTCCAACCCTTTAAGAAGAGCTTCGTACTCAACTTCATTATTCGTTGCTTGGTACTGCAAATGAACTTTGTGTTTTAGTTTGTCTCCCTTTGGAGATTGCAAAACCACACCTATTCCTCCTGCGTACTGTGTAGATGAGCCATCCACATGGACGATCCATTTCTTCTCTCCCATCTCGTCTACGTCTTCACAACTTAGGGTGAACTCTGCAATGAAGTCTGCCAGAGCTTGAGCTTTTATGGCATGCCTTGGTTGGTACCTTATGTCAAACTCACTGAGCTCGACGGCCCATTGAATCAAACGTCCTACTGTTTCTAACTTGCTCATTACCTTCTTGAGTGGGTGGTCCGTCATGACGTTGATGATATGAGCCTGGAAATAATGCCTTAACTTCCTGGAAGCTGTTATCAATGCAAAAGCCAATTTCTCTATTAATGGATATCATCCTTCTGCTCCTCTCAGTGCTTTGCTCGTGTAGTACACAGGTCTCTGTATCTTGCATTCTTCTCTTATTAGCGCTGAACTCACTGCATGTGGGGTGACTGCTAGATATAAGTACAACTCTTCTCCTTGCACGGACGGGCTTAATAAAGGAGCCATGGTAAGATATGTCTTCAAATCTTCAAAAGCTTTTTGACACTCGTCGGTCCACTCAAATTCTTTTTTAAGAACCTTGAAAAATGGCAGACATTTGTCAGTAGCTTTAGAAACAAACCTGTTGAGGGCAGCAACTCGTCCGGTAAGGGACTGGACTTCTTTAACATTGCTCGGAGACTTCATATTCAATATTGCTTGAATTTTATCAGGGTTTGCTTCGATTCCTCTGTAGGAGACCATAAATCCTAGGAATTTCCTTGATGATACTCCAAAAGCACATTTGCTAGGGTTCAACTTCATGTGGTACTGCCTCAGTGTGTCAAATGTCTCTTGTAAGTCGTCCAGATGCTTTTCCTTGTCCTGAGTTTTCACCAACATGTCATCTATATAGACTTCCATATTCCGCCCGATCTGTGGACGAAACATGTGATTGACCAATCGTTGGTATGTTGCTCCAGCATTTTTCAAACCAAAAGGCATCATTTCATAACAAAATAATTCCTGACTGGTGATAAAGGATGTCTTCTCTTGGTCTGCTTCATCCATCCTAATCTGATTATAACCAAAGAAAGCATCCAGGAAACTGAGCAACTTATGGCCTGCAGTAGAATCTACCAACTGATTAATGCGTGGCAACGGGTAACTATCCTTAGGGCAAGCCTTGTTTAAATCAGTGAAATCAACGCACATTCTCCATTTGCCATTCGCCTTCTTGACCATGACCACATTGGCTAACCAGTCAGGATAGTATACCTCTCGAATGAACTTCGCCACAATTAACTTTTGAACTTCCTCTTTAATAGCATTATCTTTCTCAGGGGCGAATACTCTCTTCTTTTGTCGCACTGGCTTGGAGGAAGGACATACACTCAGATGGTGGGCAATGACACCAGGATCTATACCCGGCATGTCTTCATGACTCCATGCAAACACATCCCTATTCTTCTTTAAAAAACAAATGAGGTCCTTTTTAACCTTTGCTTCCAGGTCTGCTCCAACCCTGGTACACCTCTTGGGGTTATTTTCATCTAAGGGAATATCTTCCAATGCTTCAATGGGTTCTGCCACAACTCTCTTTTCTTCAATATTCATTGCTTGAACTTGCTTGTCCGTAGCCAGCATGACTAGATAGCACTCTCTTGCTGCTAATTGGTCTCCCTGTACTTGGCCTACCCCATGTTCCGTCGGGAACTTGACTGATAGGTGGTAGGTGGATGTAACTACCTTCCACCTATTTAGGGTCGGCCTTCCAATTATCGCATTGTAAGAGGACGAGCAATCTACTACTAGGAAATTCACATTGGAAGTCAGCTTTTGTGGGTATGCTCCCACCACCACTGGTAATGTAACAGTACCTACATGTTGTACCTTCATTCCTCCAAAACCTACTAGAGGCGAGTGTACTAGGCGAAGCTGGTCTCGTCCGATCCTCATCTGCTGGAATGCTGGATAATACAGAATGTCTGCTGAACTTCTGTTGTCTATCAACACTCTTCTGGTTGTGTAATCAGCAATAAGTAGGGCGATGACAATAGCGTCATCGTGAGGATGGTGGATTCTCTCAGCTTCCTCGTCCGTGAAGGTTATCGCCCATCCGTCCGTGGACTTTTCCCTTGGTGGTCGTCCAGATAGTTGGACGCTCTGGACTTCCTTCAGGTATGCTTTCTTTGCTTTGGATGATTGTCCAGTTGAACTTTCCCCAACGATGACTCTTATCTCTCCCAGCGGTGGTCGCGACGATTCTTCTACCTTCCCTTTCAATTTCTCGTCCTTGTGCTCTCGTCCAATGAAATTCCTCAGCTTCCCTTGCCTTATGAGATTTTCAATCTGCTGCTTCAAATCAAAACACTCGTCCGTGTCATGCCCGTGATCTCTATGAAAGTGACAATATTTATTCCTATTGCGCTTGTTGGGATCTCCCTTCAACTTCTCTAGCCACTTTAAAGAAGGCTCGTCTTTGATCTGCATAAGGACTTGCTCAAGTGGTACGTTCAAAGGGGTATATTGTTGATTTCGCGTTGAAGAGCCTGACCTCTTATTATCTCGGTCTCTTTTATCTTCTTTTCGTCCCTTCTTTGGACGGGGCCTTTGCTTAGAGTGACGAGCGGGATTTGTTTCCATTCTTTTAGCTCTCTTCCTCTTCTTAGCTATGATCGCGTTTTCTGCATTCATAAAATTTTGGGCAGAATGGACGAGTTCGACCATAGACTGAGGCTCTTTTTCATAAAGTTTGTGTATGAACAAGTCAAAATTGACCCCGTTATGGAAAGCCGCTAACAGTAGCTTGTCATCTACCTCGTCCATGGTCAGAGCTTCCCTGTTGAAGCGAGTAATGAAGGAACGTAGGCTTTCATTTTCTCCTTGCTCAATGGTTAATAAACTGGACGAGGAACGCTTGTGTCCCTATCCTCCAATGAAATTATTGACAAACAATTTGCTTAATTCCTCGAAAGAACTCACTGAATTCAGGGGTATTTTGCTGAACCAGACTCGCGCTGGCCCTTTGAGGGTAGTGGGGAAGGCTTTACACATTATCTCATCTGGGAACCCTTGAAGGTGCATGGTAGTCTTGAAGGTGGCAATATGGTCGAAAGGGTCACGCGTTCCATCATACAAATCCAGGGAAGGCATCTTGAATTTCGGAGGCAAAGGATGGCCATTGATGGAGGCTGTGAAGGGGGAGTCTGTTCGGTAAACTAGATCTTCTACAGGGTTAGTTCTCCTCATGGTCTCCCTCATCTCGTCTATAACTTTCTTCATCTGATCCATCTCCCTCTCCAAGCATGGCACTCTTCTTGGCGCAGTACGTCTCGATTGACTTTCTGGCTCTACATTCCTCCCAACTCCTTGGCTCTGATCATGCTCTTCTCCATAGGCTTCATGCCGTTGTCCTCTGAGATTAACTTCTCTTCTCAATTCCTGGTTCTGGCGAGTTAACTCCGCCAGGGCAGCGGCCGTAGACTACGCATGTTGGACAGATGAAGGCTGCATGACAGGTGCCGATTGTTGGTTATGATGGGGGTTACTAGAAGCGTCTCTACTTTCTTAAGGGCCTGGACTAGTAGCCCTTGATCTTGTCCAAACCATTTCAACCCTTTGTTGGAGAAAGAAATCGTGGAACTTCCCAAATGAAGTTCAAAGGTGACAAATCTCTTCCCACAGATGGCGCCAACTGATAATTCCTCAGAAGATCAGTGGGCTGAAATTCATGGGCGCTAATGATCAAAAGGGCGTTGACGAATACTGCAAGAACAAAGAAAAAATCAGAGGAGACCGGTGGAGGCCAGCCAAAAAATCTCCGATGGCGAAGTCAGTATTTTGTGTAATTCCAAATATATTGGAAGAAAGAACTGAATACCTTTTCCTCTCGTGTAGAATGCTTATATAGTGTTTATAAGCAGTGATTTCTTTGATGTAACTTCCCCCATTGTTGCGGAGTCCAGAAAGTTTGGAGATAACTTCCATAACTGCCATGGAAGTTATATTTTTTGGCTCTAATTTCTTTAACCGTTGCTGACAACGATTCGTAATGAACAATAATGACCTTACCTAGGTCGAGATTGCTCAAGACGAGCTCTCCAGGAAGACCTTTCCAAGGACTAGAATCTTATGCGCGCGCTGTGTTGTGTGGACGAGCCTCATGGACGAACTTGGAGAGTTGTGTGGACGAGCTTCATGGACCAATTTGGAGAGTTGTCCCATCAAGTTGAGTGATTTATGACTTCTCTCATATGTTCATTTGTTTGTTGTGGTTTTCTCACGGATTGCCAAAGGGGGAGATTGTTAGGACATATGTGATTTAATGTTAGGAACATATGTCAATATAGAATTGACTAATCCTTTGATAAAACGCACTTTACTTATAATTGGGTAGATCTAGGACGTGTTTAATGCTCTAAGGAACAAGGTTTCAATATTAAGTGTTAAAACCATGCAAGTTTGTCCAAGAAATAAGTGAAGAAGTGCTGGATTTTAAAGCTCGACAGCTAGCTTGATAGCTAGTATCTATCGAGGTTTAAAAAGCCGCTGAAGAGCAATTAAAGGTTGCACGAGTGTGAAGCAAAGTTGTATTCATGCAAATTGTGACTGGAGGCAGAATTTGCCCTAATTCATCTTTCTCTTGAAGAAGTTACTCTGTTTGTACACCATAGGGTTTTGTATCCAAGGAGCTTCTTGATCTTCATCGTGTGATGAACTGAAAAACTTTGTAGTAAACATCTTTCTCAAGTTGGTGAGTAAGGCATGTACTGGGATCTGCGCATCGAATTGGTTAGTCACATACTGGGAGTCGTGCATTGAAAAGGAGAGATTGTCATTACAGAACAAGTCTAATTGAGTATTGGGGTAAGGGTTCAACTGTAAGTTGGTATAAGGTACTGCGATTCCTTTACTTGTAACCGCTTGTTGTGATAATAGTGAATTCTCAGAAGTGGTGACTTTAAAATCACTCGATGGGATTTTTGCCATGTAAGTTTTCCCCATTCGTAAACAAATCACTGTGTCAATTTAATTTCTGCTGCATTTAGTTAATTGGTGATCTGTTTATGCTACCACGAGTATTGCATGCTAATTGAATTAATTAATTAACTTGGCTGATTAATTTGTTAATTCATCACAAGAGCTTAATACATTCTTGGCCTATCAGTGTAAACTTTAGAACACATGTAAGACAGTTAAAACTTATAAAGAAAAGTTATTATGACTTTTGAATGGAGTTTGTGATGTGCTTTTGTGTTAGAATTTCATTGCCTCTCCTTTGTGTGTATGTTTCTCAAAACGTTGGGAGGAGAAAATATCAAGATTAATGACACAAATGTGTGTTTTTGTTTCTAAATGAAAAAAAATAAAATATTTGCATTAATAATTTTTTTTAAATCAATGTAAAAAAGAAAAAGAAAAAAAAGAATCACTCAAAGCTTTTTCCTTACACCGTTTATCTCCTCCGCAAATTTATGTCCCGTAATACTTTGATATTGTTGCCAACCTTTTACCAAATTCAAACTTTGATCCACTAACCTCTCCTTATCAAAGGCCCTTTTACATTTTAATGATTTTATATTGTTCATTAAATTATTTTCAAAAATGCCATTTTATAATAAATGATGTTATTGGAGTAAGATTTGTTTAAAAAAAGAATTTTACACTCAGATGTTGACTTTTGAAATTGAAAAATTATAACAATTATAATATGACAATAGTGATGGAGATAACACGAGTCAAATCTTGTGCAAGTGTGAGTTATTTTATACAAAGTGACATTTATTAAAATAGGGATGGCAACAAGGCAGCACAAGACTAAATTATAGTGCTTTGAACGGGATAGGGAAAGTGAAACCCATGTGGGATGAGAATGTAACAAAAATGTTTTGCTGATCCCTAATAAGATGGCATTGGCACTGATAATAATATAGGATATAAGAGATAAAGTAAATGGACAAAACTGAAAGAATTCAAAGAGTTACCATTGTTTTAGAATGGTAATAGGATAATATGTATAAATATAGTAAATTTTTCAAGAGACAAACCGACCAACCCACCCAACGTCGACTTGATTTCAACTTGAATTGAAGCTCCAATTGGTTGATAGCGGGTTTCCGATTCCAAGAATCAACGCCGACGAGTCAAGTGGTGGGTTTGCTTCTCCAAAACCAGAGTAACTCGAACCCGACCGGAGCTATATAAAAATTCCGGAAAAATCAAGCTAGATGTGGACACAAGGGTTTGGAGTGGCCACCTAATTTTTGCAATGGACTAGGAACCATATATATAGTGTCATTTTCGAGGAAGGACCTTTGATCTTACTACTAGAGTTATGGGTTTGGAGTTTAGGTACGTTCTTGGGAATGTGTTAGGCACCCAAGATCGCCCAACCCTAAGGTTGGCCTCCCATCATTGTGTCTTAATCTTAACCTTATAAAAAAAAATGACTTCAACACTTGCATTCTAAACTTAACACACACACACTACCATGCATCTAGCATACAACATGGCATCTTTTATCCCAAAACACATATCTATCCATAAAGCAATAAAGAGCCAAACCGCACACATATACAAACCCTAGTATACATCTAACATGTGAAACCCTATCATACGTCTCAAGGCAAGGCATCAACCCCAGACGTGGTAGCTAAGCAAATCATATCATAAATCAAAACATGGCATCAACTTTATACACATTTATCAAGGGAGGATTAAACAATCAACATGCATGCTCATGTGAATGCATGACTTACCTTACCTTGTAGCACATCAGCACCTATGGCATCATGAATGAGCATGTGAATGAATGCTGATGGTATCAAAGCAAAAAACAAACATAAAACCCTAATCTACCATAAAATAATAAACAAACATGTGAACAAAGAAGAAGCAACTCAAAAGCATAGAAGAAGGTTAAACCAAAGGCATATTAGGTAAAACAAACAAAGCAAAAGAAACAGGAAAATAAAAAATTAGGGTTTCTGAGCATGAGTATGCATTTGCATACATAGGCCTGCGCATGCAGGCCAGTTGTATGCGTACGCATACTTCGAGCCTGCGTACGCAGACACACCTGAACCCTAACCCAGAAACAGATAGCAGAAAAACAGAGTAGAAAAGAAAACCCTAGTTCTAGCAGCCAAACATGCTTAGAATAAACAAGAAAACATAAACATACTCTAAACAAACAAATTATAACACAAACAAAGCAAGAAAACAGATTAAACAGTAAAAGGAAGACTAAGAAGAGAAAGGAAAGGTTGAAGCTTGATACCTCAAAAAGGAGTTCCCTAGTTTTGATTTTGACTGTTCCCCTCAGTCTAATCTATCAGAAGTCATTAAACAAGCAATTAGCAACGTTAAACTAAAAGGATTGGGGCCAGAAAAGGTCCTAATCAAATAAAATTGACCTGAGGGTGTTTTGTGAAAAACCCCCTTTTGATTCATTATTTTCTAGTGAATCTTAGGTTTTTCCCTTGGGATTTCTGTGTGTTTTGAAAATGTATTATGTAAGACTTTTTTATAGTGGAAAAAAATGGGGTTTGGAATGGCTCCCAGATGATATGGGATTTATTCCAAACCTCAGCCATTATTGTAGAAAACTTGTCTTTTCCATGCTTCTGGAACCCTAGCTACGTACGCAGAAATGTGCCGGCATACGCATGCTTTGGCTCGTGTACGTAGGCCAAGGGCGACTTTGGTCATTTATTTCCAAAAATAGATTTTTGTGCATTTAAAAAGTGATATTTTCCATTTTAACACTCCTCAAGTCAATTTGATATCTGATTGGGCTCTAAACTGGCCTTGGGCCTTAAAGTTCGAGCATCATAGGAACGGGAGCTCGAGTTGTAAGGGGTACAAAATGCGGTATCTACAGATGCCCCTTTTTTTATTCGTGAGCTTCACTAACGGAATCAAAAGAATAAGAGACAAAACATTTTGTTTCGACGTACAGCTTAAGCCTGACCCAAGCACACGAGACACATCACGCATACATGGGGCGGGGTGCAACTTAGAAGAGTTGCATGGGATTCATATGTCCAAAGTCACACCTTTATTGCTTGGGAAACGAGCAACGACAAGTTCATTATCCCAAAACCTGTTTTGCCACATGCAAGTAAATGGCGAGTGACTCACTATCCTAGAGTCACTTAAAAAAAAGAAAACAAACAAGGGTGCTCTTATGAGCTAACCCAACAAACAACAAAAGGATATAGTCTCTATGGTGTCCATCCAGGGCTCTTGCCTCAAACTTCTTCGAGTGAATTGTTCCTCTTGTCTTCTTCACTTCTTTCTCTACCTTTTCTGGTGAGGCTCTTGCCTCAGGTTGACCTTGTCTCTTTCTCTATCACTATCTCTACCCTTTTCTACTGTGCCTGCATGTTTAACTCCCGGAGGATATGTGCACGAGTAGTCTTGATTGTTGGACCCACTAGGGATGGTGAAAACTCGCTGAGGAGTAGATGTGCATGGGGACGAATCTTCTGCCTCTCATGACTCAATTGGGGATGAGAAACTCGCTGAGGAGTAGTAAGAATGGACTCGTTGAGGAGTAGTGTAGATATATGATCCACTGGGGAAGAATCTTTTACTTCCTTCATGGTTTGCTGAGGACTTTGAGGAAGAATATTCTACTTCCTTGCTACGGATTTTTTTGGTGTATTGGACTCATATAGGGAAGAATCTTCTGCTTCCTCACAGGGGATACTTTAGGTGTATTGGACTCACTTGGGGAAGAATCTTATACTTTCTCACAAGGGATACTTTAGGTGTACTTGATTTACCAGGGATACTTTGGGGAAGAATCTTCTACTTCCTTACTGGGGATTGTTTAAATGTGCTTAGGTCCATCGGGGAAGAATCTTCTGCTTCCTTCATGGGGATGATGTTTATTAGGGAAGAATCTTCTACTTTCTTCCTAGGGATGATTCTTGATGTGCTTGAACCATTGGAGAAGAATCTTCAACTTCCTATATGGGGATAGTGTTCTTGATATGCTTGAACTATTAAGGAAGAATCTTCTATTTCCTTACTGGGGATGATGCTTAACATGCTTGAATCATTGAGGAAGAATCTTCTGCTTCCTCCATGGGGATTGCACTATGTGTTTTGATCTATTGGAATTGGTTTTGGGATGTAAACGCTTCATTGGGGGAAGAGTCTTCTACTTCATTTATCATTCACTGGGGAGTCCTTTGATGATTTTGTACATAACTGGGGCAATCTTGAGATGTCCGTCCTTTTTTTTGAAAGAAGGAAAAAAAATTTTAACTTTTTTTTTTTAATTTTTACTGTTCATGACTAAACTAAATGTAGTTTAGTGGTAAGGCCTAAACTACACGTAGTTTAGCCATTAGGTGTGTTCCCGCCTTTTCATTTTTCTTCAGTGGTTACCAACTATTTCTTTTTCTTCTTCATTCTCTTCATCTCTTCATATTCTCCATAACTCTTTTTTTTTCTCTCTCTACAAAAACCTCCCTCTCCTCTTTCTTTTTCTCACTTTCTGACTCTCTCATTCTCTCATTTTCTCTCTAAACTCCCTTCATCTCCTCCAATGGCACCCAAGGCTAAGAAGTCCTCCTACGTCCTCTCTTCTAATGCATTCCACCTCAATTGCTGGAGTGGGGCAACGAGGTTGATGGAGTTTCCACCATTGACATACCGGCCAGAGAATCACCTCCCCATAATTGAATCTATAAGTTTTCAAACTTTTTCTCATTTTCAAGTTTCTCTCTGATCTTCCATTTTAATGTGTTTTTGGCCATGTAAATGCTTGGGTTTTTTTTTTTGTGGGATGGGTTTAGATGAAAACTTGACATCTTAAGAGGGGTAGGAACATGTTTAGGATTGATTTCGGATGATGAATGCTTGAAAATGTCAAAGAACTATTTTTGTCTGTGCTTTTGCGTGCGTGGGCTCGGGCCTGCATACGTAGCTTGAATTTATGCATATGCACCGGTGTTCTTGCGTATGCAGGTATGTTCTTGAGGTCCTGCGTATGTGGGAATTGGCCTGCGTACGCGAGGTCTTGTCTGCGTACGTGGGCTTTGACTCGCGTATGTGAGACACCTAGCAGAAGCCATACTTTACTCATTTTAACTTTCTTTTCATTTGTTTCACTTCTATATGCAATCCTAAGACACCTTTTTGTCATTTTTGCACCTGAATATCACTGTATCCTTCTTTTTATCTTCATTCTTGCATCAAAAACATCATTTTTCCTTGAATCAAGAATCTAATGTCATCTTCTTTTTTTGCAGTCATCATCCCCTTATGTTGGTCGGGGAAGCACTAACAAGGTGGTGGAGTGGTACAACCTTCTCATCCCCAAAACCAAGGCCTATATCCGAGAGGTGGGCTTCGAGGCTATCATTGGCCTTCTTCCAGAGAAGTCCGCGAGTGCTACCTTGGTATAGTGCCTCATTGAGAGTTGGTGGGATACTACCCACACCTTTCATATTGCTGAGTAAGAGATGATGGTGACTTCCTATGACTTCTACCACATGACCGGCCTCAGCTTCGATGGGGTCATCATCAGTTTGGATGGTGTGTCGGGCATTTAACTGGGTCTTGACATGTTGGGGAAGAAGTGCTCCACTATGACCATTCGCTACTTAGACTTGGTGTTTGATTAGATGCTTCTCCCATAGATGACTACAGAGGAGCCTGTTCGTATGGATAGGGCTTTTCTTCTTCACTTGTTAAAGGCTTACCTCTTTGCCAATGGTGGGCAAATAGTGTCTTTGGTGTGGTTGACCCTCTTTCAGGACTTTGGAGAGGCACAGAGGGCCAATTGGGGGCAGGCATATCTTGCTTATCTTTACTCCACCCTTAACACTCTCAGTCAGGGCACTTTGCTGCAGCTTGTGGGGCCTTAGAAGCTTTTTGAGGTTTAGGGATGGCAACGGGTCGGGTTTTTTCATACCCAGACCCGACCCGCGGGGCAAGACCTGTGGCCTGGACCCGGCCCGTTTAGGGTACTAGGTTTTTTTCCGGGGCCCAGACCCGCCTCAACCGGGCCTCACGGGCCCCGTTTAGGAATTGGGCCCAATTCATGGCCCAACCCAAAAAAAAAAAAAAAAAAATTATGCCCAAATTTATTTTTGCCTACATTAAGCCTGCATATTTTAATTCAAGCCTAGATAACGTGGCTCAAATGCCAAATCAATCCAAATCATAGGCTGCTAATCATAAATAAATAAATCACCTATTAATTATAAATCTATAAATCAATAAACCATAACTAATATCATAATTATAATTCAATAAATCATAACTAAGATTTTAAATCAATAAATTACCTTGCTAAGATAACCATTTAATCATTAATCAACAAAATCATAACTAAAATCACCAGCTAAACATAAAAATAAAATAAATCCAACAAGTCTAAGAAATAAGTATCAAAAGTTCAACGAGTCCAAGAAATTAAAAAGCTACAAAATAAATCCGACAAGTTTAGAATAATTACAAACCAACAAATTAATCCAACAAGTCTAAGAAATTAAAAAAGATACTAAATTAATACAAAATGTTTAATATTCATCAATTGTGATACAATTCCCATTAATTGTCGCACAACTCCTATCATCTTCATTTGGCTCCCCATCATCAAGAATGGATTGAAATGTACTATCTCCAGATATAGTTGAAAAACCTACAACAACAATGAATTAAAAAATGGAATAAATTTCATCAAATTGTAACTAGTAAATATAAAAACGCAATTTTGATTTTATAAATAGAAATTAGACAATTGCTAACCGTTGATTTCACTCCATAACCAATTCTAAGCACACATCATTTTCTCTATAGTCTTGGGATGTAGCCTACTACGGTGTGGACTTAAAAGTCTCCCACTAGTGCTAAAGGCAGCTTCTAAAGCAACAGTTGTGACGGGAATGGCTAAAATATCTCTTGCAATCCTTTGTAAAGTAGGATACTTGAAACCATTATTTTTCCACCATGCCAAAATATCAAAATCTTCACCTCTTCAACACTCCCTCATTAATGAAATGATCAAATTCCATTCTACCACTCCCATGTTTCTTTGAACTACTTGAACTATTGTTCACAAACCCATCAAACCTTGACATTGACCCAATCAACCTAAATTTTATTTGTGCCACTTGATTTGAAGTACTTGCAGGCATATGAGAACTTCCTTCATTACCTACAGGAGACTCATCTACATCTCCATACTCATCAAGCAAATCATAACAAATATTCTTAATTTTTTCAATCTCCAAATTAGAATTATCACCATAAATGTTAGGATAATAAACTCCAATAACTTCATCTTATCTCTTGGATCTAAGATAGCAGCAACAGCCATACCAACACTAACATTAAACCAATAAGAATTAAATTTAGCAAGCATGCTTTCTGCCATCGTACTTATCATTTCACTTGAAGACAAACTCCATTCATTCAATGCAATTTTCAACTCACACACCAAAGCAAAATACATGTTAGTTGTAGGGTACTTACGACCAGAGAAAAACTCAGTCACACTATGAAACAACTCCAACCTCCCACAAATATCTTTGGCTACCTCCCAATCATGATCATATGGCAAACAAGTATAAGATGTTTCACGTTTAGCCAAACGTGAGAAAACATCTTTATAAATCAATGCAGTAGAAAGCATTAAGTAAGTTGAATTCCAACGAGTTTTGCAATCTAAGACTAACTCTTTGGTGCATTGAACATGCAATTGACGTGCATTTTCTTCAAATTTTTACCTCATTTTTTGTGATCCAGTCTAATAAATCACACTATCACGAATCCTTTCAATACCATCACCAATAAGAGACAACCCATCTTGAACAATCAAATTCAAAATATGTGCAACACACCTCATATGCAACATAAACCCACCCAACATAAGAGAACTAGTATCAAGCTTATTCAAGAGAAATCTTATCATGGCATCATTATTACTACAATTATCTACTGTTATTGTGGACAACTTCCTATCAATGTTCCACTCTAAAAAACAATCAACAAGGACTTCAGCAAGGACATCTTTCGTGTGTGGAGAAGGAACATAAACAAACTTAGAAAAATAATAGGAGTAATTATAACATAACTAAATAAACATTCAATTAACATAACTCAATAAACATTCTAAATGTAAAGTCTTTAACATTCAATTTATAGATAAAAAAATTACCTTAAAACCCGGCTTTGCAACATCCAAGTATGATCAATAAAATGAGTGGTAATGACCATAAACCCTCTCTTTTTGTTACTTGAAGTCCACATATTGGTTGTAATTGCCATCCTACATCCATTCTTGTATGTGATCTTCAAAGCTTTCTCCCTCTCATTATAATAGATTTTAAGAATGTCACTCTTCAAAGTATTTCTTGTGACAAGTTTAAACATAGGTTGAAGATCAGCCACAAATTCTCTAAACCCAATGTGATCAACCATTGAAAGGGGATATTCATGTAGGATGACCATATGAGCAAGCTTATTCCTCACTCTGGCTTGATCAAACTGGTAAGTATTTAAACTCATAGTTCCATCCACCTTATTTTGTTGTTTAATTAAGACTTGTTGTCGTATATCTTTAATCTTCATCTGTGGACATCTTGCTAAATGATTACGCAAATGGGTTGTACCTTGGCTAGGATCACCTAAGTAAAGTTTGCCACAATGATGACATTGGGCTTTAACTTTTCCTTCAACTTTCTTCCTTGTAGAATGAGCCCAAACATCTGAGGTAGTCTTTCTTTTTTTACTTGTATCCAAGTCCTCATTTGTAGGCTCTTGCTCTCCCTCTTCCTCTGTCCTTGGACTCCCTTGACTCCCTTCTTGTTCCTCTACCTCTAAGTCCACCGTCAGGGATTTCGGACTCCTAATTGGTTCAGAAGTTTGGGAGTTAGAATCAAAACAAATTATCACAAATTTATTATTACACATACTCATTGATTAATAGGCACAAATTCATAATTACACAAATTCACAAATTAAACATGATTAACAACAAATTCAAACACTTACTCGTTGTTTAATGGGCATAATGGTGATGGTGATCCTGAGGGTGAGCTGCCAGGTGACAATGGCGAGGGTGATCTTGAAATGGTGAAGGAGACTGCATAGTTGGCAAGGGACAACGTCCGGTTCTTAAGGGAGAGCCGCTTGGCGAGGAAGAACCAGATTTGTTTGTGTCTGTGTTTGTGTCTTCCATCTCCGTTTTAGGTTCTGCATTCCCAACAAACACAAAAAACAAACAATTTCTTCCATTAAACAAACTATGCAGATATGACTTATGAGGGAAAGAAGTGAAACATATAAATATCCAACATATAAAATAGAATGCTTTGAGACTTGAATCAAGTAAGTAATTTTTGGTAAGTAATTTATATATATATATATATATAAATATCCAACATATAAAACAGAACAAATATGCTAATAATGATGACAGATTGTGAAGCAACATACTAGTATCAATAATGCTAAAATAAAGTTAAAATAATCATTATATAAAAACAAATACCAAACTATTGCCCGTAAAAACAGCCAAGCACAAGACCCTTAAACTCATCATCAGCCTTGAGTATATAATAAGAAAAAACAACAAATAATACAAGCTCAATTGTCATTTAAAAACAAGAAAGAAAATGATAGACACCTCAAATCATCATAAGCTTAAGAAAAAGCCAATCACTTTCCAAAGGAGAGGAGGTGAACTCAAAGAATTTGTTTTTATGTTTTATCTCTTGATTTCTGTGAGAGCATGTTATGCTCTCAGTGCAAACGTATTGTTATAATCACCTGCTGTGTGCCCCAAATATTAAAAGAACGAACAAATACAGGCATGATCTTGAGTATTCTTCCAAACATCGCTTTATCAAAAATAATAAAACTCCCAAATGGAAAGAATGTTTGCTATGACAAAGATTACACTTCCATCATCAAACACTAGCAACAATAGTCTGCCTGAATCATTCACCTAGTTCACAAAAAAGTAGAACCATGGCACAAATGACGAATGGAGAAACTGACCTCGATAATCAACCCCAGAATTCAGCTTGACAACAACGGGTCGGCCGCGAATTGCTTTGAGGAAATCACCTGGGGTTTTTGTAGTTGCTGACCCTTTTGAGCCTTGAAACAGATTGATTTGGTTAAGGCCAGTCAGCCAGCTATAGCAGATTTGGGTTGTGAGGGTTTTGGTTTTGAGGGAGGCGAGGGAGGAAGAAGGATCGAACTGAGGCGAGGGAGGCAAGTGAGGAGGATCGGGCTGAGGGAGGGAGGAGGATTGGATTGAGGTGAGGGAGGTGAGTGAGGGAGGAAGGAGGATCGGACTGAGGGAGGCGGAAGAAAAATAGAAAATAGAAATGAGGGATTATTGGATTAGGGTTAGATTATAGGTTTATATATATATTGAGGGTATTTTTGTAATTTAGGGTACCAGGTTTTTAAACGGGGCGGGTTTCGAGCCGGGTCTCGGGTCGGGTCTGGGTTTTTTTGATAAAACCCAGACCCGACCCGAACCCGCTTCGGGTTTTTTTTAAAAACCCATACCCGAACCTATTCCTAATCGGACCGGGTAAAACCCGGCCCATTAGGGTTGGTCCGGGCTGGACCAGGTACCCGCGGGTTGGGCAAAAATTGCCATCCCTATTGAGGTTAGTTCTCTTCCCATTCCTTGCATTTTCCCTTGTAGCTTGTAGTCTTGCAAACTGTATTGTCTTGCATCTTGTAAACTATCATCTTGCATCTAACCTGTGGCTTGTGCTTCTTTTTGTAATGGTGGGTTGTTAGGTATGGTCTCACAACCTCGAGCACCGATCTAGTTCGGAAGGAGTTCCCTCGAGTGAGGGCCCACCTTGCTGGGTTGATTTTAGATGAGGTAAGTTTAAGAGTTCTAGTTGTTCATGCTTCCCCATGTATTTCCCTTAGGATACCCTTCTTCTAACCTTGTGTCACTATAGGTTAACTAGACTTCATGGGCCGGCCATCACCTTCCTGCTTCTCGAGACTTGGAGCCTGCCGCTCTTATCACTTTAGAGATCAATGGACCCCTTGAAGGAGCGAGCTTGAGGGTGTTATACCTAGCGAAGAGGGTGCGATGTCAATTGGTGGGTAAAGATGACCCACAGATTCTAATGGACCCTCCTGAGTTCATGCTTACCCCACACTCCATGACTAATGCCGAGTACAACTCGTGGTGGAATGGCGTTCCTTGTGTTGGACGACTTCTTAAGGGGTTGGACTATGAGGAGTTCAACACGACCCGCCTCATCCCTTCCCTCCTTGCTCAGGTATATGCTCAACTTCTTCTTCTTCTTTTCGTTTCCTTTACCTTGTTTGAATTCTAATGTGAAAATTGTAACATGAGGGACCTACTGTCGGTGAGGCCATTGACCCTCCACATTTCCTTTGGACGGTCTATGCTTATGGCCCTGATGGCTTTGCTCAGGAGCGTGCTGTGCCCCGTAATCCTAATGTCATGGGCTATCCTTTCCCTCCCAACACTCAGGCGGTGAGTTCTTTCTCCTTTTGTCCTACTCTTTGTGTCATTCCTCTCTTTCTGTTTCAATTACTGACCCTTCTTTCTTTGAATTGCAGCCCACCATCAAAGAGCATGAAGAGTTGGTGTGGTTGGCTGGGAATCTCAAGCTAGAAGTGACCAACTATTCAAGGCACCTGTACGTTCTTGGAGGAGCGGCCCACCCGAGTGGTGGTGATGATGATGATGATGGAGGTGACGAGGAGGATTCGGAGGCGACTCTTAGCTACCAACCAAGGAAGAGGCAGCACCATTGATTACCTGCAGTCAAGACATATATAGGCATACAACATATAGTTTTTTTTTTTTTTTTTTTTTTATTCCCCTTAGCAAATATTTGGATTTAGTTTGAGACAAAGGATTGTATTTAAGAACATCTTTTTACATTTATTCTTTAGCACTTAATTTACAAGATATATGACTAATTATATGTTTCTATTCAACTTTGCTTCTTGGATGCTTGAAATCTTGTGCTTGGAATATTTCTTGGATGATCCCTTAGGTTGTAGGAACCCTAGGAATGCCTTGAAGTGAAAACTATGCTCAAAATAGAGGAAAATGGGCTTCTGCCAAGTGCCATGCATACATGTGGATGGGCCTGCGTACGCAGCTTTGACTTTGCGCATGCAGGGTTGACCTTGCGTACGTGGGCTGCGAATCAGAAAAACCCTAAACGACTTACTTAAGTATAAAAGTAGCTGTTGAGTCTAAAACCTTTACCAACATATTTTCAACCTAGAGAACCCTTTTTTGTGGCCCCTCAGTGGCAGAAAATTCTCCACTTAATGTCTCGGCTTGGTTTAGGAGGCTTGGTCCCAATTTTAAGGATTCCATTGCCCCTTATGGTCTTTCTTGTATTTTCCCATATCATCAAATTAAGGTGGATGAGCCTCTTCTTTATGCTGTTGCCAACTATTGGGTTCCTTCTTAGCATGTTTTCTACTTCAATGGAATTGAACTATGTCCCACTATTGAAGAGTTTAGTGCCATCACATCTTCCCTATCATGGATGGGGATCTTCCCTCTTTGCTACAAGTCGTGTTAAGTGTCCCTTCCATCACGACAAATATGTGGTGTGTCTTTGGCAAGCTCAATCTTAGGTTGGTTTTTGAGTACTTTTCTGGTTTAGCGCTTCCTGTGGGTGAGTGGCCACGTTTATACTTTCTTTGTGCCTTTTGCTTGTGTGCTTTTTCAAGGCATTTCTTAGTCCAAAATTCGTATTATGTGGACCTTTGGATGTGCATGGTAGCTTAAGAGCTAAAGAGAGGTAACCTAGTGGGCTTGATCTTGGCAGAAACCCTTAATGGTTTGGATGCCTTTCATAGGGAGGAAGAAAACTTCTTTACAGGAAGTCCTTTTCTCCTTCAGATATAATCCCTAAATTTTGCCTAGGTTCTTAACCTAGTAGGATCCATCTAATTTTTGCATGGGTTGGCTTTTGGTTTTCAACTCATCGAGGCACCTTATATTGTCTTTCATTCATCATTTATTTTTTTCATTCATGCTCTTTTTTTTTTTTTTCCCCCTCTTCCTCCCTCTCTTTTTCAGATATGGCTACAAGAGAGGCTTCGGTTGCTTCAACCTCCCACTGTACCTCTCAGCACCTACCTCCCTAGGCATCTTAGGGACCGTCGACTTCATCAGAATGACATAAGCTTCGAGGCGTACACGGAGCTTATGGGTCACCTCAAGGAGACTGACATTCAGTGGGTCATGGAGTGGTGGCACATCTCAAGCATGGTCTATAGTTGCTTCAAGGATTGCGTGACTTTAGTTGGACTTTGTTGCTGCTCATATTACTCCACTTGTCGTATTTCAAGGCAATATGGGGAGTGTCAAGGAGCTCCTTATAATGAAGGTGGCTTCCATATTGCAGTGTTTACCAATAGGATCTTAGGCAGGATTAGTGAGGCTTGGCCATGCCGTTGGGTGACGAAAGGCATTGTTCCTCCTCGACACATCTATCCCACTGCGGGGTACAAGCAATGGTTGGAGGATAACATGAAGTGGATTCTGAGGGATGAAAAAGCTTACACGAAGACTAGCAAGAAAGCAAGGAGTACTGAGTGACCACCTTGATGGGCCCCATATTTTATTTTTTTGCACTTTTATGATTCTTGATGATGCAAAAAATCAGCAGTTGAGCTCCTTGTTGTAGCGGATGGACGAACTTGTGATTGGGGTCATTTCTGTTGGAGGAAAACTTGCAAAATGAACTGGGTGGAAGAGTAACAACCGGTGTGGCATTAGCCAAACCGCTTCCAATGCTTAAGTCAGTAAGGGAGAAAGATTTTAGAGAGAAACAAGCTGGAGAGTGAATTTCGTAGAGTATTTGTGTGTCCCTTTCACTTATATTGCTTTTTCTTTTATAGTTGTATGCCTCATTAATGGGCAATGAATCGTTGTTTTTATGCTTAACGGCTAGTGCGTTACAAAATCTTACTTGGTCTGAAGTTCACAGTTCATTCTGTGACCGTTGCTACGTCCGTTACATTTTATCATCAATGAGCGTAATAAATGCATGACATCGTCTGTTGGGTAATGACAGTTTCAGCTTTAATGACAATCGTAAATTTCTGACTCATCTGTTGCCCCTTTGTTTGAATCTTCATCTATTAGACGAGATGAGAAAATATTCATCTGATGCTTCGTATTCTGTGTACCGCGCAGATAAGTTGATTTTTGACCAGTTGAGTGCCATGTGTACGGTCAAGATGCGTTCGACGGACACTTCTCGGTTTTCTTGCGCGTGTTTTGGTCACTTATTTTGCATTTTTCCCTTTTATTTCCTTTTCTCTGTAATCTATATGTATTCACTTTTCATTTTAGGGTTGTTTCTCCTTCAAGCTTCCTTTCTCTGTCTTATGTTCCCTGGTAAGTTCTTCGTGCTCTTATTTCTTTTTCTGTTCTTCCATGGTAGATTACTCTTCGATTAGGGTTGATTGTTTAGGTTGTTTGCTTGAGGTTGTAGAGAAAGAGTGTCTTAAGTGGGTCAGTCTCTTTGTGGGGGAGGACTGTCCACACAATTTTGTCCTTTCTTCTTTATTCCCTCTGGTTTCCTATTTGCTAGGGTAGCTAGGTCACTGAAGATGTCTGAGGTTAGGTCTAGTAAGTTGGAGATGGGGTTATCCTCGTCTGATAACTGTGTGATTTCTGAGGTTACTTCTCTTTCCACCTCTTATAAAGCTCGGAACATCTCGTGTTTCCTTATGGAAAAAAAATGAGAAGCAGATTAGGGATAGGTTCCAGTTTCCTGATTCAATAAGGATTAGGGTTCCAAGTTGTTAGGGTTTGTGCCATAAAATCCAATTTATTGGCATGTCATAAATAATTAAATTGTTTAATTATATGAGACTACCTATAAATGAACTAATGGGACATTATCTTAGTCTATGAGATGCATAGTATGTGATTTATGTGAAAAGTCATAGAAAGATATAAATCACAAGTTCTTTGTAAATTCAGAATTTTAGTTCGTAGTCGGTGATGAAATTGGGCATTTCATCTGCTAAGACTATAACATATCAACTAGATGATTTGTCTTGATCATTGAAGTGGAGACTTCTAGTTAGTATGTTGATATGTTTTAAGAGTTAAGACATATTGAACTGGACCGCTGTGAGATTTATTATTCTCCTAACGACTGTCAATTGAATAATAAATCTCATGACTTCTATTAATATCAACTCTAAATCCTGAAAGAATAATGGACCTGATCATGAGATGTAGGTTACTTTGATATATCAGGAGTGAGATCTATAAATTATGGTCAAAACCTCAGTATGTTGGGTAGCCGCATTTAATGTTGATGGAACATTTATTTTCAAGATGGAATTCATAATCTCTTAACAGAGATATAAAATATTCCCTTGAGATAAGTTTAATGGGTTTGGTTATTCAGAGTGTTGGGCCCAACCACTTTAGTAAGGAGTTACTAAAGTATATATTTATGGAATTGGATTTCATAAATATATTATGAATAACAAAAATGATTAAACCGGGTACTCAAGGATTAAGATGTAGTAATCTTCAAAGTGGCAGTCAATATTTATGACTTTGTATTACTACGAATATTTTAATGAAGGGGTTGTATGTATAATAAAGTCTTGGGATATAATTTATAGATAAGGCCTAGAGTGCAATTATATTCTTATAGTGGTATTGAATATAATTAATGGTAACTTTGGACTTGTCAAAAGTTGACGGAAAAGCCCAAGGCCCATTGGAGCTAGTGTCTTATTGGTCCCTATAGTTTCATCTCAAGCCACAAACTAAAGCCCAATTGGGTAGGCCCAAAAGGCTAACCCAATTAGATAATCAGTCATTATTTAATAAGAGTTATTAAATAAAGAAACTATGAGAATAGTTTTAACGTACGTATGATAAAAAGAAAAGAAATCAGTTTTTCTCCACAAGGAGAAAAAGAAGGTTTTTTCTTTGAGAGTCTATATACAAAAGACTGATTGAGAGACCACACATCTTGGGCACCATGTGGAATTGAGATGAAGATTAAAGGTTTTCTCAAGTTTTTGTTTTGAAATTCACTACATCAAGGTACGCTTCCTTTTCTTTGTTCTAGAATTCATGGTTACATGTTTATCTTTCATGATTGAAGTAGATCCGTGTTTATTGCTTCCGCTGTGTGTTTTGTATGAGATAAAAAACCAGATTTTCCAACAAATGGTATTAGAGCGGTCTTCAATGTCATGCTTGTATAACATGTGATTGAATTTTAGAATTAAAGAAAAATCGTTTTTCTTGGTGTTTTAATTTTCTGCAGTAAAATTTCTGCATAATTTTGTTCCAAAATCACTAATTGTTAAAACCAGATGCCATGATTAATATATATAATATATTGATTGTTGATTCGGAAACCATTAACATGATTCGTAAAGGCAATGGTGTTTTCAATAGTTGACGCTATGGCTTAAGGTTTAAAAATATAATTGTAAATGGTATAACTGTCATGTGCGTGCACTTCGTCTTGCACCGGTTGGATATGCTTGGCATAGTTATTGGTTTTATTCAACAACTAGTGTTGCCATTAACGTATATCTTGGCATGATATATTGTTTTACAAATGTATATTGTGGACCCATGTGGCATATGGCATATTCATTTTGCCATTAACATGCTTTAGTTTATATGTTTGTTAAAGCTTTATAATAAACATTGTTGGTTGCTTTTGATTTTGCTAGATGTGCATGTATGAATGAATAGCTTTCATTATTGAATGATGTACATGTACAGATGATAGTCTAGTAATATATTTTGTGATCAAACAATATGTTAATGCTAGGATTATGAAATTTATTCCTAATGAGATTAAGATTGTGTTTTCAAGGTTTCTAGCATTATTATGGTTCTTGATTTTGATATTGAAAACCCTAATGTTTGATCTGAAAATCTTCGTTGATAAAATCAAAAAGTGTTTTTGGAAGAAAACAATGAAGACGTCAAAAACGGTTAGTTGTTTGTTCAAGAAAATCATGAGTTTTTCGAGTTTCATGAGTTTCGATCGATTGAAAATCACTTTCGATCGATCGAGTGAAACAATGATTAGACTTTTTAAGTAGATTGATTTTCGATTGATAGTCGATCGATCGAATTTGTTTTTCGATCAATCGAGAGGCAATCGAGTATCGATCGAACAAGTCAGGTGGTCAAGTTCGAATTTTTTTATTTTTTCGATCGATCGAGGGGCACATTCGATCGATTGAAAGAAAGAAAATCAGAATTTTTTCTAAGTGTTTTCAAGTTTTTTAAGAGCAAGGTTATGTGTGATTAGATTACACATGGTTCTAACTTAAAAACCTAATGAGATCAAAGATGTTAGTTAAATAGAACTCTTGGTACTAAATCATTTTATGATTAATAGTCCTTAATTTATTTTAATTAGAGGTTTTTAATGAGATTAAAATTCTAATTAAAGTTATGTAGTTTCTAATGAGATTAGAATTCTTAATCAAATAAGTTAAGGATAGAGTTCTATATAACTAATTTTTGAATCATTAGTGTTTAAGGAATCGTAAATAGTTTAGGACTTCCATTTTAGTTAGTGATTCTAATGAGATTAGAGTCTTTACCAAGTGCAAGGTTATTAGTTGTGATGTGATCACAATTATTTAAAAGAAAAACCCAAATAATGAGTGGGAGTGCTGAAATAACCCTTTGGTTAATTTTATTGTAATGTGAATAGATACCTTGTCTTGACTTCGAGCCTTGCATTCCAAGCAGAGGGTATTTACTTCACGGATTACAAAGTTAAACTTCTTTGTGATTGCGCGAATGGTCGTTACGCTATTGTGACGTGACATAGTTACATCACATTGAATTTAAACAATTAAACACATTTGATGTGTAAGGTTAAAATTGTGATTAGATCACAATGATTTCAAGAAAATCCACTTGTTTTAAAATTTCTAGTGGGAGAGAGATTCAAGGGTTGATTCTCATAGCCTCCATTGCTGGTTTATAGTAGTGTGATTAGGCACCTCGCCTTAGTGTATATGCCTTGCTCCCTTCGAAGGGTGTTTAGTTCATGATACTACAGATTAAACTTCTTAATGATAGATGAAATGTGTTTTTACATTAAGAACGACCACGCTTCCGTGGAGTTACTTGGTGACTCACATTGATTCTAGGCAATGGTATACATTAGACTAAGTGTAATGTTAACCTCCCTTCGGAGCTATGTCATTATTACTTAGAGGCTAAAGGAAAAGCGGCAAATTATTTTTGTTTGGTAAGAGTTACCATGATAGCATTAATAATGAGAATAATTCTCGCCTTATCATAGTGATTGGTATGAACTCGCTTCCGAGAAATATTAATTGCGGGATTAGGTTGTCGTTGCACCTAGTATAGTATGGTTTTCGAGTTCCATATTATATGGTTATGGATGCAAAATGATAATGTTCTGGTAATTAAGTTCATGGCCTCAATATGAAGTTGTCATAAATTTTGTCCTCTAGCTACAATTTTAGTTGAATCACATTAACTAAGAAATAATTTTGGACATAGTGCTTGAAGGAGTTGAAGTACATATTCATGTTTCGATTCAGCATTGTCATAATTTCCTATACATGATGCATTAATGGAAGATAGCTTATGATCTGATCATAGTCTCCATTGAAATGCAAAATGTTTCATTGGCTTCTATCTCAATTGTACTACAGCATAAGATGCAAGAGTTAGTACTAAACTTAGACTTTATATTAAGTCTAAATGAGATGTTTGGTATGAATCATATTAAGTGCTAAGAAAAGCTTAAGAAGTTCCAATTCTATGTCATTTTATGAAAATATTTTATTTTTAAAATGAATTGGAATTCTTGGATGTAGAGATTAAATGTTAATCTCATGTGGATATGATCCACAAGTCCTTGTTAGAATCATTTGATCAATTCAGATTGTTTTTGAAAATAAATTATTTTTATGTTATTTGAATTGGTGAGTGAGTTCTACACAACGGAAGACATCCTAAAAGCTAAGGCTATGATCAATATGATTTAATTCAAATTCTTAGCCTAAACCGAAAGGTAAGGGTGATAAGAAGAGGAATTAAAATACCAAACAGTTGGGCAAGCAAGTTGCCCTAGTAGTTGCCAAAAGGAAATTAGACTTAAAATTATGACCAAAAGGAATGTGTTTCTGTTTTGGTAAAGCTAAGCATTGTCCATGATTGTTTTCTAGATGGAAATTTACATGTTTTACTTTTTAAAGAGAAAATTTCCATCTTTTGGTTTTGTATGTTTTGGCACTTATGTCTAGATCTTATTAATCTAAATGGTATTCAAGATTGGTGAAAGATGGGCTTTTAGAATCATTATTTTATTATATTCACAATCTATGAATTCTATTTAGAGGATAATATGATCTAGGATTCCTTTTCTAAAAGGAATGAAGTTCCAATGACTTCTTTAAGTCAGTGCATACATAAAGGAGGAATAAGACTCTTTTAAAGTAAAAGTTGAAATGTTCTAGAAGAAAATGTCAGAATTTTTTGTAAGACAACTATAAAATACATTTGGAAATGAGATGGTTGTATTAAATACACCACAAGGTATTATTCTAGATATATAGCTAGTACACGGGTACCAATATCATAGTGGGAGGATTGTAAATTCATACTTTTGAGATAAACTTTTGAAGTCATTCCACAAGGATATGAATTTGATCCTCGGTCCTACATAGAGGCCATAGATGATATGAATATGAATTATTGGATCCAGGTTATGTGAATAGAATTAAATTCTATTTAAAGTCTAGAACTTGTAGAGGCGCTTAATGGCATTAAACTTATTATTTTCAAATAGGTCTAGAAGTAAATGAGATTGATAGATTTGAAGGTGCAAACCTTCAAAGTCAAGACTAGTGGCGAAAAGATTTATTCAGAAAGAAATGGTTCGATTATGAAAAGATTTTTTCACCAATAGTCAAGTTTGGCTCTATCTAAATTCTCTCATCCATTATATTTCATTTGGATGAAATATGGCAATGGCTATCAAGAAAGCTTCTTTTAGTAGCAATCTTGAGGAAGACATCTATATGATGCAACTAGACTTATTCATAGCAAAGAACTAGTAGTGTTTAGTATGTAAGTTGCTTAAATTCTATTTATGGACTAAAGCAAGCATATGAACTATAAAATATCATTTTTGATCAAGAAATCAAATTGTTTGATTTTGATCAAGTATTAAAAGGCCTTAAGTGTGTAAAAGTTATATAGAATAATAAATTTCTTAATGTATGTTGATGACATTCTAATTATTTAGGATGATATAGAGTTGTTGTCATCAATAGAGTTTTGGTTGTCTAGTCCAGTTTGATATAAAGTACTTGGGAAAGACTAATCACATCCTAAGAATTATAACTTTGTTAAAATTCAAAAATTAGGATGTTAGGTCTATTTCATACTACTTAAATAGATTAGATTCTAGCCAAGTATAGCATGTAATACTTCAAGAAAAGATTCTTTCCTTTTAAGTTTGAAGTTCCTTTATAAAAGGACTATGGTCCTAAGATATATAAAAGGAAGAGCATATAAGACGGTTCCTTATATCAAATCGATAGGAAGTCTTTATGCTATGCTAAATACTAGGCTAAATGTCTATTTTGCGGTGGGCATAGTAAGCAAATATCAAGTGAATCAAAGATCACTTAATTTAGTGGGAGTAAAGCATATACTCAAATATCTTAGGAGAATGAGGGATTATATATTTGTCCACAAAAGTGAAGTTTTGATAGTTACTGGACGTACAAATACTGACTTGTAGTTTGATTGTGATTCATGAAGTTGGACTTCAGGAAATGTATTCATCCTAGGTGGTGAAGATACACATTAAGCGTATGTATTATCTCATTAAAGAGATTTGAGTACGTGAGTAGTAGTAGTAGAAAAAATAATTTATGCAATAAATCTGGCTGAAACTTATTTCCAAACCTTGCCTTAGAGTGACTGCAAATTACTCTAAAGGGAGATAAGTGTCGGATATATGATAAATTGTCTTTAAGGGCAAGTGGGAGATTGTTAGGGTTTGTGCTCTAAAATCCAATTTATTGGCATGTCATAAATAATTAAATTGTTTAATTATATGAGACTACCTATAAATGAACTAATGGGACATTATCTTAGTCCATGAGATGCATAGTATGTGATTTATGCGAAAACTCACAGAAAGATATAAATCACAAGTTCTTTGTAAACTCAGAATTTTAGTTTGTAGTCGGTGATGAAATTGGGCATTTCATCTGCGAAGATTATAACATATCAACTATGATGATTTGTCTTAATCATGGAAGTGGAGACTTTTAGTTGGTATGTTGATATGTTTTAAGAGTTAAGACATATTGAATTGGACCGCTGTGAGATTTATCATTCTCCTAACGACTGTCAATTGAATAATAAATCTCACGACTTCTATTAATATCAACTCTAAATCCTGAGAGAATAATGGACCTGATCATGAGATGTAGGTTGTTTTGATATATTAGGAATGAGATCTATAAGTTATGGTCAAAACCTCAGTATGTTGGGCAGCTGCATTTAATGTTAATGAAACATATATTTTCAAAATGGAATTCATAATCTCTTAACGGAGATATAAAATATTCCCTTGAAATAAGTTTAATGGGTTTAGTTATTTAGAGTGTTGGGCCTAACCACTTTAGTAAGGAGTTACTAAAGTATATATTTATGGAATTGGATTTCATAAATATATTATAAATAACAAAAAGGATTAAACCGGGTACTCAAGGATTAAGATGTAGTAATCTTCAAAGTGGCAGTTAATATTTATGACTTTGTATTACTACGAATATTTTAATAAAATGGTTGTATGTATAATAAAGTCTTGGGATATAATTTATAGATAAGGCCTAGAGTGCAATTATATTCTTATAGTGGTATTGAATATAATTAATGGTAACTTTGGACTTGTCAAGAGTTGACGGAAAAACCCAAGGTCCATTGGAGCTAGTGTCTTATTGGTCCCTATGGTCCTATCTCAAGCTACAAACTAAAGCCCAATTGGGTAGGTCCAAAAGGCTAACCCAATTAGATAATCAGTCATTATTTAATAAGAGTTATTAAATAAAGAAACTATGAGAATAGTTTTAACGTACGTATGATAAAAAGAAAAGAAATTAGTTTTTCTCCACAAGGAGAAAAAGAAGGTTTTTTTTTAGAGTCTATGTATAAAAGACTGATTGAGAGACCACACATCTTGGGCACCACGTGGAATTGAGATGAAGATTAAAGGTTTTCTCAAGTTTTTTGTTTTGAAATTCACTGCATCAAGGTACGCTTCCTTTTCTTTGTTCTAGAATTCATGGTTACATGTTTATCTTTCATGATTGAAGCAGATCCGTGTTTATTGCTTCCGCTATGTGTTTTGTATAAGATACAAAACCAGATTTTCCAACACGAGTGATGAGGATAGGGCCTGTCATTCTTATGTTAACAAAGTTTGTTTCTACGAGGTAGACTTTACCAGTGGTCTTCATTTTCCTGCTCACTCTTTTGTTAGGGAACTTTTTTCTTATTTGCACCTTGCTATTGCCCAGTTAGTGCCAAATTCTTTGCGGATCGTCATTTCCTGCATGGTGGTATGGATGTCTGCCAATGACGGGGAAGTCATCAAGAAGGATGAGTTCCTTCATTTTTATCGTCTCAGAAAGTCCAAAGACTGGGCTATTATGAATTTAAGCTGGGTATAGGGCTTCTAGGTTAATACTTGATTACCCCTCGTCTCTTCGAAATTGGAAGTCAAACTTCTTTTTTGTTTCTAGAAGTGGTTGGGAGTTCATCCCTAGTGAGGACCTGGATGAAGCCCCGAAGTTTTTTCGTAGTTGGGGAACCCCCGTGTCTGGTGCGTCTTTCTCGTCTTTCTATTGTTTTTCGTTCTTTTGTGGGTAACAGTGGTATGTGACATACTTGTGTTTTTGTTTGCAGTTTCCCAACGTCCTCGTTTGAAGAAGAGGTATCAGCGTCGTGCTAGAATAGTAAAGGAATATTTGGAGACCGTTAAGGACTTTGACGAGCTCGTCTCTCCCCAATCATTATTTCTTCATTTCTTGGGTTCGGAATCGGCTACTAAGGTTCAGAGAAATCTGGAAGTTGTGAAGAAGAGTGAGTGCTTCATCCCTTTTCTTTCTTGATTTTTTTTTAAAAATTTTTTTATAGTTTCTTCTTCCTTTCAAGAATTATGACTAGATTCAGTAAGTAAAAATTGGCCAAGGCTCAAGAGAAGAAGGTTAAGGGTGGCCTCGTCAGTGGCCTCCTATCCAAGAAATGTTCAAAGACCGGTGATGTTTCCAAGGAAGATCCCATGGTAATCCCTCCTTCTGCCCATTCACCTGCTAAGCATCCCGCCTCTCCCACTTCGTCTTTGGAGGTAATTGCCTCTGCTGGGGAGGAGACTAGGAAGAAGAAAAAGGTTGGTGGTAAATCATTTCTTCCTTCTTTCTGGGACGATGTTGACGCTACCACTCTAAAGGCTCATGAAGCACTCTTTATGGACGACCTAAGTCCTCTAATGGCGAAGTCGTCCAGCGAGGTGATGTCATCTCATATTCAGAGGCTTGTGTAGGTATGTGTTGATAATGTAGGTTGTCTTTTCTCTTTCTTTTTCTTTGCCTTGCTTTTGCTATGAGAGATTTCTTGTAGGCTTTAGGGGAGTCCTTGTTCGTTTCTGGGAAACTTCTGGATTTGGAGAAGAGGGTGGCCATGTCTGAGCCTATGATCAAATCCCTTTCTACTGAGAATGAGATGTTCAAGAACAAGGTTGCCATTCTCACCGTTGAAGCTAAAAATGCAAAAAACGTGTGGCAGCCCTGGAGAAGAGCCTACAAGTGGAGAAAGACTTTTGCAAGCTAAAGGACAAGCAGATTGGTGATTTGGAGTTGAAGTTGCAGAAAGCTGGGGCCACGGTGGTGCAGGAATTCAAGGATTTTAACAAGTACTCAGACGAGTTGTGTGGGTACTATGTGGAAGGCTTTGATCTTCTCAGGAAATGGATGGCGAAGTAGCACCCTGACTTGGACCTTTCTGGTTTTGTTATTGGTGATGTTGAGAAGGAGCTCTTGTCTGATCGTCCTTCTAAGGCTACAACAGAGAATGTAATGGAAGAAGCCACCACCATAGCTGAGGTAACAAAAGAGGTTGCGACTACAACCCCTGCAGATCCTGTCCTTGATGAACAGTAACTTATATGTTTTTTCCTTCCTTTTTTTTTTTTTTTTTTTTTGGTAGGATAAAAACAATATCTTTTTATATGCTTGTTGTTTTGAGCATCTTAATTGAACAATCTCTTTGGGCTCGTATGTTTTGGGCATAGATTCTCTTTCTGACAATGACATGTAAATTTATGAACTGCTGACATGAAAAAAATTTTAGGAGTGCATTTTTGCTGTGTTCAGATGACGAATTTCTTCATGCTTTAAACAACTTTTCATGCTTGGTTGAGTTTGGACAACCTTTTATGACGATATTAGCTGTGTTTAAACAACTTTTTACGTTTAGCTTGTGTTTGAATAGCTTTTCATTTTTAGTTGTGTTTAAACAACTCTTTATTGAGTCATGTTTGAATGACGATCTTAGTTGTGTTTGAACAACTTAGTATTTTTAGTTGTATTTAAACAACTCTTTATTGAGTCATGTTTGAATGACGATCTTAGTTATGTTTGAAAAACTTAGTGTTTTTTAGCTGCATTTGAACAGTTTTTTGTTGAGCCATGTTTGAATGATGATCTTAGTTGTGTTTGAACAACTTAGTATTTTTAGTTGTGTTTAAACAACTCTTTATTGAGTCATGTTTGAATGACGATCTTAGTTGTGTTTGAACAACTTAGTATTTTTTAGCTACATTTGAACAGCTTTTTGTTGAGTCATGTTTGAATGACGATCTTAGTTGTGTTTTAAAAACTTGGTATTTTTTATCTGCGTTTGAACAACTTTTTGTTGAGTCATATTTGAATGACGATGTTAGTTATGTTTGAACAACTTAGCATTTTTAGTTGTGTTTAAACAACTCTTTATTGAGTCATGTTTGAATGATGATCTTAGTTATGTTTGAACAACTTAATATTTTTTAGCTGCGTTTGAACAGCTTTTTGTTAAGTCATGTTTGAATGACGATCTTAGTTGTGTTTGAACAACTTGGTATTTTTTAGCTGCGTTTGGACAGCTTTTTGTTGAGTCATATTTGAATGACGATATTAGTTGTGTTTGAACAACTTATCATTTTTAGCTGTGTTTGAATAACTTTTTATTTGGGTCATATTTGAATGATGATATCGCGTTGTACTTGCGACTTAGAGTCGTGGTATTGGAGCGTCTTTAGGTTAACCATTTTTTTGTTCATGCTTGAATGATGGCCATATTAGTTTTGTTTAAACAACTTTTGATTTAGTTGACTTTGGTAGTCGTGTATTAGCGACTTTGGTGGCTATGACGCTGTTGGCTGTGTATGAACAGTCTTTGATTTGAAATTTTAGTGACGGAGATTCTTGGGACTTCTCCCAAGGATAACTCCTAAGTGTTGCACATATTTTTATTGACAAATAATTCATGGATAGTCATTGATAAATACGCATGGATAATGCTTTCATGTATTATTGATCTATGAATGACGAAAATAATATCAGTCATACATACCTGATAGGAAGACTAGGCAACTTGAAATGTAAAGTATTTCTTACTGGTAGTATTTCTTCAAGTGTTCTATGTTCCATAGTCGAGGCAATTCCTGGCCGTCTAAAGACTTTAGGTAGTAAGAGCCTTCCCTGGAGTGACAGATTACTTTGTAAGGGCCTTTCCAGGCTGGTCCCAGTTTTCCTTGGGATGGGTCCTTCGTTGCCTACGATACCTTCCTAAGGACGAGGTCTCCTGTGATGAACCTTGTTACCTTAACCTTTCTGTTGTAGTATCTGGCCATTGCTTCCTTGTGTTTGGCCATTCGCTTCATAGCTTCTTCTCTAACTTTATCAATTAAGTCCAAGTTTCTATTAAGCTCCTGCAGGTTCTTCTGTTCTTTATAAGTTCTGACTCAAAATCTTGTCAGTCCCACTTCCACAAGTATGATGGCCTCAGTTCCAAATGTAAGTCTAAATGGTGTTTCTCCTGTTGGAACTTTTGTGGTCATCTTATATGCCCAAAGGAGATTTGGTAGTTCTTCAGGCCATTCCCCCTTTGACCCCTCAAGCCGAGTTTTGATGATTTTGAGCAAGCTTCTGTTCGTCACTTTTGTCTGCCCGTTGGTGTGAGGGCGTCTTGGAGAAGAGTAGTGGTTCTTGACTTCTAAGTCTTGGCAAAATTTTCGAAACTTGGGATTGTCGAACTGCTTCCCATTGTCTGATATTATGACACGTAGGACTCCAAACCTGTAGATGATGTTCTTCCATACAAAATTTGTGACTTTAGCCTCTCTTATTGTTGTCATTGGTTTTGCTTCTACCCATTTTGTGAAGTAATCAATTGCGACAATCAGAAATCTGAGTTGCTCCTTCCCTAAAGGGAATGGGCCCATAATGTCAATCCCTCATTGGGTGAAAGGCCATGGTGAGGATTGATGGATTTAAAAGTGAGTGCAGCGGAAAATAAGTTTTGAACGGATCTACTTCATTCAATATTGATAACATGTGTAAAGTAAATTTCAGAATTATGAGAACAATAGATCGTACCTTGAAGCGATGAGTTTCAAAACCGAAGATTGAAGCACTTGGGAATACTCTTAATCTTCACTCCAATTCCACTAATCGCCCAAGATGTGTGGTCTCTCAAATTGGTAACAAAGGGATGATGTGTGAGTACCAAAAACTCACTACCACACCAATACAATGGTGATTTTCTTACCAATTATTTTCTGTACGTTTTTCCCTTTGTTTCTAACCAATATATCTAATTGGGCTAGCCTTTTGGGCTTTACCAATTGGGCTTAAGTGTGTGGCTTGGAGTGGGACCAAAAGGGACCAATAAGACACTAGCTCCAATGGGCCTTGGGCTTTTCTGTCAACTCTTGACAAGTCCAAAGTTACCATTAACTATATTTAATACCACTATATAAATATAGTTGCACTCTAGGTCTTATCTATATATTATATCCCAAGACTTTATTATACATGCAACCCCTTCATAAAATATTCGTAGTAATACAAAGTTATTAATATAGACTGCCACTTTGTAAATTACTACATCTTGATCCTTGAGTACCCGGTTTAATCCTTTAATGTTATTCATTATATATTTATGAAATCCAATTCCATAAATATAAACTTTAGTCATACTAAAGTGGTTAGGCCTAACTCTCTGAATAACAAACTCATTAAACTTATCTCAAGGGAATATTTTATATCTCTATTAAGAGACTATGAATTCCATCTTGAGAATACATGTTCCATCAACACTTAATGTGGCTGCCCAACATACTGAGGTTTTGACCATTAATATAGATCTCACTCCTGATATATCAAAGCAACCTACATCTTATGATCAGGTCCATTATTCTCTCAGGATTAAGAGTTCATGCAAATACAAGTCATGAGATTTATTATTCATTTGACAGTCCTTAGGCAAATAATAAATCTCATGGCGGTCCAGTTCAATATGTCTTAACTCTTAAAACATATTAACACATCAACTAGAAGTCTCCACTTCCATGATCAAGACAAATCATCGTAGTTGATATGTTATAGTCTTCGCAGATGAAATGCCCAATTTCATCACCGACTACGAACTATAATTCTGAGTTTACAAAGAACTTGTGATTTATATCTTCTGTGACTCTTCACATAAATCACATACTATGCATCTCATGGACTATATGATAATGTCCGAATATTCATGTTACCATTATTTCAGATAATAATAAAACAAATTTATTAAACATAATATCAAGTCATACATAATGTCAAACACAATGTCACACTTAATATTATACATAGCATCTAACAATAGGATTTAAGGGCACCAATCCTAACATTCTCCCACTTGCCCTAAAGACTATTGTGCACTAATCTAACTCCCATTCCCTCCAAATGTGACTCGAAAGTCCTTTGAGGCAAGGCTTTGGTAAATGGATCTGCTAGATTGTTTGCACTTTCAATCTTTGCTACCACCACATCTCCACGAGCAACAATATCTCGAATGATATGGTACTTCCTCTCAATGTGCTTTCCTTTCTTGTGATTCCTTGGATCTTTAGATTGTGCAACTGCTCCACTGTTATCACAAAACAATGTGATTGGAACTTGCTCCATTCTTATAACACCAAGGTCAGAGAGGAATTTCTTGAGCCATACAGCTTCCTTTGCTGCTTCACAAGCAGCAACATATTCTGCTTCCATGGTGGAGTCTGCAATACATGATTGCTTAATACTCCGCCAACTAATGGCTCCACCTCCCAAGGTGAAAACACATCCTGAAGTGGATTTTCTGAAATCTAGATCCGATTGAAAATCTGAATCTGTATAGCCAATGGGAATCAAATCCTCACAACGGTAAACAAGCATATAATCTCTCGTTCTCCGTAGATACTTGAGAATATGCTTTACAGCTTGCCAATGTTTTGGTCCTGGATTTGATTGATATCGGCTGACCATGCCCACTGAATAGCAGATATCTGGTCTAGTACAAAGCATGGCATACATGAGACTTCCTACTGCAGAAGCATAAGGAACTTGTCTCATCATATCTACTTCCTCTTGAGTCTTAGGCCTTTGGTCATCAGACAGAGGAACTCCATGTCTGAAAGGAAGTAATCCTTTCTTGGAGTTTTGCATGCTAAACCGTTCTAGAACCTTATCTATATATCCAGCTTGTGATAAGCCTAACATCTTATTCTTGCGATCTCGCCAAAGCTTGATCCCTAGAATAAAGTTAGCCTCACCCAAGTCCTTCATATCAAATTGACTTGACAACCAAACTTTTACAGATGACATTACCCCTACATCATTTCCAATGAGTAGAATATCATCAACATAAAGTACTAGGAACATTACTACTTTATCTTGATGTCTTTTGTACACACATGGTTCATCAAGATTTTGTTCAAAACCAAATGTCTTGATTGCTTGATCAAATCTGATGTTCCATGACCTAGATGCTTGCTTAAGTCCATAAATGGACCTTTGCAACTTGCATACCAAATGCTCTTGGTTCTTTGCTATGAAACCTTCCGGTTGCATCATATAGATTTCCTCTTCAAGATTGCCATTAAGAAATGCAGTCTTGACATCCATTTGCCAAATCTCATAATCAAAATGAGCAGCAATGGATAAGAGAATTCTGATAGATTTAAGCATTGCTACTGGAGAAAAGGTTTCATCATAATCAATACCTTCTTTTTGAGTATACCCTTTCGCCACTAGCCTTGCTTTAAAGGTTTCAACCTTTCCATCTATCCCTCTCTTTCTCTTGTAAACCCATTTGCAACCAACAGGTTTAATGCCATTAGGCGCCTCTACAAGATTCCAAACTTGATTGGAATACATGGAATCTAATTCAGATTTCATAGCTTGGACCCAATGATGTGCATCTATATCATTCATCGCTTCATCATATGTGTAGGGATCCGATTCAACCTCTTCTGAGATAGCTTCATAGGTTTCTCCTAAACCTATGAATCTTATAGGAGGCCGAACAATTCTCCCACTACGACGAGGCACCTGTGTACTAGACATCTCATTAGTAGTATCTTGTGGTGTATCTAATACAACCACATCATCCCTAGTTTCATCTATAGGTTGTTCATTTACAGATTCATTCATTTCAGCCAACACAACTCTACTTTTAGGAGTATAATCATTCATATAGTCATTTTCCAAGAATTTGGCATTTGTGCTAACAAACACTTTATTATCTTTATGACTATAGAATAAACCTCCAACAGTTCCTTTTGGATACCCAACAAAGAAAACCACTTCTGTTTTAGACTGTAACTTGTCAGACTTTCCTTTTAACACATGTGCTGGACAACCCCAAATATGGAGATGTCTCATACTAGGCTTACGCCCATTCCACAATTCCACAGGTGTTTTAGAAACAGACTTCGAAGGTACTAAATTCAGAAGATACATTGCTGTGTTTAAGGCATATCCCCAAAAAGAAATAGGTAGAGTTGAATAACTCATCATGGACCTAACCATTTCTAAAAGAGTCCTATTCCTTCTTTCTGCTACACCATTCTGTTGTGGAGTTCCAGGTGCAGTCAATTGGGATACAATCCCATTCTTAGTTAAGTAATCCTTGAAATCCCCAAAGAGGTATTCACCACCTCGATCAGATCGAATGGCTTTTATGTGTTTACCTAATTGATTCTCAACTTCAGCCCTAAACTCTTTGAACTTTTCAAAAGCTTCGGACTTCCGTTTCATTAGGTATACATAACCATATCTTGAGTAATCATCAGTGAAAGTAATGAAATACTCATGGCCACCTCTTGCTTGGATTGACATAGGACCACAAACATCAGAATGTACTAATTCTAGCAAATCTTGGGCTCTTCTACCTTTTGCAGTAAAAGGTCGTTTGGTCATTTTACCTTCCAAACAAGATTCACAAACTGGAAATTCATCAAAGTCCATGGGCCCTAAGAGTCCATCTTTGATCAGTCTTTGAATTCTGTTTGAATTAATATGACCTAAACGCAAGTGCCAAAGATATGCATCATTAGTAGAAGGAAACTTTCTCTTTAATGATTTTACATGAGAGTTAGCATCTAATTCAGAATTATATAATTCATGTTTATCAGGAGTTAAAATATAAAGACCATCCACAATATTGCCATAACAGATAAACACTTTATCCTTCTTTATTACAACATTGTCTTTCAGGATAACACAATATCCTTGTTTACCTAAGTAAGTAGCAGAAATTAAATTCCTACGTACATTAGGTACATACAAACAGTCTTCTAATATTAGAACTCTAGATTGAAAACACAAATTATAAACTCCAACAGCTACAACTGGAATCCTGCTCCCATCAGCCAAAGTAAGAAACAACTCCCCTTCTTTAAGTTTTCTGGTCTCCTGAAACCCCTGCAAAGAATTGCAGATATGATTAGTACAACCTGAATCCACACACCAGGAATCCGTGGGATTCTGTACCAAACATATTTCAAGAAGGAATGTATCATTCATACCTTTATTCTTAGCAGCCTTGAAAACTGGACAATTCCTCTTCCAATGTCCTTTCTCACCACAATGGAAACACTTTCCTTTGATCTTCTTTCCTTTATCAGCAACCCCTAAGGCAATTTGTTTACCCTCTTGTTTGGTGAAGACCTTCTTCTTCTTCTTCTTACCCTTGCCTTTCGACTTAGGTTGAGAAGTAGAAGCTTCACCAACATTGGCTTCAACATTGGAAGTACCAAGAATGCCTTCTGCCGCTACCAATTCATTCATTAATTCAGACAAGGTATAAATCTTTTTGTTCATATTATAGTTTAGTTTGAATTCCTTGAATGATTCTGGTAGCGACTGGAGTATCATATCCACTTGGGATTCTCCATCTATATCGGCACCTAAAACTTCCAATGTGTTCAGATTAGAGATCATTGTAAGACAATGCTCTCTAACTGAACTTCCTTCAGCCATTCTGGTGTTATAAATTTGCCTCATGGTCTCTTGCCTTGCAGAACGGCCTTGCTCACCAAACATCTCCTTCAGACTTTGCATGATGTCTGAAGCTAGTTCTACATCCTGCATTTGATGCTGTAGAACATTTGAGATAGATGCTAGGATGTAGCACTTGGCCATTCCATTAGATTTCTGCCAACGATCATATCGTTGTTTTTCCTCAAGAGGAGCATCTAATGAAGGAAAGTTAGGACATGGTTTAGTAAGAACATACTTATGTTCTTCAGCAGTGAGAACTATGTCCAAGTTTCTTTTCCAGTCAACATAGTTGGATCCAGTCAGCTTGTTTTGATTAAGAATAGCTACAAGTGGGCTAAAAGATGCCATGTTCTAAATCTGAAAACAATAAACATGAATATAATCAATAAACTGGACATTATCTTTTTAGCATATAAACATATAGTATGGAACCTTAATAAAACCATAATATAATATATGCAACGACAACCCAATCCCATATTCAATATCCCTCAGCATAGAGTGAATATAAAATACTATGATTGATTGAGGACTATTCTCATCATTAGTGCTATCATGATAACTCTTATCAAACACTAATAATATGCCGTTATATTTATTTGGCCTCTAAATAATGATAGTAAGAACTCAGCATAGAGGATACTATAATATTTAGTCTAGTGTATACCATTGTCTAGAATCATGTGTAGCCACATTTCATCCCCTTAACAAGCTTATTTTGTAGTACCATGATACAAAACACCCTCCGCATGGAATGCTAAGCTCAAGGCAAAGACAAGGTGTTTGATCAAACCACAATAAACCAAGAAATTCAATCTTGTAGGACCATAAAATAAATACTCTCCGCATGGAATGCTAAGCACAAGGCAAAGACAAAGTATTTATTTCATACTACTATGAATTGACAATGGAGGCCGTGAGATCCAACCCTTGTATCTCTCTCCCACTAGATGTTTTAAAAGAAAGGTTTTTAGTTTTAAAACATGCATAATCTAATTACACATAGTCTTACTCTTTTATCATGTGAAAACAATTAGAAAAAAAATTTCTGTTTTTCTTTCTTTCGATCGATCGAAAGTGCCCCTCGATCGATCGAAAAAACTAAAAAATTCGAACTTGATCCTCTGACACTTTCGATTGATACTCGATTGCCTTTCGATCGATCGAAAAACAGATTCGATCGATCGACTAGCAATCGAAAAACTATCGTTCTAAAGCGTCTAATCACTGTCTCTTTCGATCGATCGAAATTGATTTTCGATCGATCGAAAATCGCGAAACTCAAATTCCCAGAAATTTTCTAAGGCAGTTTTCTACGGATTTTCATGAACAAACATCTTGAAAACGAACATGATAGACAGAGATCAATGTCAAAACTGAATTCTATTGATGTTATAGCCTTAAGATTGAATTTAACATACTTAAATTTAAAATTAAACAACATCATAACACCAATTTCAGTTTTCATCAAATCATAGTTTCAACAACATGCAGAAAATTAAAAACTTAATCTTCTAACAATATGAAACTATCTTCTCCAATTCTAAAACTCACAAACATGTTAAACAATACGAAATTGAAGACCGCTCTGATACCATTTGATGGATTTAAAAGTGAGTGCAGCGGAAAATAAGTTTTGAACGGATCTACTTCATTCAATATTGATAACATGTGTAAAGTAAATTTCAGAATTATGAGAACAATAGATCGTACCTTGAAGCGATGAGTTTCAAAACCGAAGATTGAAGCACTTGGGAATACTCTTAATCTTCACTCCAATTCCACTAATCGCCCAAGATGTGTGGTCTCTCAAATTGGTAACAAAGGGATGATGTGTGAGTACCAAAAACTCACTACCACACCAATACAATGGTGATTTTCTTACCAATTATTTTCTGTACGTTTTTCCCTTTGTTTCTAACCAATATATCTAATTGGGCTAGCCTTTTGGGCTTTACCAATTGGGCTTAAGTGTGTGGCTTGGAGTGGGACCAAAAGGGACCAATAAGACACTAGCTCCAATGGGCCTTGGGCTTTTCTGTCAACTCTTGACAAGTCCAAAGTTACCATTAACTATATTTAATACCACTATATAAATATAGTTGCACTCTAGGTCTTATCTATATATTATATCCCAAGACTTTATTATACATGCAACCCCTTCATAAAATATTCGTAGTAATACAAAGTTATTAATATAGACTGCCACTTTGTAAATTACTACATCTTGATCCTTGAGTACCCGGTTTAATCCTTTAATGTTATTCATTATATATTTATGAAATCCAATTCCATAAATATAAACTTTAGTCATACTAAAGTGGTTAGGCCTAACTCTCTGAATAACAAACTCATTAAACTTATCTCAAGGGAATATTTTATATCTCTATTAAGAGACTATGAATTCCATCTTGAGAATACATGTTCCATCAACACTTAATGTGGCTGCCCAACATACTGAGGTTTTGACCATTAATATAGATCTCACTCCTGATATATCAAAGCAACCTACATCTTATGATCAGGTCCATTATTCTCTCAGGATTAAGAGTTCATGCAAATACAAGTCATGAGATTTATTATTCATTTGACAGTCCTTAGGCAAATAATAAATCTCATGGCGGTCCAGTTCAATATGTCTTAACTCTTAAAACATATTAACACATCAACTAGAAGTCTCCACTTCCATGATCAAGACAAATCATCGTAGTTGATATGTTATAGTCTTCGCAGATGAAATGCCCAATTTCATCACCGACTACGAACTATAATTCTGAGTTTACAAAGAACTTGTGATTTATATCTTCTGTGACTCTTCACATAAATCACATACTATGCATCTCATGGACTATATGATAATGTCCGAATATTCATGTTACCATTATTTCAGATAATAATAAAACAAATTTATTAAACATAATATCAAGTCATACATAATGTCAAACACAATGTCACACTTAATATTATACATAGCATCTAACAATAGGATTTAAGGGCACCAATCCTAACAAGGATATGGGTGCCATCGTCTCTCCTGGTCTCGTCTGGAAATTTATGAAGCGTTGACACTTATCGCATGCCTTGACAATGTCATGTGCGTCATTCTGTAAGGTCAGCCAGTAGTATCTTGCTTTGAGCATCTTTCCTACTAAAGATCTTGCCTCAGCATTATTTCCACAAATTCCCTCGTGTATCTCGTGGAGCACATAATCTGCTTCTTCTGAGCTGGCGCATCTTAGATATGGGAGTGAATGCCCTCGTCTGTATAGCACATCATCAATAATAACGAAGGGGCTGCTCTGATATGTATCTTCCTTGCTTCCATCTTATCTTTTGGGAGCCATCCTTCTTTCAAGTAACGGATGATGGGATTCGTCCACTCATCTTGTTCTTTTATCTTCAAAACTTCCTCATTTTCTGTGCTTGGTTACCCCCTTATCTCTATACATAGATCGGAGGTTGCATTATAGTTGTCTGACGAGGCCAATTTTGCTAGGAAGTCAACTTCTGCGTTTTTGGCCCAAGGGATTTGCACAAAGTTTAGGCTGTTAAAACACTGTGAGAGTTGTTGGACGATCTTCAAGTACTTCTGCATTCTTTCTTCTTTGGCTTCATACTCCCCCTTCACTTGTCCAATTATTAGCTGTGGACAATAAGATTCTTTGCTCCTAGAGCTTTTGCTAGACTTAGCCCTATTAGCAGTGCTTTGTATTCTGCCTCATTTGTTTGGACCATCCATGTTTCCATGGGGGGTTCTTCTTCCTTATAGGGGTAAGTGAATTCTGCAATGAAGTCCGTTAGCACTTGGGCTTTGATTGCTGCTCGAGGCCGATATTTGATGTCGAATTGGCCTAGTTCAATTGCCTATTGAATGAGTCGTCCTGCTGCATCTATCTTATTCATTGTCTTTCTTATTGGTTGGTTTGTCATGACAACGATGAAGTGCGCTTGGAAGTAAGGATGGAGTTCTTGGAAGCGACCAATAATCCGAAAGCTATCTTTTTCATCCTTGGGTAATTGGCCTCTACTCCTTGGAATGCCTGATTGGTATAGTAGACTGGCTTTTGAACATTTTCTTCTTCTCTGATTAATGCTGAACTTACTGTAGTGTTAAATACTGCTAAGTAGAGTTACAGCTTCTCTCCCATCACCGAAGGGCTTAGCAGTGGTAGGTTCGTCAAGTATTTTTTTAATTTGGCAAGGGCTTCTTCACATTCGTTAGTCTACTAAAAGGCCTTTTTTAATACCTTGAAGAATGGCGTGCACTTGTCCGTTGCCCTAAAAGATGAATCTGTTTAGGGCTATGACCTTTCTTGTCAAGCTCTGAACCTCCTTCATTGTTTTTAGTGATTTAACCTTGATTATCACCTTTACTTTATTTGGATTTGCCTTTATACCTCGTTGGGACACCATGAATCCCAAGAACTTTCCTGATGCAACAACAAAAACACACTTTGTAGGGTTTAATTTCATATTGTACTTACGTAGTGTGCTGAATGTTTCTTTTAGATCGTCCAAGTGGTTGGCTTCATCCTTACTTTTCACTCGCATATCGTTTACGTATACTTCCACGTTCCTTCCAATCTAGTAAGAGAACATGTGGTTCACCAATCTTTGGTATGTGGCTCCTGCGTTCTTCAGTCCAAAGGGCATAACTTTGTAGCAGTACAACCCTTGGCTAGTTACAAACGAGGTCTTCTCTTGATTGTCTTCGTCCATAAGAATTTGGTTGTATCTAGAAAATGCGTCCATGAAACTTAGGAGCTTGTGTTTAGCAGTTGAGTCTACCAATTAATCAATCCTCGGTAAGGGGAAGTTATCCTTTGGGCAGGCTTTGTTTAGATCTACGAAATCGACACACATTCGCCATTTGCCATTGCTCTTCTGTACCATTACCATGTTTGCTAGCCAATCTGGATAGAAGACTTCCCTAATGAAATTAGCTTTTAGTAACTTCTCTACTTCTTCAGTTATAACTTTGTTGTGCTCCAGTGTAAATATTCTTCACTTCTGCTATACAGGTTTGCATTATGGGTTGACGTTGATGATGGAATTAAATGTGAGTGCAGCGGAAAATAAGTTTTGAACGGATCTACTTCATTCAATATTGATAACATGTGTAAAGTAAATTTCAGAATTATGAGAACAAGAGATCGTACCTTGAAGCGATGAGTTTCAAAACCGAAGATTGAAGCACTTGGGAATACTCTTAATCTTCACTCCAATTCCACTAATCGCCCAAGATGTGTGGTCTCTCAAATTGGTAACAAAGGGATAACTAGTGAGTACCAAAAACTCACTTCCACACCACTACAATGATGTTTTTCTTACCAATTATTTTCTGTACGTTTTTCCCTTTGTTTCTAACCAATATATCTAATTGGGCTAGCCTTTTGGGCCTTACCAATTGGGCTTAAGTGTGTGGCTTGGAGTGGGACCAAAAGGGACCAATAAGACACTAGCTCCAATGGGCCTTGGGCTTTTCTGTCAACTCTTGACAAGTCCAAAGTTACCATTAACTATATTTAATACCACTATATAAATATAGTTGCACTCTAGGTCTTATCTATATATTATATCCCAAGACTTTATTATACATGCAACCCCTTCATAAAATATTCGTAGTAATACAAAGTTATTAATATAGACTGCCACTTTGTAAATTACTACATCTTAATCCTTGAGTACCTGGTTTAATCCTTTAATGTTATTCATTATATATTTATGAAATCCTATTTCATAAATATATACTTTAGTAACTACTTACTAAAGTGGTTAGGCCTAACTCTCTGAATAACAAATCCATTAAACTTATCTCAAGGGAATATTTTATATCTCTGTTAAGAGACTATGAATTCCATCTTGAGAATACATGTTCCATCAACACTTAATGTGGCTGCCCAACATACTGAGGTTTTGACCATTACTTTAGATCTCACTCCTAATATATCAAAGCAACCTACACCTCATGATCAGGTCCATTATTCTCTCAGGATTAAGAGTTCATGCAAATACAAGTCATGAGATTTATTATTCATTTGACAGTCCTTAGGCAAATAATAAATCTTATGGCGGTCCAGTTCAATATGTCTTAACTTTTAAAACATATTAACACATCAACTAGAAGTCTCCACTTCCATGATCAAGACAAATCATCGTAGTTGATATGTTATAGTCTTCGCAGATGAAATGCCCAATTTCATCACCGACTACGAACTATAATTCTGAGTTTACAAAAAACTTGTGATTTATATCTTCTGTGACTCTTCACATAAATCACATACAATGCATCTCATGGACTATATGATAATGTCCGAATATTCATGTTACCATTATTTCAGATATTAATAAAACAAATTTATTAAACATAATATTAAGTCATACATAATGTCAAACACAATGTCACACTTAATATTATACATAGCATCTTACAATAGGATTTAAGGGCACCAATCCTAACAATCTTCCACTTGCCCCAAAGACTATTGTGCACTAATCTAACTCCCATTCCCTCCAAATGTGACTCGAAAGTCTTTTGAGGCAAGGCTTTGGTAAATGGATCTGCTAGATTGTTTGCACTTTCAATCTTTGCTACCACCACATCTCCACGAGCAACAATATCTCGAATGATATGGTACTTCCTCTCAATGTGCTTTCCTTTCTTGTGATTTCTTGGATCTTTAGATTGTGCAACCGCTCTACTGTTATCACAAAACAATGTGATTGGAACTTGCTCCATTCTTATTACACCAGGGTCAGAGAGGAATTTCTTGAGCCATACAGCTTCCTTTGCTGCTTCACAAGCAGCAACATATTCTGCTTCCATGGTGGAGTCTGCAATACATGATTGCTTAATACTCCGCCAACTAATGGCTCCACCTCCCAAGGTGAAAACACATCCTGAAGTGGATTTTCTGAAATCTAGATCCGATTGAAAATCTGAATCTGTATAGCCAATGGGAATCAAATCCTCACAACGGTAAACAAGCATATAATCTCTCGTTCTCCGTAGATACTTGAGAATATGCTTTACAGCTTGCCAATGTTTTGGTCCTGGATTTGATTGATATCGGCTGACCATGCCCACTGAATAGCAGATATCTGGTCTAGTACAAAGCATGGCATACATGAGACTTCCTACTGCAGAAGCATAAGGAACTTGTCTCATAATATCTACTTCCTCTTGAGTCTTAGGCCTTTGGTCATCAGACAGAGGAACTCCATGTCTGAAAGGAAGCAATCCTTTCTTGGAGTTTTGCATGCTAAACCGTTCTAGAACCTTATCTATGTATCCAGCTTGTGATAAGCCTAACATCTTATTCTTGCGATCTCGCCAAAGCTTGATCCCTAGAATAAAGTTAGCCTCACCCAAGTCCTTCATATCAAATTGACTTGACAACCAAACTTTTACAGATGACATTACCCCTACATCATTTCCAATGAGTAGAATATCATCAACATAAAGTACTAGGAACATTACTACTTTATCTTGATGTCTTTTGTACACACATGGTTCATCAAGATTTTGTTCAAAACCAAATGTCTTGATTGCTTGATCAAACCTGATGTTCCATGACCTAGATGCTTGCTTAAGTCCATAAATGGACCTTTGCAACTTGCATACCAAATGCTCTTGGTTCTTTGCTATGAAACCTTCCGGTTGCATCATATAGATTTCCTCTTCAAGATTGCCATTAAGAAATGCAGTCTTGACATCCATTTGCCAAATCTCATAATCAAAATGAGCAGCAATGGATAAGAGAATTCTGATAGATTTAAGCATTGCTACTGGAGAAAAGGTTTCATCATAATCTATACCTTCTTTTTGAGTATACCCTTTCGCCACTAGCCTTGCTTTAAAGGTTTCAACCTTCCCATCTATCCCTCTCTTTCTCTTGTAAACCCATTTGCAACCAACAGGTTTAATGCCATTAGGCGCCTCTACAAGATTCCAAACTTGATTGGAATACATGGAATCTAATTCAGATTTCATAGCTTGGACCCAATGATGTGCATCTATATCATTCATTGCTTCATCATATGTGTAGGGATCCGATTCAACCTCTTCTGAGATAGCTTCATAGGTTTCTCCCAAACCTATGAATCTTATAGGAGGTCGAACAATTCTCCCACTACGACGAGGCACTTGTGTACTAGACATCTCATTAGTAGTATCTTGTGGTGTATCTAATACAACCACATCATCCCTAGTTTCATCTATTGGTTGTTCATTTACAGGTTCATTCATTTCAGCCAACACAACTCTACTTCTAGGAGTAAAATTATTCATATAGTCATTTTCTAAGAATTTAGCATTTGTGCTAACAAACACTTTATTATCTTTATGACTATAGAATAAATAACCCCTAGTTTCTTTTGGATAACCTACAAGCAAACACACTTCTGATTTTGGTTCCAACTTATCAGGCTTCCCTTTTAACACATGTGCAGGACAACCCCAAATGTGGAGATATTTCATGCTAGGCTTACGCCCACTCCACAATTCCATGGGTGTTTTGGGAACGGATTTTGACGGAACTAAATTCAAAAGATGTATTGCTGTTTCTAAGGCATAACCCCAAAAAGAAATAGGTAGAGTTGAATAACTCATCATGGACCTAACCATTTCTAAAAGAGTCCTATTCCTTCTTTCTGCTACACCATTTTGTTGTGGAGTTCCAGGTGCAGTCAATTGGGATACGATCTCATTCTTAGTTAAGTAATCCTTGAAATCCCCAAAGAGGTATTCACCACCTCGATCAGATCGAATGGCTTTTATGTGTTTACCTAATTGATTCTCAACTTCAGCCCTAAACTCTTTGAACTTTTCAAAGGCTTCGGACTTCCGTCTCATTAGGTACACATAACCATATCTTGAGTAATCATCAGTAAAAGTGATGAAGTACTCATAGCCACCTTTTGCCTGGATTGACATAGGACCACAAACATCAGAATGCACTAACTCTAGCAAATCTTGGGCTCTTCTACCTTTTGCAGTAAAAGGTCGTTTGGTCATTTTACCTTCAAAACAAGATTCACAAACTGGAAATTCATCAAAGTCCATGGGCCCTAAGAGTCCATCTTTGATCAGTCTTTGAATTCTATCTGAATTAATATGACCTAAACGCAAGTGTCAAAGATATGCATCATTAGTAGAAGGAAACTTTCTCTTTAATGATTTTACATGAGAGTTAGTATCTAATTTAGAATTATATAATTCATGCTTATCAGGAGTTAAAATATAAAGACCATCCACAATATTGCCATAACAGATAAACACTTTATCCTTCTTTATTACAACATTGTCTTTTAGGATAACACAATATCCTTGTTTACCTAAGTAAGTAGTAGAAATTAAATTCCTACGTACATTAGGTACATACAAACAGTCTTCTAATATTAAAACTCTAGATTGAAAACACAAATTATAAACACCAACAGCTACAACTGGAATCCTGCTCCCATCAGCCAAAGTAAGAAACAAGTCCCCTTCTTTAAGTTTTCTGGTCTCCTGAAACCCCTGCAAAGAATTGCAGATATGATTAGTACAACCTGAATCCACACACCAGGAATCCGTGGGATTTTGTACCAAACATATTTCAAGAAGGAATGTATCATTCATACCTTTATTCTTGGCAGCCTTGAAAACTGGACAATTCCTCTTCCAATGTCCTTTCTCACCACAATGGAAACACTTTCCTTTGATCTTCTTTCCTTTATCAGCAATCCCTAAGGCAATTTGTTTACCCTCTTGTTTGGTGAAGTCCTTCTTCTTCTTCTTCTTACCCTTGCCTTTCGACTTAGGTTGAGAAGTAGAAGCTTCACCAACATTGGCTTCAACATTGGAAGTACCAAGAATGCCTTCTGCCGCTACCAATTCATTCATTAATTCAGACAAAGTATAAATCTTTTTATTCATATTATAATTCAGTTTGAATTCCTTGAATGATTCTGGTAGCGACTGGAGTATCATATCCACTTGGGATTCTCCATCTATATCGGCACCTAAAACTTCCAATGTGTTCAGATTAGAGATCATTGTAAGACAATGCTCTCTAACTGAACTTCCTTCAGCCATTCTGGTGTTATAAATTTGCCTCATGGTTTCTTGCCTTGCAGAACGGCCTTGCTCACCAAACATCTCCTTCAGACTTAGCATGATGTCTGAAGATAGTTCTACATCCTGCATTTGATGCTGTAGAACATTTGAGATAGATGCTAGGATGTAGCACTTGGCCATTCCATTAGATTTCTGCCAACGATCATATCGTTGTTTTTCCTCAAGAGGAGCATCTAATGAAGGAAAGTTAGGACATGGTTTAGTAAGAACATACTTATGTTCTTCAGCAGTGAGAACTATGTCCAAGTTTCTTTTCCAGTCAACATAGTTGGATCCAGTCAGTTTGTTTTGATTAAGAATAGCTACAAGTGGGCTAAAAGATGCCATGTTCTAAATCTGAAAACAATAAACATGAATATAATAAATAAACTGGACATTATCAATTTAGCATATAAACATATAGTATGGAACCTTAATAAAACCATAATATAATATATGCAACGACAACCCAATCCCATATTCAATATCCCTCAGCATAGAGTGAATATAAAATACTATGATTGATTGAGAACTATTCTCATCATTAGTGCTATCATGATAACTCTTATCAAACACTAATAATATGCCGTTATATATATTTGGCCTCTAAATAATTATAGTAAGAACTCAGCATAGAGGATACTATAATATTTAGTCTAGTGTATACCACTATCTAGAATCATGTGTAGCCACATTTCATCCCCTTAACAAGCTTATTTTGTAGTACCATGATACAAAACACCCTCCGCATGGAATGCTAAGCTCAAGGCAAAGACAAGGTGTTTGATCAAACCACTATAAACCAAAAAATTCAATCTTGTAGGACCATGAAATAAATACTCTCCGCATGGAATGCTAAGCTCAAGGCAAAGACAAAGTATTTATTCCATACTACTATGAATCAACAATGGAGGCCGTGAGATCCAACCCTTGTATCTCTCTCCCACTAGATATTTTAAAATAAAGGTTTTTAGTTTTAAAACATGCATAATCTAATTACACATAGTCTTAATCTTTTAACATGTGAAAACACTTAGAAAAAAATTTATGTTTTTCTTTCTTTCGATCGATCGAAAGTGCCCCTCGATCGATCGAAAAAAAATTAAGAAATTTGAACTTGATCATCTGACACTTTCGATTGATACTCGATTGCCTTTCGATCGATCGAAAAACAGATTCGATCGATCGATTAGCAATCGAAAAACTATCGTTCTAAAGCGTCTGATCACTGTCTCTTTCGATCGATCGAAAGTGATTTTCGATCGATCGAAAATCGCGAAACTCAAATTCCCAGAAATTTTCTAAGGCAGTTTTCTACGGATTTTCATGAACAAACATCTTGAAAACGAACATGATAGATAAAGATCAATGTCAAAACTGAATTCTATTGATGTTATAGCCTTAAGATTGAATTTAACATACTTAAATTTAAAATTAAACAACATCATAACACCAATTTCAGTTTTCATCAAATCATAGTTTCAACAACATGCAGAAAATTAAAAACTTAATCTTCTAACAATATGAAACTATCTTCTCCAATTCTAAAACTCACAAACATGTTAAACAATACGAAATTGAAGACCGCTCTGATACCATTTGATGGAATTAAATGTGAGTGCAGCGGAAAATAAGTTTTGAACGGATCTACTTCATTCAATATTGATAACATGTGTAAAGTAAATTTCAGAATTATGAGAACAAGAGATCGTACCTTGAAGTGATGAGTTTCAAAACCGAAGATTGAAGCACTTGGGAATACTCTTAATCTTCACTCCAATTCCACTAATCGCCCAAGATGTGTGGTCTCTCAAATTGGTAACAAAGGGATAACTAGTGAGTACCAAAAACTCACTTCCACACCACTACAATGATGTTTTTCTTACCAATTATTTTCTGTACGTTTTTCCCTTTGTTTCTAACCAATATATCTAATTGGGCTAGCCTTTTGGGCCTTACCAATTGGGCTTAAGTGTGTGGCTTGGAGTGGGACCAAAAGGGACCAATAAGACACTAGCTCCAATGGGCCTTGGGCTTTTCTGTCAACTCTTGACAAGTCCAAAGTTACCATTAACTATATTTAATACCACTATATAAATATAGTTGCACTCTAGGTCTTATCTATATATTATATCCCAAGACTTTATTATACATGCAACCCCTTCATAAAATATTCGTAGTAATACAAAGTTATTAATATAGATTGCCACTTTGTAAATTACTACATCTTAATCCTTGAGTACCCGGTTTAATCCTTTAATGTTATTCATTATATATTTATGAAATCCTATTTCATAAATATATACTTTAGTAACTACTTACTAAAGTGGTTAGGCCTAACTCTCTGAATAACAAATCCATTAAACTTATCTCAAGGGAATATTTTATATCTCTGTTAAGAGACTATGAATTCCATCTTGAGAATACATGTTCCATCAACACTTAATGTGGCTGCCCAACATACTGAGGTTTTGACCATTACTTTAGATCTCACTCCTAATATATCAAAGCAACCTACACCTCATGATCAGGTCCATTATTCTCTCAGGATTAAGAGTTCATGCAAATACAAGTCATGAGATTTATTATTCATTTGACAGTCCTTAGGCAAATAATAAATCTCATGGCGGTCCAGTTCAATATGTCTTAACTCTTAAAACATATTAACACATCAACTAGAAGTCTCCACTTCCATGATCAAGACAAATCATCGTAGTTGATATGTTATAGTCTTCGCAGATGAAATGCCCAATTTCATCACCGACTACGAACTATAATTCTGAGTTTACAAAGAACTTGTGATTTATATCTTCTGTGACTCTTCACATAAATCACATACAATGCATCTCATGGACTATATGATAATGTCCGAATATTCTTGTTACCATTATTTCAGATATTAATAAAACAAATTTATTAAACATAATATTAAGTCATACATAATGTCAAACACAATGTCACACTTAATATTATACATAGCATCTTACAATAAGATTTAAGGGCACCAATCCTAACAGTTGAGACGATGCTATATGATCTTCCTATCAATTCTGGGCATATCCTTGTGTTTCTAGGCGAAAACATCTTGGTTCGCCCTTAAGAAGGAAATTATCTTCTCTTTCTCTAGAGTTGGGAGTGCTGATCCTATCTTCAATACCTTCGTTGAATCCCCTAGGACGATCTCAACTTCTTGTGGTGTTTTTGAAGGTTCGGGGATAGGCTCTGGTTCATTGATCACCCACGTGTGGTTCTCCCCAAATGCTAAGGCATCTTGGTAGCAATCTCTTGCCAAAACTTGGCCTCCTCTGATTTCTCCTACTCCATGGGCTGTTGGAAACTTTACCTTCAAGTAATATGTTGACGTAGCTGCTTTTAGCCTATTAAATGCAGGTCTTCCTAAGATAATGTTGTATGTCGAAGGGTAGTCAACTATGAGGAAATCAATTTCCTTAGTGACTTGTGCTGAGTAAGTTCTTTCAATTATGGTTAGAGTGACGATGCCCCTAGGGACTATTTTGTCCCCTATGAAGCTTACCAGAGGAAAGGTGAAAAGTCTGATCCTTTTCTCATCCAGTTTCATCTGCTGAAATGCAGGTAAGTAAATTATATCTGCTAAGCTTCCATTGTTAATGAGCACCCGGTGGATATTGAATTCTTCTACTCTGAGCATGATTACTAGTGGATCGTCATGGGGTTGCTTGATGCTGCGACCGTCTCTCCCTAAGAAAACAATTCGTCATTCTTTGGCATCTTCGTTGGAGAAAGCCCGAATGGACACTGTTTATTTCTCTTTCATGGGCTTTTTCAGAGACTTCAGCGTTCCATTTACCGTTAATCCACCCGAGATTGTCTTTATTTCTCTCGCAAGAGGTTTGCTATCTCCTGCTTCTTGATTTCTATCTTTATCGTCCTTCCTTTGGTATCTGTAGGGCTCTGTTTTCCTGACATACTTCTGTAACTTTCCTTGCCGAATTAAAATCTCCACCTTATCTTTCAAACATCTGCACTCGTCGGTGTGATGCCCAAGGTCCTAATAGAACCTACAATACTTGTTCTTGTCTCTTTTTTGTGCTGGAGTACTGATTGGTTTTGGCCATTGCAGGGAGGGATCGTCCCTTATTTGCATAAGGACCTGCTCAATTGGCATTATTAAAGGAGTAAAGTTAGTGAACTTTGGCTTCCTAACTGGAAGTTCCTTCTTTTTCCCTGTGCTCTGCCCAACGCTTCGCGTCTGTTTCTTCTTATCGTGATTGCTGCTTGTTCCTTCGTCACTCTTCCTTTTTCCTTTCATTTTTTTTGCAAGTACCACGTCTTCTGCATTCATATACTTTTGAGCTTTTCGGAGCCACTCCGCTACTGTTTTTGGTAGACTTTTAGTGATTAAGAAGAAGAAATCCCTTGGCAGCAACCCTACTTGGAAAGTTGTTAAGGTGATTTGATCTTCAACTTCGTCTACCTGCAGTAGCTCCTTATTGAATCGGGTAACGTACTGTCTTAGTGATTCTCCTTTTGCTTGTTGAATGTTAAGAAGATGGCCAGTTGGCTTTTTATGTCTTTGCCCCCCAATGAAATGATGAACAAAACCTTTGCTGAGTTGTTCGAAATCTGCAATAGTTCCTGGGGGTATTTTGTTGAACCATACTCTAGCTGCTCCTTTCAGTGTTGTTAGGATTGCCCTACACATTTTTGGGATTAGTGCCCTAGAATCCTATTGTATGATGCTACGTATTATATTATGTATGACATGATGTATGACTTAATATTGTAATTAATAAAGCTGTTTTATTATTATCTGAAATAATGGTAGCATGAATATTTGGACATTATCATATAGTCCATGAGATGCATAGTATGTGATTTATGTGAAAAGTCACAGAAGATGTAAATCACAAGTTCTTTGTAAACTTAGAATGTTAGTTCGTAGTCAGTGATAAAATTGGGCATTTCATCTGCGAAGACTATAACATATCAACTAAGATGATTTCTTTTGATCATGGAAGTGGAGACTTCTAGTTGATGTGTTGATATGTTTTAATAGTTAAGACATATTGAATTGGACCACTGTGAGATTTATTATTCTCTTAACGACTGTCAAATGAATAATAAATCTCACGACTTATATTTACATGAACTCTTAATCCTGAGAGAATAATGGACCTGATCATGAAGTGTAGGTTACTTTGATATATCAGGAGTGAGATCTTAAGTAACAGTCAAAACCTCAGTATGTTAGGCAGCCACATTTAGTGTTGATGAAACATATATTCTCAAGATAGAAGTCATAGTCTCTTAACGGAGATACAAAATATTCTCTTGAGATAAGTTTAATGGGTTGTTATTTAGAAAGTTAGGCCTAACTACTTTGGTAAATAGTTACTAAAGTATATATTTAAGAAATTGGATTTCATAAATATATAATGAATAACTTAAAGGATTAAACCGGGTACTCAAGGATTAAGATGTAATAGTCTACAAAGTGGCAGTTTATATTCATGACTTTGTGTTACTACGAATATTTTATGAAGGGGTTGCATGTACAATAAAGTCTTGGGATATAATTTATTAATAAGGCCTAGAGTGCAATTATATTTATATAGTGGTATTAAATATAATTAATGGTAACTTTGAACTTATTAAGAGTTGACAGAAAAGCCCAAGGCCCATTGGAGCTAGTGTCTTATTTGTTCCCTTTTGGTCACACTCCAAGCCATATATTAAAGCCCAATTGGAAAGGCCCAAAAGGCTGGCCCAATTAGATAATCAGTTATTATGAGAGAAACATACAAAATTTTGTATCGATCACAAGTGCATGAAACGTTTTGTATGTGAGTGTTGGACACTCTCATTCTCTCTAGAACATACTCATATAACTGATTGAGAGACCACACATCTTAGGCGTTAGTGGAATTGGAGTGAAGATTGAAAGTATTCTCGAGAACTTCTGATCTTTGTTTTGAAATTCACCACACCAAGGTACACTCTCTTATTTTATATTCTGAAACTTACATAGTGCATGTTATCAATTGTGAATGAAGTAGATCCGTTAATTTTCCGTTGCGCACATTTACATTTCCTACACACATCACCTTGTCTGGGGTCATCTGCAAAAAAATCAGTGTCTTGAATGATTCAATATAATCCAAGGGGTCCTTGGAACTGTTATACGACTCCAACTATGGGAGATAGAATTTCAGTGGGAAGGAAAGGGCGGTTCAGTACTTTAGTAGTGAATGGTGAGTCCATCCTTTGAATCATCCCATCCAGATTCTCCCCGCCTTTATCCTTCATAGCACCTTTTTGTTCATCCATCTCCTTCCTCATGTTGCAAAGATCATTCTCCATTCTGGAGGAATCCTCTCCTGAGGTCCTGTCTTGTCTGTTGGCTTGAGAATTTGATTTTTTCCTCATTTTGGTTTTCACCTGTTCACCAGCGTTCTGCGTTTTGGAATTCCATGGTCTTTCGCAGTTCTTCATTCTGGCGAGTTAACTCTTCCACATTAGTTAGAAGGGCCTGGATTTGTTATTGTTGCATAACTTCTGGCTGTTGTGCAGTTTCTATTTCCATCTCGTACTTCAAGGAACTCTTTTGTCACTAGGAAAGATGGCTTGAATGATCAGCGATCCCCACAGACGGCGCCAAACTGATGATGCAAAAAATCAGCAGTTGAGCTCCTTATTGTAGCGGATGGACAAACTTGTGATTGAGGTCATCTCTGTTGGAGGAAAACCTGCAAAATGAATTGGGTGGAAGAGTAACACGTCGGTGTGGCGTTAGCCAAACCGCCTCCGATGCTTAAGTCAGTAAGGGAGAAAGATTTAAGAAAGAAACAGACAAGAGAGTGAATTTCGTAGAGTATTTGTGTGTGCCTTTCACTTCTAATGTTTTTTCTTTTATAGTTGTGTGCCTCATTAATGGACAATGAATCGTTGTATTTATGCTCAATGGCTAGTGCATTACAAAATCTTAGTCTGAAGTTCACAGCTCATTCTGTGACCGTTACTCCATCTGTTACGTTTTATCATCAATGAGCGTAATAAATATGTGACATCATCTCTTGGTTAATGACAGTTTCAACTTTAATGACAATTGTAAATTTCTGACTCGTTAATTCTTTTTTTTTTTTTTTTTTGAATTTAATAAAGGATTAGAATGTTCCAAATCCCCTATGAAAACAATCTTATCATCTTTTAATTAGAGCAATAAGAGAATCTCCTTTTTATTATCTTTTCTTATTGTCATTTATTCCTTTTTCTTTTCTTTTCTTTTTCCTTTGCCACGTAATTTTTGCCCATGACGTCCCTACTGGAATTTTCGCCATGCCCATGGTCTTTTCCCTAACTTTTGTCTATACTGCTCTTTCGAGTTTTCAATCTAGCGAAGTTTTCTTGCCTTAATTTTTGCCTAGGCTGCCCTTTCTGGTTTTCAACCTAGTAGGCTCTTTTCCTTTTTTTTTTCTTTTTTTTTTGGTTTAGATGTTGTATTTTTGGAGTCTTCCCTATCCAAATCTGTGATTCTTGTAGCACCTCCAGACGTGATCTTCTTAATGATAAAAGGCCTAGACCACCTTGGCTTCATTTTCCCTCTTGGGTCAAAAGTCTCATCTTTAGGCACCTTTAGGACCAAGTCCCATTCTTTAAGGTTTCTCAGTTTCACATTCTTGTTGAATGCTCTAACAATCCTTTTTTTGGAACCCTTGTGCATGATATTGTGTCCTAGCCCTCTTCTCATCGATCAAGGCCAATTGTTCATATCTCGCCTTAGCCCAATCCTCTTCTAGGACCTTGGTTTCCACCAATACCCTCAAAGATTGTATTTCCACTTGAATAGGAAGCACCACCTCACTACCATAAACCAATGAGTAAGGTGTTGCCCTAGTTGACGCACGGATAGAAGTTCTATAACCCCATAAGGCAAATGGAAGCTTTACGGCCCAATCTTTGTATGTCACTACCATCTTGGCTAGGATGTTCTTCACATTCTTATTAGCTGCTTCTACAGCTGATAGGCCACAAATTGAATGACCCCTTGTGATTAAACCAATTAATTAATTAGCCAAGTTATTAATTAATTAATTTATCATGCAATTGCGTGGCAGTACAAACAAATCACCGAATAACTAAATATGCAGCGGAAATTAAATGACATGGTGATTTATTCACGAATGGGGAAAACCCTAACGGCAAAAACCCCACCGGGTGATTTTCAGGTCACCACTCCTGAAACTCCACTATTATCAAATAAAGCGGTTACAAGTAAAGGAATCCCAAGTACTTTACCAACCTACAGTTGAACCCTTACCCCAATACCCAATTGGACTTGATCTGTAGCGACAGTTCCCCTTTTGATGCACGGCTCCCAAGTACGTGACTAACCAGATGCGCGGATCCCAGTACGTGACTTCAAACACCAACTTTAGAATGAGAGGTTGGTTGCAAAGTTCTTCAGTTCATTATACACGATGAAGATCAGGAAGATGCTTGGTCACAAAACCCTTTGGTGCAAATACACAGCAACTTCTTCAGAGAAGATGAACTAGGTCAAGAACTTCGTCTTTGATCATAATTTGCTTGAACAAGGATTGCTCAATGCTTTAGCAACTTGTGTCTCTGTTGACGGCTCTTAAAACACTCCTTTTATATGTTTAGGGTTAGAAGAAAAGAAGGCCCAAAAACACATTTACGGATCCCAAGAAATCAGAACAGAAAAATCTAATTTTTAAATCTCGACAGATAGCAGGTGTCGAGGAGCTATCGAGCAGGTGTCGAGCTTTAATGAAATTGCACTTCAGCTTGATTTTTCTTGGACAGACTTGATGATTTCAACACTTGATCTTGAAACCTTGTTTCTTAAAGTATTAAAAACACCTAGAACTACCCAAATACAAGTAGAGTGCGTTTTGTCAAAGGATTAGCCAATTTACATAAATAAGTATGACATATGTTCTTAACATGTGAACCACATATGTCTTAACAATCTCTCCCTTTGGCAATCCGTGACAAAACCACAACAAACAAATGAACATATGAGAGAAGTCATAAATCACTCAACTCATATTCACTTGTTGAATACAATAAAATCTATCCTAACACCAACTCTTGAAAAACTTTGCAAGAAGAGAGTTTATGGCAAGTAGACTTTGACAACCTGTATTTCTGAAACACTTTTAAACAAAACTCATCAAGACATCTTGTGTGAAACAAAAATAATTAGATTGCATACAAGTATAAAGAACATGTGTCTAAAGATAGAAAAGAAACAACACATGAAGAGATAGGTGAAAGAAGAACATACATCCACATATAGAGAAAAATAAGTACAATGTATGTAAAACTGGTCACAAGACCTCATATATAAGATCAATGTATCTAAAGAATAGAAAAGAAAAGATACATCAAAACCTCACTACATCCCTCATAGTATCAACACTCCCCCTATCAAAAATGTCTTATACTAACTCTCCCCCTAAAATGACTACTCTCATAACCTAAAACTACTCCCCCTTTTTGTCACGAGTGACAAAGGGTAGAGTGTCATGTAGACATCTCATCAGTAGAGTTAGCATCTCTATCATCATCATCCGAAGCATCATCATCATCACCATCATCATCATCATCCTCAGCATCAGAATCAGAAGCGACTGGAGGAGGTGGTGGAGGAGAAGCCTTAGAAGCAAAACCACCAATGGTCGCCTGCCGTCGTGCAATACGACCAACACGAACGTTCACCTGATACAACTCAGTGGAGAGTGTATCGAGGCGAGCATCCATGCGCTGCAGCTGCGCCATAATGTCTCCGAAAGATACATCGCCTATAAAAGTAGAAGGAGCCGATGTAGATGAAGCGGATCTAGATGGAGCCAACCGGGAGGGAGGAGTGGAGTCCGGCTGTCTCGACCTAAACTGAGCCTCACTACATTTTACGGTAGCGGCATCTATGGCAGAAATGTGTGTGAAGTGGTCGGACACAGGAAAAGGGATGGAAAAATGGCATAAGATCCTCGTGATAGCGGAAGGAAAGATAAGCTTATCACGGGATGCCGAATCTAGATGAACATCTATGATAGAGAAAATGAAGTGAGAGGGAAAATCTATCGTAAGATGCTCAAGAAGAGATAGCAAAAATCGAGCACGAGGTTCTGTGATAGAGTTGTAGTGAGAGAGAGGATGGAGTACAAAAGTCATTACCATGTTAAGAAATCTAGGACCTTTAGCAAAAGATCTACATGATGTACACTGATGCTCACCCCAGTCAGAAGGGTGCTCACAAAAAGCAAAAATGAGCTCATCCTTGGACACAGTCCTCAAACGCTCACACGTAGGATAGTCGGGAAACTCTATCCTAGGAACCCTAAGCACATCCGCAACTAGCTGCGGTGTGACAGCAATGCGCGTACCTCGAACGCGAGTATGAAAAAGAGGTATTGAATGATCAATCCCGTGCATATTGGAGTAAAACTCCTGAAGCAGCATGAGAGGACAAATGACCGGGACGTCACACAGTGACTCCCATCCCCTACTATGAATGACAGAGGGAAGGTCAGTGTCGGCGAAGTCCGCCAGAATGACTTGGCGTTTCAAATGAACACCTTCTCTGGAAAAGTTCTCAGTAAATGCCTTGTGGGCATCTCCATCACGGAACCGAAAGTTAAGAGGAGCAGAGTCAGAAGAAGAGGAAGCTCCAGAACGCAAAGGGTTCCGAGCAGGAGTGGATTTACGTTTGAGTGCCATAGACACTACTAACGTAAAATAATAAGAAAGAGATAGAGAGGGAGACAATCAGAAAAGTCCCAACACAGTTCATATATGACAAATATAATGAACAATAAGTACGTATGCATTGGAATGCATGAGCATGTTGTTAGGATTGGTGCCCTTAAATCCTATTGTAAGATGCTATGTATGATATTAAGTGTGACATTGTGTTTGACATTATGTATGACTTAATATTATGTTTAATAAATTTGTTTTATTATTATCTGAAATAATGGTAACATGAATATTTGGACATTATCATATAGTCCATGAGATGCATAGTATGTGATTTATGTGAAGAGTCACAGAAGATATAAATCACAAGTTCTTTGTAAACTCAGAATTATAGTTCGTAGTCGGTGATGAAATTGGGCATTTCATCTGCGAAGACTATAACATATCAACTACGATGATTTGTCTTGATCATGGAAGTGGAGACTTCTAGTTGATGTGTTAATATGTTTTAAGAGTTAAGACATATTGAACTGGACCGCCATGAGATTTATTATTTGCCTAAGGACTGTCAAATGAATAATAAATCTCATGACTTGTATTTGCATGAACTCTTAATCCTGAGAGAATAATGGACCTGATCATGAGATGTAGGTTGCTTTGATATATCAGGAGTGAGATCTAGATTAATGGTCAAAATCTCAGTATGTTGGGCAGCCACATTAAGTGTTGATGGAACATGTATTCTCAAGATGGAATTCATAGTCTCTTAATGGAGATATAAAATATTCCCTTGAGATAAGTTTAATGAGTTTGTTATTCAGAGAGTTAGGCCTAACCACTTTAGTTTGACTAAAGTTTATATTTATGGAATTGGATTTCATAAATATATTATGAATAACATTAAGGATTAAACCGGGTACTCAAGGATCAAGATGTAGTAATTTACAAAGTGGCAGTCTATATTAATAACTTTGTATTACTACGAATATTTTATGAAGGGGTTGCATGTATAATAAAGTCTTGGGATATAATATATAGATAAGACCTAGAGTGCAACTATATTTTTATAGTGGTATTAAATATAGTTAATGGTAACTTTGGACTTGTCAAGAGTTGACAGAAAAGCCCAAGGCCCATTGGAGCTAGTGTCTTATTGGTCCCTTTTGGTCCCACTCCAAGCCACACACTTAAGCCCAATTGGTAAGGTCCAAAAGGCCAACCCAATTAGATATATTGGTTAGAAACAAAGGGAAAAACGTACAGAAATATATTGGTAAGAAAAACATCATGGTAGTGGTGTGGAAGTGAGGTTTTGGTACTCACACATCATCCCTTTGTTACCAATTTGAGAGACCACACATCTTGGGCGATTAGTGGAATTGGAGTGAAGATTAAGAGTATTCCCAAGTGCTTCAATCTTCGGTTTTGTAATTCACCGCTTCAAGGTACGATCTCTTGTTCTCATAATTCTGAAATTTACTTTACACATGTTATCAATATTGAATGAAGTAGATCCGTTCAAAACTTATTTTCCGCTGCACTCACATTTAATTCCTTCACATGTGACATGCAAATCAAAAGGCATCATGGGCTCAGCCTAATCCAATCCTATCAGCACACATACATATAGCACACATCTAAATGCATGTAAATATCATTCTAATGCACATGGAATGCAATGTATGACATTTTAAAAGCATTTAAGTGAAAAATCAACCCAAAATTTCAAGAAAAACTCATCAATTTTGAAAAACCCCAAAAATTTCAAAAAATCCCAAAACCTTGGTTTCAAAACATGCAATGCATGAAAAAGGAAGGGAAAATGAACATACCAAGTGATGGAAATCAAGGGAAGACCGAAAATGATGAAGATTAGAATATTTGAGTAAGAGAAACTTGTTTGGGAGGTGAAAATTCTTCAGATAGATTGAGAGAGATCGACAGAATGAGAGGAAAATCGCGATCAGCCCTTTTATAGACACCTCAGTAATTCTCGACAGCTGAGGTGTCGAGAGGTATTGAGGAAGGTGTCGAGGAAAGTGTCGAGGATTTCGCCTTCGACAGCTGAAGGTGTCGAGAAGGTATCGAGGTAAGAACACCTGAACCAAGAACAGAAGCTCGATCGATCGACAAGGTGTCGAAGAGATAGGAGATTTCACGATCGATCCATCAAGTGTCGAGATTGCGATAAGAAAAGGCTTGAGAAGCTCGACAGATGATCAGGTATCGAGGAGGTGTCGAGGAGGTGTTGAGCCAGCAGATTAAAGCAGTTTTTCGTGAAGTGAAAAACATAAACATGAATGCAATCAAACATGCATCTCAACAATGATCCAATCAACATAAAAAGGCTCTCAAAATCATCTCTCAATGAAAAATTTAAGCGCATGGATCTTCCAAAAACACACACACACTAATCAAGTCTAACCAATTTTATTTTTCAAAAACAAGTCAGTACAGTTTAGTGAGCATACAAAAAGCACATGTAAAACCTTAGTGATGGCCAAATCACATTGTACCTGCACATGTATCAAAAGTAGTAATGAGTATTGCATGTTATGTGTGAAAAACATCGCAAGATTGCATATGTGTATACATGTTATGATGATCTGAGATATGAGAAAATAACTTTAACTCACACACAATTATAACTGTTTGATGGGGACTATCACCTTCGAGGTGCATCCTATAACTCCCACATTTCCTAGAATACACGCTTGTAACCATTTTTAAAGCATTTTTAATCTTTTTGCTTTTTATTTTCTTTGCATATTTTCTTTTTAAGCATATCATGCATGGGCTTATGAGAGAGAAAAGAAATACCCATTGATATTTGACACTTCAATATTGCTATGCCGAAGCACACAAATGGCATTGACATCACACTTTTGCTATGCCGAAACATACAGATGTCATTAATGATTGTCGGGCAACAGTGGTGATATGGTTATTTATTCCTTTCTCTTAGGATTTTCTAGTCTTACCCGTAAAAAAGAGTGATATGAGTGTTAAGTTTAAGAGATAAATTAATCTTACTCATCACAAACAAAAGCCACAAAGCTCACTTGCTTAGTTGTGCATAGAGATGCTCATCTAAGCTACAAGTGATACAAAGTTTAGAAAACTCTGTTTCATTGGCCATCCAAGGTACACAAGTACCAAAGTACACAAAACACACACTGTTTTTGTATTTTTCTGATTTTTCAATTTTTTTTTTAAATTTTATATCAAAAACAAAATAAACAAAACTGAAAGTAAACACACAAAAACATGTTAACAAAGCAAAGCATAAAACTAGACTGACTCAACAAAAATGCAAAACACATAAGCAATGCAATGAACAAGAAAAACAAGAAGGGAGAAGAAAGTGATGAAATCACTTAGAGTCCTTTTTCTTCCACACCTTGGAAGAGCCTTTCCTTTGATTAAATCCTTGAACCGGCGGTGAGGGGGAAGAATTGAAACCGTTCAAGTTCGAAAGGAACATGATGGCTTTTAGAAGATCTCCAAGAGGAGCAAGAGAGGATTGAACCTGATTTTGGCTTCCAGATGCTGTCATGCTGTTGCTCTTTTGAGTGGCTAGCCACTTATAGCAATTTGGTCGAGTATGACCGGCAGCTCCACAATGATGACAAAGATGCTGCTTCATTTGTTTAGGCTTTTGAGAGTTAGCCTTCTTAGTTCTAGGGTTTCTAGCATTTTTCTTATTTTGCTTAGGGGGTGCTCCTAAGATAGATTTACCCTTGTCTAAGTTCTCACTAGCTAATTCAGTTTTAACATCAGTGTTCTCAACTTTAACAGTATTAGCAGGAGGAACAAAAACAGTAGAACTAGTAGAAGCAGAATTAGAGAAAGAAATACCATACCCTAAACCTGTTCGATCCAAAGCAGATTTCTGATTGCTGAGCATCTCATCAAGTTTTGCACTTGAAGTCCTCTCCAATTGAGCTCTAACTTGAAACAGCTCCGCTTCAAGCTTCTTGGTCTTCTTAGCCAAGAAATTGTTCTCAAATCTCAGCGCTCTAATGGTTTGATTTGCTTCATCAAACTTTGTGGACAACTCTTCACGGTCAAGTTCCACATCACTGAGCTTCTTGGTGGTCAGCCTATACAACTTCTCATGCTTCTCAGAGAACTTGTAAAGCTTCTCATAGGCTGAATGGATATCATCTTGATCATCCATCATCTCACACTTGGTATCCACCAATTCTTCTTCTTCTTCCACTTCTTCAACAATCCCTTCAGTAGGATTGACTGTGGCAGTGAAGGCATTTAAGATTCCGTCATCCTCACTATCGGAATCATCTTCAGGCTCAGTGTCACTTAGGGTTGCAGCAAGTGCCTTGCTCTTGCCAATGCTCTTGAGGTATGTAGGACACTCATTCTTCATGTGTCCAAACTCGTGACATCCAAAACACTTTGGTCCTGCCGGAACAGTGTACTAACCGCCATCCTTAGCATCCTTCCTTCCTTTGTCTTGGCTCTTGAACTGAAAGGAACTAGATTGCCTGCAGTCCTTGTCGAAGCTCCTCCCATTGGCATTCTTCATAAACTTCTTGAACTGCCTTGTAATGTAGGACTTCATCTTGGAATCTTCATCATCGGAAGACTCATCTGTATCACTGCTCTTTGCCTTCAAGGCCATGCTCTTGCCTTTGCTTGACTTGTCAATTCTTGATAACCCTAGCTCGTAGGTCTGCAAGTTCCTAACCAACTCAGTCAAAGGAATTTTATCAATGTCCTTTGATTCTTCTATTGCCGTAATCTTGGCATGAAATCTCTCAGGTAGAGATTTGAGCACTTTCCTTACAACCTTGGGTTCAGGGATGGTTTCCCCAAGATTGAAGGCTGAGTTCACTATGTCCTTGAGCTTGGTATAGAACTCATCAAACGACTCATCCTCCTCCATTTTAATCTCTTCAAAGCTAGTAGTGAGCCTCTGTAACTTTGAATCTTTGACAGCCTTTGTCCCTTCATAGGTTGTCTGGAGGATGGTCCACGCCTCCTTAGCAGTTTCAGTTGATGATATCTTCTTGAACTCCTCATTGGTGACTGCGCTAAATAGGGCATTCAACGCTATGCTGTTGAAGTTTGCCGCCTTGATCTTGGCTTCATCCCAATCGGCCGGCGCTTCTTTTGGCTTGGTCCAGCCAATCTCAACAGCTTGCCACACCTTCTCATCTAAGGACTGCAAAAAAACTCTCATGCGTACTTTTCAGTAGGCATAGTTAATCCTATCAAATAAAGGAGGTATAATTAATGATTGTCCTCTATCCATGACAACTAGGGGTCAATGGATCAACACAGCAAAGATTAAACCTAATCAGAGTGTGCCTGCTCTAATACCACTTGATAGGCCACAAATTGAATAACCCTTTGTAATTAAACCAATTAATTAATTAGCCAAGTTATTAATTAATTAATTTATCATGCAATTACGTGGCAGCACAAACAAATCACCGAATAACTAAATATGCAACGGAAATTAAATGACACGGTGATTTGTTCACGAATGGGGAAAACCCTAATGGCAAAAACCCCACCGGGTGATTTTCAGGTCATCACTCCCGAAACTCCACTATTATCAAATAAAGCGGTTACAAGTAAAGGAATCCCAAGTACCTTACCAACCTACAGTTGAACCCTTACCCCAATATCCAATTGGACTTGATCTGTAGCGACAGTTCCCCCTTTGATGCACGGCTCCCAAGTACGTGACTAACCAGATGCACGGATCCCAGTACGCGACTTCAAACACCAACTTTAGAAGGAGAGGTTGGTTGCAAAGTTCTTCAGTTCATCATACACGATGAAGATCAGGAAGATGCTTGGTCACAAAACCCTTTGGTGCAAATACACAGCAACTTCTTCAGAGAAGATGAATTAGGTCAAGAACTTCGTCTTTGATCACAATTTGCTTGAACAAGGATTACTCAATGCTTTAGCAACTTGTGTCTCTGTTGACGGCTCTTAAAACACTCCTTTTATATGTTTAGGGTTAGAAGAAAAGAAGGCCCAAAAACACATTCACGGATCCCAAGAAATCAGAACAGAAAAATATGATTTTTAAATCTCGACAGATAGCAGGTGTCAAGGAGCTATCGAGCAGGTGTCGAGCTTTAATGAAATTGCACTTCAGTTGATTTTTCTTGGACAGACTTGATGACTTCAACACTTGATCTTGAAACCTTGTTTCTTGAAGTATTAAAAACACCTAGAACTACCCAAATACAAGTAGGGTGCGTTTTGTCAAAGGATTAGCCAATTTACATAAATAAGTATGACATATGTTCTTAACATGTGAACCACATATGTCCTAACAACGACCTTATTAGCTTGTGGTCGATGTAGTAAGGACTTGTGATGCTCAATGTTGTACAACTCCATGATCCTTCGAACCTCCCCCTCAAAGTGGGAACTGTTATCAGAAATGATCTTTTGGGCCACCCCAAACCGGCATATGATTTTGTTCTCTAAGAATCGAGCCATATGCTTAGCCTTCAATTTGTAGTAGGAGGCTACCTCCACCCACTTGGTAAAATAGTCTATTGCTACCTAGATGTATTCATGCACATTTGAAGTCTTAGGAGCTATCCTTCCAATCATATCTATGCCCCAAACCGAGAATGGCCATGGAGAAGTCATGTGATACAACTCACTAGGCGGTACATGGTTTAAGTTGGTGTGTGTCTGACAGTCATGGAAACTCTTCACATAGTTCACACAATCAGTTTCCATTGTATTCCAGAAGTACCCTCTCCTTAGGATTTTCTTGGCTAGCATTCTTTCATTCATATAAGGGCCACAAGTCCCTTGATGAACTTCTTCCATTACTCTCTCGACTTCTTCCTTCTTCAAGCAACGAAGGTGTATACTATTAAAGGATCTTCTATAGAGTTGTCCTCTATATAGGATGTATTGTGTTGCCATCATCCTAATGGAATGACATTCTCTCTTGTCGGCACCATCTAGATATGTCCCTAGTTCCAAGAACTTCATGATGTCATAGTACCACGGAACTTCCCCTTCCTCTATGGTCATTACTGAAGCTTTGGCCTTCCTTTTGTGCACTTCTTCATGACTTGGCTCAATCTCCAAGGGTTGTGTCCACACTTCTTCAGGTATCTCAACCATGGAGGCTAAGGTAGCTAAGCATCCACAAATTGAGTTTAAGCTCTAGGGATGATTGTGTATTCAATTTTGTCAAAGGTCTTAGTCAAGTCCTCCAAGTATTGTTGATAAGGCTTCAAGTGTTCCTCCTTCACCTTCCAGAACTTTTGTGCTTGTGCTATAACCAAAGTTGAATCTCCAAAGACTTCTCCCTTACCCCCAATTCTCAAAGAACTTCCATTTCGGCAATACATGCCTCATATTCAGCCATGTTATTAGTTGCTTCAAAGTTCAACTTGATTGCCAAAAGTATGTGAGATCCCTCGAGAGTGATTAAAAGTACTTTTATCCCATTCCCATATTAGTTTATAGCTCCATCAAAGTACATCTTCCACACCTCTAACGTCCAAAATGTCCTCGTCTGGAAAATCTTCTTTACCATCTTCTCCTTCTATAGGATTCTTGGCACAGAAATATGACATAACACTTCCTTTGATAGTTCTTTTAGCCACATACTTCAAATCGAATTCTGCTAATAAAATCAATCATCTTGACAATCTTTCACTCAAAGTAGGTTTCTTAAAGAGATACTTCAATGAGTCCATTCTTGCTACCACCCATATTTGAAAAGGTAAGATGATATGTCTCAATTTCTGTATGGCCCAAACAAGTGCAAAGCATGACTTTTCTATGCGGGTGTACCTAGTCTCATAATCACGGAACCTCTTACTCAAATAGTATATGGCCCTCTTATTCTTGTCACTGTCTTCTTGTGCAAGCATACTTCCAACCACATCCCCTATGATGGAAAGGTATAGGAGTAAGGGTTTTCCATGTTATAGAGGAACTAGGATAAGTGGGTGGAGGAGATGCTCCTTGATAAGCTCAAAGGCTTATTGGCACTCATCATTCCATGTATGTGGTTCATTCTTCCTTAGGAGTTTGAAGATGGGCTCGCAAGTAGAGGTGAGCTTGGCAATGAATCAACTAATGTATTGTAATCGACCCAAGAAACACCTTATCTCTTTCTCATTTTTAGGTGGTGGCATCTCCAATGTGGCTTTGATCTTGGAGGAGTCAACTTCTATCCCTCTATCACTCACTAAAAAGCCTACCAATTTTTCGGCAATTACTTCAAAGGTACACTTTTGTGGGTTCAATCTAAGCCTATACTCTTTAATCCTCTCGAAGAACTTTCTCAAGTTTATGGTGTGGCTTCCTCTATCCTTGGATTTCACTATCATATCATCAACATACACCTTTTCCTCATTATGCATCATATCATGTAGTAAGGCCGTAGCCATCCTTTGGTAGGTTGCCCCAGCATTCTTGAGACTAAATAGCATCACCGTGTAACAATAGATTCCCCATTTAGTAGTGAAAGTGGTTTTGGTCATATCTTGGGAAGCCATCTTGATTTGGTTGTACAACGAGAAACCATCTATGAAAGACATCAAGGCACTTCCTGTCATGTTATCCACTAAGACATCAATGTGTGGGAGGGGAAAGTCATCCTTAGGGCATGCCTTGTTCAAGTCCCTAAAATCCGCACACGTCCTCACCTTCCCATCTTTCTTAGGTACGAGCGCGACATTGGCTATCCATTCGGCTTGGTGTACGGGTTTGATGAACCTTACCTTTAATTGCTTAGTGACTTCCTCTTTGATTTTTAAGAGCCATTCGGTCCTCATTCTTCTCAACTTATGCTTGATGGGCACCATTTAATCATAAGTATCAATGTGATGTTGAGTTATCTTAGGGTCAATTACAGGCATATCTTCATAGGACCATGCAAACACCTCTTGAAATTCCATGAGGAGTTCTTAAAGAACTTTTCTTTCTTTTTCATTTAGAGTTGAGCCAATTTTAATTAAGTGTGGATTCTCATCATTGCCCAAATTAATATTTTCAAGAATTGGTTCCATAGGTTCAATTTTCTTTTCCAATTGTTTATTAATTTCATTTTCAAATTCATTTGAATCATTTAAGTGCAGAATTTCAATGTTATAAGACACATCAAAGTAAGCCAAATCAGAATTCATCTTATTGAGAATATTGAAAAGTACATTGGAACTTGCATTGCAAAACTTTTTCCCCATGTTTTTAGAAAACCCAACCCAAGTCCAATTATTAATGGGCCATACAATAGGCATGATGAATGTAGAAGGATCACTTGGCTCTTCTTTGGTGATGGCAAACATATCCCCACTCATCTTCATCATAGTCTTCTTTACTTCGACATCCATGTAGTTCACCCAATCGACAAGGGAGAGGGGATGATGGTCTCCATATCTAGGCCAACAGTGAGGGCGGTAGTAAATGGACAAACATTCAAGGTGGACCCATTGTCAATAAGCACCATCGGAACCTTGGCACCATGCATTCAATGGTGATTTGTAAGGGTCTAGTGTGAGTATCTCCTTCAGGAGGGAGATCTTCATCGGAAAAGGCAAGAGGAACCCTTAACTGCCGTGAGAGACAAACTTCTTGTGGTGTAGTTTCTATAGGTACTTCCATCCTATTCAAGGCGTCCAAGAGAGCCTTACGATGTTTTTGAGAGGCCATGAGTAAGCCCTATACAGACATATGAGCTTGAGTTTACTTTAATTGCATAGACCAAGAATGTATTGGCCCCTTGTGATGAATTAACAAATTAATTAGCCAAGTTAATTAATTAATTCAATTAGCATTCAATACGCATAGTAGCACAAACAAATCACCAATTAACTAAATGCAACGAAAATTAAATTAACACAGTGATTTGTTTAAGAATAGGGAAAACCTACACAGCAAAAACCCCACCAGGTGATTCTCAGGTCACCACTCCCGAGAATTTACTATTATCACAACAAGTAGTTACAAGTAAATGAATCACAGTACCTTCTACCAACCTACAGTTGAACCTTTACCCCAATACCTAATTGGACTTATTCTGTAGTGACAATCTTTAATTTTCAATGCACGGCTCCTAGTACATGACTAACCAATTTGATGCGCGGATCCCAGTACCCAGCTTACTCACCAACTTGAGAAAGATGTTAACTACAATGTTCTTCAGTTCATCACACGATGAAGATCACGAAGCTCCTTAGTTATAAAACCCTATGGTGTACAAACACAGTAGCTTCTTCAAGAGAAAGATGAAATAGGACAAATTCTGTCCTCGGTCACAATTTGTATGAACACAACTTTGCTTCGCACTCGCGCAACTTTTGACGGCCTTTAAAATAATCCTTATATATGTTTAGGGTTTTGAGAAAAGAAAGCCCAAACATATACTCACAGATTGGACGAAAATCAGAGTTGAAAATTTATTTTTCATAAACCTCGATAGATAGCTTATCTATTGAGAAGATGTCAAGCATCGGTCTTCAGCAACTTTTTAAACCTCGGTAAATACTAGCTGTCGAGGTTTAAAATCCAGCACTTCTTCACTTGTTTCGTGGACAGACTTGCATGGTTTTAACATTTAATCTTGAAACCTTGTTCCTTTAATGCATTAAACACATCCTAAATTTACCCAATTACAAGTAAAGTGTGTTTTGTCAAAGGATTAGCCAATTCTATATTGACATATGTTCCTAACATTTAATCACATATGTCCTAACAATCTCCCCCTTTGGCAATCCGTGACAAAACCACAACAAACAAATTAATATATGAGAGAAGTCGTAAATCACTCAACTTGTACTCACTTGTTGAATACAATAAAATCTATCCTAACACAAACTTTTGAAAAATTTTGCAAGAAGAGAGTTTATGGGAAGAAGACTTTGACAACTTGTATTTTTAAAACACTTTAAACAAAACTCATCACGGCATCTTAGTGTGAAATAAAAATAATAGATTGCATACAATATATAAGAATTATGTGCATAAAGAGAGAAAAGAAACAACACATGTAAAGATAGGTGAATAACATACATCAATATATATAAACTCAAATATAAGTACAATGTATGTCAAATGGTCACAAGACCAATATACATGAGGTAAATGTAAAAGAAAGAAAATAAAAAAAATACATAAAAATCTCACTACATCCCTCATAGACACTACCCCTATCACAAAAATATCCTATGCTAACCCTCCCCCTATGTATATGACTACTCTCCCTTTTTGTCCCTAGTGACAAAGGGTAAGTACATCAAGTAGACATCCCATCATCACTGGGCGAGCTAGCACCATCATCCTCATCAGCATTATCACTACTGGAGCCATCATCACTCTCATCCTCAGAAGTTGGTGGAGATGGGGAAGTAGCAACAGTGAAACCACTCATGAAAGCTTGTCGTCGTGCGATACGACCAACACGAGTGTTCACCTGACACAACTCATCACTGAATGTGTCAAGGCGAGCATCCTTGTGCACAAGCTGTGCCATGATGGCCATAAGAGTCACTCCACCCGCAGAAAACGAAGGAGCGGAGGTGGATGGAATGGTAGAAGTTGGAAGAGTAACCGTCTCTGTTTGGGGCTGCCTCGGTCCATCGAACGATAGCAGCATCTATGGCATTCATAACTGTGAAATGAGGAGACTCAGGAAAGGAGACAGAAAAATGGCGAAGGATCCGCGTGATAGCTGAAGGAAAAATGAGCTTATCACTGGTTGCCGTATCCCTATAGACATTTATACGGGATAGAATGAAGTGAGAAGGGAAGTCGATAGAAATATCCTCCAAAAGGGATAAGAAAAATTAAGCACGAGGCTCTGTAATAGAGTTATGGTGAAACAAAGGATGAAGAATGAATGTCCTTACCATGTTAAGGAATCTCGGACCTTTGGCAAAGCCTGAGCAAAGGGTGTTTTGACTTTCACCCCAAGACGAAGGTGTCTCACAAAAGAGAGATAAGAGTTCGTCTTTGGACACAGTACTCAGACGATCGCAGCTAAGGTAGTTAGGATGCACTACCCTAGGAATGTGTAGTACCTCGGATACAATATCCAGAGTAACTACTATGTGCGTACCTCGAATGCAAGAGGAAAAATGAGGTACAGAAGTATCAAATCCGTGCATATTATAGTAAAACTCTTGTATGATCACGGAGGAAAAAATGACCCGGATGTCGCACAGTGACCCCTAACGCCGACTGTGGATGACAGGGGGAAGGTTAGTTTCGGAAAAATCCGATCGAATGACTTGGCGTTCCAAATGAATTCCTCGTCGAGAAAAGTTCTCCGAAAAGTCCTTTTGGGCTTTATCATCACAAAACCGTACGTGAGAAGGAGTAGGGTCAGAAGAAGAAGTGGATGGCCCCAAAACGAAAAGGGTTCTGGGATGGAGTGGATTTGCGTTTGGGTGCCATAGAGCAGACTAACACAAGAAATAGAAAAAGGGAGAAAGAGAGACAATTAGAAAAGCACCAACAAAACAATATAAAAGAATATAAAGAATTGAAGGTACGTATACATGAAAATGCATGAACATGTGACATGTAAACTTAAAACTATCATGGGCTCAGCCCAATCCAAACTTACCAGCCCACAACATTGCAATAAAGTAAACACACATCTAAAATGCATGAAACATTGTTATAATGCAAATGTGATGCAATGCATGAACATTTAGGATCATTTACACAAAACCCATCCTAAAAATTTCACAAAAACTTCATCAATTTTGAAAAACCCCAAAAAAATTTCAAAAACTTAAAACCTAGATCTAAATGCGTGAAATGCATGAAGAATGAGAGATAGAGAGATCATACCAAGTGATTTGAGACAAGAAAAGTTTGAAAATCACGTGGGTTAGAGGTTTTGAGAGAGAAGAGGGTGTTTGGGAGGTGAAGAGACAGATTCTGTTGAAAGAGATCGGGGAGAAATAAACAGAAAAACCATAAAACTCGACAGATCTAGAGGTGTCAAGATTTAAAACGCGTGAAAAAACTGTCAAAGAGCTATCCAGGATCTGTCGAAAGGTGTCCACAGCAAAAGGATCTCGATGGATCGAGAAGCTATCGAGAATCTATAAAGTTTCTTGATGGATCAAACAGCTATCGAGAAGCTATCGAGAATGCGATAAAAAACAGCTAAAAGGGCTCGATAGATAGCATAGCTGTAGAGAGGTGTCCAGCAACTGTCGAGATTGCTTAAAAACAGTTTTTCAAGAAGTGAAAAACACATATATGAATGCAATCAAGCATGCTATACAACCAAGGATCCAAACAACATTTTATGCTCTCAAAATCATCTCTCAAAAAGAAAAATGTCAAGCACATAGATCCAAAACACGCACACACGCACACACTAAACAAGTCTAACCAATTTTATATTTCAAAAAAACAAGTTAAGATAGTTTAGTGAGCATACATTTACACATGTATTCCTTGTGATGGCCAAATCACATTGTACCTGCATATGTATCAAAAGTAGCAAAGAATATTGCGTGTTGTATGTGAAAAACATCACAAGATTGTATAAGTGTCTACATGTTATGACGATTTGAAATATGAGGAAATTAGTTTAACTCACACACAATCATAACTGTTTCATCGGGACTATCACCTTTGAAGTACATCCTATAACTCTCACATCTCCTAGAATACACGCTTGCAATCATATATAAAGCATTTTGCTTTTTTTTTCTTTTTCTTCTTCTTTGCATCTTTTTCTTTTAAGCAAACCATGCATATAAGAGATAGAAAAGAAATACCTATTGATGTTAAGCATTTGACATTGCACTTTTGCTATGCTGAAGCATATAGACGTCATTTCATGATTGGCGGGCAACGGTGGTGAGATGGTTATTTATGCCTTTCTCTTAGGATTTTCTAGTCATTCTTGTCAAAAAGAGTGATACGAGTATTAAGTATAAGAGATTACTTAATCTTACTCATCACAAACATGAGCCACAAAACCCACTTGTTTAGTTGTGCATAGAGATGCTCATCTAAGTACTAAAAGATACAAAGTTTAAAAAACTTTGTTTCAATGGCCATCTAAGGTACACAAATACCAATGTACACAAGTACACACTGTTTTTGTATTTTTCTGATTTTTCAAAAAAAATTTTTACGAAAAGCAAAATAAAGCAAAACTAAAAAATAAACAAACAAAAACATGTTAAATAAAACAATGCATAAAACTAGACTGACTTAAAACACAAAAGCAAAACACACAAGTAATGCAAAAACAAAAACAAAAAAGGGAGAGAGAGAAAAAGTGACAGAATCACTTAGAGTCTTTTTCCTTCCACACCTTTGAAGAACCTTTCCGTTTGGCAAACCCTTGATCCAACGGTGAGGGGGAAGAATTGAAACTGTTCAAGTTCGAAAGGAACATGAGAGTTTTGAGAAGATCTCCAAGAGGAGCAAAGAAGGATGGAAACTGATTCTGGTTTCCCGATGAGATCATGCTGTTGCTCTGTTGAGTGACTAACCACTCATAGCAATTAGGTCAAATATGTCCAGCTACTCCACAGTGATGATAGAGATGCTGCTTCTTCTGTTTAGGCTTTTGAGTGTTTCCCTTCTTAGCCCTAGGGTTTTTGATCTCTTTCTTATCCTACTTAGGGGGTGCTCCTAAGATAGATTTACCCTTGTCTATGTTCTCACTAGCTAACACATTTTGTGTTAGGATTTGTGCCTTTAAATCCTATTATATGATGCTATGTATAACATTATGTATGACTTAGTGTTGTGATTAATAAATTTGTTTTATTATTATCTATAATAATGATAACATGAATATTTGGACATTGTCATATAGTCCATGAGATGCATAGTATGTGATTTATGTGATTTAGTCACAGAAGATATAAGTCACAAGTTCTTTGTAAACTCAAAATTTTAGTTCGTAGTCAGTGATGAAATTGAGCATTTCATCTACGAAAACTATAACATATTAACTAAGATGATTTTTCTTGATCATAGAAGTGGAGACATCTAGTTGATGTGTTAATATGCTTTAAGAGTTAAGACATATTGAACTGGATCGCTGTGAGATTTATTATTCTCCTAACGACTGTCAAATGAATAATAAATCTCATGACTTCTATTTACATGAACTCTTAATCCTGAGAGAATAATGGACCTGACCTTGAAGTGTAGGTTACTTTGATATATCAAGAGTGAGATCTAAAGTTACGATTAAAATCTCAGTATGTTGGGCAGCCACATTTAGTGTTGATGAAACATATATTCTCAAGATGGAATTCATAATCTCTTAACGGAGATATAAAATATTCAATTGAGATAAGTGTTAGGATTAGTGCCCTTAAATCCTATTGAATGATGCTATGTATGATATTAAGTGTGACATTGTGTTTGACATTATGTATGACTTAATATTATGTTTAATAAATTTGTTTTATTATTATCTGAAATCATGGTAACATGAATATTCGAACATTATCATATAGTCCATGAGATGCATAGTATGTGATTTATGTGAAGAGTCACAGAAGATATAAATCACAAGTTCTTTGTAAACTCAGAATTATAGTTCGTAGTCGGTGATGAAATTGGGCATTTCATCTGCGAAGACTATAACATATCAACTACGATGATTTGTCTTGATCATGGAAGTGGTGACTTCTAGTTAATGTGTTAATATGTTTTAAGAGTTAAGACATATTGAACTGGACCGCCATGAGATTTATTATTTGCCTAAGGACTGTCAAATGAATAATAAATCTCATGACTTGTATTTGCATGAACTCTTAATCCTGAGAGAATAATGAACCTGATCATGAGGTGTAGGTTACTTTGATATATCAGGAGTGAGATCTATATTAATGGTCAAAACCTCAGTATGTTGGGCAGCCACATTAAGTATTGATGGAACATGTATTCTCAAGATGGAATTCATAGTCTCTTAACGGAGATATAAAATATTCCCTTGAGATAAGTTTAATGGGTTTGTTATTCAGAGAGTTAGGCCTAACCACTTTAGTAAGTAGTTACTAAAGTATATATTTATGGAATAGGATTTCATAAATATATAATGAATAACATTAAAGGATTAAACCGGGTACTCAAGGATAAAGATGTAGTAATTTACAAAGTGGCAGTCTATATTAATGACTTTGTATTACTACGAATATTTTATGAAGGGGTTGCATGTATAAAAAAGTTTTGGGATATAATATATAGATAAGACCTAGAGTGCAACTATATTTATATAGTGGTATTAAATATAGTTAATGGTAACTTTGGACTTGTCAAGAGTTGACAGAAAAGTCCAAGGCCCATTGGAGCTAGTGTCTTATTGGTCCCTTTTGGTCCCACTCCAAGCCACACACTTAAGCCCAATTGGTAAGGCCCAAAAGGCCTGCCCAATTAGATATATTGGTTAGATACAAAGGGAAAAACATACAAAAAATAATTGGTAAGAAAAACATCATTGAAGTGGTGTGGAAGTGAGTTTTTGGTACTCACTAGTTATCCCTTTGTTACCAATTTGAGAGACCACACATCTTGGGCGATTAGTGGAATTGGAGTGAAGATTAAGAGTATTCCCAAGTGCTTCAATCTTCGGTTTTGTAATTCACCGCTTCAAGGTATGATCTCTTGTTCTCAAATTCTTAAATTTACTTTATGCATGTTATCAATATTGAATGAAGTAGATCCGTTCAAAACTTACTTTTCCGCTGCGCATATCTTTAATTCCATCAATAAGTTTAATGAATTTGGTTATTCAGAGTGTTAGGCCTAACCACTTTAGTAAGAAGTCACTAAAGTATATATTTGTGAAATTGGATTTCATAAATATATGATGAATAACTTAAAGGGTTAAACCGGGTACTCAAGGATTAAGATGTAGTAATTTTTAAAGTGGCAATCTATATTTATGACTTTGTATTACTACGAATATTTTATGAAAGGGTTGCATGTATAATAAAGTTTTGAGATATAATTTATTAATAAGGCCTAGAGTGCAATTATATTTATAAAGTGGTATTAAATATAATTAATGGTTACTTTGGATTTGTCAAGCGTTGACAAAAAAACCCAAAGCCCATCGGAATTAGTGTCTTATTGGTCCCTTTTGGTCCCACTCCAAACCACACAGTAAAACCCAATTGGAAAGGCCCAATAGGCCAGCCCAATTAGATAATCAGTTAGTTATAAAGGGAGAAACATACAAAATTTTTTATTAGAGAAAAAAATAGAGACATCATTATAAAATGGTGTGTATGTGTGAGTGAAGCTACTCGATTGTTCTCCCTTGGAAACTGATTGAGAAACCACACTTCTTGGGCGTAAAATGGAATTGGAGTGAAGATTAAAAGTGTTCCCAAGTACTTCTAATCTTTTATTTTGAATTTCACTATACCAAGGTATGCTATCTTGTTCTTAAATTCTAAAATTTATATAGTGCATGTTATCAATCATGAATGAAATAGATCCATATTTGTTACTTCCGCTGTGTGTTTTGTATGAGATACAAAACTAGGTTTACCAACATTTTGCACATTATTGTTTTCAGATTCAACATTAGTACTAGGAGAAACAAAAATAGTAGTACTAGCAGAAGCAATACTAGGAGAAGAGAAATCATACCCTAAACCGGTTTTTGATCGGAAGTAGATTTCTAAAGACTGAGCATCTTATCGAGCTTTGCACTTGAAGTCCTTTCCAACTGGGCTCTGACTTGGAACAGTTCTGCCTTAAGCTTCTTGGTCTTCTCAGTCAAGAAATTATTTTCAAATCTCAATGCTCCAATGGTTTGATTGGCTTCATCAAACTTTGTGGAAATTTCTTCTCATTCAAGCTCGACTTCACTAAGCTTCTTGGTGGCCAACCTATACAATTTCTCATGCTTTTCTGAGACCTTGTATAACTTTGCATTGACTGTGTGGATCTCATCTTGCTTATCCATCTTTTCAAACTTAGACTTAACCAATTCCACTTCTTCATCCACATCTTCAACAATCCCTTTAGTAGGATTTACAGTGGCAGTGAAGGCATTTAAGATTCTATCATCCTTATTGTCGGAATCATCTTCAGGCTCGGTGTCGCTCAAGGTAGAAGTAAGTGCCTTGCTTTTCCTAATGGTCTTGAGATATGTAGGGCACTCTTGTTTCATGTGTCCGAAGCCTTGACATCCAAAGCATCTTGCTCATCCATATCTTCAAACTTAGACTCAACTAATTCCTCTTCTTCATCCATATCTTCAACAATCCCTTCTGTTAGGTTCTAAGGTCTTAGGATTTTATGTATTTAGAACTCTAATATGTAATGTTGGCAAACCATGATCAAAACAATGTACTTAGTCTTATTTAAGTTTGCTCAAAGTTGGTTTAATATTGTAAAGTTGGAATCGAGTGACTGCAGAAGCATTGGGGCTTCTCGGCCTGGCTCGATCGATCGAAGGTTAGACTCGATCGATCGAAAGTCGGCCCAGATGCGTTTTTCTGCAGAATTCCAACTCAGCCCTAACTCTTTAAACGTCTAGGTTTTTATGTTTTTGCCCTAGGTATATAAGGCAAACCCTAGCTACGTTTTTCAGAGTTGCACAAGTTGTATTGTTGCTCATACATTGCGGTTTTGTGTAAATCTCTTGTGAGATCTAGAGGAGCTTTCCTTTACACAAAGCTTAGGGTTTTCAAGATTGAGATCACATCAACATCTTGATGATCAACTAGGTTGCAGCCATTAAAGCTTAAAGAGAAAAACAAGTGAGGAGCTTGTACTTGAAGAAGGAGTTCAAAGAAAGAAGTAGTCCGTGGATTCGGAGCCTGCGCGTGGTCGTGTCAGGAAGTTACTACTGGTGTGTAGCATTGGGAAGTCAAGCGGGGAGCTTGTAAGTCCTTTTGTAAAAACTTCAATTCTTTCTTAGTGGATTCCGTTTTGCCTTGAGGATCGGTGGGTAAAATCCTCCCCAGGTTTTTCCGGTGTGGTTTCCTGGGTGATCATATCACTGTGTTATTTATTTTCCGCTGCTTTATTTGTTTTATATGCTTGATATGATCTTGTGATTGTTTTAACCTAGAATTACATAATTTGACTAAGTAACAACTGGGCTAATTAATCTAGGCTACGCAATCTGGTTATAGTTTTAGGGGTCTAAACCGTTCAAGTGGTATCAGAGCGGGTAGCTCTTCTTGTTTGAGATCTTTATCTCAGAGCTGATCCTTGACCCCAGTTGTCATGGAGCATGGACACTCTCTGTTTGTTCCTCCTCACTTTGATGGGAACAATTATGCTTACTGGAAAGTAAGGATGAAAGCTTTCCTGAAATCCATAGATGAGAGGGTGTGGAATTCCGTCGAATACGGATGGGAGAAGCCCACTACTCCTGTGAGTGAGTGGCAAACTTCTCAGAAAGAAGCAGCAGGCTTCAATAGCAAAGCTATGAATGCCATCTTCAATGCTGTTTCAATGGAGGAATTTAAGAGGATCTCTAATGTTGAGGTTGCTCATACTGCTTGGAAAAGCCTCCAAACTGTGCATGAAGGCACAAAGGCTGTTAAAATTAATAAACTGCAGCAATTAACTTCTAGGTTTGAAAACATTAGAATGTCTGATGATGAAACCTTTGATGAGTTTTATGCAAAACTGAATGATATTGTTAATTCTGCATATAATTTGGGTGAAGTCTATGATCAACCTAAAGTTGTTAGGAAGATTCTTAGATCCTTGACTGAAGACTTTAGACCCAAAGTAACAGCCATTACTGAAAGTAAGGATGTTGACTCCATCCCTGTGGATGAACTTGTAGGATCTCTTCAGTCCTATGAGTCTGACTTACCCAAGACTGTCAAATCCAAATCAATGGCACTGAAGTCTGTTAATGATGTTGAAGGTGGATTTGATGATGAGCTCTCTCCTACGGAGATAGCTTACCTTGCCAAGAATTTTAGGAACTTTCTCAGAAACACTAATAGAAAGGCAAGGAACACCAACACTGCTGAACCTAGAAACTTTAGGAAGAATGATCCCACTAAGGTTAACAACTTTGAAAAACCTAGAGAACAAGTAGGTCAATCTTCTAATAACTCTTTGGGTCCTCAGTGTTATGGTTGTCAAGGGTATGGTCATGTCAAATCTGAATGTCCTACTTTCTTGAGAAATAAGGGTAAAGCTATGGCTGTCACCCTTAGTGATAATGAGGTTTCTGATGATGAGTCCGGTTGTGACAAGGATGGAAACTTCATTGCTTTCACTGCTACTGGTACAGTAGATGAAAGCATATCTGCTGAGGAGAACCCTGCTGATGGGGAACTCTCTGAAGACGCAGATCTTCAAGAGGCCTATAACAAACTTTGCAAAATTGCTGCAAAGGATGCCATGAAAGTTGATTTAGGCCTGAAGAAAATTGATGCTCTTGAGCTTGAGAAGAAAAATTTGCTTGTGAAGTTATTTGATGCTAATGATCTTTTGAATAATGTTAAATCTGAAAACATGCTGTTGCTTGATAAAGTTAGAACTTTGGAACATGATTTATCTGTTGCTAGATCTGCTAGTTCTAAACTTGATCACATGTTAAATGTTCAAAAGTATCCTTCTGATAAAGCTGGGTTAGGATATGTAGAAAGCATCTTTGATTCTGGACCCCATTCCACTGTCTTTGTTCCTTCTTCTTCTTCTTCTGAACCTCTTGTGAGTAAGGTCGTGAGTGAAACTGTAAAACCCCCTGTGAGTGAGGTTGCTAAACCTGTAGAAGTTTCACCACCAAAGAAGATTAGGGTAGACTTAAGAGAATCCAAACCTACGGAGCCTACCAAACCGAAGGACAAGATGCATGGTAAACCTGCTTGGGTTTGTCATTATTGTGGTAAGTCTGGACATATCCGTCCTAACTGTTACAAGCTTCAAGCTGATAAGAGAGCAAAAAGACCAAAAGTGCCTGTGCCTCAAGCACAAGATCCTATGGCACTAATTGGTGAATTGGTAAAGGCGTTAAACTTTTATTCCAATTCTGGAGTTGAGAATCACTCTAATGTGAATAAGAACTCCAATGCTCGGGGTGCATCTAAAAAGTTTTGGATGCAAAAGACTCGAACTAATTGAGTCTTTCTGACATGGTCCTTGTGCTTCATTGCTCTATTCTATTGTGACCATTGTTATTTGGTTTTTGTGTTTTCTTTTGTTCTAGGACTTGCATTGCATTACATACATGCATTTCATTCTAGGATTTATTTGTTTTCTCTTTTGATAAAAAAAAAAAAAAAAAAAAAAAAAAAAAAAAAAAAAAAAGGGAAAGCAAAATCTGTGTTGAACACTATTTATCTTGTTTTTTGAAAACAAGGTTGGTCATTCTTTTTACACATGTCATGTCTTGTGTACCTTGTTTAACTTTGATGAGCTTATTTGTTGCACTTAACTAGTTGAAACTTTGTAGTGCATGTTGTGTGGGAAAGATGTGTATGGTTCTTAATCACTTTGCCTTAATCATGAAGTCACATGTTGTTGACTGACGGACTTGATCCTTTTGAGAAAGGCATAAATAACCATCTCACCACTGTTCACTAGCCAATCATGAACACCTTAGTGCATATCATAAGATTTAGTGCTCGAGAAAGTGTAGCACATGCACAAAAAGAACATAAGGTGTAGCCTCAAAATTAAATTAAAACTGGTGTGTACTATTAGGCTTGATGCCAATTCACTTAATTCAAACCGGTGTGTACTATTAGGCTGAATGCCATTTCACATAAATAAGAGGCAAAAATAAAAGAAATTTAAATGATTGCAAGCTTTTGATCTAGGAGATGTGGGAGTTATAGGATGTAACTCTTTAGGTGATAGTCTCTTTTAATTCTATGTGATGAATTGTGTAGACTTTGTGTTTGATTGCCATTCACGTATCACCTCACATGTATCTCAAGTCTTTGCTAGTTTCACACACTACACAAGTTACTCCTTGTTAAACACTGTACATGCTAGTGTGTGTGCTCTTGGTCTGACCAACCAAGTTTGAAAATATCTTGAGATTTGTGTACAACATACTTGTTGCTTGAGAAAATTAATTTGGAAGATGATTGAAAATTGTGTCTGAGAATTGGGTTTAAAATTTTGGGTTTTTGAAAATGCATTCCATCTCATACTCATGCATTTTGTGTTCATTGTTCAAATGCTTTGAGGAGTTGTTTCAAAATTGGGCTTGCAAATTTTCAAAACTGTGTTTTTCCCAAAATTCAGTGTGTTTTTACCCTTTTCGATCGATCCAGAGTGTTTTTCGATCGATCGAAAAAGTGCCTCAGAAAGTGCTAAAACGTCTGTCACTTTCGATCGATCGATCGAATGTAATTCTTGATCGATCGAACATCGTGAATATGCTTTTTTAAAAAGAGGAAATCTGACTTTTCAAAGAACTATTTCAAAATCTTTTTCAAGCCTCTTTCTCTCTCCGACGAGGCAGGACATATTTTTCAAGATTTTGTCGTTTTCTTCCGTTCTTTTTGCAAAATCTCTCTCTCCTCAAGCCGGTATGTCCTTAATACCCTTGCTTTTCAAGTTATTTACTTGTTTTCATGCATTTTTCATGCATTTAAGAGGTGATTTTCGGAACTTTTCAATTTGGGATTTTTGTTGATTCGGACAAAATTATGTGCAATTGATCAATGGGTTTTGTTGGGGACACTATATAAACATGTTCTTGAGTGATTAATTTGATCAATTTTGAGTTTTGTGAAAATTTGAATTTCTAGGGTTTATGTTTGATCCGAATTGGGGCTTTTTGTGAAATTGGGTTTAATTGTTGAAATTGGCTTGTGTAATTGATGCAATTGGTTATTATGAACTATTTCCAATGGTTTGTAATGGTTAATTCATCAATTTGTTGGAAAAATTTTCAAGTTGTTCTAAAATTTTTAGGGTTTTTGTTAAGAAACTCTATGTTCAAGCCAATGTTGTGAAAATTGAACTTATTTTGCTCCTAATCACTGCATTAGTTCATGCATCATATCATCATTAATGATTCATGCATCATATAGATTTTCATTCTATATTTTATGTGCTAACTTGCAGTCTGCCCTTGGTTTTATTTTCTGTTCTTTTTGGTTTTCTCTTTGTGTCTCTGTCCTGTTCCTTAGCACCATGCCTAGGAAGACTAGAGCTCGTAGGACCATCCCCACTCCTACTCCTTCCCCTCCATCCTTTGATTGTGAGCGGTTCCCCACTGAGAAAAACCAAGAGACTTTTGAGACTTTAAACCTACATAGGAAGATTTGGGCTGAGCGTTCTGTTCGTTTAGATGAGGTAGATCCTGCCATTAGGGCAAATTTTGAGCGTAGGGGTTGGTTACCTTTGTTGACCGTGTCTGACCCTCCACCTCCGGCTACCTTGATTAGAGAGTTCTTCTCGAACCTCTCTGTCCGCATCTATGATTCCAACACTCTAGTTAGGAGTTGGATACGAGGTGTAGAGTACTCCATTACTCCTCAGGTAGTGGCTGATGCTCTAGAGGTACCATTGGTTAGGGATCCTGTTTACCCCTATGATGAGTCACCTGAGCTGAGTGATGTCATGTCCTACATCACTGGATCTTCTATCCAGTGGGGTTCTGATCCTCGGATCACCACCGCTGAGCTTCCTGAGACTACATACCTATTCTTTAGGATAGCCTGTCATTCACTCTGGCCTATTTCTCATCTGCACACCATTCCTCTTGAGAGGTGTGTTTTTCTTTACGCTCTTGTTACAGATGCTCCTATTAGTTTCCCCCATCTTTTTCTTCGTTCTTTGAACGAAGTTTATAGGAGTTCATCTACTGCCCATGCCCTTGTTCATCCTATTTTCATTCATAGGATTTTACTTTATCTAGGTTTAGAGGACTTCCCTGCTTCTGAGCCTGTTCATGTGATAGCTCCTATAGGTGCGTCTTTCCTTAGACAGAGGGCCGCTCATCTTCGAGCTGGTTCTAAACACCCTAGGACTGATCCCTCTAGTAGCGCCCCTCCTTCTTCTTCTACAGGTCCTGCTGGTGAGGCTGTTCCAGATTCTGTAGGTGCTGCTGCTGTTCCTCCACCTTCTACGGCTGACTTCGATGTTCGTCGTACTCTGGAGACTGTCATGACCGTTCAGGCGGCTCATGGTCAGCTTTTGGTGGATCTGTTCGACGAGATTCGTGCTCTGCGAGCGGATTTGGCGCATCTTCGTTCTTCCTCACCACCTCCTTTTGATGATGGTCTATGATGCCCTTTGGCATTCCGTCACAAAAAGGGGGAGTAGAGTTTTGACTTGTAGTGGACTTTTTATTGATAGGGGGAGATTTTTGTGTTAGGGGGAGTTTATTTTTTATAGCATGGGATATTTTTGTGGAGTTTATTTAGATTGTATCTAGGTGCTTCACTTTGTATATCATTTTTGGGATGTTCATGTTAGGGGGAGTAACATTGATTGATATATTGATATACATGTTTCTTTTGATTCTTGTTGTCTTTATGATTCACTGCTTATTGATTTATATTTATGAGTTGCTTCATTGATATATTTCTTTATTTTGTGTTGTGTGAATCTTACAAGAATATTATACCTGTTTATATACTATTTCTTGCCACACATGCGTTTATGTGTTTGTTGAGTATTTCAGGAATATACAGGTTGATTCGACAAAGCTGCTGTCTACACTTGCAACCGATGGATAGTAGTTAGGTTGAACTTTTATTTATGAGCATTATCATGTAAAGGGCTATTACTTGTAAACTTTGAGCTTTTATTGTGTGTTTTGTCACGGATTGCCAAAGGGGGAGTTTGTTAGGTTCTAAGGTCTTAGGATTTTATGTATTTAGAACTCTAATATGTAATGTTGGCAAACCATGATCAAAACAATGTACTTAGTCTTATTTAAGTTTGCTCAAAGTTGGTTTAATATTGTAAAGTTGGAATCGAGTGACTGCAGAAGCATTGGGGCTTCTCGGCCTGGCTCGATCGATCGAAGGTTAGACTCGATCGATCGAAAGTCGGCCCAGATGCGTTTTTCTGCAGAATTCCAACTCAGCCCTAACTCTTTAAACGTCTAGGTTTTTATGTTTTTGCCCTAGGTATATAAGGCAAACCCTAGCTACGTTTTTCAGAGTTGCACAAGTTGTATTATTGCTCATACATTGCGGTTTTGTGTAAATCTCTTGTGAGATCTAGAGGAGCTTTCCTTTACACAAAGCTTAGGGTTTTCAAGATTGAGATCACATCAACATCTTGATGATCAACTAGGTTGCAGCCATTAAAGCTTAAAGAGAAAAACAAGTGAGGAGCTTGTACTTGAAGAAGGAGTTCAAAGAAAGAAGTAGTCCGTGGATTCGGAGCCTGCGCGTGGTCGTGTCAGGAAGTTACTACTGGTGTGTAGCATTGGGAAGTCAAGCGGGGAGCTTGTAAGTCCTTTTGTAAAAACTTCAATTCTTTCTTAGTGGATTCCGTTTTGCCTTGAGGATCGGTGGGTAAAATCCTCCCCAGGTTTTTCCGGTGTGGTTTCCTGGGTGATCATATCACTGTGTTATTTATTTTCCGCTGCTTTATTTGTTTTATATGCTTGATATAATCTTGTGATTGTTTTAACCTAGAATTACATAATTTGACTAAGTAACAACTTGGCTAATTAATCTAGGCTACGCAATCTGGTTATAGTTTTAGGGGTCTAAACCGTTCACCTTCAGTAGGATTTACAGTGGCAGTGAAGGCATTTAAGATTCCATCATCCTCATTGTCGGAATCATCTTCAGGCTCAGTGTCGCTCAAGGTAGCAACAAGTGCCTTGCTTTTCCCAATGGTCTTGAGATATGTAGGGCACTCTTGTTTCATGTGTCTGAAACCTTGACATTCAAAATATTTTGGTCCTAAGGGAACAGTGTACTGACTGCCATCCCTAGCATCTTTCTTTCCTTTGTCCTGATTCTTGAACTGAGATGAGCTGGACTGCTTGTGGTCTTTGTCAAATCCTTTAGCATTGGCATTCTTCACAAACTTTTTGAATTGCCGGGTGATACATGATTTCATCTTAGAATCTTTATCGTCTTAAGACTCATCAGTGTCACTACTCTTGTCCTTCAATGCCATGCTCTTACTCTTGCTTGATTTGCCTATCCTTGTCAAACCCAACTCATAGGTCTACAGATTGCCAACCAGCTCTGTCAAAGGAATTTTGTTAATATCATTCGATTCCTCAATTGCGGTGATCTTGGCATGAAATCTCTCGGGTAGAGATCTAAGCACTTTTCTAACAATCTTGGGTTCAGGAATGGTTTCCCTAAGATTAAAAGCTGAGTTCACTATGTCCCTGAGCTTGGCATAGAACTCATCGAATGACTCATCCTCCTTCATCTTAATCTCTTCAAAGCTTGTAGTAAGCCTCTGAAGCTTTGAATCCTTGACAGTCTTGGTTCCTTCATAGGTTGTCTGGATAATGGTCCATGCTTCCTTAGCAGTTTCAACAGAGGATATCTTCTTGAATTCCTCATTCGTGACTGCACTAAATAAAGAATTCAATGCCCTGCTGTTGAAGTTTGCCACCTTGATCTTAGCATCATCCCAGTCGGCCGACACTTCCGTAGGCTTGGTCCAGCCTATCTCCATAGCTTGCCACACATTTTCATCTAATGACTGCAAGAAAGCTCTCATGCGTACTTTCCAGTATGCATAGTTAGTGCCATCAAATAAATGAGGTATAATAAGAGACTGTCATTTATCCATGACAAACATGGGTCAATGGATCACACAACAAAGATTAAAACCTAATCAGAGTGTGCCTGCTCTGATACCACTTGATAAGCCAAGAATGTATTGACTCCTTGTGATGAATTAACAAATTAATTAGCCAAGTTAATTAATTAATTCAATTAGCATGCAACACGCGTGGTAGCACAAAAAAATCACCAATTAACTAAATGCAACATAAATTAAATTGACACTGTGATTTGTTTATGAATGGAGAAAACCTATATGGCAAAAACCCCACTAGGTGATTTTAAGGTCACCACTCCCAAGAATTCACTATTATCACAATAAGCGGTTACAAGTAAAGGAATCCCAGTACCTTATACCAACCTATAGTTGAACTCTTACCCCAATACCCAATTGGACTTGTTCTATAGTGACAATCTCTTCTTTTCACTGCACAGCTCCCAGTACATGACTAACCAATTCAATGCGCGGATCCTAATACATGGCTTACTCACCAACTTGAGAAAGAAGTTGTCTGCAAAGTTCTTCAGTTCATCACACAATGAAGATCACAAAGCTCCTTCGTTACAAAACCCTATGGTGTACAAACACAGCAGCTTCTTCAAGAGAAAGATGAACTAGGGCAAATTCTGTCTTTGGTCACAATTTGCATGAACGGCCCTTAAAATAATCTTTATATATGTTTAAGGTTGTGTGAAAAGAAAACTCAAACATATACCCACAGATTGAATGAAAATCAGAGCTGAAAATCTGTTTTTCATAAACCTCGATAGATAGCTTATCTATCGAAAAGCTGTCGAGCATCAGGCTTTAGCAGCTTTTTAAACCTCGATAAATACTAACTATCGAGGTTTAAAATCCAGCACTTTTTCACTTGTTTCTTAAACAGACTTGCATGGATTTAACACTTAAAGTTAAAACCTTGTTCCATGAAGCATTAAACACATCCTAGATTTACCCAATTACAAGTAAAGTGCATTTTGTCAAAGGATTAGCTAATTCTATATTGACATATGTTCTTAACATTAAATCACATATGTCCTATCACTTCCCACTTCTAGTGATATTTGCTACATTGTCCTCCAAAACCCTTTTCTTCAATTCCGTCACTCCATTGGGAAGTATTCCCCATATTGCTATTGCTTCCTTTAAGACTTCATCTTCTTCATCCTATATTCCTTGGACTTCCACAGCATTGATATTGACATTTGTAGTTTCTATCAACTTTGAGCAATCTCATTCAATCTCATCTACTTGCACCCAATTTTGATATGGAGGAGAAGCCCTATGGTAATCGGGTAAGGGGTTCTTTCTAATGTTGGATTTGGTGATAATGTTGGGATTTGAGAGGGTTCCATTATCTATGAGGTCTTGTATCTCATGTTTGAGGTGGAAGCAATTGTCAGTTTTATGGCCGGATTTTTGGTGGTAGTGACAAAATTCATTGAGGTTCCAAGTGGGAGGTATGGGATTAGGCATAGGTGTAGGGTTTAAAGGTTTGATGAATCCTTTGGAGGATAAGTTTTCATATGCTTGGGTGAGGGTCATTCCTAGATTGGAGAATTTTTGGCGAGCTTTCTTTGGGTAGGCTAGTGTTTGTTGGGGGTATGATGGCGCTCACATTTACGGGATTAGGTGCTTTATTGGTTGAAGGCTTACTTTCACCTTTCTCCAATTGCCTATTTTTGATAGCGTCTTCAATTCTTTACCCACAATCGCATAGTTCTCCAAATGAGCTAATAAGCGATGACAAAAGCCTACTATTATAAACTGGAAGCAAGTTCTTAATGATAATGTTGATTTGGTTTTTCTTGTTGATACCATATTTTGTCCGCCCTCAATTTGCGTGCTAGACCCCGAAAAATTCAAAAATATTATTTTCTCTCCATAGGGCCAAGAGGAAATCCAGAATGACATGGCACAACCTATTCGGAAACCGGAGCACCCGAAGTGCATTTTTCAGATAAAATGACCAAAATGCCCCTGGTCAACCTAAGGTTTGATCAAAGGTCAAACGAGGTCAAAATCCTCATAAAACAACACTTTTCATGATTTTTCACCAAACCCGAGCTTCTTGGAGATTTTTGGCCACTTTGACCAAGTTTGACCCGAAGTTGATCTTGGGTGGGCCGAAAAACCCTAATTTTGATCCAGCTGTCAAAACAAGTTGGAACCAACGCCATTGCAAAGATTATCAAATTCTCATTCCAACGACTATTCATGAGTCGAAATCAGAGTTAGAACGGCCGAGATATCACGAGAACCAAGACAACACATCGACCGATGCACCACTAACTTTCGAGAGCCATAACTTTCGATCCGACCGTTAGATTTTCAAAATACATACCTTTTAAGAAACAGGAAGTCAAAATCTTTCCAGGGGTGTCCAGCTCAACCCAGGCCATGGACTTTTGGAGGAGGCAACCCTACAAGGACTGCTGCCTTGAAAAGCGTGCCAGGGCTATAAAATGCCCTAGGCAACATTCAGACCAAGGGAAAAGGAGGTCTCCCCTAGTTCCTGTGCTTTGCCTAGACATTTTCTGCTCATCTTTCTTCTCTTTCAGACACAAAAAACACATGAAAAACACATCAAAATTTCTTGATTCTTCTCTTTTCACCAAAAACACAAAGTATTGTTCTTATACCCAATCTTCTTCTCCTTGGTTCTACATCTTGGATTTTGGGTTTAGGGGTGTGGATGTAACTTTCTAGCTACTATCCACACCCCTAACCTTCTAAATCTTTTTCTAGCATTTATTTAGCCTTTTATGCTTTAATAACATGATTTATTGCTTTCCTAGCATGTTGCTTGCTTTGTTTGTGTTCCTAGCCTAAATCTCCATGCTTTTTTATGCTTTTTGCAATGTCTTATGCTTAGATCTACATCCTTACATGCTTATATGTTTAGATCTACATGCTTTATACCCTATGCAATGTTTTCCTATACTTGGTTCCTCTTTTTGTTCTAGGTTAATGGTAGGTTACATGCTCACATGCCTATATGATGTTGTTGGCTAAGCCTTGCTTGGATCTATGTGTCTATGTGTTTATTTCCATGTTATATGGTTATATCCTTGTCTTCATGTGCTTATATGTCTAGATCTACGTTTTCACATACTTATGTGCTTAGATCTATGTTATCTACATGCTTTATGCTATCTTACATGTGTTTGTATGCTCTATGCCATGTTTGTATGCCTAGATCTAAGCCATGTTCATCATGCCATGTGCTATTGTAGCCCTTTTTGTCACTTTGTCTTTCTTTCTTGTGTTTTGGCCTATCGGTTTGAACCCGATCTAGACCCTATGGTCTTTGTCATTGTCCATACACCTTGGCCCATATCAAAGGGTTTGGATCACCCTATTTGCATGTATATGCTTGCTTTCTTCTATGCTTTATGCTTGTGTTAGCCTCTCTAGTTTTAGACTTTGTCATGCTTGACGCCCTTAGCGAGTTTATTTTCCTGTGGTTACATCCAACGCTCATGAGGCCTTGTTTGGATGTAACCATTTGGGATACATCACCATTATGCCAGTTTCTTCATGCATACCTTTCCCCCTTTTTGCTTCGTGCAATAATATGATTGCCATGATTGTTTGTGCCACCCGTTGGCTTTCTATGCATCTCTACACGCTTGCTTACATGTTCATGCATGAGTCTTGCTTGCTAGTGCGTTGTCCATGCTTCAACACAATGAAGTTATGGATATTTGATCCAAACCTACATTTGTCCCCCGCGGACACCACCTTTTGTTTGCTTTCTTGCTTGTTTTTCCTCTTGTTTGTTTGTTTGCTTTTCTATTTCTTTGCTTGCTTTTTTGTTTCTTTGCTTGCTTTTTTGTTTCTTTGTTTGCCATGTCTACCATGCTTATTTGCTTTATGCCTTTTTCATATGCTCTTTGCATCTTTTCCTTCCATTGCTTGTCTGCTGGTTTCTTGTCTTCGCCTTTGCATGTACACATATAGAGCAAGGATGCATAGAGTTAGGGCACGGTCTCCGAGGCGCAAGCAAAAAGGGCGAGGATGCGAGCATATAGATATAAGCCAAACAGCTATATTCAGTAGTTTTTGGAGTCTAACCTCTCCCATTTGGTTTTGTACTCTTTTAAAACCCCTTCCTTCCTCCTCTATTTCTCTCTTAGATGGCTTGTATTAGGTATATCATGCCATGTACCATTCATCCTCATCTTTAGAGTATGGCAACCCCTATTTACTTTCCTACACCTATATTTTGGGTCATGCTCTAGAGATGTAGGCATTTACTTTCCTGCTCTATGTATTTGCATTATGCATGATGTATGTATATATATACCGGCTCGCCCCTTCTGGTGTGATTGTCACAATCCGTGTCACCTAAGGCATAGCGATGCCTAATTTTTGCCATAAAAGTAAGGTGACATGTCATCATTTTTGGCATGGAAATCTAGTATTTTGCCTGAATGCCTTAGGAAAGCATAGATTGGGACCACACCCATTCAAAAGCCAAACCTCAAAGCCCCCATGCATGCAAAGCCCCGAAAGCCAATGCCAAAATCATGTTTTTTATTGCCAATCTCCGAAAATTAAGTTTTTATCAAAACAAAGGACTGTCCTTGGACAGGCGTTGTTGATGGATTTAAAAGTGAGTGCAGCGGAAAATAAGTTTTGAACGGATCTACTTCATTCAATATTGATAACATGTGTAAAGTAAATTTCAGAATTATGAGAACAATAGATCGTACCTTGAAGCGATGAGTTTCAAAACCGAAGATTGAAGCACTTGGGAATACTCTTAATCTTCACTCCAATTCCACTAATCGCCCAAGATGTGTGGTCTCTCAAATTGGTAACAAAGGGATGATGTGTGAGTACCAAAAACTCACTACCACACCAATACAATGGTGATTTTCTTACCAATTATTTTCTGTACGTTTTTCCCTTTGTTTCTAACCAATATATCTAATTGGGCTAGCCTTTTGGGCTTTACCAATTGGGCTTAAGTGTGTGGCTTGGAGTGGGACCAAAAGGGACCAATAAGACACTAGCTCCAATGGGCCTTGGGCTTTTCTGTCAACTCTTGACAAGTCCAAAGTTACCATTAACTATATTTAATACCACTATATAAATATAGTTGCACTCTAGGTCTTATCTATATATTATATCCCAAGACTTTATTATACATGCAACCCCTTCATAAAATATTCGTAGTAATACAAAGTTATTAATATAGACTGCCACTTTGTAAATTACTACATCTTGATCCTTGAGTACCCGGTTTAATCCTTAATGTTATTCATTATATATTTATGAAATCCAATTCCATAAATATATACTTTAGTCTTACTAAAGTGGTTAGGCCTAACTCTCTGAATAACAAACCCATTAAACTTATCTCAAGGGAATATTTTATATCTCTGTTAAGAGACTATGAATTCCATCTTGAGAATACATGTTCCATCAACACTTAATGTGGCTGCCCAACATACTGAGGTTTTGACCATTAATATAGATCTCACTCCTGATATATCAAAGCAACCTACATCTTATGATCAGGTCCATTATTCTCTCAGGATTAAGAGTTCATGCAAATACAAGTCATGAGATTTATTATTCATTTGACAGTCCTTAGGCAAATAATAAATCTCATGGCGGTCCAGTTCAATATGTCTTAACTCTTAAAACATATTAACACATCAACTAGAAGTCTCCACTTCCATGATCAAGACAAATCATCGTAGTTGATATGTTATAGTCTTCGCAGATGAAATGCCCAATTTCATCACCGACTACGAACTATAATTCTGAGTTTACAAAGAACTTGTGATTTATATCTTCTGTGACTCTTCACATAAATCACATACTATGCATCTCATGGACTATATGATAATGTCCGAATATTCATGTTACCATTATTTCAGATAATAATAAAACAAATTTATTAAACATAATATCAAGTCATACATAATGTCAAACACAATGTCACACTTAATATTATACATAGCATCTAACAATAGGATTTAAGGGCACCAATCCTAACAGTTGTGGGGTGCCTAACACCTTCCCCACATGTAACCAAACTTCCGGACTTAAGAATCAAGATTTTTTGTCACCCACATTAGATTAGAAAAAATACCATTTTTCTTAGACTAGGATTGGTAATAAAATCAACTAGAAACAAGTGACCAATCACACCTTAGAAAAACCCAATGATTGGTGGTGACTCCACTTACCTTTGGTAATCCCTTAAAATTTGGCTCAAAATCTTGCCACAACGCCAAAGGTAGACCTACCTTCCTCCATTGAGAGAGAGAGAGCATCTGAAGCCCCTCGTGAACCATGCCATAAATGCACAGAAGCGTTGCCATGGCGGGTGGTCGAACGAAGGCCCCGACGGTTGTTCCGTTTTTGGGCCAGGCGTTGACATTTCTCATTTAGCCTATTAACCATTCTAGATGCCTTGGTTTTCCATCTAGTCATGTATTCGGAAAATGTCTCCCCTACACCTTGTTTGGTAGTCTCCAAATCCCTTAGAGTCACATCAATCATGGTGTTAAAGATGAATTAGTCCACAAACACTCCACTAGTTCATTCCACACCTTAGGTTTGCTTGGATCAAGGCTATAGTACCACTTTGATGCTCCTCCCGTGAGTGAGAGGGGAAATGCATGCAAAGTTTGCTTCTCATCTAGCCATTTCATTTCAGCAATGCTTAGGTATCTCCTTACATGTTGCTTTGAATCTCTAGTCCTATCAAACTTTTCCACATCAAAAATCTTAAACTTAGGAGGCAATGCAATAGGAGCCTTTGAACTCATTCCCCCCATGTTATAAAGGTAATCATCCATCCCTTGCGCCTTACGGAAGGCGAGTTGCATTTTCTCCATATTTTCCCTCATAGCCATGGTTTCTGTAGTGAGCTTCTCAAATTACTTGTTCCTTTCATATTCCACTTTCCCATTCTTCCTCTCCCTCTTCATCATCATGGATTTCCACATGTGGAGGCTTCTTGAGCTTAGATTCTTCCAACCTAGTGAGACGCCCTCCCATTTTCTTTTAGGCCAAAAATGTATTTACCACTTGTGATAAATTAACCAACTGATTTAGCCAAGTTAATTAATTAATTCAATTAACATGCAAAATGCATGGTAGCACAAACAAATCACCAATTAACTAAATGTAGAGGAAATTAAATTGACACAGTGATTTGTTTACAAATGAGAAAAACCTACACGACAAAAACCCCACCGAGTGATTTTAAAGTCACCACTCTTGAGAATCTACTATTATCAAAACAAGCGGTTACAAGTAAAGGAATCCCAGTACCTTATACCAACCTACAATTGAACCCTTACCCCAATATCCAATTGGACTTGTTCTGTAGTGACAATCTCTCCTATTCAATACACGGCTTCCAGTATGTGACTAACCAATATATGCGCGGATCCTAGTACTCGACTTAATCACCAACTTGAGAAAGATGTTGGCTACAAAGTTCTTCAGTTCATCACACGATGAAGATCAAGAAGCTCCTTGGTCACAAAACCCTACGATGTACAAACACAGCAGTTTCTTCAATAGAAAGATGAACTAGGGAAAATTCTGTCTCTGGTCACAATTTGCATGAACACAACTTTGCTTCACACTTGCGCAACCTTTGACGGCTCTCAAAGCAATCCTTATAAATGTTTAGGGTTGTGAGAAAAGAAAGAACAAACATATATACATAGATTGAATGCAAAACAGAATTGAAAATCTATTTTTCATAAATCTCGACAGATAGGGTATCTATCGAGCTAGCTGTCGAGCTTCGGGCTTCAGCAGCTATTTAAACCTCAATAGATACTAGCTACGGAGCTTTAAAATCCAGCCCATCTTCACTTGTTTCTTGGGCCTAGGCATGCAACAAGGAGGCCCAAGATTAGGAAAGCTCATATTGGCTTTGTAGGATTTTGGATGCTAAGTTCGTAGCATATTTGTTACCTTAGGCCTAAAGTCCTCTCTTTCAAAAGGGTTTTTTTCCACTTGGGCCTATGATAGCAAATAGGCTGTGGTCTTATGAACCTTTCAAGTGAAGATGTGCCTCTGAATTTTAGGGACAAGTCTCTTATATGTGAGAACTTTTTTTTTCTTTTTATACCATGACCTCTTAAGGTATACCATAACTTTAGGGTCATCCTTTCCATTTTTTACACCTTCTATTTGTCCTTAAGAATTAGGTGAACACATGATATATGGTTGAACAAACACGAGATATATAAATGGTATCCTTTGTGATAGGGTCTAAGGTCTCTCTAGTGCGAGTAGGCTTCCTAAGGCTAAAAAGATAGATAAGTAGATCACTCATAACTAGGTGGGCTATGATTCCAACCGAAAGCCTAAGTGGACCCTATAATGGATTAATAGCAAACCTTTAAAGTACTCAAAGCCTATTATAGGCGATGACACTGATTGTGAGTTGGTGGGATGAACTTCGGATTATTTGGGCTCGAATAGAGCCTGCCATCCTCCTACTCAACCAAGGTTAAGGGAAAAAAGAGAGCAAGTGATGTGTGTGCAAAACAAGTATTGAAATAATTTTTATTAAGGTTAAGACATATGACACATAGGAATTAAACTCACTATCCCCAGCAGAGTCTCCATTGTGGACACAAGAGTTTGGAGTCGCCACCTAGTTTTTGCAATGGTCTAGGAACCATATATATAGTGTCCTTTTTGAGGAAGGACCTTTGATCTTACTACCAGAGTATGGGTTCAGAGTTAGGTACGTTCTTGGGAAGGTGTTAGGTACCCAAGATCGCCCAACCTTAAGGTTGGCCTCCCATCATTGTGTCTTAATCTTAACCTTATAAAAAATGTGACTTCAACACTTGCATTCTAAACTCAACACACACACACTAACATGCATCTAACATACAACATGGCATGTTTTATCCCAAAACACATATCTATCCATAGAGCAATAAAAAGCCAAACCACACACATATATAATCCCTAGCATACATCTAACATGTGAAACCCTATCTTACATCTCAAGGAAAGGTAGCAACCCTAGACACGGCAGCGAAGCAAATCATATCATAAATTAAAACATGGCATCAACTTCATACACATATATCAAGGGAGGATTAAACAATCAACATGCATGTTCATGTGAATGCATGACTTACCTTGCTTACCTTGCAACACCTCAACACCTATGGCATCATGAATGGGCATGTGAATGTATGCTCATGGCATCAAAGAAAAAAAACAAACATAAAACCCTAATCTAGCATAAAATAACTAACAAACATGTGAACAAAGAAAAAGCAACTCAAAAGCATAGAAAAAGGTTAAAACAGAGGCATATTAGGTAAAAAAAAAAACAAAGCAAAAGAAACAGAAAATAAAAAATTAGGGTTTTTGGGCAGGAGTATGCGTGCGCATACAAAAACATGTGTATGCAGACACGCTTGAACCCTAACCCAGAAACAGATGGGCAGAAAAACAGAGCAAAAAAGAAAACCCTAGTTCTAGCAGCCAAACATGCTTATAATAAACAAGAAAACATAAACTTACTCTAAACAAACAGATTATAACACAAACAAAGCAAGAAAACAGATCAAACAGTAAAAGAAAGACTTAAAAGAGAAAAGAAAGGTTAAAGCTTGATACCTCAAAAAGGAGTTCCTAAGCTTTGATTTTGACCATTCCCCTCAGTCAAATCTATCAGAAGTCATTAAACAAGCGATTAGCAACATTAAACTAAAAGGATTGGGACCATAAAGGGTCCCAATAAAATAAAATTGACTTGAGGGTGTTTTGTGAAAAACTCCCTTTTTGATTCACTAGTTTCTAGTGAAACTTAGGTTTTTCCAGTGGGATTTCTGTGCATTTTGAAAATGTACCATATAAGGCTTTTATAGTGGAAAAAATGGGGTTTGGAATGGCTCCTAGATGATGTGGGATTCATTCAAAACTCAACCATTATTGCCAAAAACTTGCCTTTTCCATACTTTTGAAACCCTAGCTACGTACACAGGAATGTGCCTGCATAAGCATGATTTGGCCCGCGTACACAGGCCGTGGCCCACGTACATGGACCGAGGGCCACTTTGGTCATTTATTTCCAAAAATAGATTTTTGTGCATTTTGAAAAGTGATATTTTTCACTTTAACACTTTTCAAGTCAATTTGATATCTGATTGGGCTCTAAATTGGCCTTAGGCCTTAGAGTTCGAGCTTCATTAGGGAACATGGGCCCGAGTCATAAAGGGTACACAATGCGATGTCTACATCAGATCTAGAAAGATCTCAACTAGATCTGGTGGGATTTAGCCAAATCCAAGCAATTTCAGCGAAATTTGTAGATTCTGGTGAACAATGCAGATTCCGGTGTCTTTTTTTTTTGCAGATTCTTGCTACCAACTAGCCGACTGACGCTTACCCTAACTCGAAACTGACTCCACTGATTGATGAAGGCGGTTGGTTTCGGGTTCCTCTGCCTTCCACCTGACGCCGACAAGTCGAGTCCAGATTGGGTCCAAAACTGACCCGGCCTGACCAGTGGACAGGCCTAGAAGACATGGTGCGGTAGGTCACCTTAGAATATTATCTAACTTGTTTATGGTTGCTTCTCAGCCCAAATTTTACCGAAGCTGTCTACAGATCAATTAGCTAGAGTGGAAAGGGCTACAAGCATCTCTATTGCTGAACACAACTAGAGAGTTTTGGTCACAATAGATAATATTCGGAAGTACTGTTCTGGACGTGTTCATTCTGCAGCTACTCATCACCATGAAAGAATCTCTCAAAGACGTTAGTATTTCTTATTTCACTCGTCCAATTCTTTTTAACCGCCATGGCTGACGAGTACTTTACAGAGATGGAGGCGGGGGCTGTTAAAAAGCACAAGAATGTCCAGAAGGCAGCTACCTTTACTGCAAGCGCGATTAGAGAGGGAAAGTTTCAACTTCCCGGGCTTAGGGAGAAGAGGAAGTTCTCTGTGGGCATTTCTCCACAAACCTTTGTGACTGTTACTCGTCCGAAGGAAACTCCCAACCGTCCCTTTCTAAGCACTACTCATCCAGTTTCTTCAAATCATCTGAGGGCTCCTAGTAGGGGAAAGGGCCCTATTACTCCTCCTCCTAAGCCTCCTTTGCTCGTCCATGACACTTCTTTTGTGATGAAGCAAGCCTTGTCCATCATCAGAGAGGAGGACATCGATGATTGTGACGAGTACACCCCAGCCTCCCTTAGGGAGTCCGGGTTACATGACCTTACCAAGGTAACACTCATCTTTTGTCCATTCATTTGATTATTTTCTATTCGTCCACTTTTGAGTTAGCTTCTCGTCTACTTTTTAGGTAATGGTAAGGATGAAAACTCTTAAGCTGAGGTGTGGAGATTATAAGGACCAACTAGTTGGTTTCAGGAAGCATTAGAAGGATAACAACTGTTAGGATTAATGCCCTTAAATCCTATTGTATGATACTATGTATGATATTTAGTGTGACATTGTGTATGACATTATGTATGACTTAATATTATGTTTAATAAATTTGTTTTATTATTATCTGAAATAATGGTAACATGAATATTCGGACATTATCATATAGTCCATGAGATGCATAGTATGTGATTTATGTGAAAAGTCACAGAAGATATAAATCACAAGTTCTTTGTAAACTCAAAATTATAGTTCGTAGTTGGTGATGAAATTGGGCATTTCATCTGCGAAGACTATACCATATCAACTACGATGATTTATCTTAATCATGGAAGTGGAGACTTCTAGTTGATGTGTTAATATGTTTTAAGAGTTAAGATATATTGAACTGGACCGCTGTAAGATTTATTATTCTCCTAAAGACTGTCAAATGAATAATAAATCTCACGACTTACATTTGCATGAATTCTTAATCCTGAGAGAATAATGGACCTGATCATAAGGTGTAGGTTGCTTTGATATATCAGGAGTGAGATCTAAAGTAACGGTCAAAACCTCAGTATGTTGGACAGCCACATTTAGTGTTGATAGAACATATATTCTCAAGACGGAATTCATAGTCTCTTAACGGAGATATAAAATATTCCCTTGAGATAAGTTTAATGGGTTTGTTATTCAGAGAGTTATGCCTAACCACTTTAGTAAGTAGTTACTAAAGTATATATTTATGAAATTAGATTTCATAAATATATGATGAATAACTTAAAGGATTAAACCGGGTACTCAAGGATCAAGATGTAGTAATTTACAAAGTGGCAGTCTAAATTTATGACTTTGTATTACTACGAATATTTTATGAAGGGATTGCATGTATAATAAAGTCTTGAGATATAATTTATAGATAAGACCTAGAGTGCAACTATATTTATATAGTGGTATTAAATATAGTTAATGATAACTTTGGACTTGTCAAGAGTTGACAGAAAAGCCCAAGGCCCATTGGAACTAGTGTCATATTGGTCCCCTTTTGGTCCCACTCCAAGCCACACACTTAAGCCCAATTGGAAAGGCCCAAAAGGCCTACCCAATTAGATAATTGGTTAGATACAAAGGGAAAAACGTTCAGAATTTTGTAAGTAAGTAACATCATTGTGAAATGGTGTGTATGTGAGTGTTTGTCACTTTCTAATCATCCATTTGTTACCAATTGAGAGACCACACATCTTGGGCGTTAGTGGAATTGGAGTGAAGATTAAAAGTATTCCCAAGTGCTTCGATCTTTGTTTTGAAATTCACCGCTTCAAGGTACGATCTCTTGTTCGCAAATTCTGAAATTTACTTAGTGCATGTTATCAATATCGAATGAAGTTGATCCGTTTTAAACTTATTTTTCTGTTGCGTTCATCTTTAATTCCATCAAATGGTATCAGAGCGGTCTTCAATTTCGTATTGTATAACATGTTTTGTGAGTTTTAGAATTAGAGATGATAGTTTCATATTGTTAGAAGATTATGGTTTTTAATTTTCTGCATGTTGTTGAAACTATGATTTGATGAAGACTGAAATTGATGTTATGATATTGTTTAAATTTAAATTTAAGTATGTTAAATTGAATCTTAAGGCAATAGCATCAATGAATTTCAGTTTTGACATCAATCTCTGTCTGTAATGTTTATATGTTGAATGTTTGTTCATGAAAAACGAAGAAAACTGCCTTAGGAAAATTTTGGAAATTCAAATTTCGCAATTTTCGATCGATCGAAAATCACTTTCTATCGATCGAATGAGACAGTGATCAGACTTTTTAGATCAATTGATTTTCGATTGCTAGTCAATCGATCGAATTTGTTTTTCGATCGATCGAGAGGCAATCGAGTATCAATCGAAGGAGTCAGATGATCAAGTTCGAATTTCTTAATTTTTTCGATCGATCGAGGGGCACTTTCGATCGATCGAAAGAAAGAAAATCAAAATTTTTTCTAAGTGTTTTCACATGTAAAAGGGGCAAGACTATGTGTAATTAGATTATGCATGTTTTAAAACTAAAAACCTTTCCTTTAAAACATCTAGTGGGAGAGAGATACAAGGGTTGGATCTCACAGCCTCCATTGTCGGTTCATAGTAGCATGGAATAAATACTTTGTCTTTGCCTTGAGCTTAGCATTCCATGCGGAGAGTATTTATTTCATGGTCCTACAAGATTGAATTTCTTAGTTTATAGTGGTTTGATCAAACACCTTGTCTTAGCCTCGAGCTTTGCATTCCATGCGGAGGGTGTTTTGTATCATGGTACTACAAAATAAGCCTGTTAAGGGGATAATATGTGGCTATATATGATTCTAGACAATGGTATACACTAGACTAAATATTATAGTATCCTCTATGCTGAGTTCTTACTATCATTATTTAGAGGCCAAATGTATAACGGCATATTATTAGTGTTTGATAAGAGTTATCATGATAGCACTAATGATGAGAATAGTTCTCAATCAATCATAGTATTTTTTATTCACTCTATGCTGAGGGATATTGAATATGGGATTGGGTTGTCGTTGCATATATTATATTATAGTTTTATTAAGATTCCATACTATATGTTTATATGCTAAATTGATAATGTCCAGTTTACTTATTATATTCATGTTTATTGTTTTTAGATTTGAACATGGCATCATTTAGCCCACTTGTAACTATTCTTAATCAAAACAAACTGACTGGATCCAACTATGTTGACTGGAAAAGAAATTTGGACATAGTTCTCACTGCTAAAGAGCACAAATATGTGCTTACTAAACCATGTCCCAGCTTTCCTTCATTAGATGCTCCTCTTGAGGAAAAACACCGATATGATCGTTGGTAGAAATCTAATGAAATGGCCAAGTGCTTCATCCTAGCATCTATTTCAAATGTTCTACAGCATCAAATGCAGGATGTAGAACTAGCTTCAGATATCATGCTAAGTCTAAAGGAGATGTTTGGTGAGCAAGGCCGTTCTGCAAGGCAAGAGACCATGAGGCAAATTTATAATACCAGAATGGCTGAAGGAAGTTTAGTGAGAGAGCATTGTCTTACAATGATCTCTAATCTGAATACATTGGAAGTTTTAGGTGCCGATATTGATGGAGAATCCTAAGTGGATATGATACTCCAGTCACTACCAGAATCATTCAAGGAATTCAAACTTAACTATAATATGAATAAAAAGATTTATACCTTGTCTGAATTAATGAATGAATTGGTAGCGGCAGAAGGCATTCTTGGTACTTCTAATGTTGAAGCCAATGTTGGTGAAGCTTCTACTTCTCAACCTAAGTCGAAAGGCAAGGGTAAGAAGAAGAAGAAGAAGAAGAAGGACTTCACCAAGCAAGAGGGTAAACAAGTTGCCTTAGGGGTTGCTGATAAAGGAAAGAAGATCAAAGGAAAGTGTTTCCATTGTGGTGAGAAAGGACACTGGAAGAGGAATTGTCCAATATTCAAGGCTGCCAAGAATAAAGGTATGAATAATACATTCCTTCTTGAAATATGTTTGGTACAGAATCCCACGGATTCCTGGTGTGTGGATTCAGGTTGTACTAATCATATCTGCAATTCCTTGCAGGGGTTTTAGGAGACCAGAAAACTTAAAGAATGGGAGTTGTTTCTTACTTTGGCTGATGGGAGCAAGATTCCAGTTGTAGCTGTTGGTGTTTATAATTTATGTTTTGTATCTAGAGTTCTAATATTAGAAGACTGTTTGTATGTACCTAATGTTCGTAGGAATTTAATTTCTGCTACTTACTTAGGTAAACATGGATATTGTGTTATCCTAAAAGACAATGTTGTAATAAAGAAGGATAAAGTGTTTATCTGTTCTGGCAATATTGTGGATGGTCTTTATATTTTAACTCCTAATAAGAATGAATTATATAATTCTGAATTAGATAATGACTCTCATGTAAAATCATTAAAGAGAAAATTTCCTTCTACTAGTGATGCATATCTTTGGCACTTGCGTTTGGGTCATATTAATTCAAATAGGATTCAAAGACTGATCAAAGATGGACTCTTAGAGCCCATGGACTTTGATGAATTTCCATTTTGTGAATCTTGTTTGGAAGGTAAAATGACCAAACGACCTTTTAATGCAAAAGGTAGAAAAGCCCAAGATTTACTAGAGCCAGTGCATTCTGATGTATGTGATCCTATGTCAATCCATGCAAGAGGTGGCTATGAGTATTTCATTACTTTCACTGATGATTACTCAAGATTTGGTTATGTGTACCTAATGAAACGGAAGTCTGAAGCCTTTGAAAAGTTCAAAGAGTTTAGGGCTGAAGTTGAGAATCAATTAGGTAAACGCATAAAAGCCATTCGATCTGATCGTGGTGGCGAATACCTTCTTGGGGATTTTAAGGATTACTTAACTAAGAATGGGATTGTATCCCAATTGACTGCACCTGGAACTCCACAACAAAATGGTGTAGCAGAAAGAAGGAATAGGACTCTTTTAGATATGGTTAGGTCCATGATGAGTTATTCAACTCTACCTATTTCTTTTTGGAGATATGCCTTAAACACAGCAATGTATCTTCTGAATTTGTACCTTTAAAGTCTGTTCCTAAAACACCCGTGGAGTTGTGGAATGGGCGTAAGCCTAGTATGAGACATCTCCATATTTGGGGTTGTCCAGCACATGTGTTAAAAGGAAAGTCTGACAAGTTACAGTCTAAAACAGAAGTGGTTTTCTTTGTTGGGTATCCAAAAGGAGCTGTTGGAGGTTTATTCTATAGTCATAAAGATAATAAAGTGTTTGTTAGCACAAATGCCAAATTCTTGGAAAATGACTATATGAATGATTATACTCCTAAAAGTAGAGTTGTTTTGGCTGAAATGAATGAACCTGTAAATGAACAACCAATAGATAAAATTAGGGATAATGTGACTGTATTAGATACACCACAAGATACTACTCATGACATGTCTAGTACTCAGGTGCCTCGTCATAGTGGGAGAATTGTTTGGCCTCCTATAAGATTCATAGGTTTGGGAGAAACTTATGAAACTATCTCAGAAGAGGTTGAATCGAATCCCTACACATATGATAAAGCAATGAATGATATAGATGCACATCATTGGGTCCAAGCTATGAAATCTGAATTAGATTCCATGTATTCCAATCAAGTTTGGGATCTTGTAAAGGCGCCTAATGGCATTAAACCTGTTAGTTGCAAATGGGTTTACAAGAGAAAGAGAGGGATAGATGGAAAGGTTGAAACCTTTAGAGCAAGGCTAGTGGCGAAAGGGTATACACAAAAAGAAGGTATTGATTATGATGAAACCTTTTCTCCAGTAGCAATGCTTAAATCTATCAGAATTCTCTTATTCATTTCTGCTCATTTTGATTATGAGATTTGGCAAATGGATGTCAAGACTGCATTTCTTAATAGCAATCTTGAAGAGGAAATCTATATGATGCAACCGGAAGGTTTCATAGCAAAGAACCAAGAGCATATGGTATGCAAGTTGAAAAGGTCCATTTATGGACTTAAGCAAGCATCTAGGTCATGGAACATCAGATTTGATCAAGCAATCAAGTCATTTGGTTTTGAACAAAATCTTGATGAACCATGTGTGTACAAAAGACATCAAGATAAAGTAGTAATGTTCCTAGTGCTTTATGTTGATGATATTCTACTCATTGGAAATGATATAGGGGTAATGTCATTGGTAAAGGTTTGGTTGTCAAGTCAATTTGATATGAAGGACTTGTGTGAGGCTAACTTTATTCTAGGGATCAAACTTTGGCGAGATCGCAAGAATAAGATGTTAGGCTTATCACAAGCTGGATATATATATAAGGTTCTAGAACGATTTAACATGCAAAACTCCAAGAAAAGATTGCTTCCTTTCAGACATGGAGTTCCTCTGCCTGATGACCAAAGGCCTAAAACTCAAAAGGAAGAAGATATGATGAGACAAGTTCCTTATGCTTCTGCAGTAGGAAGTCTCATGTATGCCATGCTTTGTACTAGACCAAATATCTGCTATTCAGTTGGCATGGTCAGCCGATATCAATCAAATCCAGGACCAAAACATTGGCAAGCTGTAAAGCATATTCTCAAGTATCTACGGAGAACGAGAGATTATATGCTTGTTTACCGTTGTGAGGATTTGATTCCCATTGGCTATATAGATTCAGACTTTCAATCGGATCTAGATTTCAGAAAATCCACTTCAGGATGTGTTTTCACCTTGGGAGGTGGAGCCATTAGTTGGCGGAGTATTAAGCAATCTTGTATTGCAGACTTCACCATGGAGGCAGAATATGTTGATGCTTGTGAAGCAACAAAGGAAGCTGTATGGCTCAAGAAATTCCTTTTTGACCTTGGTGTAATAAGAATGGAGCAAGTTCCAATCACATTGTTTTGTGATAACAGTAGAGCAGTTGCACAATCTAAAGATCCAAGGAATCACAAGAAAGGAAAGCACATTGAGAGGAAGTACCATATCATTCAAGATATTGTTGCTCGTGGAGATGTGGTGGTAGCAAAGATTGAAAGTGCAAACAATCTAACAGATCCATTTACTAAAGCCTTGCCTCAAAGGACTTTTGAGTCGCATTTGGAAAGAATGGGAGTTAGATTAGTGCACAATAGTCTTTAGGACAAATGGGAGATTGTTAGGATTAGTGCCCTTAAATCCTATTGTATGATGCTATGTATGATATTAAGTGTGACATTGTGTATGACATTATGTATGACTTAATATTATGTTTAATAAATTTATTTTATTATTATTTGAAATAATGGTAACATGAATATTCGGACATTATCATATAGTCCATGAGATGCATAGTATGTGATTTATATGAAAAGTCACAGAAGATATAAATTACAAGTTCTTTGTAAACTCAGAATTATAGTTCGTAGTCGGTGATGAAATTAGGCATTTCATCTGCGAAGACTATAACATGTCAACTATGATGATTTATCTTGATCATGGAAGTGGAGACTGTCAAATGAATAATAAATCTCACGACTTACATTTGCATGAACTCTTAATCCTAAGAGAATAATGGACTTAATCATAAGGTGTAGGTTGCTTTGATATATCAAGAGTGAGATCTAAAGTATCGGTCAAAACCTCAGTATGTTAGGCAGCCACATTTAGTGTTGATGGAACATATATTCTCAAGATAGAATTCATAATCTCTTAATGGAGATATAAAATATTCTCTTGAGATAAGTTTAATGGGTTTGTTATTCAGAGAGTTATGCCTAACCACTTTAGTAAGTAGTTACTAAAGTATATATTTATGAAATTAGATTTCATAAATATATGATGAATAACTTAAAAGATTAAACCGGATACTCAAGGATCAAGATGTAGTAATTTACAAAGTAGCAGTCTAAATTTATGACTTTGTATTACTACGAACATTTTTGAAGGGGTTGCGTGTATAATAAAGTATTGGGATATAATTTATAGATAAGACCTAGAGTGCAACTATATTTATATAGCGGTATTAAATATAATTAATGGTAACTTTGGACTTGTCAAGAGTTGACAGAAAAGCTCAAGGCCCATTGGAGCTAGTGTTTTATTGGTCCCTTTTGGTCCCACTCCAAGCCACACACTTAAGCCCAATTGGAAAGGCCCAAAAGGTCAGCCCAATTAGATAATTGGTTAGATGCAAAGGGAAAAACATTCAGAATTTTGTAAGTAAGTAACATCATTGTGAAATGGTGTGTATGTGAGTGTTTGTCACTCTCTAATCATCCCTTTGTTACTAATTGAGAGACCACACATCTTGGGCATTAGTGGAATTGGAGTAAAGATTAAAAGTATTCCAAAGTGCTTCGATCTTTGTTTTGAAATTCACCGCTTCAAGGTACGATCTCTTGTTTCCAAATTCTGAAATTTACTTAGTGCATGTTATCAATATCGAATGAAGTAAATCCGTTTTAAACTTATTTTTCCGCTGCGTTCATCTTTAATTCCATCAACAACAAGATCATTAAAGAGTTGCAGGAGTCCGTTTCCCCACTAACAGAGAAGGTTGCTACACTAGAGACCAAGGTGAAGGAGCTTAAGAAGCGATGCTCTTCTCAGGAAGACCTTTTAATTTTTGCAGAGGAGGAGAAAGTACGCCTCTCCAAGGAGCTGGGAAAGCTTCAGGGGGAGCTGAGTAATGCTAAAACAAGAGTTGTTGCCAAGTACTCCACTTTGTTAAAGTACCTTAACGATTTGGGCATCTAGTATATGCGGGGGTTTGAACACTTCTGTGCTTAGGCTTCAGCAACCTTCAAAGACTTAGACTTTTCCAAGATTGAATTTAATACTGAGGAAGGCTCTACTGCAACCATGATGAGTGATGGTGCTGAACAAGATGTGGATAGCATTGTTGACATGGGAACCAAGGGAGACGACCAAACTGGGCATTAGATTTAGCTTATTTTCCATGTATTTTCATTTGCATACATTCATGCTTAATACTTTTATTTTAGACAATGGGTTCTTTGTTTTTGGACATGTATAATCTTTTATCGAATGTATGGATTTTTGTTAACTCTTTATTTCGTCTCCTTTTACACTCGTCGGGTTTCTCCATTCGTTAGGTTTTTAGGACTTGAGGCTTTACTTGCCCTTTCATAGTCGTCCTAGTTGAGGTAGAATAGCTTGGCTTGTTCATGTCAAAATGTAGGAGTAGCTTAACCCTTACTTGTCTGCTTTAGGGCACCCTTGTACTACTCGTTGGGATTTACTCGTCAAGACTTATAGGACTTAACAGTAGTTTAGTTTTCTACACGTTCGTTTTTAGGGTACCATTATGCTACTCGTCGGGTTGTACTCGTCAAGTTTTGCGGGACTCAGGAGTAGTTGAGTTTTCTACTCGTTTGCTTTATGCTACTTGTCAAGTTTTGTGGGACTCAAAAGTAGTTTAGTTTTCTACTCGTCTGAATTAAGTCAAGGTAGCTTGTCTTGCACCTTATCACTTGTCCAAATTGGATCTTGAAGGTAGCTTGACTCGTCTCGTCTCACTTGTCTAGATTGAGACTTGAAGGTAGCATGACTCATCTCTTCTTATTTTTCCAAATTGAGACTTAACGAAATTCACGTTTCACCACCTCCTTTTGCTTGTTTGTCCACTTTTGGGTGGATAAGTCTTAGGAGTGGCTTGATGAGATTTTTACCTCTTATTAGTCTCCTTTTGTTCGTTCGTTTTTTTCACTCATCTGAGTTGGATCATGCAAGTGCCACCGGAACGATTCTTTAAGATTTAAGCTCTAGCTCGTCTTGTCTCTAATAATTGGGAAGATTCAAATTTTGTTCTTCCCTTTTAGGGTTATCTTGTGTTAGACCCCTTGGCTGGTAGAGGCTTCAGTTGTATGCCTTCACATGGGTAGGGGGACCTAGTTCGCCCTTCCCTTTTGCGGATGACTTTACGTTGGACCGTCCACTTGTAGGTGACTTTGGTCCAACCCATACGTGGAAAAACTTAATTTTTTTGTCCTTCCTTCTTGGGGATGACTTGTGTATGACCGTCCACCTGTTGGAGATTTCAGTCTTCCGTCTAACCCGTAGGCAAAACTCTATTGTAAGTTTGAGAGTTGAACCCTTTTTTGGCATTGTAGAAATATTCCTTGTCTATTGAAAATTTGCTAGGAGTGCTCCGATGCTCGTTGGGCAAGGTTGCTTGGAAGAGTGCCTAAGTTAAACAAGTAGATTTAGGGCTTTATCCTTTCAATCCTTGGGAATGTCGGATAACTTGTATCACTTTAAGAATTAAATGGTCGTTTTTATAAGTGAAATGTGTGCCCTCATCTAGGAGGCTTATACCACCTTGAGAGATGTTAGGTCACTTTGAGAAGTGAAGGTTGTTAGGGTTTGTGCCCTAAAATCCAATTTATTGGCATGTCATGAATAATTAAGTTGTTTAATTATATGAGACTATTTATGAACTAATGGGACATTATCTTAGTCCATGAGATGCATAGTATGTGATTTATGTGATTTAGTCACAGAAGATATAAATCACAAGTTCTTTGTAAACTCAGAATTTAGTTCGTAGTCGGTGATGAAATTGGGCATTTCATCTGCGAAGACTATAACATATCAACTACGATGATTTGTCTTGATCATGGAAGTGGAGACTTCTAGTTGGTATGTTGATATGTTTTAAGAGTTAAGACATATTGAACTGGACCGTTGTGAGATTTATTATTCTCCAAAAGACTGTCAATTGCATAATAAATCTCACGACTTCTATTTACATCAACTCTAAATCCTGAGAGAATAATGGACCTGATCATGAGATGTAGGTTGCTTTGATATATCAGGAGTGAGATCTATTAGTTATGGTCAAAACCTCAGTATGTTGGGCAGCCGCATTTAATGTTGATGGAACATATATTTTCAAGATGGAATTCATAATCTCTTAACGGAGATATAAAATATTCCCTTGAGATAAGTTTAATGGGTTTTGTTATTCAGAGTGTTGGGCCCAACCACTTTAGTAAGGAGTTACTAAAGTATATATTTATGAAATTGGATTTCATAAATATATGAATAACATAAAGGATTAAACCGGGTACTCAAGGATTAAGATGTAGTAATTTACAAAGTGGCAGTCAACATTTATGACTTTGTATTACTACGAATATTTTAATGAAGGGGTTGAATGTACAATAAAGTCTTGGGAAATAATTTATTGATAAGGCCTAGAGTGCAACTATATTTATATAGTGGTATTAAATATAGTTAATGGTAACTTTGGACTTGTCAAGAGTTGACAGAAAAGCCCAAGGCCCATTGGAGCTAGTGTCTTATTGGTCCCTTTTGGTCCCACTCCAAGCCACACATTTAAGCCCAATTGGAAAGGCCCAAAAGGCCAGCCCAATTAGATAATTGGTTAGATACAAAAGGGAAAAACGTTCAGAATTTTATATGAGAGTAACATCATTGTGAAATGAAAAATATGTGAGTTTTTGTCACTCTCTAATCATCCCTTTTGGTTACCAATTGAGAGACCACACATCTTGGGCATCAAGTGGAATTGGAGTGAAGATTGAAAGTCTTCCCAAGAGCGTTTGATCTTCAAGGTTTTGAATTTCACTACACCAAGGTACGCATCTTTTTCTTTATTCTAGAATTCATGGTTACATGTTTATCATTCATGATTGAAGTAGATCCGTCATGTTGTTGCTTCCGCTGCGTGCGTTTTTGTATGAGATACAAAAACCAGATGATTTTTCCAACAATGGTATCAGAGCGGTCTTCAATATCATGATTGTATAGCATGTGATTGGATTTTGGAGTTAAAGAAAATTCATTTTCTTGGTGTTTTGTTTTTATGCAGTAAAGTTTCTGCATGATTTTGTTTTTGATTTATTGCAATTAAGCACCGCGTGAATTGATTAATATATGCCATGTTTTTGTATATGAGATATACATGTTGGTTTGTATTATCGATGATCCATGATTCTGCATTAAGTTATGATACTGTTTTCATTGAATTCGTATCTTATATATATGGGTCTGACACGATTCATAAAAGGAATGGTAGTTTCAATAATTGAGGCTATGGCTTAAGGTTTAATAATATGAAACTGAATAACTGTCATGTGCGTAAGTTTCCTTCATTGCATGGCTTGGTTGTTAATGCACCGATTGGATAAACGTATATATTGAATTCAGTTTTACGAAGTGGCCATGATCATGTCTTTTGTTTATGGTGCCATGTTATACTTAATCATATAAAAGTAGAAGTGCTAGAACCTTTCCTATGGAACTGTGTGCTTGACATCATTGGATTATATATATATGTGTAGATTCATGTCTGGGTTATGAAATCAGTTTATGATCACATATATTAATATAGGCGTGATGTTATTTTGGAGATTAAGTTTTTATGTTTTAGGGTTCTTGATAATGATCTTGAAAACCTTAATGTTTGATCTGAAAATCTTCGTTGATAAAATCAAAAAGTGTTTTTGATGGAAGAACAATGAAGATGTCAAAACAGTTAGTTGTTTGTTCAAGAAAAACTGTAGAAAACTGCCTTAGAAAATTTCTGGAAATTCGAGTTTCACGAGTTTCGATCGATCGAAAATCACTTTCGATCGATCGAGTGAAACAGTGATCAGACGCTTTAGAACGATAGTTTTTCGATTGATAGTCGATCGATCGAATTTGTTTTTCGATCGATCGAAAGGCAATCGAGTATCAATCGAAAGAGTCAGATGATCAAGTTCGAAATTCTTGATTTTTTCGATCGATCGAGGGACACATTCGATCGATCGAAAGAAAGAAAATCAGAATTTTTTCTAAGTGTTTTCAAGTTTTTTAAGAGCAAGATAATGTGTGATTAGATTACACATGGTTCTAACTAAAAGACCTAATGAGATCAAAGATGTTAGTTAAATAGAACTCTTGGTACTAAATCATTTTATGATTAATAGTCCTTAATTTATTTTAATTAGAGGTTTTTAATGAGATTAAAATTCTAATTAAAGTTATATAGTTTCTAATGAGATTAGAATACTTTGTTTAGTAAATTAAGGATAGAGTTCTATATAACTAATTTTTGAATCATTAGTGTTTAAGGAATCCTAAATAGTTTAGGACTTCCATTTTAGTTAGTGATTCTAATAAGATTAGAGTCTTCAATAAGTGCAAGGTTATTAGTTGTGATGGGATCACAATTATTTAAGAAAAACCCAAATAATAAGTGGGAGTTCTTGAAATAACCCTTTTGTTAAGTTTATTGTAATGTGAGTAGATACCTCGTCTTGACTTCGAGTCTTGCATTCCATGCGGAGGGTATTTACTTCACGGATTACAAGGTTAAACTTATTTGTGATTGTGCGAATGTTCGTTACATTATTGTGACGTGACTTAGTAACATCACATTGAATTTAAACAATTAAACACATTTGATGTGTAGGGTTAAAATTGTGATTAGATCACAATGATTTCAAGAAAATCCACTTGTTTTAAAATATCTAGTGGGAGAGAGATACAAGGGTTGGATCTCACGGCCTCCATTGTCGGTTCATAGTAGTATGGGTAAGCACCTCGTCTTGGCGTATATGCCTCGCGATCCCAAAGGAGGGTGTTTATTTCATGGTACTACAAGATTGAACTTACCCGTTTAAAGTAGTGTGAACAAGCACCTCGTCTTGGCGTATATGCCTCGCGATCCCAAAGGAGGGTGTTTTGCTTCATGGTACTACAAGTTTAAACACAATAAAGGGAGATGAAATGTGGCTACACATGATTCAAGATAATGGTGTACACTAGACTAAGTGTAATGTTAACCTCCCAAAGGAGCTATGTCATTATTACTTAGAGGCTAAAGTTAATACGGCATATTATTAGTGTATGATAAGAGTTATCATGATAGCACTAATAATGAGAGTAATTCTCAATCAATTAATGTGTTTATAATAAACTTGCTACCAAGGAATTATAGACATGGATTGGATTGTCGTTGCACCTAGTATAGTATGGTTTTCGGGTTCCATATTATATGGTTATGGATGCAAAATGATAATGTCCTGGTATTTAAGTTCATGGTCTCAATATAATGTTGTCATAAATTTTGTCCTCTAGCTACTTTTTTAGTTGAATCACATTAACTAAGAAATAATTTTGGACATGCTGCTTAAAGGAGCTGAAGTACATATTCATGTTTTGATTCAGCATTGTCATAATTTCCTATAATTGATGCATTTAATGGAAGATAGCTTATGATATGATCATAGTCTCCATTGAAATGCTAGTATGTTACATTGGCTTCTATCTCAATTGTATTACAGCATGAGATGCAAGAGTTAGTACTAGACTTAGACTTTATATTAAGTCTAAATGAGATGTTTGGTATGAATCATATTGAGTGCTAAGAAAAGCTTAAGAAGTTCCAATTCTATGTCATTTTATGAAAATATTTTATTTTTAAAATGAATTGGAATTCTTGGATGTAGAGATTAAATATTAATCTCATTTGGATATGATCCACAAGTCCTTGTTAGATTCATTTGATCAATTTAGATTGTTTTGAAAATAAATTCTTTTTTATATTATCTGAATTGATGTGTGAGTTCTACGCAATGGAAGACATCCTAAAAGCTTAGGCTAAGATCAATATGATTTAATTCAAATTCTTAGCTTGAACCGAAAGGTAAGGGTGATAAGAAGAGGAATTAAAATACCAAACAGTTGGACAAGTAAGTTGCCCTAATAGTTGCCAAAAGGAAATTAGACTTAAAAGCATGACCAAAAGGAAAGTGTTTCTGTTTTGGTAAAGCTAAGCATTGTCCATGATTGTTTTCTAGATGGAAATTTACATGTTTTACTTTTTTAAGAAAAAGTTTCCATCCTTTTGTTTTGTATGTTTTGGCACTTATGACTAGATCTTATTAATCTAAGTGTTATTCAAGATTGGTGAAAGATGGGCTTTTAGAACCATTGTTTTATTATATTCACAATCTATGAATTCTATTTAGAGGATAATATGATCTAGGGCTCCTTTTTGTAAAGGAACAAAGTTCCAATGACTTCTTTAAGTTAATGCATACATAAAGGAGGAATATGGCTCTTTCAAAGTAAAGGTAGATTGTTCTAGAAGAAAAATGTCAAAATTTGTTATAGGACAACTATAAAATACATTTAGAAATGAGATGGTTGTATTAGATACACCACAAGACATTATTCTAGATATATAGCTAATACACGGGTACAATATCGTAGTGGGAGGATTGTAAATTCATACTTTTGGGATAAACTTTTGAAGTCATTCCACAAGGATATGAATTTGATCCTCGGTCCTACGTAAAGGCCATAGATGATATGAATATGAATGATTGGATCAAGGTTATGTGAATAGAATTAGATTCTATTTAAAGTCTAGAACTTGTAGAGGCGCTTAATTGCATTAAGCCTATTGTTTTCAAATAGGTCTACAAGTAAATGAGATTGATAGTTTTGAAGGTGCAAACCTTCAAAGTCAAGACTAATGATGAAAAGATTTATTCAGAAAGAAATGGTTCGATTATGAAAAGATTTTTTCACCAATAGTCAAGTTTGACTCTATCTAGATTTTCTCATCCATTATATTTCATTTGGATGAAATATGGCAATGGATATCAAGAAAGCTTCTTTTAGTAGCAATCTTGAGGAAGACATCTATATGATGTACCTAGACTTGTACATAGCAAAGAACCAATAGTGTTTAGTATGCAAGTTGCTTAAATTCCATTTATGGACTAAAGCAAGCATATGTATCATAAAATATCATCTTTGATCAAGAAATCAAATTGTTTGATTTTGATCAAGTATTAAAAGGCCTTAAGTGTGTAAAAGTTATATAGAATAATAAATTTCTTAATGTATATTGATGACATTCTAATCATTTAGGATGATGTAGAGTTATTGTCATCAATAGAGTTTTGGTTGTCTAGTCCAGTTTGATATAAAGTACTTGGGAAAGATTGGTCACATCCTAAGAATTATAATTTTGTTAAAATTCAGAAATTAGGATGTTGGGTCTATCTCAAACTGCTTAAATAGATTAGATTCTAGCCAAGTATAGCATGTAATACTTCAAGAATGGATTTTTTCCTTTTAAGTTTGAAGTTTCTTTTATATAGGATTATAATCCTAAGACATATAAAAGGAAGAGCATATAGGACGGTTCCTTATATCAAAATGATAGGAAGTCTTTATGCTATGCTAAATACTAGGCTAAATGTCTATTTTGCGGTGGGCATAGTAAGCAAATATCAAGTGAATCAAAGATCACTTATTTTAGTGGGAGTAAAGCATATACTCAAATATCTTAGGAGAATGACGGATTATATGCTTGTCCACAAAAGTGAAGTTTCGATGGTTACTGGATGTACAAATATTGACTTGTAGTTTGATTGTGATTCATGAAGTTGGACTTCAAGATATGTGTTCATCCTAGGTGGTGAAGATACACATTAAGCATAAGTATCATCTCATAAGAGAGATATGAGTACGTAAGTAGTAGTAGTAGTAGAAAGGATAATTTATGCAATAAAATCTGGCTGAAACTTGTTTCCAAACCTTGCTTTAGAGTGACTTTGAATTTCTCTAAAGGGAGATAAGTGTCGGATATGTGGTAAATTGTCTTTGAGGGCAAGTGGGAGATTGTTAGGGTTTGTGCCCTAAAATCCAATTTATTGGCATGTCATGAATAATTAAGTTGTTTAATTATATGAGACTATTTATGAACTAATGGGACATTATCTTAGTCCATGAGATGCATAGTATGTGATTTATGTGATTTAGTCACAGAAGATATAAATCACAAGTTCTTTGTAAACTCAGAATTTAGTTCGTAGTCGGTGATGAAATTGGGCATTTCATCTGCGAAGACTATAACATATCAACTACGATGATTTGTCTTGATCATGGAAGTGGAGACTTCTAGTTGGTATGTTGATATGTTTTAAGAGTTAAGACATATTGAACTGGACCGTTGTGAGATTTATTATTCTCCAAAAGACTGTCAATTGCATAATAAATCTCACGACTTCTATTTACATCAACTCTAAATCCTGAGAGAATAATGGACCTGATCATGAGATGTAGGTTGCTTTGATATATCAGGAGTGAGATCTATTAGTTATGGTCAAAACCTCAGTATGTTGGGCAGCCGCATTTAATGTTGATGGAACATATATTTTCAAGATGGAATTCATAATCTCTTAACGGAGATATAAAATATTCCCTTGAGATAAGTTTAATGGGTTTTGTTATTCAGAGTGTTGGGCCCAACCACTTTAGTAAGGAGTTACTAAAGTATATATTTATGAAATTGGATTTCATAAATATATGAATAACATAAAGGATTAAACCGGGTACTCAAGGATTAAGATGTAGTAATTTACAAAGTGGCAGTCAACATTTATGACTTTGTATTACTACGAATATTTTAATGAAGGGGTTGAATGTACAATAAAGTCTTGGGAAATAATTTATTGATAAGGCCTAGAGTGCAACTATATTTATATAGTGGTATTAAATATAGTTAATGGTAACTTTGGACTTGTCAAGAGTTGACAGAAAAGCCCAAGGCCCATTGGAGCTAGTGTCTTATTGGTCCCTTTTGGTCCCACTCCAAGCCACACATTTAAGCCCAATTGGAAAGGCCCAAAAGGCCAGCCCAATTAGATAATTGGTTAGATACAAAAGGGAAAAACGTTCAGAATTTTATATGAGAGTAACATCATTGTGAAATGAAAAATATGTGAGTTTTTGTCACTCTCTAATCATCCCTTTTGGTTACCAATTGAGAGACCACACATCTTGGGCATCAAGTGGAATTGGAGTGAAGATTGAAAGTCTTCCCAAGAGCGTTTGATCTTCAAGGTTTTGAATTTCACTACACCAAGGTACGCATCTTTTTCTTTATTCTAGAATTCATGGTTACATGTTTATCATTCATGATTGAAGTAGATCCGTCATGTTGTTGCTTCCGCTGCGTGCGTTTTTGTATGAGATACAAAAACCAGATGATTTTTCCAACAATGGTATCAGAGCGGTCTTCAATATCATGATTGTATAGCATGTGATTGGATTTTGGAGTTAAAGAAAATTCATTTTCTTGGTGTTTTGTTTTTATGCAGTAAAGTTTCTGCATGATTTTGTTTTTGATTTATTGCAATTAAGCACCGCGTGAATTGATTAATATATGCCATGTTTTTGTATATGAGATATACATGTTGGTTTGTATTATCGATGATCCATGATTCTGCATTAAGTTATGATACTGTTTTCATTGAATTCGTATCTTATATATATGGGTCTGACACGATTCATAAAAGGAATGGTAGTTTCAATAATTGAGGCTATGGCTTAAGGTTTAATAATATGAAACTGAATAACTGTCATGTGCGTAAGTTTCCTTCATTGCATGGCTTGGTTGTTAATGCACCGATTGGATAAACGTATATATTGAATTCAGTTTTACGAAGTGGCCATGATCATGTCTTTTGTTTATGGTGCCATGTTATACTTAATCATATAAAAGTAGAAGTGCTAGAACCTTTCCTATGGAACTGTGTGCTTGACATCATTGGATTATATATATATGTGTAGATTCATGTCTGGGTTATGAAATCAGTTTATGATCACATATATTAATATAGGCGTGATGTTATTTTGGAGATTAAGTTTTTATGTTTTAGGGTTCTTGATAATGATCTTGAAAACCTTAATGTTTGATCTGAAAATCTTCGTTGATAAAATCAAAAAGTGTTTTTGATGGAAGAACAATGAAGATGTCAAAACAGTTAGTTGTTTGTTCAAGAAAAACTGTAGAAAACTGCCTTAGAAAATTTCTGGAAATTCGAGTTTCACGAGTTTCGATCGATCGAAAATCACTTTCGATCGATCGAGTGAAACAGTGATCAGACGCTTTAGAACGATAGTTTTTCGATTGATAGTCGATCGATCGAATTTGTTTTTCGATCGATCGAAAGGCAATCGAGTATCAATCGAAAGAGTCAGATGATCAAGTTCGAAATTCTTGATTTTTTCGATCGATCGAGGGACACATTCGATCGATCGAAAGAAAGAAAATCAGAATTTTTTCTAAGTGTTTTCAAGTTTTTTAAGAGCAAGATAATGTGTGATTAGATTACACATGGTTCTAACTAAAAGACCTAATGAGATCAAAGATGTTAGTTAAATAGAACTCTTGGTACTAAATCATTTTATGATTAATAGTCCTTAATTTATTTTAATTAGAGGTTTTTAATGAGATTAAAATTCTAATTAAAGTTATATAGTTTCTAATGAGATTAGAATACTTTGTTTAGTAAATTAAGGATAGAGTTCTATATAACTAATTTTTGAATCATTAGTGTTTAAGGAATCCTAAATAGTTTAGGACTTCCATTTTAGTTAGTGATTCTAATAAGATTAGAGTCTTCAATAAGTGCAAGGTTATTAGTTGTGATGGGATCACAATTATTTAAGAAAAACCCAAATAATAAGTGGGAGTTCTTGAAATAACCCTTTTGTTAAGTTTATTGTAATGTGAGTAGATACCTCGTCTTGACTTCGAGTCTTGCATTCCATGCGGAGGGTATTTACTTCACGGATTACAAGGTTAAACTTATTTGTGATTGTGCGAATGTTCGTTACATTATTGTGACGTGACTTAGTAACATCACATTGAATTTAAACAATTAAACACATTTGATGTGTAGGGTTAAAATTGTGATTAGATCACAATGATTTCAAGAAAATCCACTTGTTTTAAAATATCTAGTGGGAGAGAGATACAAGGGTTGGATCTCACGGCCTCCATTGTCGGTTCATAGTAGTATGGGTAAGCACCTCGTCTTGGCGTATATGCCTCGCGATCCCAAAGGAGGGTGTTTATTTCATGGTACTACAAGATTGAACTTACCCGTTTAAAGTAGTGTGAACAAGCACCTCGTCTTGGCGTATATGCCTCGCGATCCCAAAGGAGGGTGTTTTGCTTCATGGTACTACAAGTTTAAACACAATAAAGGGAGATGAAATGTGGCTACACATGATTCAAGATAATGGTGTACACTAGACTAAGTGTAATGTTAACCTCCCAAAGGAGCTATGTCATTATTACTTAGAGGCTAAAGTTAATACGGCATATTATTAGTGTATGATAAGAGTTATCATGATAGCACTAATAATGAGAGTAATTCTCAATCAATTAATGTGTTTATAATAAACTTGCTACCAAGGAATTATAGACATGGATTGGATTGTCGTTGCACCTAGTATAGTATGGTTTTCGGGTTCCATATTATATGGTTATGGATGCAAAATGATAATGTCCTGGTATTTAAGTTCATGGTCTCAATATAATGTTGTCATAAATTTTGTCCTCTAGCTACTTTTTTAGTTGAATCACATTAACTAAGAAATAATTTTGGACATGCTGCTTAAAGGAGCTGAAGTACATATTCATGTTTTGATTCAGCATTGTCATAATTTCCTATAATTGATGCATTTAATGGAAGATAGCTTATGATATGATCATAGTCTCCATTGAAATGCTAGTATGTTACATTGGCTTCTATCTCAATTGTATTACAGCATGAGATGCAAGAGTTAGTACTAGACTTAGACTTTATATTAAGTCTAAATGAGATGTTTGGTATGAATCATATTGAGTGCTAAGAAAAGCTTAAGAAGTTCCAATTCTATGTCATTTTATGAAAATATTTTATTTTTAAAATGAATTGGAATTCTTGGATGTAGAGATTAAATATTAATCTCATTTGGATATGATCCACAAGTCCTTGTTAGATTCATTTGATCAATTTAGATTGTTTTGAAAATAAATTCTTTTTTATATTATCTGAATTGATGTGTGAGTTCTACGCAATGGAAGACATCCTAAAAGCTTAGGCTAAGATCAATATGATTTAATTCAAATTCTTAGCTTGAACCGAAAGGTAAGGGTGATAAGAAGAGGAATTAAAATACCAAACAGTTGGACAAGTAAGTTGCCCTAATAGTTGCCAAAAGGAAATTAGACTTAAAAGCATGACCAAAAGGAAAGTGTTTCTGTTTTGGTAAAGCTAAGCATTGTCCATGATTGTTTTCTAGATGGAAATTTACATGTTTTACTTTTTTAAGAAAAAGTTTCCATCCTTTTGTTTTGTATGTTTTGGCACTTATGACTAGATCTTATTAATCTAAGTGTTATTCAAGATTGGTGAAAGATGGGCTTTTAGAACCATTGTTTTATTATATTCACAATCTATGAATTCTATTTAGAGGATAATATGATCTAGGGCTCCTTTTTGTAAAGGAACAAAGTTCCAATGACTTCTTTAAGTTAATGCATACATAAAGGAGGAATATGGCTCTTTCAAAGTAAAGGTAGATTGTTCTAGAAGAAAAATGTCAAAATTTGTTATAGGACAACTATAAAATACATTTAGAAATGAGATGGTTGTATTAGATACACCACAAGACATTATTCTAGATATATAGCTAATACACGGGTACAATATCGTAGTGGGAGGATTGTAAATTCATACTTTTGGGATAAACTTTTGAAGTCATTCCACAAGGATATGAATTTGATCCTCGGTCCTACGTAAAGGCCATAGATGATATGAATATGAATGATTGGATCAAGGTTATGTGAATAGAATTAGATTCTATTTAAAGTCTAGAACTTGTAGAGGCGCTTAATTGCATTAAGCCTATTGTTTTCAAATAGGTCTACAAGTAAATGAGATTGATAGTTTTGAAGGTGCAAACCTTCAAAGTCAAGACTAATGATGAAAAGATTTATTCAGAAAGAAATGGTTCGATTATGAAAAGATTTTTTCACCAATAGTCAAGTTTGACTCTATCTAGATTTTCTCATCCATTATATTTCATTTGGATGAAATATGGCAATGGATATCAAGAAAGCTTCTTTTAGTAGCAATCTTGAGGAAGACATCTATATGATGTACCTAGACTTGTACATAGCAAAGAACCAATAGTGTTTAGTATGCAAGTTGCTTAAATTCCATTTATGGACTAAAGCAAGCATATGTATCATAAAATATCATCTTTGATCAAGAAATCAAATTGTTTGATTTTGATCAAGTATTAAAAGGCCTTAAGTGTGTAAAAGTTATATAGAATAATAAATTTCTTAATGTATATTGATGACATTCTAATCATTTAGGATGATGTAGAGTTATTGTCATCAATAGAGTTTTGGTTGTCTAGTCCAGTTTGATATAAAGTACTTGGGAAAGATTGGTCACATCCTAAGAATTATAATTTTGTTAAAATTCAGAAATTAGGATGTTGGGTCTATCTCAAACTGCTTAAATAGATTAGATTCTAGCCAAGTATAGCATGTAATACTTCAAGAATGGATTTTTTCCTTTTAAGTTTGAAGTTTCTTTTATATAGGATTATAATCCTAAGACATATAAAAGGAAGAGCATATAGGACGGTTCCTTATATCAAAATGATAGGAAGTCTTTATGCTATGCTAAATACTAGGCTAAATGTCTATTTTGCGGTGGGCATAGTAAGCAAATATCAAGTGAATCAAAGATCACTTATTTTAGTGGGAGTAAAGCATATACTCAAATATCTTAGGAGAATGACGGATTATATGCTTGTCCACAAAAGTGAAGTTTCGATGGTTACTGGATGTACAAATATTGACTTGTAGTTTGATTGTGATTCATGAAGTTGGACTTCAAGATATGTGTTCATCCTAGGTGGTGAAGATACACATTAAGCATAAGTATCATCTCATAAGAGAGATATGAGTACGTAAGTAGTAGTAGTAGTAGAAAGGATAATTTATGCAATAAAATCTGGCTGAAACTTGTTTCCAAACCTTGCTTTAGAGTGACTTTGAATTTCTCTAAAGGGAGATAAGTGTCGGATATGTGGTAAATTGTCTTTGAGGGCAAGTGGGAGATTGTTAGGGTTTGTGCCCTAAAATCCAATTTATTGGCATGTCATGAATAATTAAGTTGTTTAATTATATGAGACTATTTATGAACTAATGGGACATTATCTTAGTCCATGAGATGCATAGTATGTGATTTATGTGATTTAGTCACAGAAGATATAAATCACAAGTTCTTTGTAAACTCAGAATTTAGTTCGTAGTCGGTGATGAAATTGGGCATTTCATCTGCGAAGACTATAACATATCAACTACGATGATTTGTCTTGATCATGGAAGTGGAGACTTCTAGTTGGTATGTTGATATGTTTTAAGAGTTAAGACATATTGAACTGGACCATTGTGAGATTTATTATTCTCCAAAAGACTGTCAATTGCATAATAAATCTCACGACTTCTATTTACATCAACTCTAAATCCTGAGAGAATAATGGACCTGATCATGAGATGTAGGTTGCTTTGATATATCAGGAGTGAGATCTATTAGTTATGGTCAAAACCTCAGTATGTTGGGCAGCCGCATTTAATGTTGATGGAACATATATTTTCAAGATGGAATTCATAATCTCTTAACGGAGATATAAAATATTCCCTTGAGATAAGTTTAATGGGTTTTGTTATTCAGAGTGTTGGGCCCAACCACTTTAGTAAGGAGTTACTAAAGTATATATTTATGAAATTGGATTTCATAAATATATGAATAACATAAAGGATTAAACCGGGTACTCAAGGATTAAGATGTAGTAATTTACAAAGTGGCAGTCAACATTTATGACTTTGTATTACTACGAATATTTTAATGAAGGGGTTGAATGTACAATAAAGTCTTGGGAAATAATTTATTGATAAGGCCTAGAGTGCAACTATATTTATATAGTGGTATTAAATATAGTTAATGGTAACTTTGGACTTGTCAAGAGTTGACAGAAAAGCCCAAGGCCCATTGGAGCTAGTGTCTTATTGGTCCCTTTTGGTCCCACTCCAAGCCACACATTTAAGCCCAATTGGAAAGGCCCAAAAGGCCAGCCCAATTAGATAATTGGTTAGATACAAAAGGGAAAAACGTTCAGAATTTTATATGAGAGTAACATCATTGTGAAATGAAAAATATGTGAGTTTTTGTCACTCTCTAATCATCCCTTTTGGTTACCAATTGAGAGACCACACATCTTGGGCATCAAGTGGAATTGGAGTGAAGATTGAAAGTCTTCCCAAGAGCGTTTGATCTTCAAGGTTTTGAATTTCACTACACCAAGGTACGCATCTTTTTCTTTATTCTAGAATTCATGGTTACATGTTTATCATTCATGATTGAAGTAGATCCGTCATGTTGTTGCTTCCGCTGCGTGCGTTTTTGTATGAGATACAAAAACCAGATGATTTTTCCAACAAAGGTCTCCTTGAGAAGTGGGAGTCACCTTAAGAGGTAAGATTTTCTTTGAAAAGTGATGGTCATCTTGAGAAGTGGGGTTCACCTTGAAAGGTGATGTTCAGTTTGAGAAGTGAAAGCCACCATGAGAAGTGGGGTTCACCTTAAGAGGTGTTGTTCACTTTAAGAAGTGACAGGTATTCCTTTGTCTAAATCATGCTTTTTAGTATAGATGTTGTTTGGACGATGCTTTCCCTTATCTTGATGGACTTGGGACCTTACTGCCATCTACGATGCTTGAACAATCTCCTTTGTCGTGGTGGACCTAGGAGTACTTCAACCTTTTAGTTTGATGAGTAGCTGAGAATTTCTTTAAATGGTTGGAGTAATCTTTGGTAGAGTTTCCTTCGATAGAGTTCACTTTGGACGAGTCTCTTCTAGAAGCGTCTCCTTTATAATTGGTTTTCTTACCACTCGTCAAGTTTCATCACTCATCAAGTTTTTGGGACTTAAGGCTTGACTTTTCCCTTTGTAGTCGTCCAAATCGAGATAGTGTAACTTGGCTCATTCTTTCTTACTTGTTTGTATTAAGACTTAGATGTAGTTTGACCCTTCTTTTTACTTGCCTGAGTGGAAACTCTTACAAGTGACCCATGTGCTACTCGTTAGGTTTTACTCGTCTGAGTTTAGGACTTGGGTTTAATTAAGCCAAGGTAGCTTGACTTATCCCCTTGTAGTCATCCGAATCGAGGTAGCGTTACTTAACTCGTCCCTTGTTGCTCGTTCAGTTTCAACACATAGGGGTAGTTTGATTTCTACTTGTCCGAATTTAGTTCGGCTTGTACTTTCTCATTCATATGAAATGAGTTGGTTCGCACTCTCTTATTCATCCGAATAGAACTTCAAGGTAGCTTCGTTTGTACCCTTTTTTTATCATCCGAATTGAGTTTCAAGGTAACTTGGTTTGTACCTTTTTACTTGTTCAAATTGGGACTATGTTGGACCACTTAGGTCATCCATCCAATCCGTAGGCAAGAAGACTAGTTTTTTGTCCTTCCCCTTTGGCGATGACTTTATATTGAACCATTCTTCCATAGGTGACTTTGGTGGTCCATCTACCCTTAGGCGATTGTGGTACTTAGGAGTAGGTAAGTCTTCTACTCGTCCACTTTCGCTATTCGTCAGGTTTTTGTGGTACTTAGGAGTAGGTAAGTACTTGGGAGTAGGCAAGTCTTCCATTCGTCCACTTTTGCTATTCGTCAGGTTCTTGTGGTACTTAGGAGTACGTAAGGCTTCTACTTGTCCACTTTCGCTACTCGTCAGGTTCTTATGGTACTTAGGAGTAGGTAAGGCTTCTACTCGTCCACTTTCCCTACTTGTCAAGTTTTTGTGGTACTTAGGAGTAGGCAAGTACTTGGTAGTAGGCAAGTCTTCTACTCGTCCATTTTTGCTACTCGTCAGGTTCTTGTGGTACTTAGGAGTAGGTAAGGCTTCTACTCATCCACTTTTGCTACTTGTTAGGTTTTTGGGGTACTTAGGAGTAGGCAAGTCTTCTACTCGTCCACTTTCACTACTTGTCAGGTTTTTAGGAGTAGGTAAGACTTCTACTCGTCCACTTTTGCTACTCGTCAGGTTTTTGTGGTACTTAGGAGTAGTTAAGACTTCTATTTGTCCACTTTTGCTACTCGTCAGGTTTTTGTGGTACTTAGGAGTAGGCAAGTCTTCTATTCGTCCTCTTTTGCTACTCGTCAGGTTTTTGTGGTACTTAGGAGTAGGTAAGTTTTCTACTTGTCCACTTTTGTCGTCTGTCCACCTGTAGGTGACTTAGTGTTTAGATTGTCCACTTGTAGGTGACTTTGGTTATTTGTCTACTTGTAGGTGACTTAGCGTTTAAAGCGTCCACCCGTGGGCGACTTTTCATTTAGATCGTCCAACCGTGGGCGACTTTGGTCGTTTGTCCACCCGTAAGCGACTTAGCGTTTAGATCATCCACCCGTGGGCAACTTTGGTCATCTGTCCACCTATAGGCAACTTCATGTTTAGACCGTCCACCCGAGGGCAACTTTGGTCGTCTGTCCACCTGTAGGTGACTTAATGTTTAGACCATCCATCTGTAAGCGACTTTGGTCGTACATCCACCATTAGGTGACTTTGTTCGTTATCCTTCCCTCTTAGGGTGACTTTATATTTAGACTGTCCACCCGTAGGCGACTTTGGTCATATGTCCACCCTTGGGTTGATGTTGGACCGTCCACTTGTGGGCGACTTTGGTTATGCATCCATCCTTAGGCGACTTTGTTCATTGTCCTTCCCTCTTGGGGTGACTTTTCGTTTAGACTGTCTACCTTTAGGCGACTATAGCCGTCTATCCACCCTTAGGCGACTTTGTTTGTTGTCCTTCCCTCTTGGGGTGACTTTATGTTTAGACCATCCACCTGTAGGCGACTTTGGCCGTCTGTCCACCCTTAGGCAACTTTGTTTGTTGTCCTTCCCTCTTGGGGTGACTTTATGTTTGGACCATCCACCCATAGGCGACTTTGGTCATGTGTCAACCCTTGGGTGATGTTGGACCATCCACCCGTGGGTGACTTTAGTCATGCAACCCTTGTTCATCACCTTGGTGACTTGGAGGATCATTACTTAAGCTGATCATTCGTCACCTTGGAGAGTTCGTTAAAGGATCACTACTTGAGCCGATCGTCTATGGAGGATCCCTTGGATTGTTCATCACCTTGGCGACTTAGAGGATCGCTACTAGAGCTAATCATTCGTCACCTTGTAGACTTTGTTAGAGGTTCGCTACTTGAGCCGATCGTTTAAGGAGGATCCCTTAGATCATTCGTCATCTTGGCGATTTGGAGGATCGCTACTTGAGTTGATCGTTTGTCACCTTGGTGACTTTGTAGAAGGGTGGGCTATATTGGCCATTCGCTTTCTTCTACTAAATGCATCACAAGTGCAAAAAATGCTTCTATTCAAATGGTAAGCTTATAGGAAAATAAGTTAAGTCTCAAATAAGCAAATAACATAAAACCATAAGTTGCATCAAAACATGATACTTATAAGCAATGTATGGAAAGGAAATGCAAGTAGAGTAAATGTAAACATAGTTGTAGGAAGTGAACCACCAATGGTACTTCCTTCAGTGCTCGGCATTCCAAGGGTGAGGTAGTTTTTTCCCATCAAGTGTCCCTTGGTGGTAAGTACCTCTCCTGAAGGAGTTGACAACCTTGTAAGTTCCTTCCTAGTTTGGGCTAGCTTTCCTCGTGTTGAGTCCCTAGTGGCAAGTGTTACCCTTCTTAAAACTAACTCACATATGTCCAAGTGTCTTGGCTTTGCTCGTTTATTGTAATGCCTGGCCATGAGGTTTTGATACGAAGTTAACCTTTGTTCAACACCTATTCTTACTTCATCCAGTAAGTCAAGATTGAGACGCAACTCTTTGTCATTCTTCTCTTCATTTTAGTGATTCGCTTTGAAGCTTGTAAGTCCTTCCTTTATTGGTATCACCGCTTCAGTTCCAAATGCAAGTTTGAATGGAGTTTCACATGTAAGGTTTGTGTTGTCGTCCGATGTGCCTATAAGACATTCAGAAGCTCGTCTGTTTGAATGGAGTTTCACTTGTAGGGGTTCGTGTTGTCGTCCGATATGCCCATAAGACATTCGGAAGCTCATCTGTTTAAATGGAGTTTCACCTGTAGGGGTTCATGTTGTCGTCTGATATGCCAACTCAACTCCTTAAAGGTTGATATAGAGTTTGGCGTGATCTTATTGAGCCAAACTCACGCTGGTCCTTTCAAAGTGGTAAGAAAGGCTCGACACATTATCTCGTCAGGGATGCCTTGGAGATGCATGAGAGTCTTAAAAGATTCAAGATGGTCAAGTGGGTTTTTCGTCCCATCATAAGTCTCCAAGGATGGCATCCAGAACTTAGGCGATAAAGGGCAAGGTGTGTCTCGTACTATGAAGGGAGAGTCAGTACAATGTACCAGACCATCAAGTGTGGCTATTCGTCCCTTCATAGCGTTCATCATAAAATCCATTCTATCCATTGCCTTCATCTTAACCTCCCATGTGCGTTGCCCGCTTCGAGCCCGTAAGGTGGTGCATATTCCCTTCTAGTTCTCCTACTAGCAGCACTGCTCTTAGCCTCATCTTCTTCATGATGACCATCTCCTGAATGGTGATGATCGCTACGCTGTTGGTGATTACTGGCTTCAAGTTGCTACTCACGCAACTGTTCAACCCGTACCCCTAACGCTTGATTTTATTGCACAAGGGCTTCATTCTACTAGGAAAGTCATTTGACATCAGTCGAGTGTGTCTGTAGTGGTCTCTCTACGGTGATAGAGGGATTTCCAGTTTTTGGGTTGACTGATGCTATCAATCGAGTTTGGAGTATACGACCTTTTGTCTCAGGGATAAAGCAATGACTAATTACTCGGTTCCCACAGATGGCGCCAACTAATGATGCTCAAAATCGTTAGTAGGTCTATCACCCAAACCAGCAGTTTTTAGTAAAAGGTGAAGAGTAGTGAACCTGCAAAAATGGAAATACCTTTAGAGAGCACCGGTGTGATGCCGGCCTAAGACCCTTCTAAGGTTAAGTTAGAAACTCACAATGATCTCTATGAACTTTAAAGAAGGACTTTCAGAATAGTATTTTTTGCATACCTTGAAATTGGGGTGTCTTCGTGTTTATATAGGGTTCTGTGGATGACCACCTTAGCTGAATTGTAGAGATATGGGGTTATCCCTCAACTAACTTGTAAGAGTTGGGAACTATCCCATAGCTAATCCGTAGAAGATGAGAGTTATCCCTTAATTGATTTGTAGGAGATGAGAGTTATCCCTTAGCCAGCAATCGTGTGAATGTAGGAGAGTCTTAGATGATGCAAGCGTTGTAACATGGGCTTAGTATGCCCATTTTTACCTGTTTGTCCCTGTGGGTGACAGACGAGTATGGAGGTCAAGCTCGCAAGTGCTTACTCATCAGCTTTTGTGCGTGATGTGCATCTTGTTGAAATAGTCGTGATAACTTGCATTAGTTACATCTAGTCTTCCATTTCTGATAGGTAAGTATTTTCGGAAGACTAGCTCATTTGAGATGACTAGCTCTTTTGGGAAAACTAGCTCATTTTGGAAGACTAGATATGGAGCTCTTTTGGGAAGACTAGCCATGGAGTTAGTTAAAAAGTTCCTCATCAGTTTTAGAGAACCTATTGGAAATGCTCTAATTAAGTCCATGCCATGTGACATACCATGATGGAAATTAAAAAAAAAAAAAAAAAAGAGTAGAGAAATAGCCACTAACATAAGCCGAGGGTGCATGCCTGAATTTTACGTGCGCACACACTTGTAGCATAAACCGTGTGTAGAACAACTAGAAGAGGAGAGGGAAAGAAAATAAAGGGAAAGCCAAAGAGAAAGAGAAAGAGAGAGAGAGAGAGAGAGAGAGGTTTACTGAGTCGAGTTGGGTTTTTGATTTTGTGACCGACCCAAACACCAGCCAAAGAAAAAAAAAACAAAAAAAACAGAGCCACAGGGTTGGTTTTTGTGGGGGGTGTGGTATTAGCAAAAATGGTGAACAAGAAGATTAGTAGTATTAGTCATCTTCTCCTCTTCCTTTACCCTCTTTCTCTTTCTCTCTCTTACTCTTACTCTTCTTATTCCATATCATCTTTCTTTTTCTATTAGAGCATTCACAGCAGTGTAGCTATAATGTTATAATGCTAAAATTTAGCTCCAAAAACACAAAAATCACTCTGCAGCAGTGGAGGCAAAAGTTAAAATTTTAGATGATTTGCAACAGTGCACATCTTTATATAGATGTGAACTGTTCATCAAAGCTAAAAATAAAATGCATTATTTTATTCCGGTTTTGATTAAAAAAAACGCCACTTGCTCTCTCTTTCTCATTCACTCTCACCGTCCTCTCTCTCTCTCTCTCATTCACTCTCATCTAAAATCTCTGAACTTCATCTCTCTCAATCTCACTCTGTGCTCACTGCCTCTCCATCTCTTCTTTCTTCCTCCACAAACCCAGACCGTTCTTTCTTCCTCAGAGACCCATCGCCGATCTGCACGAGCCCAGCCGCCACAGACCAGTCGCCGCCGACCCATGTTCAGCCGCCGACCTGACCCATTTCGGCCTCTCTTCTCTATTTTCGGCGTTTCGGTTTTGTGTTTCGGGCTGTTCTTGTGTTTTGGCTTTGTGTTTCGGGTTGTGCTTGTGTTTCGGGCTATGTTTTTGTTTTCGACCCATGTTCGGCCGCCGACCTGACCCATTTCGGCCTCTCTTCTCTATTTTCGGCGTTTCGGTTTTGTGTTTCGGGCTGTGCTTGTGTTTCGGGCTGGGTTTTTGTTTCGGGCATGGGTTTCGGTTTTTGTTTCGGGCTGGGTTTGTGTTTCCAACTGTGATTTTTCTGCTTTCTTTTTTTTTTTCTTCTTCAATGGTTTTGATGGGCACGGCGGAGTTGTGGTTGTATAGTGATTTTTATGGGTTTGTTGGTGGTGGTTGTTGTGTGTTGTGGTTGAATGAAATATTATTTTATTGGAGTGTTTATATTATTTTATTGTGTTAAAAGCTAAAATAGATCCACTGCTGTAGCATGTGTGTAGGTAAAATAGATAAAGTGACTTTTTGTGTAGCTAAATAGCTAAAATTTTAGATGCACTGCTGTGAATGCTCTTACCTCTCTAACTCTAAACTCTCTCTCCTTCTTTTTCTTTCTCTCCACTCCTCCCACCCTTCTCAATTATCTCTCTATTCCTCTTGCTTTTTCTTTTTCCTTTTGCTCTATTCTATCAATTGTTTTATGCCCCGCGTTTTTGATTTTTGTGGTTGAAGCTCAAGAAGGTGGTGATCAATTTTTGTTTGTTTGTTAATTCTGTGAGGATATTGTATCTGGGTTTTTCGAGTTTGGGGATTTTCATGGTTTTGGGTGGGTTTTATATATATATATATATATATATATATATATATATATATATATATATATATATATATATATTATATTGGTTTAATGGGTTTCTATTTGTTTTTGTTGATTCATGAATGTGTAGGTTTTGTTTGGGGGGATTGGTATATGTGTTGAATGATTTTGACTTTGTTTTGATTTCTTATTGTTTAAGTTGCGAGGATTGATTAGGCTTTGTTGCATGTCATCTGGGATTGTTGAGTTTTCTTCTGGGTTTGTTTGTGTTCCTAAAAAAAAAATATAGATATATATATATATATATAATTTATTTTTTTTCAATTTGGGTTTATTTGTATGGTTGGATATAATGTAATTCCCATTGAATTGCATCTAAATTTCTTTGAAATTATGTTTTTTTTTTTTTGGCTCTTCTTTTTTTATATCTGGATCTGCTAGTTATCAAGCTTGTTTTTTGAAGTTTTTTATTTTCTCGTCCACATTGGTGAGTTTGATTGACTATCTTACTATTTCATGTTCTCTTTTAGTTATGTTGGATTGTATCTATGGATTTTTTTTTTGTTATGAATGCCCCACATCCCTTTGAATTCTTATGCAATAGAGACTTACTTAGGAACTGTGGAGTAGGAATACTAATGGTTCTTTATTTCTTTGCTGTAGTATTTTCGAAGTTGCTAGAATTTATTATTATTATTGTGATTGTTCATCTCATCCCCTGGGAAGTTGTAGCACTACAAGAAGTGAGCAATTACAATGTTTCCATTCATGGAAGAGTTTGGGAGTCCTTCATTTAATGGTATAGGAAATCCTGTGAGGAAGAAAAGGACTCAAACATCTCGCTGACCACGGCCTGATTCACAGCCAGTGGCTGAAGATCAAGATGATTCACCATTATTTTCACCACCACCTTCAGATGATGTAAGCAAGGTCTCTAGCGATGATAATGGTAGTGGAGATAATAATTCTAAGAGGAAAGAAATCAATCTTAATCAATTTGTGTCAAGGGTCACTCTGCTGCTGAAGCTGATAGTGAAAACTTTTATGAAAAGAATAAAAAAGATGGAGGATTCAATGCATTTTATAATAGGGAAAAACTTAGGTACAGTACCTTAGGTTTCCTACTTAAAATTTTGACATCTGTCCCATTTAACATCACAAATAAACGGCGTTAAAACTAAATTTTTTTTTTCGTTCTTCCTTCTTTTTCCTGTTTTGCAACTACAAGAGAACCCACAGATTCAAATCTCCAGTTGCTTCTGATTGATGAAGCTAAAATGAAGATAATAAAGGGAATTCCAAATTCCAATCCAAAACTCAGAAAGCTAAATTGCAGAAGCAAAGCTAAAATGAAGCTAAAATGCAGAACCAAACAGGAAAGATCAAAAAATCAAAAAATAAAAGCCAGATCTCTACTGGGTTTCAAACCAAAAATCGGACCTTTCTCCCTCATTTTCTCAGTAACCAAACAGGAAAGATCAAAAAATAAAAGCCAGATCTACTGGGTTTCAACAAAGCCCTCGTCACAGCCTCTTTCATTATTTTTTCCACAGAGAGAGAGAGAGAGAAAGAATCATAGATTAGAAAAGAAGAGGAAACAGATACACGCACCGAGAGATCAGAAAGAATCACAGATCAAAAACCTCTTTCATTATTTTTCCACAGAGAGAGAGAGAGAAAGAAAGAATCATAGATCAGAAAAGAAGAGGAAACAGATACCCACACCGAGAGAACAGAAAGAATCATAGATCAGAATAGAAGAAAGGAAACATATCCACACCGAAGAAAGAATCACAGATCAGAAAAGAAGAGGAAACAGATACCCACACCGAGAGAACAGAAAGAATCATAGATCAGAGAGAATCATAGATCAGAAAAGAAGAAAGGAAGCAGATACACAGACCGAGAGAGAAAGAAAGAATCATAGATCAAAATAGAAGAAAGGAAGCAAATACACACACAGAGAGAGAAAGAAAGAATCATAGATCAGAATAGAAGAAAAGAAATATACCCACCCACACCGAAGAAAGAATCATAGATCAGAATAAAAGAAAGAATCTTTTCTTTTTCTTTTTTCTTTTTTTGGGTTTTGGGTTTCGTAGAGAAGGTCATGGGTGGTTTGGAAGAGAAAGGTTTTGGGTGTGGAAGAGAACCCATTTGCAGTACAAGAAAAAGAAGGAAGAAGAAAAAAAAAAAGTTTTAACGCCGTTTCCTTGTGACGTTAAATGGGACAGATGTCAAAATTTTAAGTAGGGAACTTAAGGTACTGTACCTAAGTTTTGCCCTTTATAATAATGAGCCCTGCCGAAGTGGGTTAAAAAAAAAAGGGTAAAATATCATTTTCGTCCTTAAACTTTCACAAAAGTTCATTTTTTGTCTCTAAACTTTCAAAAGTTCTTTTTTCGTCCCTAAACTTTGCAAAACCTTCTACTTTTCACCCCTCCGTTTATATCTGTTAGTTTATTACCTATGTGGCCTAACAAAATACTGACATGGTATGTAACGTGGACTAAATTATTTTACTTTAAAAAAAATTAACACATGGCTAGCAATGATTCGCACACATTACAACCATTTTTAATGGTACAAAAATACCCCTCACTCCATCTCTTTGACACAACCTGGTAGGAACACAAACACACCCACCGGCAACCCCAGCGTTCAAACCCATCGGCGACCATACTTATCAAACCCCCCAGCAACCCAATCGCACCACCACTCTCCAGTCTCCACAACCAAACCACACTCACAAACTCACCACCCTACCAAAAAACCCAAACTCATAAATCCAAACACAACAAAACCACCCAAATCAAACTCATTCCTCTCAACTAGCGACCCTAATTATCAAACCCACCAGCAGCCCAATCGCACCACCACTCTCCACAACCAAACCATGTTCACAGACTCACCAGCCCACAAAAAAATCCAAACTCATAAATCCAAACAACGACCAAACCTTTCCGCAGGAAACAAACACAACAAACCCACAGGCGACCCCAAACCGGTCCTCTTCAGTACTCTAGCGTCGTTCACTTCCAACTCATCTCCCTAACCCACCTTCAATACAACGATGTTTTCTCAACGTGGGTATTTTTATCAGTGAAATCTAGGATGTGTTCTCGGCCTCAACCCGAGGTTTGCGAAGCTGGGTATCAATCGGAAGAAGTTTGTCGTTGAATGATTGGGCTCGTGGGTTTGTTGTGTTTGTTTCCAGTGGAAGTTTTGGGCGATTAGGAAGTGAGGGGTAGAGAGGACTTTGATTGGGTGAGATTGAGAGGAATGAGTTTAATTTGGGTGTTTTTGTTGTGTTTGGATTTATGAGTTTGGGTTTTTTGGTAGGGTGGTGGGTTTGTGAGCGTGGTTTGGTTGTGGAGACTAGAGAGTGGTGGTGCAATTGGGTTGTTAGGGGGTTTGATAAGTATGGTCACCGGTGGGTTTGAACGCTGGGGTTGCCGGTGGGTGTGTTTGTGTTCCTGCCAGGTTGTGTCAAAGAGATGGAGTGAGGGGTATTTTTGTACCATTAAAAATGGTTGTAATGTGTGCGAATCATTGCTAGTCACGTGTTAATTTTTTTTAAAGTAAAATAATTTAGTCCACGTAACATACCATGTCAGCATTTTGTTAGGCCACATAGGTAATAAACTAACAGATATAAACGGAGGGATGAAAAGTAAAAGGTTTTGTAGAGTTTAGGGACGAAAAAAGAACTTTTGAAAGTTTAGGAACGAAAAACGAACTTTTGTAAAAGTTTAGGCACGAAAATGATATTTTACCCAAAAAAAAAAAAAAAAAAAACACGTAGTAGCGAAGGTGTCCTTGCCCCTGCTAACTGGAAAAGCAAAATGAAGGATGGGTTTGATTCAGAGTCAAGAAGTGTAGATGCAAATGGTGGAAGAAATGGTGAAAGTCTGAATTTAGGGCAGGCAGGAATCCCACTAGATCGATTGGGAAACGAGAACAAGGTTAAAAAGGTTAAGCTTAAGGTTGGTGGTGTCACACGCACTATTCAAGCTAACACCACTTCTAATGGTGCAGTAGGGGGTGGGTCTTCTACAAAGAGATCCTGATCCGTAGATGCCTCAAGAATGAGGCCGAGGCATAAATTTCAGGTATCTGACTGTTGCTTCTTGCAAGCTTGAGTTAGTGATTTGTGGCAGTCTCTTTCTTATTTTTAGAATAGGTTCTATTTCCATGTATTGAGTCATTTAAGGTTATGCTAGGCACTCGGACCAAAAAGGGAAAATAATGAGGCACAAATAATGGAGCCTCTCCATTGAATCCATTTCATGGTATATTTGGTAGTTAAAAACCCTAAAAGTGAATATAGTAATACACCCTTTAAAATCAGTTATTGTTCCTTATTTGCTTGAGTATAATTTTAAATGATATATACACCCTAATTCATGAAAACTAAATCTGAATCATGAAATGGATCCTCTCCATTTCAAGACAAATGGCGAAGACCCTTTTCCTAAACAATGAGGCCCATGTCATTGCTTTTTAAAGCATCCCATGTCAAGGTTCATTAAAAATTTGAATTTGGATTTCACATTATTTGAGAAATTTCGTCGTTCATAGTTTGACAAATTCTTAGTAATCTGCTTTACTCTGGAATAACCTTAAGGCATAGATTTTGCTGCACTGGGTATGACCTTTTAGACTTTTAAAATTTTGAATATCACCATAATAATTGCTGTTATCTTTAAGTGATTTAGAATCCAGTGTAATCTTTTTATTAAAAAATGTTTTATTGCAGGGAAATTCAGATGATAACCATTCACCCATAGATAAGAGGAGCGGGTTACATGGAATTCCCTGGAAGGATTTCTCAAGAGGTGGTTATAGTGTTGGGAAGGAAGATTGTTTGATGGGGAAGCTTTCTGGAAAGAGCACCTGGTAAGCAAGGAGACAAATTTGAACCGGTTTGTAAGAGCAATTCCGTCCCAAATATGCGTGTACTTGATGGGGAATTTGGTGGTGATGAGAAGGATGATGAGATTTGCTGCCTGGAGAAGCTTAGAACTTCAAAGAACACAGGATATAAAGAAGATGCTGAAGAATTAAGCAAGAAACATCAGAAACTTTCAAGGGTTTCTAATGTGGAAAATGTTGGCTCATCAAGATCGGGCAAAGATGGTAAGAGTTCCAAATCAGATATAGTATCTGAGGACACAGATTATGAGGAAGATGAAGAGTCACGATCTGATGGTGAACTTGAAGGTAAGAAAATGAAGAAGCAGAAAAAGGAATCTGTTGATTCTTTAATGGATAATAAAAGGGAAATGACACTCACAATGCGTCAATGGGCCCTTCAGTCAAGCAAAGATTCAGCACCTGGTACAAGTGTAATTGAGTTTCCAAATGGATTGCCCCCTGCCCCATCAAGAAGTGAGCATTTGTATCTGTTTTACGTTCTTACATTTTGAGCTTATTGAATTCTATAGTAGCATTACTAATTGCAATTTCCACCTTTATTGTGGTTTTTATTGATTCCAGAGCAAAAGGAGAAACCTTCAGAACTAGAGCAGCAACTACAGAAAGCTGAGGCTGCTCAGAGATGGCGGATGCAAGTCGAGAAGGCTGCTCAGGAATCTGAGGTTTGTTTTTGTGTTATTCTATTTCACTGTTTGTCCTCCTTATTTATATCTTATGTAAGAAGTAATAGAAACATTTCTGTTAATTGTTGTTACAATATTCTTTTACAGGGGAGGGCTGCTAATGCTATGATGCTTCCATCTAACACTGTTAGGTTGGTAATGGGTCCTACTGGGACTGTATTGAAGTTTTCCGAGGATATGGATCTGCCTAGTATATTTGACTCTAAACCTCACAGGTATAATCTCCTCCGTTGTGCATTGAAAGTTACACATGACAATTCATATCAGCGTGCTTAATACTTGGTATTTCGAATTACATCAATATTCTTTGCTGATGGCTTGAAAGCCTTTTTTGTTCCAGATTTACAGTTATCCTCCTCCGCGTGAAAAGTGTGCTAGTCCCTCTTGTACTAACCCATACAAATATCGAGATTCCGAGTCTAAGGTTCCTTTTTGCAGTCTCCAGTGTTACAAGGATATTCAACAAAAGATGCTGGCTGAAACTACCTGCTGATGTTTCTTAATTAGCTTTTAACTTAAATGGTTCCTCCTTACTAAGTAGGATCAAGGTGGGGAGTGGGGTTCTTGGTTTTATAACCCACCCGGTGTGAGTGTAAATGACCCAAAAAAGAAGAAAAGAAACTACCTACTAATGTTGCCGAGTATATTGTAGGCAGCTTGATGCATTTAGGGAGTCGTACTCAGCTATATTGTATTCGGTGATTGGTGAAAAGTCATAATTTTTGGTAGAGTGATCAATACAAAATATGAATTGTTCATTTGCTGTAATTATACAGCTATAGTTTTTTTTTTTTTTTTTTTTCACATTCTGTGAAAACGAAATTGCGTTGAGCCAATGATACAAAAAGTGAGTTATCCGTCATCATTTGGTTGGTTTTCTGACTTTGTTGTGTTTTGTAGTTTGCTGTAAGAGTCTTCTTCTTTTTAGATCCAAATGGAAGAGTTAGGACTTGAGAAAGAGTGGTCATCCAAATCAGAGGAAGGTTAGGATTTAGGAAAGAGAGTGGTCGTGCAAATCAGGAAGGTTTGTCTAATTGTGATATCTATTATTACCTTCTTCCATGGAATAATAGCTGCAAGTGTAGGACCACTCTTTGAAGTACTTGAATAGATTCAATAGTCATTCTTATGAAAGTTTAATAATCTTCTTAGAAGCTCAATTGTCTCCAACATTGTGTTTGGACGGATGGGGGAGGAGAGGTGAGTAGGGGAAAGGGATTACTCCAAATTCCAAAACACAAGTTTTCATGAAAAATGTAAAATTACTCTTTACACCTTCTAACTTGACAAAAATGATATTATCTTAAGTTATTTAATAGTCATTAATAACGAATATTTGACAAAAAAAATTCCCCAAAGAGATAGTAAGCACTAAGTAGGGATAGTAATGATTCTCAAAAAAAAAAAAGTAGGGATAGTAATGGGGCGAACCCCATCTCCTTTTATGGTTTGGAAAACATTGGCAATAGTCGAATAGGTTTGGATGAAAGCAGGTTAATGACATTTTGCCATTTTTAATCAGGTTGAGAAAGAGATATAAATGTGTTTGGGATATATCATCATTGAATATGTATAAAAAATTAAATAATAAATAAGATATGTATAAAAATTAAATTATATATAAATATATTTACACTTGGGGTATAATATTGCCCTCTCTTCTAAACCAGAATATTTGCACCGAATAAGATAAAGTCGTTTTTGCCATTCCAAAATAATAGGGTGCAAGTAGAAAGCATTTTAAATTTGAATAAAGTATAATTTTGGCCCTTAAAATCTGAGACTATTTTTGTTGCAGTCATTTATGTTTCAAAATTTTCATTTTGGCCATTTTTATTAAATTATGTTTTCATATTGACTCTATTGTCTCAGTCAAATAAAAAAAAGGACAAAGTTTAGTTACAAAATTGGTTGTAACTTAAGGCTACAAACTCACTCAATAAAATAAAATATTACAATATATTTTGAAAATCTAACCGTTGAATTGCATGTTCTTTACACCCTTAATACACATGTTAAATTTTGTGTCAATCGATTATTATTTACTATATGATTTATAAGCTTATATTTTGTGCATAGTTTTAAATTACAAAAACTTACAATTTAAAAAACTTATTGATGACATAGCTATTGATCTTTAATTTTCTTGAAATTTTGCATGCGTGGAGGATATAAGAAGAAGATGTAATGCAATGGTGGATTTGTCAAAATTCACCTCCAATAAAAATATATTAAATAAGTTTGTAACCTAAGGCTACAACCAATTTTGTAGCTAAATTTTATCCTAAAAAAAATAGACTCTATTGTTTATTTCCATTAGAAATCTAATTACACCTAACATTATGGGTGACATGTCTTAATGGGAAACACTTATTTGGTACTTAATGGTTATAATACTAACATAAATATACTTATATAGCGGCTGTAAATGAACTAAGCCGATTGTGAACAATTTAAGCTCGACTCGATAAAAAACTCGTTCATGTTTGTTTGTTTATAAATAAGTCAAGGTTGAGCCTTAATTTTAGGCTCGTTTAATAAACAAGCTGAGCCCAAGCAAAAAAACTTGTTCACAAATAAGCTCGTGAGTTATTAGGCTTGATACAAAACAATTCAAGCACAGACTCATTTATAAGTTTATATGTGTTAGTTAAATATAATCTTTACACATATCTTAATCTTAACCAAAAACCACTTTAAACTATAGTTACATTTAAAAATAAATTAGTTAGTTAAGTAGGCTACATATGATCCTTCCCTATTAATCATCTAAAGTAAAGTTATAAAACATGTTAGTATTTTCTTATTCATAATAGTTGCAAACAAGTATTTTTCTAATTCTTCACTATTTAACGTGAATGTAAAAATTGTATTTTGAATATTTGCTAAAACTATAGTAGACAAGGAATGATGAATTAATTAATTTAATTATGTAAAATTTTAATTTGAATAATGGTTAATTATAAGTAGGACTAGACGCATGATAAAATGAGTATACTATTTTTTTTCTTCTTAATTTTAGAGATTTAAACATTTGATAATGTAATTTTTTTAGATCTCAAGCTCAAAAGCTTGACCTAAGCTCGAGTTTGAGCTTGATATGAAGCTTGAGCTTGGTTTGACTAATTAATCAAGCCAAACCAAGCCAAACTCGAGTTTTTCAGCTTTTCCACAAGTTCAAGCTCAAACACTATTTTTAGGCTTGTCACAAGCTCAAAATAGGGCAGTAAACAAGCAGAGCTTTTGACTTTTCCTGACGAGCTAAGCTCGAACATGCACTACTCGACAAATCTCGGCTCGTTTACTGCCCTATATATATAGGTGACTAGTTTCAATAGATGACACTTATACAGTACTTGTAGATCAAATTACTAAAAGAAATAAACTAATGAGTGGCATATTTTAATGAGTGACACTTATTTAAAACTTAACTTTTAGATTTCTAATGAAGGGTTAATATGCAAATAGAATCAAATATGAAACACTAAAGTATTTATATTCCATATTTAGTCTTTTTTTTTTTTTTTTTTTGGATAGGAAGACTTCAAACTTTATTAAAATAATGAATTGCAAGATACATCATGGAGAAGAGATTGCTCTAAAAAGTAAGGATTCTCTTCCATCTAAGTCATATAATTGTCAAGGCTTGATGCATATTTTGCTAACAAATGAGCTGGCCTATTTCCTTGTCGTCTAATATGTGAAAAGTCAATCTGTAAACCAACCCCATACAACCCCAATATACCCAAAATAACATTTGCCACAAAAGAGGGAGGATCAGATTGACCACTCAAGGAATTATACACCACCAAGGAGTCACCTTCCACAGCAAATTCAGCAATTCCAACATCCCTTGCAAAACTGATTCCAGCTTCAACAGCCTTCGCCTCCACCTCCAGTGCTCCTAACGGTGAGTTAATTTTTCTACTCAAAGCTGCTACAACCAAACCATTAGAGTCGCAAACCACCACTCCTACACCTGCTGTCTTCTGCGATTTAAACACTGCTCCATCCACATTAACTTTGTACTTCAACTCCATCGAGGGTGTCCAGTGAGGTATCGGGGGGCTTGTGAATCTCGGAGAATTGTTCGCCGCTTAGTATTCCGCAAGATATTGAGACGTCCACTGCACTATATCTTGTCCCGTCCGTTTCCTCTTCCCATTTCGAACTTCATTTCTGTTAACCCATATAGCCCATGCAACGATAACCACCATTGCCACTCTTTCTTCATCATATTTTCTCACTACCATCAGATTCCACAGTAGGTCGAAGAAAGACGAGATAGAATGTGGGTCAAAAGAGAAATGCAGCTTTGTGTGTTGCCATACCTCCTGAGCTCGTGGACGTCTCCAAAATAAGTGACCCGTTGTCTCAGCCTCTGCCTTACATTCTTCACACCAGTCATCTTGCATAACCTTTCTACGCATCAAATTCTCTTTTGTGGGAAGGATGTTGCGACATGCCCTCCATGCAAAGTGGCGTACCTTATGACGAACCGGAATCCTCCATACAGACCTCCAAAACCTTTTCAAAATTCCATCATCTGAACTGGATCCACTGTCAGACTATGCCCCCTCCATGGCCAATCTATAAGCACTTTTGACACTAAATTTACCATTGTTATTTCCTGGCCAGATCAGCTTATCTTCCGGTAGTTGCACACTCAATGGAATGCTTTTTATCAATTCAGCCTCATGAGGAAGAAAAATCACATCCAACACTTGATGTTTCCATGCACCAGAATCTTGAGATATCAGCTCACAAACCCGTGTGTCAACATGCAGAAATTGCCTTGGAGATACCACCTTGTATGTAGAGGATGTTGGCAGCCATTTATCCCCCCAAACACGAATAGAATTCCCATTACCCACGTTCCACCGAGTTCCTTGTTGCACCAAATATTGGGCTGCCATAATACTCCGCCACGCATAAGAAGGATTATTACCAATTGAAGCTTGCATAAATTCTGTGTGGAAAATACCTTGCCTTAAAAAGCCGGTATAGTAAGGAGTCTCGCATTGTTTGGAGCCGCCAGCCCTGTTTAGCAAGAAGGGCAAGATTAAATTGCTTTATTTGACAAAAACCCATTCCTCTGACTTCCTTGGGTGCACAAAGCTTGTCCCAACTAAGCCAAGCCATTTTTCTCTCATCATGTTTTTGACCCCACCAAAAGTTGTGGATCATGCTAGTCAACTCATCACAGAGAGAATCTGGGATTTTAAAGCAACTCATTGCATATGTAGGAATAGCTTGAGCTACTACCTTAATCAACACCTCCTTACCTGTCTTAGACAAAAGTTTTTCTTTTCATCCTGCCAATTTTTTGCTAAGCTTTTCTTTAATTGCGTTAAATGAGATCCTCTTATTCCTTCCCACCAGAGTCGGTAAACCCAGATATTTTTCGTGTTGGCGAATAACCTGTGCACCGAATCTATTCTTTATCTCCTCTTGAATCTCCCTGGAAGTGTTACTACTAAAGAATAGAGATGTTTTAGCTCTATTCAATTGTTGACCGGAAGCATTCTCATAAACAGTAAGGATTCTTTGTAAAGTGGTATATTTTTCAATGGATGCTTTACCAAAAATAATGCTATCATCTGCAAAGAAAAGATGTGATAGTATAGGACTACCTCTGCAAACTGATATGCCCTCCAACTCCCCATTTTCAACTGATTTCTAAATCAATTGGAGTGAAGATTTGAACTTTTATTTTATATATATATATATATATATATATATATATATATTTCCCCTGTAGTTGGGGAGGAGAGGTTTAACAAAAAGTTATAATTAGCTCTTGAAAGTTGTAACCATAAAAAAAAATTTAAAAAAAAAAAAGGGGGACAAAACCGTAAATTCGACTGAAAGATAATTGACGAGTCGCTGCCAAACGCCTTGCTTTGCTTGCTGGAACACTCTTGTATTAATCTCCCCAGTCCATAGTTCGCCGCCGTGCGCTTCTTGTTTCAGCAGATATTATCTCCTCTTACATTACATTACAGCCATTCCCTTTGCTAATTTTCTTTACCTCTAAAATATATATAAATAAATATCCCCGAAACCTAAACAAAAATTAAAAAAGGTTCAGACTTCACTTCACACAGAGAAAATGGCTCACACTTGCTCAGCCTCGTCTCTCAGATTCAACTCCCTAATCTTCTCCCCTAACCCTAACCCTAGCTCTGTCTCCGATTCTCACAGTCTCTCTCTCCATCCCTCTCGTTCCAGGTACTCAATTTTTGTATTCTCCGTAATTTTTTTTTTGCTAAAGCTTTTTATTTTATTTTATTATTATTTTTCAAATTCGAAGCTCAAGTAAGTTTGGCAGTGTAAATTTGCGAACTTTTGGTTTATTTAATTATTTATCAATTTTTCTTGGTGCTTATTGATGCTCTATAAGAATTCGATTTGCTTTAGGTTCTGTTTGCTTCCTGAGAAAATGTTTACAAATTGTTATGAATTTGAAGAATTTAAGAACTGTTCGTGGTTGTGGTGCTGAGGGGACGAATCAAATTCTTGTCTTAGCTTAGTAGAGCTATTTGGATTTGTTTGGATAAGGATTTTTCATATTTGGATAAAAGAGGACCAATAGTTTAATAAAAAGAAAATGAATAGAAAAAAAATAAAGAAGAAGAAATCATGATTCATATTCGCGTTGTTTTGGTTTCTATAAAGTTGAGAAATGTAGCTTCCTGTTGGCTAAATGATTATTTTTGGCTCAATTGAGAGTATTCTTTAATCAGGGTTAGTGCTTGTTCGGTGCAACTTATTTTTTCTGTTTTTTGAAGTTTAGCTGTTAAAAGCTGTACTTTGAGTTGGGTTTTAATCGAAATTTCATTTTTTGGGGTTTTGTTTATTTATTTATTTATTTTTGTTTGCATGTTTTTTTAAAATTTCTTTTAGTCTGTTTTCTTTAGTGGGCAAACAAAGCTTTTAGTTTTCTGTGGTTTTCAGGAAATTAGGAAAGTTAGTTGGTTATAAGAACCTCCAGAGTTCTCCAGTGAGAGCCATGTATTCTGAGAAGTTTTGGGCACCAGAGAGGAGTTCTCGACAGGGGATTTGGTCCATAAGGTAGTTTTTAAATGCTTATTTATGCATGATTATTTAGGAATGCCCACATATATTATTGTTGTTTGGTTTTTATTTTAATGATTTTGAAATTTTGGAATATGATATTTTAGGGATGACTTGCAAGTCCCATCTTCTGCATACTTCCCTGCATATGCGCAAGGCCAAGGGCCACCCCCAATGGTACAAGAGCGCTTCCAGAGTGTTATAAGTCAACTTTTTCAGCATGTAAGGGAGTTGGTTTGGTTTCTTTTTTTTTTTTTTTTTTTGAGGTTCTTTGGGTTGAGTATTTTAAGTGCTGCTTAGTCTCTACTCTCTATCAGCTTCTGATATTTGTGTATAAATAAACTGTTAGAGAATAATACGTTGTGGTGGAGCTGTTGATGATGACATGGCGAACATAATAGTTGCTCAACTTCTGTATCTTGATGCCATTGACCCCAACAAGGTGAGCCTCTCTCTCTCTTTATCTCTCTAGGATAAGCATTCACAACTAAGAAGTTTAAAATCAAATAATTATGTTCTGGCATTTGCATGAATGCTCCTACTAGTTACATTTCTTATATACTCCCTCTCTCTGTGTCTCCCTGCCTCCCCTCCTCCATTTCATTTTTCCTTAACAATATTAATATTTAAATATCACTGTGGAAGTTCTTAGCTGTTTACTGCAATTTCTGGTGTTTTGAACAGGACATTGTAATGTATGTGAATTCTCCTGGAGGTTCAGTTACTGCTGGTACAAAAACTGTGTCTATTTCATATTTACTATTTTTCCAATTAAATTTGTGAGGTAGTGTTACCTATTTATAGACTGACTTGCTTTTAATTTTTAAGGTATGGCTGTATTCGACACAATGAGGCATATCCGACCTGATGTCTCCACTGTTTGTGTTGGACTAGCAGCAAGGTACAAGATTAGGCTTTGCATCTCTCTCTCTCTCTCTCTCTCTCAAGGCATGCATTGATTTGGTGTGACGTTCTTAATGCAGTCTCGTGGATTCCGTGACAGTTCTTTTCTACTAAGATGGTTAGGTTGAGTTGTTTTGCATTACATTGAAACAGAATAATTGGTGTTTGGAATGACATATGCTGTTCTTGATGGCTTGAGAATAAAAAAAAATGGTTTCTGTTATGATATGCTAAAAGGTCCTCCAAAAAGCTTCTTTTCCATATGCGTGTAATGCAATTGCATACATTGCAGGTCAATGAAATTAAACTAATATATGAAAAGGGTGATGAACATCCTTTATTTGCACCTCCTTGTCTCCCCACTTCCCACCCCACCCCCCGCCCCCCCCTAAAAAAAAAAAAAAAAGCTTACCCTCGTAAGAATATACTTAATGTTCAAAATTTTCAGTGAAAATACTGCCAGGGTTCAAAAACACAGTTCCCAATGAGAATAATTTTTGCTTGTCTATCAAATTAAAATGTTTATCACCAGTGATGGATATATCTTTGTTTTCCATGAGCAGTATGGGAGCTTTTTTGCTTAGTGCTGGGACCAAAGGTAAATGATTCCTTGACTGTCATTATAGTGTGTTTGACGCTCTATTTCATGATTTATGTTTCTTGAGTTTGCTAAAAAGGAGAATATTTTCTACCTCATTACTGAAGGAAAAAGATACAGTTTGCCAAACTCAAGGATAATGATCCATCAGCCTCTCGGTGGAGCACAAGGTGGCCAAACAGATATAGATATTCAGGTGGGCTCTCTTTCTGGCTTTTTCAATCCTCTGTCCATGGCTTTTTAAAAGAATTATAATATATATATATATATATATGTAATAACATTTGAGACTGGGCATGTTATTATGTTTATGTTTATTTATTGTTTTGGTGGTACTTGAATATTCAAGTATTAATATCTGAAACTGAAATTCCACTAAACATTTGTGGAATTTTTTATCTGTCATTTAAGACACCAACAGTGTCTTTGGGTAAGGAATTGTAGGTGGAATTTGGGTGGATCACAAGAATTTTGAAATTGGTCAGTGAAAGCTCCTTGTTTGGGTGGACCATGGGAAGAAATTTATCCAGGATCTAAGGGCTCAAAATTCTGACTAGAATTTCTGTCCAGATATATGTTCTCTCCAAAATCCTCCCAACAAGGTGCCCAACAAAAAAAAAAAATGCTCACAGACCCCTACTTGATAGCCCATCATCAAGAGGTCCAGACAATCCTAGCCAACTAGAACACCATTACCAACCTGAGAACTGTGTGGCAAAGTGAATACTATTGATTAGAGTTGTTCCTCTGCAAAAGACCTTTGTCACAATGATGACAAAGACGGTTTCATTACCGCCAAAGAGTGGTTGGGAAATGGGATTGGCGACGTTAGGGATTGGGGGATGTTGAGGTCCAATGCCAAAAGTAGACTGTTGATTTTGTTGCCCTCTCAATTTCTCGAATCTTTAAATGGAGATTTCCATCAAATGGAGATGCAGTACCCAGAGTTGGCTGAGCATGGATATTTTCATCAAATCTTAAAAATTCAAATGGAAGCAAGGGCTTTTTTTTGGACAAATGTACGAAATAAATGTTGAGACAAAGCTTTATCTACTTACAGTGGTCTCCTATTGCTGCTAGACAAAGCTTTATCTACTTACAGTGGTCTCCTATTGCTGCTATGTTGGGTGTAATGTTTGGTCTCACAGTTGAGCTTTTGGGTTAGGGCTATGTGTCAGATCCTTGGTAGTGTCTTCCATGAGGAGAATACAAAGTTAAGTGGGGATTAAAGTGTTGACACCCAAAAGAGTGTAAGAGGACAGTCTAGCTTAGAAATGGATAAAGAAAGTGGGTAAGGTTGAATAAGGTATTAAGAGGAAAGAGTAAATGAAGTAGGTAATGACAAAGTGAGCAAAAGGAGGGAGAAAGGGGAAGAAGATGGAGTAAAGGGATAGATTGGAGCAAAGGGAGGGAGAAACAAACGAGGGAGGAACCTCAGAGAGCATCACTTAGGGAGCATAGAATCAGGTTGACTGGAGAAAACATTCCAGTGGATTTCAATTGATTGGAGATATAGATGATGCTCGTGGTCTAACTCCATCAGTCCACTGTGGTCTTTTATTGATTGGAGAGAGAGGATCTCAAAGCTCATGGTTTGGTCAACTCAAGTTCAATTATTTATTTATTGTTAATAAAATATGGAATTTTTAGCTTAAATGGGATTTGGATTTTGAAATGCTAAGGTGGTAATCAGAGCCTTCACAAATCTGATACTGTATTTATTTTAATTGCTTTATTTCTGAAAACTGTTAATTACATTTTTCTTTCAAGAATAATTATGAGGTACCCAAATGAAGTTTTTTTTCTGTTATTGTTTATGGTGATACAACTGATTATATTAATGAGCTGGGTTTTGGGTTTTTGACTCGTGTGCTTGTGAGAGTGTGGTGTGCTTTAGTATGTTAAATTAACCGTAAATCTGTTATGGATCAGAACTTAGTATTTGCTTCTTTAATGGTTAATCATGGATAGAGTTTGGTGTGCTTTGGTTTGTTAAATCAGCCAAATCTGATATTATGAAACTCATGGCTGGAAACAATCCTTATGGTTTTGATATCCGGTAGGAATAATAAGAATCAAAGTCCAGGTTGGTTGGTGAGCCTAGTGATAGGAGACTATCTAGCTTGGTTTGGAGAGCACTTGTTGTGTTAAAGATTTTTTTTGTTGCTAAATGTTACGGCCTAAATGCTGAACTATTGACTCTACTTGTTCGGATGGATGTTCACCCCAAAGTGTTCCTGGACCACATGCGTACATCTGTAAGGAACTTAGTGCAACATGGAAAATTTGATTGAGAGGAATCAGCAAAGAAAAGAAAAACGGGTCAACATCTTAATGCATATTTGAGAGATTGTTCAACTTTTTAGTCTGCTTGACCTCTATATTTTTGTAGTCTGCTTGGCTCTAGTTGGAGGTCAAACAATAAAGAAATTGAAGGAATGGAAACCCACCTGTGACATATTTAATACTAAGACAGTCTTATTACTATATAATAGCTGCAGTTTCTGTTTATCTACTTGTCATCTCTTTTATTCTTATTATTTATGATTTAATCTTATAAACACTATCCTAAACAAGAGATGATTCTCAGGCAAATGAAATGCTGCATCATAAAGCTAACCTTAATGGGTATCTCGCCTACCACACTGGTCAAAGTCTTGACAGGATCAATCAGGATACTGACCGAGATTTCTTCATGAGTGCAAAAGAAGCCAAAGAATATGGGCTTATAGATGGTATCATTATCAATCCTCTCAAAGCTCTTCAGCCACTGGCAACAATGGCAGAGGCCGAGACTAAAGTTGAGTCTGGTGTGTAAATTTCTATGGAGTGACTGCTGTAGTGGAGGACATGGCTTTATAGTAGAGTTAAATGAAGGATGATCTTTTCGATGTGCCTGAGTTCATATTAGTTCACGATGCTGATTTTCTTTGTAGCAGAGAATTAAGAACCTTGAATTTTGCTGCTGTTTACCCCTGAACTAAAAGCTTGAGAAATAGATCAAATTCTAGATATGTAATTTGTCTTTAAGAAGATAATCTCTCTGACAATTCATATTGTTTTCTTCTTTATAATAAATCTTATCTTCGATTCGACTTAAAAGTTAGAAGCTAAATCTTTTCCTCTATCAAAACTCTCAGAGACGCACACAAAGGTATAAATAGAATCTCTATAACTCAAATGTTTTGGTGGTATATGATATTTTTGGGAAAGAAACACAAACTTGTATTTTGCCATAATCCCATCTATTGCTTTGTTTCAAGGAAATCATACACGGCCATGCTTCGATATTCCACTTGATTTCTTGGACATGCCATGTTATTTAAAGTACTCATTGTGTTTATTTTGTATAAATCAGATGTTCCCTTTATAATTTCTCTAGTCGTAGTTGGGTGCGTTTACTCATAAAAAATAATAAAAAAAACCAAAAAAGAGTGTGTGGTCCCCTAGCAACTATGAGATATCATAAAATTTGCATCCACCATACAAAAACCTACCTTTGTTGGAATTTCGGAGTGGTATTATTCCGCCAATAATGTTAGTATCTTTCGCACACTTTACCATAATTGTTTTATGTAGCAAATTATGATTAGTTGTTTGTCACTATTATATGGACTCGTTATTTTTTTCTTCATTACTTATAATTTGCCATGTATGACAATTGTGATAAAGTATATATTAAAGTTTGTAGTACTAGCATTATTGTCCCCTTTCGGCCTCTTCAATCCCAAGTAAAGAGGGTGAGTCTCATGCATCTACTTGTGGATCGTAGTCTTAGCATTAATCCATATATGTATCCATAATAGACCGGCTGCCCTACCTAAACCAATCATCATATTGGTCCCTAGGCCTCGTTGCTGGAAAGGCCCGGCTTCAAAACTATACGTTGAATTTTCGCCTCATATGGCTTCGCTAGGGATGGAGGTAGACGATATCTTAGAATAATAGATGAATAATTAAGATGAGATTATGTAGATATGGTATATATAAAAAAAAAAGGTGCTAGTGGTATAATTTCATTTTAAATAGTAATTCAAACTTCTTAAAAGATGGGTAATAGAGTTTTGCAAATAGTAGAATTAGCTTAATTATTTGGCTAACTTACACGGACACTTTTGAGGTATAGCGAAATTAGATTTGCTATTCTTGATCAAAATAATTGCTAAGAGCATTGTAGCTTAACTAACACTTCCTAATGTTTTCAATTGACACTCCACCCCTTTTCTCACCTCTCAAAGGATCAAAATAATTAACATTTTGTACCTTAAAAAAATAAATAATGAGTGGAATGTTAATTATTTTGATCATTTAGAGGTGGAGTGTCATTTTTGAAAAATTGGATATAATGGAATGTCTAACTTCACTTAAACCTCGTGGGTGTAGGTGTAATTTACATCAATAAATTAATGTATTTATGATATTGTAAATGATAGCTGTCAGGTTTGCAAAATGATCGATGAAACCAATTGAATCCACTCTTGTAACATGATTGAAGTTTGATCCAATACTTTAAGGAAAGAGATGAGACAGCCTACGCATCTTTACACATAGAAGAATCACTCACCGACAAACAAGAGGTGCCAACAACAAAGTGTAAAGAGGATGAAAAAGGAAAAACACGTGAAGTTTTAGGTTCAATGGGCATAAACCTTGACACAGCATGTGAAATGTGTGGACAGGCCACGAAATCCATATCCCATGTCCTTAGGGATTATATTGTTGCAAAAAATTTCTGGAAGTTGCTTGGCATCTCCAGTAAACATCATGATTTTTTCTTACTCGATCTTGAAGAGTGGATAAGAGTAAACTGCTCCTCTAATAGCATATCGAAGCACCATCAGTTGTCTTGGAAGATTGTTTTCCCGTTTGGTTTATGGCAGTTATGGAATCAAAGAAACTCTTTTCTTTTCTCTACTAGTACCATTACTAGAAATATTCAGAACATTTGTATTAAAAAAAGTGCTGAATTCTTTGCAATTGTTGGTGACAAACCCAACAAGCATCCAATAGTTAATATCCAAGTGAAGTGGAACAAACCCCCGTGGTGGCTGAAGCTTAATATGGATGGATCTGCTATTGGTAATTTTGGGTTAGCAAGTGGTGGAGAGCATATTTGTAATGAGAATGGTGATTGGGTTATGGGATTTGCTAGATCGTTGGGCATAACCTCTGAAGTCATGGCTAAGTTATGGGCTCTAAAGGATGGTCCTACCCTAGCTTCTCAACTTAGGATTTCCTCCATATGTGTAGAGCTTGATGCTGAGCTTATTTTTTTACTGCTTACTAATTACATGATAAATAATCTTATGTTGGAGCCTTTGCTTGATGATTGCAGGACCCTATTGTGGGTGCAACGCGCAGTTGGTGCCACTCTTTTTGGGGAGTACACCTAGGCCGAGTGGACCGAGGCAGAGAAAAAAAGGAGTCACCACCTAGTTTTATGATCTAGGAACCATGAATATAGTACCTTTACATGGAAGGACTAATCTTATTACCAGAATATGGGTTTGAAGTTTAAGTACGATTTTGGGAAGGTGTTAGGCATCCAAAAACGCCCGACCCGTGGGTCGGCTTCCACTTTTTGTATTTTACGTCTTAATCTCATTAAATGCATATTCAATATTGCATTCTATACTCACACACACACATTAGCATACAACTAAGCATACAACATGACAATTCATCCCAAATCCTAACATACATCTATCATACTAATCATCATCTCATCACAAACCCTAGCATACATCTATCATGCTAATCATCTCATCCAAGGCAGCAATTAAATCAAGATAGAAACATAGGCATGGCAACAATGTATTAATCATCAAATATATCCCAAACATCTAGACATGAAATCAAGCATCCAACAAACATATTCATCATAAAAATGCATGTTCATGTGAATGCATAACTTACCTCACTTATCTTACTACATCATAGCACCTATGGCATCAATGCATGATCATATTAATGCATGTTCATGGTATGAAAGCAAGAAATAAAGAAGAAACCTTAATCTAGCATGTTAAAGGCAATTAAGTAATTAAATAGAGGGATAGAGACTCGAAAACATGCAAGAAGGCCAAAACAGAGGCATATTATGTAAAAGAAATGAAGGAACAGAAGTAGAGAACTCAAATTAGGGTTTCTGGGCACGAGTATACATGCGCATACATAGGCTTGTGTATGCAGGTCAGTTGTATGCATACGCATATTTCGAGCCTGCGTACGCATGCAGGAAGCATGTGCATGCAAACACACCTTAAATCCTAACATAGAAACACAGAAAACGAACAAAACTTAAACCTAATAACCTAACATGTATGAAATCATAAATTAAAGAAAACCTAGGCCAAACAAACATGTTAACACATAAATAAAGCAAGAAAACATATTAAAATATAATCAAAATGAAGAAATGAAAAGAAAAAGTTTAGAATTCAATTCCTCAAACAAGAAGCTTTTCAAACTTGATTTTGACCGTTCCCCTCAGTCAATCTATTCACAATCAAATACAAAAGTGATTAGTAATCTTAAACTTGAAAGATTAAGACCAGAAATGGTCCCAATTAAAAGAAAATTGACTTGAGAATATTTTATAAAAAACTCCCTCGTTGATTCACTTTTTCTAGTGAATCTTAGGTTTTTCCTTAGGATTTTCTCTGTGTTCTTGAAATATACCATGTAAGGCTTTATATAATTAAAAAATGGAGGGTTTGGAACGGCTCCCAAACGATGTGAAATTTGTTCCAAATCTCAGCCTTTAATGAAGAAAACTTGCCTTTCATAGGTTTTTGGAACCCTAGCTGCGTGCGCAGGTTCGTGCCTGCACATGCATTAGACCTACATATGCAAACCGAGGGTTTCTTTGGCCTTTATTTTCCAAAAATAAATTTATTTGCTTATGAAAAGTTATATTTTTCATTTTAACATTTCTCAAATCAATTTGTAATTTAATTTAGCCATAAATCAACCTTAAGCTTTAGAATTTCAGCATTATTGGGGAAATGGAGCCCAAGTCGTAAGGGGTGCAAAATACGGCGTCTACACCTATTGAAGAAATTCCATAGATCAATTGTCCAACACATTTTTAGGGAGGTGAACCAATGTGCTGATGCATTGGCTAAGATTGGAGCTACCCTATCTTTTAACTATGTTAATTTTGTTAACCCACCGTCTGTGGTAGAGGGCTTGCTAGCTTTTCACAAGGCTGAACTTTTTTGTAATAGACTTATTAGTAGTTAATTTATATCAGCGTTGGCTTACCAAAAAAAAAAAAAAACACCAAATGTGAGGAAAGAAGAAGACTAACTAGATATGTCTATAGTACCATAACTGTCAGACCTAAGGCGCAAGAATAACTGCAAAAGAAAGAGAGAAGAAAGTCCTAACCACCAAACACTCAATAGCTATTCCATTCTATTGTCCATTGAGCTCACTCTGATCCCCCTTTGTTAAATTATTATCTATGTAATCCTTAAAAGCTTTGTTTTTTCCCCTGAAATTTTAAACCAAACCTCTTAATAACTTTGATTTTTGTCAACGTCTATTATAGTCAAAAGTAAAACCAATCAAATAAAAATAATATTAGGGGAGAAAAAAGAAAATAAAAAAGCAAGAGTAATAAGCAAAGAGAAAAGAAAAAATGTTAATAGTTACATTTCAAATGTTATAAAAAATTATAATAAAATCTCAAATATTTTTTGTAAATATTTATTCTCTTTAAAGAAAATATATGTATAAACATTGAATTTTGAGATAATTACAAAATTAACTTCAAATTGTAAAATTGCTTCCAAGCTAAACACAGATTTTCAAGTACATATTACAATTTGAACATTTATGATTTACAATAGACATTTTTTACATAAGTTACCCTTGATATTTACCTAAATACTAAAAATTCATAAAATTGTTTTAAATTATTACAATTTGAACATTTATGATTTTATGTTAACCACAAGATAAATTTACATATGCTTTACTTTGTATTTATCTAACTACTATAAATCTTCCAAAGAAAAAAAATAAAAAAAAAGCTACTATAAATCTTTCTTTCATATGTGGAATTTCGACATTACTCTAAGAAAAACACCCGATATATAATCACAATACAATGAAACTTTATTTTTGTGTTTTTTCTTGCATTAAAATATATAATGTATCAATTGAATGACATTTTATTTATCAAATCATTCTCAAATATATGTGCGCGCGTGTTCGTGTACACATGCACGTCATATATAAATTTGCTGTCATATATAAATTTGCTCTCTTAAATCAAATCCTGACTCTAATAGATCTTGACCTTTTAAGCAGAAAATATCTCCCATTCCTACTCTATAAAAATGATGAACAACATAATTATTGCCTTATCATTAGAGGTGACACTTTGAATCTAGTAGAAGAGCCTTGCCCTTTATTTTAATTTTATTTTTGCTATTTTTAATCTTAAGGAAAGTAGAAAGACCCTTTACCCATTATTTTATTTTTGATATTTTTAATTTTAAGGAGAAGAGTAGAAAGGCCCTCTACCCGTTCTATCACGGGTCAAACTTGATGCACAGACACTGTTTTACACACTTCAAAATATGATTTTAATTGCTTTTTGGGTGTGCACAAAACTTTATAAAACAGATTCAATAATAAACAGACTCACCAACCACTAAATTAATTGGCACTTGGCACCCTATATTCTAAACTCATTGAAGTGACGTGGTTGGCACGTGCGTAAGAAATTAGAGAATCATATCCAGGGCGTTTTATGCCAACAGGCTTGTGCCAATCTTCCCAATGAAAAGGGGTACTTCACTTGTAGCTTGGCACTTTGTGTAGGGAATCTGTGACTGCAAACACCTACAAACAAAAGTACTATAGACTTTTTGGTAGCCTAATCCAAATTCTTCATCAATCTAAGAGAACTACCAAAAAAGCAAACATCTCATCCACCAAATCCAACCCACCCAAGAAAAATAAGGGAAAGGAACTTGTCAGTTGTCATCTCCACTAAATGAAAAAAAAGAGAAAAAGGGCCTCATCTCAAAGAGATATTTGAGCACTCACTCGTGAACCTCGTGCTATCTTTAATTAAATATATACAAAGAACAACCACTAACACTCTCTCTCTGTTTCTATATGTGGGACTTGATGGCAGATTTTTCCATCTGCCAAGAGCATTAATCCCCATCTCCCACATAAAAAGATAACATCAACCCACTAACTTTTCTCATGCCAAAGTGATGCTACTTTCTCATTTTGTGAACCCACAAATGCGAGAGAGAGAGAGAGAGAGAGAGAGAGAGAGACTGCAAGTAAACAACTACTGGTAGTGGGTGTTCCATATGGACAACATAAGTACATTTTCTAAGGCTGCAAGCACTAAGAATTACTTGGTTCAAGAAGGGACAACAGGAATCCTTTCCTCGGAAAAATTGCTGGTCATGAAGCTTGTGAAAGATGAAGATGTGGGCAATTCTTCAAGCTCATCAAAGAAGTCATTTTCCTCTGACATGGGTGTGGAGAAGTTCATAAGCTGGGAGTAACAAAGGGGTTCTTCATCCAAGACAAGACCTATTGTTTCATGGGGTTTTTCTAGGTTCACTGTGAAAGGGTCTTCTGCTTGGTTAACTATTATATCTTGGGAACTGCTTATAGGGGACTGTATGTAGAGGAAATGATCTTCACCTGGTTCTTTTTCTTTAGTGGTCATAGTGGGTTCATTTTGTTTTTCTTCTTCTTGTGCTAGCTCCCGCTGTTCCTCTTTTAAGGGTGTTTGGAGATCTACAGTGGAATGGGTTTTGGGTTCTTCTGCTAGTTGGATCAGGTTGGTGGTGGAAACATCAGGACCTGGATGGTTATGGCTAGAGGTGTAGGTGATGATGAGCATTGAAGCATCATTTCTGCATCTCTCTACTTGTTTTTTGGCTGAACAACCTTTTGATGTGCTACACCTATAGTAACCCCTGCAGGAAGTTACAAGTAAAAATTTAAAAAAAAATTAAGAATTATAGATGAGGAGGAAAGAGAGAAAGCCAAGGAAAAATGAAAATGAAGGTCTGTTGGATCACTTTTTGGTAAAACCTTAAGGTAATGGAGGAAAAGGAAATCCAATTTGACCTTAAAATTCATGCTATAAATGACTGACAGCCAAGAAGGTTAAAGTTACTATCTTGGGATATGAAATTTTAAGTTGAAAGAAGAAGAAAATGAGTCCACCCAGATAATAAAAGCTTGTAAGAAAAAACCAAATCATGACATGATAATTTAAAGCAATGTAAACCTTGGATAAGGAGATCCTTTAATAGGTTTTTGGCCATATTTTCTCCAAGACCAAAAATCAGAAGGTGGTCCTTCATTCTTTAGTTTCCCAACATTTGCTCCAATTCTCACTGTAACAACAGTTTTCTGAACCATTTTCCTGTAACAGTACACAACAAATGGTACTAAATGTCAAATAAATTCAGACAAGTTAAAGAATCCACCAGAAAAAAAACAATCATAGAAAATATGTATTTCCCAAACTATAGTAACTCAAGAGTACAAACACCTTTTTAAGGTACTGACTCACCACCTTTTTTCTCCTGAAAAAAAAAATATTAAGATACTCCAATAACTCACCTTCTTTTGGATGCCTGAGTTTCTGGTTTGAGTTCTTTTGAAAACTCTTTGTCCAGCTTTGGCAAGAGAGAATCATCCATGATTACCTGTTGCTTGTTCTTCCTCTTCCAGCCTCTCTTTCTTCTTACTATATGATGCCAAAAATCATAAAAGCAGCCGAGAGAGTTGTTATGGGATCAAGTTGCTGAAGTAGTTAAGAACCAAAAAAGATCAAGATCAGTGGTCTGAAGTCTAATAGATAAAAAGGAAAAAGAAAGAAAGAAAGGGAGGAAGGACAAGAAAGAGATGACAGAGCCCCAAGTTGCTTTCTTAATTTCTTTTCACTCATTTAATACAAATCTACGAACAACTATGCAAATATCAGCACCACCACTTCTAACCCAACCCACTTTAAAATATAATAATAAAACCACTCACCCTGGTCCCTGTGTGACTGTGTGTGTGGAAACTTGGAAAGAGATATTTCCATGGAAAAACATCAAAACATCCTGGTCCCATATCCATTTAATTGGCTGCATGGCACTGGTGGGGTCCTACTCCATTGCAGTACAACTGTGGTTGCCATGTGGATATTATCATGGTGAGTAAGCCAAGCCAGATAGAACTGGCTCAATCAAACCAACCAATTTTTGTGTGAATGTAAGCACACGTGGGAAATTTAAACATAAATGACTTGCATTGCACCTGGTCCTGGATTACAAATTAACAGCATTTGGTAGGAATAGGATGACAATGTCATATAGATATATAGATGGACACATTTCTAGCAACATTTTTACTCTTATGGTGATTTGCAAAATGAATAGTAGCACAGATGAGATCACTGGGTTGGAACCTCTTTGTGATATTCTTAAGCAGGACTCAGCTGTCTTCTGTTTTGCTTGTGTAGTTGTGCTTGTGTAGTTGTGTGCATTTTAAGTGATGACGCTTAACCGGACTCTCTTCAAAAAAGAAAAGAAAAAGAAAAAAGAAAAAAAAGAAGCTGGTATTATCTAAGACAGGGCTTTAGGACCACAGACAATGTTGGCGGAGTGGTACCCCCCTCTCACCATGAGGGTTTGGGGGTATTTATGTAAGGATAACAATTTTGCTCCATCTTACCTTAACCTGCTCTATCTTGCTCTCATTTGGGTTTTTCCCTCCTCGCATAGGTCGTGGGGTAGGGACGGGGTGAGTATGAGTTTAGGTTTTTTAGCCCTGCTTGCATTATGGTGAAAGAAAGCGGAAATTATTTTTGAAAAACTAGGCAATGTTAATTTTGTTATATATTGGGAGTTTGGATTATGTTGTTTTGTCTTGTTAAAACACTAAGGATATTATTATGTTGTTCTTGGTAAAAATTAGTTTTATTTGATATAATAAATTTATTTGTCATTTTAAGCATATTTATATTAATGAAATGAGTTGTCTGGAATGTGGTAGGGCGGGGAGGGGCTTTGCAGGGATTCTAAGGGGTGGAGATGGGGTAAGGAAGTTTGTCCTATTATACATGGCAGCGATGAAGATTCCATCATTCGGCTCCGCCTTGCCCTATTGCCATCTCTATATTCATGGGTTTGAGCCCTAGAGGGTGGGTTTGGGGTGATGTTCAAGATATTAGGATTTCTAAAAATTAAAAATTAAAAATTTTAAGTTTTAAATTTTAAATTTTAAAATTAAAAAAAGATTAAAAATGAAGAAGAAGACAAGGCTGTGGGGAGAATTAAGCATTTTTTTTTATAGAGAGTTTTTAACCTATGGCATCCACTTCTGATAATAGCTCTTTATTACCAAATCAAGACACCAATCGGTTTTTGGTGTAGGTAATTCTTTGTCATCAAATCAAGATTGGGCTTAATGTTAACTAATTAGAATATTCATGTATGATTAAATAAGGAGTAAGTCTGAAGGAAAATACTTTTATTTTTTTTTTATTTTTTTTTATGATGGGACTGAAGGCAAATACTTGATTTTAAATAATAATAATAAGAAGGCAGACTTTTACATAGAATTTTTTGACCCAATGAGTTGAATATGTGAATAAGTTATGAAAAATACTGTGATTTTGTGTTTGTAGCAAGACTTTTAATTAATTTTTGAAATCCCACATGGGCAACTATTGATAAAAGTGAGTGTTTAATATATATATATATATAAAAGACCAAAACTCATTGACTTAAATTTTTGGGTCAAGACACTCAAATCTACAAACCCAAACGTCTATATAGTAAATTTCAGCCGAAAACCTGAAAAAATAGATGCAAACACACAAAGAAATTCACTATATCAAAAAAAAAAAATTACATAATTAATGTTTACACCCTTAAATAAGAACTTCCAAATAACAAAATCTCTCTAAGGCTTTCTCAAACTAATCCAAAGTTTTTCCCATTTGGGAAAACCTTTAAGCCAAAACCATGGTATAGGGACTCAATTTGTAATGGACCCATGACAATAAAATTTATAGAGGGTGGGTAGAAGGGCTAGGCACCAACAAAGCAAGCAATGGGTAATATAAAATTCATAGGAATAATAGCAAAGGAATTTGACTAAGTGTTTTTTAGGATAATCACCATGACCTTGGTTAAATGTTTATGAGGATCTTTATAACGATTTTGGTTAAGTATTTGTGAGGCATGCTCGTCCTCGGCTCAGTCCGAGGACCTTTTTCCTTAGACTTAACAAACACAAGGGTTGTTCTTCAATGCCCTCCAAGATCCCCTCCTCTCCTTTTGGGGGTTCTATCTGTTATATATTCTCGTTTAGTTAATCCTCCGCCGTCCACTTGTCGGTTATCCGAACTCTGTGTCTAAGGGTTTGTCCCATCATCTGCCTTTGCAGGCTTTCTGTTAGTTCCCAGCCGCCTTTGCAGGCCTTCTATTAGTTGAAGTGACCAAGGCATCTGGGTTTACTGGTCACTTCACCATTATAGCGGCCAGAGTGTTAGTTACGTACATTTAATGGGTGGATGTCAGCTCCCTTTCTTTAAGGTCGGCCTGCCGAGGACGTGGCCATCCTCGGCGTAGTCCCTTGATGACTTAGGCCTTTTCCTCTCATCCTTGGATTTTATACTCTCCTCGGCATGGGCCTTGGGCCCGATATGGAGTGGGCCATGGTAACCGAATCTTAGGGCCCCACAATAGCCCCTCAAAATTCTACTGTCCGCCCTCTCGGGCGGGAAGGAAGATTTTGACATTCTCGGGCCTACCATCTTGGCCTGTCGAGCCTTACCTTTTCTATTAGTGTACCCATCCTTTCAATTGTCCTTGCAACTTTCTTTAGCACAAAGGGTTCGGTCGAGGAGTTTTTCCTTACTTTGGTAAGTTTTCTTTTCTCCTTAATCTATAATTTACCGCTGGAGTTCCTTGCCAGTTCTTCCAGGAGAGGTAGGTTTAAGTTTGTTATGCTTTTAGTGCTCGTCTTCGCTTGGTTTTTGTCCTTAGCAGGATTCATCGCTTAGTGCCCAAGGGATCGGCTTTGCCGCAGGTTTGGGCCTATGGTTAGTATAAAAGTCTATTTCTGCCCAGTGCTTATATCGCCGAATAGTGACTAGTTTCCCTATAGGTTTGAGTCCAAAGATCATGCAAGACCTTGGTTTTTCTGTTGGCCTAAGTCCTTGGACCATGCAATGTCTACGTTTTGTCTAACATTTAGTTTTCTCATCTGAAGTATCTGGTTTCCCCAGAGGCTTGAGTCCGAGGACCATGCAATGCCTTGGTTCTGTCCAGTACCTAGTTTTCTCATTTTAAGTTGTTAGTTTCCCCAGAGGCTGGTGTCCGAAGACCATACAATGCCTAGGTTCTGTCTAACACTTAGTTTTCTCATCTGAAGTATCTGGTTTCCTCAGAGGCTTGAGTCCGAGGACCATGCAATGCCTTGGTTCTGTCCAGTACCTAGTTTTCTCATTTTAAGTGGTTAGTTTCCCCAGAGGCTGGTGTCCGAGGACCATACAATGCCTAGGTTCTGTCTAACACTTAGTTTTCTCATTTGAAGTATCTGGTTTCCCCAAAGGCTTGAGTCCGAGGACCATGCAATGCCTTGGTTCTGTCCAGTACCTAGTTTTCTCATTTTAAGTATCTGGTTTCCCCAGAGGCTTGAGTCTGAGGACCATGCAATGCCTTGGTTCTATCCAATACTTAGTATTCTCATTTATTTACTATCTTATCTATTTATCCATAGCCATTTAATTCTACATTGCTATAATCTATAATAAACATTAAATAAATACACTTTTCAAGTAAAATAATAACAAACGCATGCTGGGGTTGGGGTAGGAGAAGACCCTGCTCTGTTCTGCCTCTTCGTTTGGCGTGACTATTCTGATTACGAGGCGTCTCTTGGGTTGTTTGAGTAACGCGTTTTGACGCTTCGGTACCTCCTCGTTAATGAGGCGCCTCCTCATTAATGTCAGTTGTGGATTTACGAGGATCTAATGGTGGATAAGCCCCTTGGAATTTGGGCAGAATTGTTGCCTCCGGAAATCTCTCCCTAGGATTTAATGCGGATTGGCTCTCACCAACTTTCCGCCTTCTATATAAGGCGTTTCTGGAGCGACCTTTTCCTTCACACTCGACAAATATTCATCTTAAACTCTCCTAAAGACACTGCCTAGGGGTTTTGTAAAAAATAGCATTTTGAGCCCCTCCAAATGAATTGGCCCTTGGAAAGGGCGTTCCCGAGGATGCTTAGCCCCTCTCAGGAGCCGAGGATGGCGCCCCAACCCTGGACGTCATGTTGGGGTTGGGGTAGGAGAAGGCCGGAGATTCTCCTTCTTTTTAACCTAACCAATGGTGGAACCCTCCTTGCTGTCTGGAGGAGGATCCAGAAAGAACGTAACCTCCTTCCCTTGGATTTGGGTTTGTGACCTTCCAAGCTGGCAGCGATGGGGCTGGGAGGGAAACCAGGCGGAACTAGGAGGTGGAAACGCCCGGTGCCGCGGCCTCTTCCTCCCCCAACGTTGCCTTCCTTCCTTCTTTTTCGCCTCTCTCCTCCTCTTTTGCTCCTCAACCAGCCTTCCGTCTTTCATTTCCTCTTCTCTTGCTTCACAACCAGTCTTGTTTTCTATCTTTTATTCCTCTGCCAGCTTTGTTAGGCGTCTGTCTTTGTAGTTAGCTTTAGAACAAGCCCCACGGGCCACTTGTAAGAGATGTAACTTTTTCTTCATATATTAATAAAGAAGTAGACTTGTTTTGTCTCTTTTATTTTTTGTATATTCTTGTTTCTTGTGATTGTTGACTTCTAAATGAATGTTGTTGCTGTAAACTGTATTGTTTTGGTGTTTTTTTTTTTTTAAAGTGTTGCTCTTGATTTTTTCACACCGACCGTCGCACTTGCTAGTGCACGAGTCCTCCCCACAGACTGTGCCAATTGTAGGGACTCAATTTGTAATGGACCCATGACAATAAAATTTGTAGAGGGTGGGTAGAAGGGCTAGGCACCAACAAAGCAAGTAATGGGTGATATGAAATTCATAGGAATAATAGTAAAGGAATTTGACTAAGTATTTTTGAGGATAATCACCATGACCTTGGTTAAATGTTTATAAGGATCTTTATAACGATTTTGGTTAAGTATTTGTGAGGCATGCTCGTCCTCGGCTCAGTCCGAGGACCTTTTTCCTTAGACTTGACAAACACAAGGGTTGTTCTTCAATGCCCTCCAAGATCCTCCCCCCCTCTCCTTTTAGGGGTTCTATCTGTTATATATTCTCGTTTGATTAATCCTCCGCCGTCCATTTGTCGGTTATCCGAATTCTGTGTCTAAGGGTTTGTCCCATCATCTGCCTTTGCAGGCTTTCTCTTAGTTCTCAGCCGCCTTTGCAGGCCTTCTATTAGTTGAAGTGACCAAGGCATCTGGGTTTGCTGGTCACTTCACCATTAAAGCGGCCAAAGTGTTAGTTGCGTACATTTAATGGGTGGATGTCAGCTCCCTTTCTTTAAGGTCGGCCTACCGAGGACGTGGCCATCCTCGGCGTAGTCCCTTGATGACTTGGGCCTTTCCCTCTCATCCTTGGATTTTATACTCTCCTCGGCATGGGCCTTGGGCCCGATATGGAGTGGGCCATGGTAGTCGAATCTTAGGGCCCCACACATGGTATTGTCTATTTTTTTGGATTTTATTTTTGTTCATATTACTATTGTTTTTTTTTTTGGAAATCGTTTTAAAACCTAAAGTATTTTCACTATCAATCCTGGTATTTAAGCTTATGCTTTTACAACACTTGCCATTTAATCCAACTTTTTTGGGCAAGCATATCTTACACATATTGTGGACATATGGATTGGTAGAAACTGTCCACCACTTGTCTAAGCGTCTGTTGATGGAGAGGGGGCAGAGCTGTAAAATAACAGAGAGTAGAGAGAATCTGCAAATCTCATTAACTGAAAGAAAATGGTACAAAATGAATTGATAAATTTTAATAACCAACTAAGCTTTTTATATACAAACTCAAAACAGAGCATCAACTCCAGGCGGCTAAACTAACTGCATTTCAACTAATTAACCAATTATAACTTTACAGCTAACTTTCTCTCTAACTGAACTTGGTGCTCTTTCACACGTGTGGACTGTGTGGCTTCATTAACCAAAAACACTCCGTTTTAAGTCCCTTCTTGCTTCTATTGTTTCACTCTTCAACTTTGCTTTTCTTCTGTCGTTTTTAGTGCTGCTGCTTCTGTCGTTTGTAATGCTTCTAACTTCAACACTCCCCCTCAAGTCCAGAGTATTAGGCTCTGAGACTTGAACTAAAGAAGCTACCTGTGAATGCTTAGATTGCTCCTTTAACAGCTTAGGTTGAAAAATGTCTTTCAATCCTAGTTTCTCTGACAATCTCACAAAAGAGGAAAAACCCAAAGCTTTAGTGAAGATGTCTGCAACCTGTGAGTTTGTATCAACATGGAAGGTCTTAATCATTCACTCTAAAATTTTTTCCCTCACTAAATGACAGTCAACCTCTATATGCTTGGTCCTTTCGTGGAAGACTGGGTTTGCTGCTATGTACAATGCAGCCTGGTTATCACAAAATAACATGGCAGGTCTTGAATGTTCAACTCTCAAGTCTTTCAACAATTACAACACCCAAGTAATTTTGCAGGCCACACTTGCCATGGCTCTGTACTCAGCTTCAGCTAAGGACCTGGACACAACTCCTTATTTCTTTGATCTCCAAGAAATCAAGGAATTTCCCGAGTACACTGCATAGCCAGTCAGAGACCTCCTTGTATTTGGGCATCCAGCCCAATCCGCATCACAAAAGGACTTAATATGCAACTCTGTGTTGCTGGGGAAAAATATGCCTTTACCTGGTGACCCTTTAATGAATTGAAGTACTCTGTGAGCTGCCTACAAGTGTGGTTCTCTTGGCTGCGAAACAAACTGACTAAACCTATGCACTGCATAAGTCAAGTCAGGTCTTGTTAAGGTAAGGTATAAAAGTCTTCCAATCAATCTTCTATACTGGTCTGGTTCCTCCAATAACTTGCCTTCATACTTAGATAACTTCAAGTTTTGTTCCATGGGAAACTTAACAGGTTTACTGCCAATAAAGCCAGTGTCCTTGAGGATTTCCAAAGCATACTTTCTCTGATTGAGACTGATTCCTTCATCAGTCCTAGCCACCTCTAATCCCAGAAAATACCTTAATGAGCCTAGATCCTTCAAACCAAACTTAGCATCAAGAACTTTCTTCAAATTGTTGACACAATCAATATTGTTTCCTGTCAAGAGTATATCATCAACATATACCAATAAAATTGTGAATGAAGCTCCTTGTGTGTGAGTGAACAAGGAGTAGTCAAACTTAGATTGCACAAACCCCATTTGTAGAATGGTTGAGGAAAACTTTTCAAACCACTGTCTAGATGCTTGTTTGAGACCATAGAGACTCTTATTCAGTTTGCAAACCAAATGATGATGCTCCCCCTTACTATGAAATCCAGGTGGTAAACACATGTAAACATCCTTAAGCAACTCCCCATGAAGAAATGCATTATTTACGTCCATTTGGAGAAGAAACCACCCTTTCACAGCAGCCAATGACAAAACAATCCTGACTGAGACTGATTTTGCAACTGGAGAGAAAGTTTCTGAGTAGTCCGCCCAAGTTTTTGAGTGAAACTCTTGGCAACAAGCCTAGCTTTGTACCTCTCAATATTGCCATTAGGTAAGTACTTAACTTTATAGACCCATTTGCAACCAATGGCTGACTTACCATGAGGCAAATGGGTTAAAGTCCAAGTGTCATTTACCTCTAAAGCCTCAATTTCTTTGTCCATGGCAGCTCTCCACTCAGGAAATTGCACTGCCTGCTGAAAGGAGACAGGCTCTGAAGGAGTGGAAGAAACAGCCATGACAAAAGAATGAAAGGTAGGTCCAAGGTATAAGTAATTCAAATGATCTGAAAGGTCATAAGGAAAACTTGAACTGGGTTTGGTACTAGCAAATTTGCAAGTGTAATCAGACAAGTATGAAGGAGGGTTGTGGGACCTAGTGGACCTTCTAAGAGGAACAATGGAATCAGAAGTACAAGGAAGAGGATCACAAGGCTGGGAAGAAAAGGGATTATCAGTATTATCAAGATTAATTGGATCAAGAAGAGTTTCTGTAGAAACAGGTTCTGCAGAACCTGTTTCCACAGAAATAGAAGGAGGGGCAGAAATAGAGTTAGTAATTGGCGATGAAGTAGGATGAGGAATGGAGGAAGAACAAGGAACAAGGACAGAATCAATAGAATCTATAGTAGTGTGAGGGAAAACAAAATCATCTAAATAAGAAATGGAAGGTTAAGAACAGTCAGCATAAGGAAAAATGGTTTCATAAAAGATAATATCTCTGGAAATGTAAATGGAATTGGTTTGAATATCAAGAACCTTGTAACCTTTAATGCCATGAGGATAGCCGAGAAACACACATTTTCTGGCCCTAGGTGCAAATTTGTGCCTATTGTGTGATAAGGTAGAAATGAAACATAAGTAGCCAAAAGTCCTTAAATAGTGATAAGGTGGAGAAGAATTGAAAAGCATTTCATAGGGACTCTTATTACCTAATGCTTTAGAAGGAATTCTATTGATAAGATGAACAGTAGTCAAGATGCAGTCACCCCAAAAGCATAAAGGAATGTGAGACTGAAATTTCAAAGCTCTTGCAACATTGAGGATGTGTTGATGCTTCCTTTCAGCAATACCATTCTGCTGGGGAGTATCAACGCATGAAAGTTGATGCAAAATGCCATTAGACTGGAAAACATCTTTTAAGAAAAACTCAGTGCCATTGTCACTTCTAATGGTTTTGATTTTGCTATCAAATTGAGTTGAAATCACTAAAGCAAATTTAGGAAACAGAAGCTGAGTTTCAGATTTGTGTTTAAGTAAGTAAACCCATGTGCATCTAGTAAAATCATCCACAATAGTCAAAAAATATTTGTAACCATCAATAGTACTAACAGAAAAGGGACCCCATAGGTCACAATGAATCAATTCAAAAGGCTTAGTGGATACATGAGAACTAGAAGGAAAAGAGAGCCTTTCTTGTTTTGAAAAATGGCATACATCACAGCAAGTAGCCTTATTTTGAACATCAATATCTACAAAATGCTTCAACAATTGAAGTTTTGACAAAGAAAGGTGTCCTAATCTAGAATGCCACAAATCTAAAGAAGAAATGTGACTGACATTATTGGCAAGAGCAGCTGATCTTGATGGAGAAATAGAAGCTTGAAGTAAATATAGACCATTGCTTTGCTTACCCAGACCAATCATGCTCCATTGAGCAAGGTCCAGGATGAAACACCAATCACCAAAGAAAATAAGGCAACAAAGTTTATGCTTAGTGAGTGTGCTAACAAAAATGAGATTGAAATTAAAAGATGGAACACACAATACATTTGTGAGTGTGAGTGTAGATGAAATTTACACAGTCCCAATGTGTGTTACTACAACCTTTTCCCCATTTGGCAAATAGACACAAGAATGGACATTAGAAGTGATTGTGGTTAATTGTGACACTGAGTACACCATGTGATCAGTGGCCCCAGTATCAAGAATCCAAGAATTGGACTTAAAACAGTGTCTATCAATGACTTGGGCTGAAAAAATAGAATGAGACAAGTTTGGGGCAATCCAAAAGGGATTACCTGAGAAATTGGAAGAAGATGATGAAGCTGAAGCAGCTGTAGGAGATGAAGTGGTTGCAGTAAGAGGAAAAGCAGGTGCCATTATTGAAGCAACCTGTGAAGAAGTCTGAGTACCAATGCCATTTGGAGCACCAAAACCTGAACTGGATGCAGTCTGGGCCTTTAGAAAGTTGAGAAGTTGTTCACATTGAACCTGAGATATTGGACATTGAGGCTGGGTGGTCTGTTGACAATTCTGAAGGCCAAAAACACCAGGAAAACCTCCAAAATTTTGCTATGAAACACCAAAAGGAGTCTGAAGACCAGTGTTGAACTGATTAGTATCATAAGGTTGAACATTAGGAAGACCATTAAACCCAAAACTTCCTGTGATTTGATTAGAAATGGCCTTAATTCCACCTTTTGGCTTATACCCTGGAGGATATCCATGAAGTTTATAGCACTTATCTGCTATGTGACCAGTGAAGCCACAGTAGGTGCAAACTGGTATTTCTTTCTTGAAATTACCTCCTTTTCCTCCATTGTTCCGAGTAGTACCTTGATTACCTTGAAATGACTTGCCACCATTCACATACATAGCAACAGGATCCAATTGCTAAACCACATTAACAGTGTTGCTTATATTTCTCCTTTTCTCTTCTTGTAAGACCAATGAGCAGACCTTGCTAAGAGGGGGAAAAGGCTCAATAAGCAAGATTTGCCCAATCAAGTTTCCATAGCTGTCATTCAAGCCCATCAAAAAACGGAAAACATGCTTTTTATGCTGTGCACCTAGCTGAGATGACCTAGAACCACAGACACAAGCACAATTACACATTGTGAAAGGTTGATTATTCACAAACTCATCCCATAGAGTCTTGAATTTGGTGAAGTAAGAGCTCACTGAGAGCGATCCTTGAACCAGATGTGAAATTTCCTTTTGAAGTTCAAACAGCCTTGGAGTATTATCCTGAGAAAACCTATTCTTGAGATCAATCCACAAATCTCTTACAGAATTGATGTACATCACACTAGCCTTAAGATCAGGACTGAGCGAATTGGTCAGCCATGATAGGATCGTAGTGTTGCACCTATTCCAGGAATTGAACAAAGGCGAGGTTGGATCCGGTTCTGAAATTGAACCACTGACAAATCCAAACTTATTTTTGGAGCTCAGAGCTAGAAACACTAATCTCGCCCAGGTCATGTAGTTCTCAGGACCAACAAGAGGCTGAGATGTAAGAATCAAACTAGGATTTTCATTCGCTGGTAAGAAAAAGGGGTTATTGGCAGACTCATCCGCCATAGCTGCACTTCCAGTTGGTGTAGTCGAAGAAGAAGGCACACTTGATGAGTCTGAAGCCATGGAAAACTAAGAAAAACGAGGAAAATCAAGTGTAAATTTCTGTTTGGGAAGAGAGAAAATGAGAGAAAACGGGCTCTGATACCATGTAAAATAACAGAGAGTGGAGAGAATTTGCAAATCTCATTAATTGAAAGAAAATGGTACAAAATGAATTGATAAATTTTAATAACCAACTAAGCTCTTTATATACAAACTCAAAATAGAGCATCAACTCCAGGCGCTAAAACTAACTAACTGCATTTCAACTAATTAACCAATTATAACTTTATAGCTGGCTTTCTCTCTAACTGAACTTGGTGCTCTTTCACACGTGTGGACTGTGTGGCTTCATTAACCAAAAACACTCTGTTTTTAGTCCCTTATTGCTTCTGTCGTTTCACTCTTCAACTTTGCTTTTCTTATGTCGTTTTTGTGTTGCTGCTTCTGTTGTTTGTAATGCTTCTAACTTCAACAAGAGCTGAAAAGGAAGAGTGTGATAGTTGCTTATGTTCGCCACAAACAAAGCTTTTGTTGCAGCGATGGCACGACAATTTCACTTTAAGCTTGGTGGCATTAGGGCTGATCTAAGCTTTGGGGAGAGAGAGGGAGAGAGAGGTATGAGCCTTGTGTGGGTTGTGTTAGTCGAATGAGATTTTCGCTCACCTAACTTACTTGTTAGATGAATTTGTCCAAGATCCTTTTGGATTAGATTGGGCAGGTCGAGTGGGTTGGATTATTCGAATCCCTGAGCAATCATACTTAAATAAAATTGACCAACCAAGCCAAATATTAGAATTTCCACGCTAAGTTTTTTGTGTTTGGCTTGATATAAAATATTTTTCGAGGGTAAAATATTTTAGGTGAAAATATTTTTTGGAAAAAAAAATATTTTCAGTTGTTTGGTTGCGTTCTGGAAAATATGCAGAAAAATAGTTTTTAGTGTTTGGTTTGCACGTAAAATTATTACTGAAAAATATGTATATACGCTGGAAAATATGTTGGACAGTGAGCTTCTCTCTCTTTCTCTCTCTCACTTGGTTCCAGTAGAGGCTAGAAAATAAGAGTGTAAATTGGTTGAAGGTAAAATAGAAGTGTAAAAGATTTTACACTAAAAAGACCCCAATTTTATGGTCAAATTGAAATTGATTTTTTTAGGGACCAAAAAGAGAGTAATGCAATATCTGTTGTAAGTAATGAGACAAGCTTTCCCTTCCTTAGACCCAATACAATAGAATTTGGTAAGAGATGGGCTGGAACAACAAGCCTCCGATCCTCAAAAAGGCCCCAGCCTTCCCCTTTATATAACCCTTGGCCTTCTAATCTGCTCCGTCCATCTTTAGCTCTCCTTTGCTTATTCCTTTGACACCTGTTGCCTATCTTCTCTCCAGGGATAAGCAGCAGCAGTAGCTGGTGCAGCCGTGACGGGCATCATTTCAGGTCACCTCTCCATTTAATGCGGCTGACAGAGCTGGTGCTCCCCATTTATTACTGATGTGACTGGGGGCTACTATCCTGACGGCCGCCTGTCTGCCACTGACCTGTGCCTCCTTCCGCCGAGGAGGCTGCTCCTTTTGGCGCTAGGTGAGGGGCTCCGCAAGGTCTGGTTCTTTCCTCGGGAACTATTACTTCCTCGGGCCCCTACCAGTTCCGTGCTCGGCCAAGTGCAGGGCCCTTCCTGTCGCTCCTAGGGCCTCGGCCTATTAGTTCAGCCCCCTCGGCTTCCTTCCTCGTTCTTCGGGTGCCCACAATAGCCCCCTAAAACTTTCACTTATTTTACTCGAGGCATCAGTGAAGTTTTAACTCTGCGGATGAGTCGTACGCGTCATATGCGTTCACACGAGCCAACATCTTTTCAACTGTCATTCGCACGCTCCTGACGCTTCGGAATCTGCAAGCTCCCATTTATGGCGTCAGGCGGCTGCTTGTCTCCCCATGTTCAACGGCGTGATTGGGATCGTGTAGCTCTCGTTCATCCTCATTTATGGGCGGGAACTTTACCGCTCATTTTTGCCTCCTATAAAAGGTGCGGTCAAGGCTGGTGGTGGCTCATTTTTGGCATTCTTGGCGTTTTTGCTTTGGCGAAGAGAGATTCACTCCCGAGGAGCGTTCTTTTACTCTCACAGTAGGTGTGTTGGTTTTCCTTCTTGTCTTGATCCTTTCTCTTTCCATGGGTAGGTACGCTAGGCTGGTAGACACCGAGGAGGCTAGGATGGCTTTTAGGGTTAAGTACAGGATTCCTGATAACGTGGAGTTTAGACATATTGTGAGGAGGGTGAATGGCTGGTCATCGATCGCCCTCCTGAGTTAGTGGTAATTCCTATGATCGCCTTCATCGAAGGTGGGATGGAACTTCCCATGAGCCCGGTCACCAAGGACTATCTTATCAACTTTAGGCTAACCCCGACCCAGTGTTTCCCCAACATTTTTAGGATCCTCGGGTGCGTAGACGCCATCAATCGTAGGATGGGGACCCTCTCACATGGCATGATGTGAACTGGGTGTACAATTGCCAAAAGGGGGAAAAAACCAAGTATTATATGAGGAGTAGGATCCCCACAGTTAGGTTAATCTCCTGCTTGCCCGATTCGAGCAAGGGCATGGACGAAGACTTCCTTTTCGTCTCGGGCGAGTGGCACGATGGGCGACACTGTCCCACCCAGGAAGGGGAACCAGGTAGCATTCCTGAGGGCTTGGGTCATCGCTTTAGGCTTTTTCTTTTTAGAGGAGCCCCTATCTGGCGCGCCCCCCCCCCCCCCTCTTTTTTTCTTCTTTTTTTTTTTTTTTTTTTTTTTTTTTTTTTTTTTTTTTTTTTTTTTATATGCCCTCGTTTTTTCTCTGTCTCTTTGCTAACGATGGTCGTGTTTTTCTGTGGCAGACGAGCATCACACAGCCCCCGCCAGACATTTGGTGAATTTTCACGACTTGAACCGGATTCTCTAGTCCGAGATTTTTCTTCATCGGGACGGGCAACTCCGAGCAGTGCACGTCATCCTTGGCTACACTCCTTCAACCAAACGCTTCCAGAGCCCGAAGAACGTCATCAAGGCTCGTGATCTGCGATTGGCTAGGATAGACGTTGCCATCCCAGGGTTTTTGCAGACAGGACCCCCTCCCGAGGGGACGCAAGACGCCCAACTCCTTGCGCCTTTGGCTGCTCAGCTTTTGTACGCCCAAGAACCTCCCCTGCCATCAGACAAGGAGGTGAAGGGATCCACATCAACCTCCGTCCAAGAAGTGACCGAGGAAGACTTCGAAGTCTTTAACCGCCCCGACGCTCCGAGCGCATCTTCCGCCCGATCATCATTATTGGCCATGGGATTCCAAGAGAAGACACCTGACCTCCTGGCGCTACCTCCTCGCCCGCCAACTCCAGTTGCCCTTCGCATATCCCCCGCTGATGCCGCGGACAAGAAACGCAAGCGTTGTCCCAGCGGAAAAGGGGCAGCTACGCCCGAGGAGGGGGAGATATCCGAGCCCCCAACCAAGAAGGCCCGGGCCGGCAAGGGTCCGTCGAAGAAGAAGCCCGACCCCGTTGTGCCCACGAGGGAGAGTGGCGGGGAGCAGACTAGGAAAGCTTCCGTCTGGAGGCCATCCTCCACTCTCAGCTCGGGATCTCTAGTGCTACATGACGCCAACCTGAGGGACCCTTCCAAAGGCAGCTTAGGCCTGGTGGCCGAATGCTTGGAGAGAGCTTTGTGCCTCTCCGAGGATATGGAGGAATTGAAGTCCTTTAGGAAGAGGGAGGTCTTCCTCTCCCTGAAGCAGGACCTGGCTAAGGTACCTCAAGCGTTTTTAGCCAACTTCTTTATCTGTCAAGTATTTTTACTTTGACCGCTGATTCTTTTCTCCGTTTCCCACTTTTACAGGCCGTTCAAACTGCCTTTATGGCAGAAGACTGGGTTGATCACTCCCTGGATACGGCTAGGAAGTCTGAGAAGGCCTATGAAACTGCCGAGAAGGCCAGAGCTGAGGCAGAGAAGAAGTTGAAGGACACCCTCACCCAGCTATCTGAAGCCGAGAGGGCTTTCCGTGATGCTGACTCCGCCCTGAAGAGTTTTAAGAGGCAGACTTCTGATTCCTTGGTGGCCCAGAGGAAGGCCGAAAGCGCCCTGGCTCTTTCAATGGTGGAGTTGAAGCAGGCGCATCAGCAGCTGGTGGACAAGGACGCCGAAAAGGCCCGGGCCGAGCAGGAGGCCTATGATGCGGGCATGAACAAGACCGCCACATCTCTCACTACCCAGCTCCGCGACGTCGCTCGCGCCTTTAGCCAAAAGGTCTGGGGGGAAGCGTTGAACGCAGCGGGCGTCAGTCCTGATTCGGAGCTCCGGGCCCTCGACCGGGTTTACTACCCTCCAGCTCTGCGTCTGCCACCTTCAGCCCCCAGCCCTCCCGTGGAACCGAGCTCCGCTCCTTCTGTGGATTCGAGCTCCGCACCTCCTGTGGATTCGGGCTCCGCTCCCCATGTCTCTGCCAAGTCCCTGAATCCTCCTTCTTCACCTGTTTCCTCCCAGGGTTTACCTCCTCCAGAAGGCGTAGTGGACTTGGAGGCTGAGAAGGGGGTGTCAGAGGAGGTCCCTTTGAAGAAAAAGAAAGACAAGAAGGAAAAGAGCGCAAAGGACAAGGAGCCCCAAGCTTAGCTTTTCCACCTTCTTTTTTGTATGCCCTTCCCTTGTGGAATTTTGTAGCAGGGCGTCCTTTATGCAACATTAGTTTTCTACCTTTTTTTTTTTTTTTTTTTTTTTGGGTTTTTAATCCTGCATTACTTCTCCGCCTTGTAATCGGTTTTTTTTTTTTAATGGACAATTAAGTTCTTTAGTATAACAGTCTTTGCTATATATATATTTGCAGTTTTTCTAATACTTAGAATATTTCTTACAAATGTTAATTCTCAATGAGCTTGTGGCCGAGGAGCCAGGCAAGTCTCAGGCAGGTTCTAACACTTAGAATTTTTCTTGCAAATGTTAATTTCCCTTGAGCTTGTGGCCGAGGAGCCAGACTAGCACTAGGTTCTTTTTAACACTTAAAATTTTTCTTGCAAATGTTAATTCTCAATGAGCTTGTGGCTGAGGAGCCAGGCAAGTCTCAGGCAGGGCCTAACACTTAGAATTTTTCTTGCCAATGTTAATTTCCCTTGAGCTTGTGGCCGAGGAGCCAGACTAGCACTAGGTTCTTTTTAACATTTAGAATTTTTCTTGCAAATATTAATTCTCAATGAGCTTGTGGCCGAGGAGCCAGGCAAGTTTCAGGCAAGTCCTAACACTTAGAATTTTTCTTGCAAATGTTAATTTCCCTTGAGCTTGTGGCCGAGGAGCCAGACTAGCACTAGGTTCTTTTTAACATTTAGAATTTTTCTTGCAAATGTTAATTCTCAATGAGCTTGTGGCTAAGGAGCTAGGCAAGTCTCAGGCAGGTCCTAACACTTAGAATTTTTCTTGCAAATGTTAATTTCCCTTGAGCTTGTGGCCGAGGAGCCAGACTAGCACTAGGTTCTTTTTAACACTTAGAATTTTTCTTGCAAATGTTAATTCTCAATGAGCTTGTGGCCGAGGAGCCAGGCAAGTCTCAGGCAGGTCCTAACACTTAGAATTTTTCTTGCAAATGTTAATTTCCCTTGAGCTTGTGGCCGAGGAGCCAGACTAGCGCTAGGTTCTTTTTAACATTTAGAATTTTTCTTGCAAAAGTTAATTCTAGCTTGTGGCCGAGGAGCTAGGCAAGTCTCAGGCAGGTCCTAGATTCAACCTAACACTTGTGGGGAGATAGAGTCGAAGCACAAAAGTTGAAGATTTCCATTAAAAGTAATAGCGTCGCAAATTGTTTACATTCCATGGGCGGGGGATTACATTTCCTTCCAGGTCCTCTAGCCGATAAGCTCCAGTTCCTGCGATGGAGGTGACTTTAAATGGTCCTTCCCAATTAGGACCGAGCTTACCCCAGGATGGGAGCTTGGCCGACCCCACTATTTTCCTCAAGACCAAGTTTCCCGGGGACAGGGGCCTGTGCTTGATCCCCTTATCATATTCCTGCTTAAGCTTTTGTTGGTAATGAGCCAATTTTACCATGGCGACGTCTTGTCTTTCTTCGGTCAAGTCTAGACTGTCCAGAAGCAACTGACGATTCCCCTCGGTGCTGAACTGGTCAGTCCTTAGAGTTGGAAATCTGGTTTCCACAGGGATCACTGCCTCCGAACTGTAGGTTAATGAAAATGGGGTTTCCCCCGTAGACTTCCGTGGGGTGGTGCGGTACGTCCATAGCACGTGGGGCAACTCGTCAACCCATCTCCCTTTCGCGTCGTCTAGCCTCTTTTTAAGCTCGGCAACTATAACTTTGTTGGTGGCTTCGGCCTGTCCATTGCCCTGAGGGTATGCTGGCGTGGAGTACCCATTCCTGATTCCCAACTCCCCACAATATCTTCTGAAAGATTTGCTGTCAAACTGGAGACCGTTGTCCGAGATCAGGGTGTGTGGTACTCCGAACCTGGTCACGATATTTTTCCATATGAACTTCTTGGCGTCAACGTCTCTAATGTTGGCAAGGGGCTCGGCCTCAACCTATTTAGTGAAGTAGTCCGTGCCGACGAGTAGCCAACTTCGGTTTCCCGAGGCCCGAGGGAAAGGACCCACTATGTCCAAGCCCCACTGGGCAAAGGGCCAAGGACAAGGGGTTTAGAACTCCCCCCGGCTGCTGTATGTTAGGGGCGAACCTCTGGCATTGATCGCATCGCTTAGCATAGTCCTGGGAGGTCTGGCGCATTTTAGGCCACCAGTATCCCTGTGATAGGGCCCTGTATGCCAGGGATCTTCCGCCAGTGTGGCTTCCACAGATGCCCTCATGCAATTCTTTAAGCAAAGGCTCCACGGCCTCCGGGTGTACGCACAGAAGATATGGACCCGAGTACGAGCGCTTGTAAAGCTTATGCTGCTCGGATAGCCAGTAGCGCGGGGCCATTCTTCGTATCTTTTCCGCCTCTCCTTTGTCCTCCGGCAACTGTCCCCCTCTCAAGAAGGCCACAATAGGATCCATCCAGCTCGGGCCTACGCGAACGCTGTATACCCCTACTACCGGTGTTTCCACCAAGGTGGGCGTGTTAACTTCCTCCACCAGAACGACCCGAGGCAGGTTTGATTCCAATGAGGTTGCTAGCATAGCTAGGGCGTCGGCGTGCGAGTTCTGCCCCCTCGGGACCTGCTCCACCCTGAAATCATCGAAATGACTCTGTGCGCTTCGCACCCTGGCGAGATACCTTTGCATCCTTTCATCTCGGGCTTCGAACTCCCCACTGATCTGGCCAACGATTAGCCTAGAGTCCGAATATACCTCCACCATCCTTCCCCTAAGCAGTTTGACCAAGTTCACCCCTGCCAACAGGGCTTCGTACTCGGCTTCATTATTGGTGGCCGGGAAATCTAGTCGTAATGATTTTTCTATTATCAACTTTTCGGGCATGATCAGCACTATCCCCACACCAGCTCCCTTTCGATTGGAGGCCCCATCCGTGTAAACCCTCCACACGGGGGCAGTGGTAGCCAAGGAGATCATCAGGCTCGTGGCCATGCTCGTCTCTCCACATGCGCCCTCGGCGAACTCTGCTACAAAATCTGCTTGGACTTGGCCTTTTACTGCTGTGCGGGGTAGGTACTTAACGTCATAAGCCTCCAACCTTGTGGCCCACTTGGCAATCCTACCCGTGTAGTCGGACTTTCTCAGCAAAGCCTGTAGTGGCAGCTGGGTTAGCACCGCCACTGTGTGAGCTTGGAAATAATGCGGGAGCTTCTTGGTCGTGTGTACAACAGCTAGGACTGCTTTCTCCAGAGGGAGATAGCGCATTTTCACTTCCTGCAAGGACTTACTGACGTAGTAGACCGGCTTTTGGACCCCGTCCTGATTTTTTACCAATACAAAGCTGACGGAGTGCCCTGTGACCGCCAGATAGGCATAAAGTACTTCCTCCTTGTCAGGTTGGGACAGGATGGGAGGGTTGGACAAGTATATTTTGAGATCTTCGAATGCTCGGGTGCACTCTTCGGTCCACTTGAAGTCCTTCCATTTATGCAGTAATTGGAAGAAAGGGCGGCACCTGTCCGCGGACCGTGAGATAAATCTGCTTAGTGCTGCCATCATCCCGGCTAGCTTCTGTACCTCCTTCAGGTTTCGGGGGGGATGCAAGCTGTTAATAGCCCTAATCTGCTCTAGGTTAACCTCGATCCCCCGATGTGTGATCATGTACCCCAGGAACTTGCTCAAGCCTACCCCGAAGGAGCACTTTGACGCATTGAGCCGCAACCTGTGCTTCCTGAGCGTCGTGAAGATTTCCGATAAATTTGCAAAGTGGTCCTCGGCCCTTTTACTTTTGACCACCATGTCATCTATGTATGCCTCCATGTTTCTCCCGAGCTGCTTTTCAAACATGCGCATGATCATCCTCTGATAAGTCGAACCGGCGTTCTTGAGGCCGAAGGGTATCACCCGATAGTGGAAGTTGCTAGTGGGAGAATGAAAAGCCGTCTTCTCCTGGTCGGCCAAGGACAGGGGTATCTGATGGTAGCCTTGGAATGCATCCAGAAAACTCATTCGAGGATGCCCTACCGTGGCGTCCACTAACTGGTCTATCCTGGGAATCGGGAAAGGGTCCTTCGGGCAGGCCTTATTGAGGTTGGTAAAATCCACGCACACTCGCCACTTCCCGCTTTTCTTCTGCACCACCACGATGTTGGCTAGCCACTCGGGGTAGAAGATTTCCTTGATTGCCCCAGCCTGTTTTAGCCTGCTCACCTCCTCCCAACCGCCTCGGCCTGTGCGTCAGATGATCGCCGAGAGGGTTGTTTCCGTGGGGCCACCTCGGGATTCACGTTCAATCGGTGACACGCCAGCTCGGGGCTGATCCCAGGGATGTCGCTCGCATCCCACGCGAACACATCCAGGTTGGCTTTCAGGAATTCCACCAGCTCCAACTTTTCTCTAGGTGGTAATTGCAACCCTATCTGAAAATACCGCTCTTCGCATGTGCCAATTAACACCTTTATCAATTCCTCGGATGACTGTCGCGACGCCTCGGCTGGCTGCTCGGGGGCAGCCCCCTGTAATTGCTATTGGGCCGCATCACTATAACCGGGGGTCGGGCCAGGCGAGTGTTGCATAACAGCAGTCGCCAGGCATTGTCGAGCCATTGCCTGATCCCCCACCAGCTCTCCCACTCCCCCGTGAATGGGGTACTTGACCTTGAGGTGCAAGGTTGAGGGTACAGCCCCAATGGAATGCAGCCATGGCCTACCGAGGATGGCCGTGTAGGGCAAGAAAGCCTCTACTGCTATGAAGTTTACCCGCACTTCCCTGCCGTCAATTTGCATGGGAAGCTGAATTCTTCCTAGGGGAACTACCATCTTACCGTCGAAACCCATGAGCGGGGAGTGGCACGCTTCCAGGTCCTCGGGTTTAAGACCCAATCCCCTGTACAAGTTGGGATACATCACGTCAGCTTGGCTTCCCTGGTCAATTAGTACCCTTTTGACGTTGTACCCCCCGATTCTAACAGTGACGACCAGGGCATCCTCGTGCGGTTGTTGGGTTCCCCTCTTATCTTCCTCGAAAAAACTTAGGCCGGGGATCGCCGTCCTTGATCTTTTGTTATGCCATTCTTCCTCCCTGGGGTTCGGGCCCCCCACCACAGACAGGACCTGGGGGCTCGGCACGGCGCCCGCTCCTGTTTCGGCCAGAATCATGTTAATGGTACCCAGGGCCGGGCGTGAGTGGTCGCCCTGGTGAAATCCCATCCCCGTGGGCTCATTCTGCCCCATAGGCTGATGCAAGAAGCGACCAAGTTTCCCCGCCTTCGCCAATTGGCTTAAGTGACTTCTCAGTGTCCGGCAGTCGTCTGTCTTGTGGCCCTTATCCCGATGATAATGGCAGTGGAGGTTTTGGTTTCTCTTGGTTGGATCCCCACCCATCCTGTTTGGCCAGCTGAAGAATGGCTCGTCCTTAATTTTTTCAAGTATCTGGTGCATCGACTCCTTGAACAGTGAGTTGACCATATGGACCCCTTCTGGGGCCTGCCGACTGGGGAACTCCCTTCACGACCGGTCGTTATGGTACCCCCCTCCCCGAGGATCTCTCCTTTCTGGGTACAACCCGACCTTGCCTTTCCCTTGGAGTTGGTCTTCTTCCAATCTTTTGTAGGTTTCTATGCGCTCCATGAGCTGGCGCATGTTGACGGCGGATTTCATTGTCAACGATTTTCTAAGGTCGTGGTCAGTCGGAAGGCCGACTTTGAAGGTCCTTACCGCGACGTCTTCGAAATCACCGTCCACCTCGTTATACATTTCCCAGTAGCGGTCCGCGTAGGTTTTGAGGGTTTCCCCTTCCCTCATTGCCATGGATAGTAGGGCGTCCAATGGTCTAGGTGTCCTGCTACAGGTGATGAACCTCGTGCCGAATGCTCTAGTCAACTCCTGGAAGGATCCTATGGATCCCTCGCCCAATGCGTCGAACCAGCGCATGGCCACAGGCCCAAGGCTGGAAGGGAAGACCTTACACATGAACGCCTCATTGCCAGGTGTACGGCCATCTTCTGGTTGAAGTGGCTTACATGCTCCACCGGATCCGTTCTCCCGTTGTATATGGTGAATGTGGGCTGGGAGAAACGATGAGGGAGCCTGGCCTTGTTAATCCTCCTGGCAAAAGGTGACTTGGAGATTTGCCTCAGGGCCTTACTCATGGCATCATTTCTCCTATCGTGACGAGAAGGTGACTTCTCGTGCCTGCAGTTGCCCTCGTCCAAGGTGTCTGAGTATGTTTCACTAGGCGGGGTTCTGGATCTGCGCCGGTACGGTAGGTCTGGGCTTCCTCATGAACCCTCACTCGATGCCACCGACGGGCTCCTTCTATCATGTTCTTTTCATCTCAACTTCTTACGTAAGTGATCAATTTCCTGTTGTAGCGCTAGTGTGTCCTGCCTACGTTGGGCTCAACTCTCACGGTAGGGGCGGTCCTGCCCTGCTCGCTTCGAACGGCGCGGCCCTGCTGGCGTGCTGAGGGCTCGTCGCCTATCCCTTCTATGTTCCATGTTAAGGAAAAAGAGTAATGCAATATCTGTTGTAAGTAATGAGACAAGCTTTCCCTTCCTTAGACCCAATACAATAGAATTTGGTAAGAGATGGGCTGGAACAACAAGCCTCCGATCCTCAAAAAGGCCCCAGCCTTCCCCTTTATATAACCCTTGGTCTTCTGATCTGCTCCGTCCATCTTTAGCTCTCCTTTGCTTATTCCTTTGACACCTGTTGCCTATCTTCTCTCCAGGGGTAGGCGGCAGCAGTAGCTGGTGCAGCCGTGACGGGCATCATTTCAGGTCACCTCTCCATTTAATGCGGCTGACAGAGCTGGTGCGCGCCATTTATTACTGATGTGACTGGGGGCTACTGTCCTGACGGCCGCCTGTCTGCCACTAACCTGTGCCTCCTTCCGCCGAGGAGGCTGCTCCTTTTGGCGCTAGGTGAGGGGCTCCGCAAGGTCTGGTTTTTTCCTCGGGAACTATTACTTCCTCGGGCCCCTGCCAGTTCCGTGCTCGGCCCTTCCTGTCGCTCCTAGGGCCTCGGCCCATTAGTTCAGCCCCCTCGGCTTCCTTCCTCGTTCTTCGGGTGCCCACAATTTTAGTTTGACGTTATTTTCCGGTCTACCTAAGCACCTAGTCGTGTTGTAAAATATTTTCCGTATATGTTGTTCACTCGAAACAAACACCACCAAGTGGAAAATGCTTACTTGAAAAGGACTTATGTTTTGAACAATTTTTTCAGAAAATTGATTTGTTTTTCTGTATTGATCTTGAAAATGAGCCAAAATACATTTTGTTGTTGTTTCTTTCTTGTAATTCAAAATAAATATATAAGCACAAACTTTCATTCACGGAAAAATATACTATAAATAAGAAAATATTTTTTTTAGTGCTATTTGGGATCATCATGAAAAATAGACCCAAAATTTAGAATCTATGCAAACAAATAAGTGTTGAAGCGAATATTTTGAGCAAGAAAGAAAAAAAAAAGATATGTAGAGAGAGAGAGGTCGGGGAGTGAGGGTAAATAGTAGAGAGAAGCTAACATTGAAAGTGTTTTTTAAAATGATATGCTGAGTATTGCGACGTTCTAAAAAATGTTTTCTGTTCTATCAGATTTATTTTATATTGATTTAAATTTCTTAAGAAACAGAAACTAACTGAATGCCAATCAATAGAAAACCCTTTATGGTCCAAAATTGAGCAACATGATGAAACTCCAGTTGCAACCAAAGATGATGAAAGCTTAATAGTGCAAAACACTAAAACTTGTTTAGACCCTCAATTTTATAATTATGACTAAGTTGTTTTTAATCTACTCAATTGTGGAATAAGAGTAATTAATGAGCAATTAACTGAGACTACTACCTAGTGCATGGGCATACATAATCAACAAGAATTTTAAAGCACAAGTAGTAAGGGAAGAGAGATGCAAACACGAGATAACACCGAGACGTGTTATCAAAGAGGAAAACCGAAGTACGTAAAAACCTCTTTGCGGCTCTCCAAGCCGAAATGATCCACTAGTGAATAAAGTTAGAGTACAAAAATATCAAAAAGACCCTCAAAGCCTAATCTACCATTGTATTTGAACTCTTCGAGTTCTAGCTCCCAACAGACTTCACTGAGTCTTATTTTCACTAGTTATCCTGCAATTAGCTCCAAATTGCATTCACCAAAGAATGGCTTCATCCAATGCTTACCATAGGCACCAAAACAACTCTCAACACTCAAATTGGGTGAGGTATGTGTTTGGGCTAAGAACCTCTTATTTGTAATTAGAGAGGTAGGAATAGAGGAAAACTAAGAGAAATGTGTAGATGATTGTGAGTTTGCAATCTCTAACTCTCAAGTGTATTTCTAGGTTTTCTCTCTGAGATTCTCCTTACAATTTCATGGGTAATGAGGGCTTTTATAGTGTGGGTAAAGAAATGAGGAAAGCACGTTTAACAGGCTAGCAGTGCATCTCACGAGTTAGCCTAGTCGCGAGATAAGTCGTGAGATGCCTCCTGGCACTTGACTTTTCAGCTACCAGCATGTGCTTCTCATGTGACCTTTTGCGAGTAGTCCACTCGCGACCCAGTCGCAAGCAAGTTGTGAGTTGCCCTATTCTTCATAGTTCTTCACCAATTTATCACACTTAACCCTTATGTTGAATCCCACAAACATACAGGGAAATGATTGAAGAAATACAATCAAATTTGACATGGAATTAAAGCTAACAAAACATAATTGAAAATTACAACTTTACAATCTCCCCTTTTGGCTATTTTGTAACAAAACCCCTAAACAGACTTTAGACTTAAACGTGAGTTTGGAAATAGTGGCAAAACTCACTTACAGCTAAATCTAAAACTTGTGAAGAACTTGTAACATATATGTCTATAACCTGAAACACTTGCACATAACAAATAATTTCATTAAGATTGAGACAAGTAGAAATCAAGGCGCGTATATAGAACAAGTAAAATGTGATCAAGTAAATACCAAAATAGCTTAAAGCACAACTTAATCAAACATGAACAGTCATTAAGAAATTGCTACAATGAACATTTGTTGAGTAAATGAATATCCGGACATGCAAGCAATTAAGTACAATGCAAAAACTAATTGCATGTCCAACAAGCATAGGATGCAATAAAGAAAGCTAAAGCAAGAAAGCAATAGATAACTAAAAGCATCATAAAGCTTATAAAAACCAAGTACAAAAGTACTAAAGTATTGAAAGCTTTAAATAAAGCAAAGTAAATAACACAACAAAAGGTAGGTTAGAAACAGTTAGAAACTTCTATCTTGTGTGGCTATGAGTTAACTTTCTTTGTATACCCACCCACTGTGCTCCCCCTTTTCATATGCTCTCTCCCTTACTATATGCTAGCTTGTCATATTCACAAAAAAAAAATTAAAAAAAAAAAAAAAAAATTCTTCCCGTTTTTGTCACAAATGGCTAAAGGTCTAATTCAAGCTTGCGCTGAATTTGATCCAATTGCGTCTTAATTGTCATGAGGCGAGTTTGAACATAATTGTTGTGAGAGTACACAACAAATGGTAATCCAGATATATGATCATGTGTCCCTTCCATCATAGAGACAATCCTATCCAATTGAGGAATGGATGACTGAGAAGGAGTCTAAGGCTGAGATGGCTGAGGCTCTAGGCTCTTAGGAGTTGATGCTTTAGCTTCAAGTTGTTGGGAGGAGCTAGGAGCAGCAGTAGATTGTCCACCAGTAGTTTCAAGAGTAAGAGTCTTTGATTCACTCTTGGGAGGTTTGGAAGCACTCTTCTTTGTTCTCTCCGCAGATGAGTGAAACTTGCTGCTCTTTAGTGATCGCAAAGAGATTGGACCTTGTTGTGTTAGGATAGTTCCATCCTTGGGAGGATGAATTCCCTTGTGAAGTAGCATCTTCATTATGAGACTGCAGAAAGGAAGACAAGTCCGAGTAGCTGATCTACCTGTAGTGTTTCCCAAATTTTGGAAAATGTGTGCACAGACGTCAATTTGAGCTCCAATTATAAGATCAACAAGGAATCTTGCTCTTCCTAGGTTGATGAATCCAGTGTTGGTTAGTGGGTACAGATTGGAGTACACAATCAATGCAAGTGTCTTGATCTTAGGAGAGAACCTTGCTGTGCCAATAGATGTACCTGTGGTGGAAATTTCAAGATCAACTCCTAGAATTTCAAGAATGAGATTAAGAGGTCCCAATATGTCATCATATAGAGTTGTATCAACATTTACCAGAAGAATTATCTGTAGAATTTTGGTTAAGTAGTTTGGTGTGATAATGAAGTCCTTTCCCTGAACCCAACACTTCAACTCAGCTCCAGTGAACCAAGCATTTGAGTAGAACTCTTTGATCAGCTCCTCAACTAGTTCATTAAACATCCCAAAGAGATTTCCCCTTTATTAGCAAAGATTCTTAGGATGAAACTTGATCCTAAAATGTCAAACTTCACAATCTTTTCCATCATAGTAGGGGCATTTTTGAAATGAGTGTTGTAGGATTGGAAGTCTAACAAAGTCTTAAACCTCCTTCTATTAAAAGCAACTAATGCCTATTGAGTCCTTTTTGATATGGGAGAAGATGTGAGATCAATTATGGGTGATTTCCTGCACAAAGACCTTTGAGACATCTATAAGATTGACACATAAACACAAACATACACAAAATGGCAACAAACTTGATTAAATGCAAGTTAGTACAAAAACAAAGCAAAAACACTATAAAAATTAAGTTAAAAGAGTATAAGCAAAACACAATGACATGTTATAGATGCTAGATGGTCAAAATAGACTAAAACCATGATTAAGAGCATGACATGTCAAGTGTGATAGGGTGTGTGCACTAAGGGAATGTGTGCAATGCATGAACAAGCACTAATGGGCAAAGTATTTTAAACACACATTCAATGATCAAAACATGTTCCTAATTAGGAAACATTGCAACCCCCAAAGCTTGGTACTCATTGAAGGCCAAATGAGTGAAAAAAAATGCCTTAGGACATTTTGTCAAACACCTTAGGGGCTTTTATCAAACACCTAGTGTGCACCCTTAAACCCTATATATGATGAAATGTATGAACATGTGAAAATCTAACTCAATAAATGTTCTAAATCCCACATGGGGCCAACAACATCAACAAAAACACAAATGGGACTAAGCCTAATCAACAAAATCTCAAAAATTTGACAAAACATAAGTTTTCCCCAACCCTCATTCAAAATAAACCCAACCCTAGGTTTTAAGTAATCTAGAACTTAATCTAAGGATTTGAAAGTGAAAAAGTGTTAGAAATTACCTTAGAGTAGTCCAAGAAGTGAAATCCAAAGGAAATTGGTTGAGTTTTGAGGAAATTTTATGATTTGGGGAGAGGGAGTTGCGAAGAGCAAAGAAACAAAAATTTTGAAAACTGTCATTTCGAGCCCATTAAAATTTGGCAAAACACACATTTCACGAGTCAGTAACTTGTAAGCCACTCGCGACATGTGTAAATGCAAAAGGTAAGTTTCGCGAGTTAGAACTGAGTCGCGAAGCACTTGCAGCTGAGTTGCGATATCCACTGCCTGAATTTGTGAAGAAAATGAAATTTTCTCATTTCATCTTGCAACTTGGATGGGACTAACTCCACTCGCAAGATGAGTTGCAAAATTGCTAAACATTATTAAGGACATTTTTTATTTTTTATTTATTTATGTAATTGGCTAATTGTTTGACAAAACGCACTTTACTTGTATTTTGGTAGACCTAGGATGGATTTAGTACTTCAAAGAACAAGATTTCAAGTCTAGTATTGAAGCCATGCAAATCTGTCCAAGAAACAAGTGAAGAAAAGCTGTTCATTAAAGTTGGACAAATTCCTGACAGATAGCTATCTATCGAGGTCTCGACAGCTGCTCGACAAATAGTATCTATTGAGGTTTAATGAATTTCGACAACTGCTCAACAGATACTATCTATCTAGAATTATGAAGTTCTGATTTCGGCCCATGCTTATGTATTTGTGTAGGGTTTTTTTTCTCACAACCCTAGACATATATAAAGTTTATTTTTAAAGGCCGTCACATAAGAGAATATAAGGAGAACACATGCAAAAAGTGACCAATACCTTATTCTCTTTGTAGGAAGTTACTGCGTCTTTGCGCCTTAGGGTTTTGTAACTAAGTGCTTCTTGATTTTCATTGTTGATGAAATAAAGAATTTTGCAGCCAATAATCTTCTTCAAGTTGGTGTGTTAGTCACATACTGGGAGCCGTGCATCATTGGTTAGCCATGTATTAGGATCCGTGTAAAAAGGGTGGCATTCATATATTAAAGAGTTCAGAGGTTCTGAAGCGGTAGAAGGTTTCTACTGTAAGTTCATCTACGAGGATTATAGAGTCTAGGGACAAAGTTTTGTACTAGATCTGAAACTGTTGGGATTTGTGCCCTAAAATCCAATTTATTGGCATGTCATAAATAATTAAATTGTTTAATTATATGAGACTATCTATTTATAAACTAATGGGACATTATCTTAGTCCATGAGATGCATAGTATGTGATTTATATGAAAAGTCACAGAAAGATATAAATCACAAGTTCTTAGCAAATTCAGAATTTTAGTTCGTAGTTGGTGATAAAATTGTGTATTTTATCTGTAAAGGCTATAACATATCAACTAAAATGATTTGTCTTGATCATGGAAGTGGAGATTTTTAGTTGGTATGTTGATATGTTTTAAGAGTTAAGACATATTGAACTGGACCGCTGTAAGATTTATTATTCTCCTAACGACTGTCAAATGAATAATAAATCTCACAACTTCTATTTACATCAACTCTAAATCCTGAGAGAATAATGGACATGATCATGAGATGTAGGTTACTTTGATATATCAAGAGTGAGATCTATAAGTTACGGTCAAAACTTCAGTATGTTGGGCAGCTACATTTAGTGTTGATGGAATATATATTCTCAAAATGGAATTCATAATCTCTTAACGGAAATATAAAATATTCCATTGAGATAAGTTTAATGGGTTTGGTCATTCAGAGTGTTGGGTCCAACCACTTTAGTAAGGAATTACTAAAGTATATATTTATGAAATTGGATTTCATAAATATATGATGAATAATATAAAGGATTAAACCAGGTACTCAAGAATTAAGATGTAGTAATCTTTAAAGTGGCAGTCAATATTTTTGACTTTGTATTACTACGAATATTTTAATGAAGGGGTTGTATGTATAATAAAGTCTTGAGATATAATTTATTAATAAGGCCTAGAGTGTAATTATATTCTTATAGTGGTATTGAATATAATTAATGATAACTTTGGACTTGTCAGGAGTTGACAGAAAAGCCCAAGGCCTATTGGAGTTAGAGTTTTATTTGTTCCTTTTGATCCCATCTCAAGTCACAAACAAAAACCCAATTGGGTAGGCCCAAAAGGCTAACTCAATTAGATAATCAGTTTTTATTTAATAAGAGTTATTAAATAAAGGAACTATTAAGATAGTTAGAACGTGCGTATGATAAACAAAAAAGTTTTTCTCCATAAGGAGAAGAAGAAGAATTTTTTTTAAAAATCAACGTACAAAGGACTGATTAAGAGATCACATATCTTGGGTACCATGTGGAATTGAGATGAAGATTAAAAGTATTCTCAAGTTTTTGTTTTGATTTTCACTGCACCAAGGTACGCTTTCTATTCTTTGTTCTATAATTCAAAGTTACATGTTATCTCTCATGAATGAAGTAAATCCGTGTTTGTTGCTTCCGCTGTGTGTTTGTATGAGATACAAAACCAGATTTTTCAATAAATAGTATCAGAGCGGTCTTCAATATCATGCTTGTATAACATGTGATTGAGTTTTAGAATTAAAAAAAAAAATTGTTTTCTTGGTGTTCTAGTTTTCTGCAATAAAATTTCTGCATCATTTTGTTCTAGAACCACTATTCGTTAAAACCAGATGCCATGATTAATATATATGATATATTGATTGTTGACTTGGAAACCATTGGCTTGATATTTGTTTTAATTATGGGCCTGACATGATTCATAAAGACAATGGTAGTTTCAATAGTTGAGGCTATGGTTTAAGGTTTAAAAATACGAATGTAATTGGTGTAATTGTCATGTTCGTGCACTTCGTTTTGCACAGGTTGGATATGCTTGGCATAGTTATTGTTTTTATTCAATAATTAGTGTTTCCATTAACGTATATCTTGGCATGATATATTGATTTACAAATGTATATCGTGGACCCATGTAGCACATTCAATCTGCCGTTAACATGCTTTAGTTTATATGTTTGTTAAAGCTTTATAATAAACATTTTTGGTTGCCTTTGATTATGCTAGACGTACATGTATGAATGAATAGCTTTCATTCTTGATTGATGAACACGTACAGATGTTAGTCTAGTGATATATATATATATATATATACATATTTTTATGATCAAACTTTATATTAATGCTGGGATTATAAAATTTATTTCTAATGAGTTTAGGATTATGTTTTCAAGGTTTCTAGCATTATTATGATGGTTCTTGATCTTGATATTGAAAACCCTAATGTTGATCTGTAAATCTTCGTTGATAAAATCAAAAGTGTTTTTGATGGAAGAACAATAAAGATGTAAAAAACGGTTACTTGAAAAAACTGAAAACACGGGTTTTTCGCGGGTAAGCTTCTCACGAGGATACTCGCGAAAAATGCCACCGAAGCACAAAAATTTTCGCGGTTAAGCTTTACTCACAAAATAGTCACGAGATAGTAGCGAAAGTTTCTATCTGAATTTTGTGTTTTCAATTTTTTGCTTAACTCGTTTTTGCGGGAAGTACTTAGTCACAAGATGCCCACAAGACAGCATCGAAAGTTTTTGTCTGAATTTTGTGTTTTCACTATTTTGCCTTAAACCATTTTCGCGAGAAGAGCTTAGTCGCAAGATTTTCGCGAAAATGCATTTGAAGGGAATTTTGAATTTTTTTTTTTCTAAATATTTTCAAATGTATAAGTTGTAAGGCAATGTGTGATGTGATTACACATGGTTCTAACTAAAAGAATTAATGAGATCAAAAATATTAGTTAAATAGAACTCTTAATCTTAAATTGTTTTATGATTAAAAGTCCTTAATTTATTTTAATTAGAGGTTTTTAATGAGATTAAAATTCTAATCAAAAGTTATATAGTTTCTAATGAGATTAGAATACTTTATTTAATATATTAAGGATAGAGTTCTATATAACCAATTTTTGATTCATTAGTGTTTAAGGAATCCTAAATAGTTTAGAACTTCCATTTTAGTTAGTGATTCTAATAAGATTAGAGTCTTTATCAAGTGCAAGGTTATTAGTTGTGATGAGATCACAATTATTTAAAGAAAAACCCAAATAATGAGTGGGAGTGCTGAAATAACCCTTTTGGTAAGTTTATTGTAATGTGAATAGATACCTTGTCTTGACTTTGAGTCTTGCATTCCATGCGGAGGGTATTCACTTCACAGATTACAAGGTTAAACTTCTTTGTGATTGCACGAATGTTCGTTACGCTATTGTGACGTGACTTAGTTACATCACATTGAATTTAAACAATTAAACACATTTAATGTGTAGGGTTAAAATTGTGATTAGATCACAATGATTTCAAGATAATCCACTTGTTTTAAAATTTCTAGTGGGAGAGAGATACAAAGGTTGGATTTCACAGCCTCCATTGTCGGTTCATAGTGGTGTAGGGTAAACATCTCGTCTTGACCTCGAGCCTTGCGTTCCATACGGAGGATGTTTATTTCATGGTACTACAAGATTGAATTTCTTGGTTTATAGTGGTTTGATCAAACACCTTATCTTAGCTTCGAGTTTTGCATTCCATGCGGAGGGTGTTTTTATCATGGTACTACAAAATAAGCCTGTTAAAGGGGTGAAATGTGGCTACACATGATTCTAGACAATGGTGTACACTAGACTAAGTTTAATAGTATCCTCTATGCTGAGTTCTTGCTATTATTACTTAGAGGCCAAAGGAAGAGCGGCAAATTATTTTTGTTTGGTGAGAGTTACCATGATAGCATTAATAATGAGAATAATTCTCACCTGATCATAGTGGTTGATATTCACTCTATACTGAGGAATATTAATTGCGGGATTAGGTTGTCGTTGCACCTAATATAGTATGATTTTTGGGTTTCATACTATATGGTTATGAATGCAAAATATAATGTCCCTGTAATTATGTTCATAGTCTCAAAATAAAATTGTCATAAATTTTGTTCTCTAGCTACTATTTTAAGTGAATCACATTAACTAAGAAATAATTTTGGACATGGTGCTTAAAAAAGCTGAAGTACATATTTATATTATTGATTCAGCATTGTCATAATTTCCTATACATAATACATTTATGGAAGATAGCTTATGATATGATCATAGTCTCCATTGAAATGCTAATATGTTATATTGGCTTTCTATCTCAATTGTGCTACTGCATGAGATGCAATAGGTAGTACAAGACTTAGATTTTATATTAAGTCTAAATGAGATGTTTGGTATGAATCATATTGAGTGCTAAGAAAAGATTAAGGAGTTCCAATTCTATATCATTTAATAAAAATGTTTTAATTTTAAAATATATTGGAATTCTTGGATGTAGAGATTAAATGGTAATCTCGGTTGGATATGATCCAAAAGTCTTTGTTAGAATCATTTGATCAATTTAGATTGTTTTGAAAATAAATTCTTTTTATGTTATCTGAATTGATGAGTGAGTTCTACGCAACGGAAGACATCCTAAAAGCTACGGCTACGATCAATATGATTTAATTCAAATTCTCAGCCTGAATTGAAAGGTAAGGGTGATAGGAAGAGGAATTATAATATCAAATCATTGGACAAGTTAGTTGCCCTAGTAATTGCCAAAAGGAAATTAGTCTCAAAAGTATGACCAAAAAGAAGGTGTTTCTGATTTGGTAAAACTAAGCATTGTCCATGATTGTTTTCTAGATGAAAATTTACATGTTTTATTTTTTAAAGAGAAAGTTTCCATCCTTTGGTTTTTTTATGTTTTGGCACTTATGTCTAGATCTTATTAATCTAAATGGTATTCAAGATTGGTGAAAGATTGGCTATGTAGAGGATAATATGATCTAGGGCTCCTTTTCGTAAAGGAATGAAGTTCCAATGACTTCTTTAAGTTAGTGCATACATAAAGAAAGAATAAGGCTCTTTTAAAAGTAGATTATTCTAGAAGAAAAATGTCATAATTTGTTGTAGGACAACTATAAAATACATTTGGAAATGAGTTGTATTAGATACACCACAGGACCTGATTCTGTATGTTAGGTTTTGAGTTTGTAATGTTGGTAAACCATGACAAAACATGACAAAAACTAAGTCTCATTAGTTTAGAATGGTCTACATTGATGCCCAAGACAAAAAAACTCATGTTCAGGATGAAAAAAAATGAGTTACAATCTGTTTCGTTCAATTGATACTCGATCGATCGAAAGTCGCATATCAGCAAAATCAGCAAACGTAAAAAGGCCATAACTTATCCATTTGAAGCCCAAATCGTGAGCAGTTTTTTCCAGTGTTTAAAGGACATCATAAACTAACCCTAGGTAGGGTTTTCAGAGTTTTTTAGAGAGATTAGACTACATCTTGTACCTCTTTTATAGATCTAGGGTTTTGTACCCAAAAGCTCTCTAAGGTTGCTCTATTTTGCTGTGCGTGGGAATCTCTTGTGAGATCTGAGAGGTGGTTGCCTTCACACATGCTTAGGATTATCAAGAAGGAGATTTGATTGAGAGCTTGATGATCATTCAGTTGCTGCACTAAAGAGTTTAAAGATACACAAGAAAGAAGGAGTCCATGGTCTCAGAGTTTGCACGTGGTCGTGTCAGTAAGTTTTCTACTGGTGAGTAGCAATAGGATGTTAGTGGTCTAAATCGCTATTATATTAACTTCGATTCTTTCATAGTGGATTCAATTTTACCTTGAGGATAGCTAAATCAAATCTTCCCCAGGTTTTTTACCGGTTTGGTTTTCCTGGGTCATCATATCGTGTGTTCTTTATTTTCCACACTTTGCATGATATGATTTATATGTGTTAACCTATAACTCGATAATTTAACTAAGTCAATCACTTGGCTAATTAACTACGTTAATCTGATTATGTTTAAGGGGTCTAAAAACAAACAAGTGGTATCAGAGCAGGTAGCTCTTTTGTTTTAGATCTTTTGATCTAAGAGCTGATCCTTGACCATTGTTGTTATAGATAATTTGAAGTGTCTTTCTGATCATGTTTTTGCTCATGTTTCTGTTGATCTTATTTATGCTTGTGAAACCCTTCGTAAGGAATTATCTGAATCTTTGAAAATTTCTAAGAAATTTAAAGAAGAGTTAAAATTGGCTAATCTTGAAAAAGGGGAATTGATTGTGAGATTGGATGAATCTAATAAAAAGAATGAATTTTTAAGAAATCAAATTTCCTCTCAAGATGAGAAGATGAAAAGTTTAGAACAAGAGTTAGTTGAGTCTAAAGCTAAGCTTGAAAATTTGACTAGTGCCAAGCCTGTTGTTGATAACAGAAGTGTTTCCGTTTCTCTTAAGCCTAAAACTGAGAAAGTTCATATCCCTCCTTTCAAGAGGAATAATAAAGAAAAGGCTTATATTGCTAGGTTAGACAAAGGTAAAAGTTCTGATGTAGACGCTAAAGTTTCTAAACCTATGTCTAAACTTACTGCTAGTGTGCAAAAGAAATCTATTTTTGTGCCTACTTGTCACCTTTATGGTGCTGTTGGTCATATTAGACCAAATTGTTTTTTTTTTTTTTTTTGAGAAACAAACCAAATTGTTCTTTGTTGATGCAAAAACCAAAATTTAAGACTAGACTTGCTGTTAGGAATACTAATGTTCCTAAATTTGTTCATGTTTATCACTTTTGTGATGTCTCCGGTCACATTCGTCTTAATTATCATAAATTGAAATTTAAGCATTCTGTATTTCAATCTATGATATGTGATGATATTTCTCCTGCCTTAAGTCCATATAAATTGTTTCATATTCTTTTGAAAAATTTGAGCTTGTTGGCTTGTGAAAGGAATTTGCAGGATTTCAGTCTTTCTCAAAAGATTGGTGTAATCCCTCAAATGCACTCTGCTTCTCATGGATTTTCACATAAAAAGCCAAAGACTCATGCTATATGGGTGAGAAAAGATTTGATAAGGTAAGTGTTGCTGACTTGTCCCTGATTTAATTTTTTCAATTATTTGTGGACATGTTTTGTTTTTGTTTTTGTTTTTGGTTATTTTGTTTTTTAAGTTTTTTTTTTTTTTTAAATCCAAAAACATTGAAAATTCTAAAAAAGACAAAAATATTTTATTTTTTGTGGAGAACATGCTTGACATTGTGGAGAAACTTGAATAGTATGTGATATATAAGTGTTAAGCTATTTTTAATTTTGTGTGAATATAACTAGTTTGTACATGTACTCATGCGTTAATTAAGAAATTGATATTTCTTATTTGTTTACCATCTATAGCTTAGTTAAGCACTATCATGCATAGTTTTGCATTGTTCATTTAGCATAATGTGTGCTTTTTGTTTTTGGTCATAAAATTTTTTTTAAACCAAAAAGATTTTTATGTGTTTTGTATTACACATCATGAATATGTAATTAAGGTTGGCCATATTATCTTTACATAACATGTTTATGTACCTTATTTAGTTTAGATGGGCTTATTTATTTGCACTTTACTAGTTGAAACTTTGTAGTGCATGCTGTGTGGGAAAGATGTTTATAGGTTTTGATCACTTTGTCTTGATCTTAAAGTCACAAGTCTTTGTGTCGGATTTGAACCTTTTGAGAAAGGCATAAATAACCATCTCACCACTGTTTACTAGCCAATCATGAACACCTTAGTGCATATCATAAGATTTTGTATTCGAGAAAGTGTAGCACATGCATAAAAAGAACATAACGCGTAGCCTCGATTTAAATGCTAAAATTGGTGTATACATTACTGGGCTATAATTAAATCGATCAAATAAAATTGGTGTGTACATTATCCTGACTATTATTAATAAGTTTCTGATCAAATAAAATTGGTATGTACATTATGAGGCAAATCAAGAAACTTACATGATTGCAAGCTTGTTTTCTAGGAGATGTGAGAGTTATATGATGTAACTCTTTAGGTGATAGTCTCTTTCAAATTTATGTGATGAATTTTGTAGAGATTGTGATTGATTACTATCTACATATCACCTCGCATGTATCTCAAAGTCTTGCTAGTTGTACACACTATACAAGTTACTCTTTACTAAACTTGGTACATTATATTATGTGTGATCTTGTTATGGCCATCCAAGATTATATGCTCATTGATTTTGATGCAAAATGTGTTTAATGTTTGAGTTTTTGAGACAAATTGGTTGAAAAACTTGTTTTTGGAAGATCTGGGTTGAATTCAAGTGTTTTTAAGTTTTGACCAAATTTTTTTCATGCATCATTTGTGTTTAGGATTCACATGCATTGCATTATTTTTTTGTATCCGTCTTGCAATTTTACAATCATATCTCTCATTTTTTTCACACATAACATGCATAATTGATTGATTTAAAATTGGGTACTCAAATTGGGTACTCAACTTGATTTAAAAATTGATTGATTAATTTTTGAGTTATGTATTTTTTAGTATATACTATTTTTATGTGTGAATTGCAGAAAATCTTTCTCTTAAGAGATATAATGGATAATCAATATGCAAATATTTTCTCTACCCATGCAACTGTTTATGGGTCGCATAGTGTTAAGTTTGCATTTATTGAAAGAGAGAATATTTTTCTTCATGTGTATCCTCAACTTAGTTTTTAAGTTTGGTTTGTGTATTTTCCCCACCTCCTAAATTTTCCCAAAACATGTTTTTTTTTTCCTATTGTTATAGGGGGAGAGAAGTTTTTTTTAACCTTTGTTGTTCTTAGAGGGCATTGTTGCTCTTCATATGGGAAGTTGCCTCTATTCTCTATAGAGCTAGATTCTTTTTGTTTCCTTGATTCCTTGCTCTTGACTATTGTTGTGTATGTTTTTGTTTACTCTTTATTTGAGTTATCTTTATCAATACGTGACAAAAAGGGAGACAAACAGATGAAATGTGGTGGGAATCCTATTTAAAAAGGTTTTTAAAATATTTTGTTTAGGGGGTGATAAAATTGTTTTTGAAATGAGGAGAATATAAAAACTTTTTGATGTATCTAACTTAGGGGGAGAGTTAGAATTTACTTTTGTTTTTATATTATGTTTCATATTATTATTTATGTCTTTCTTTCCACACATGTGTTGATGTGTTCTTTTAAGTGTTTTCAGGAAAGACAGGTATATTCTGATCAAAACCTTTTACCTCTTCTTGCAACTTCTAGGTTAGGAGTCTTAGGTTGGGATTTGTGATGTATTTGGGTATTTTATTGTATATAGGCATTATGTTGTATGTGTGTTTTGTCACGGATTGCCAAAGGGGGAGATTATTAGGTTTTGAGTTTGTAATGTTGGCAAAACATGACAAAAACTAAGTCTCGTTAGTTTAGAATGGTCTAAATTGAAGCCCAAGACAAAAAAACTCATGTTCGGGATGAAAAAAAAATGAGTTACAATCTGTTTCGTTCAATTGATATTCGATTGATACTCGATCGGTCGAAAGTCACATATCAGCAAAATCAACAAACGTAAAAAGGCCATAACTTATCTGTTTGAATCCTAAATCACGAGCCGTTTTTTCTAGTATTTAAAGGACATCATAAGCTAACCCTAGGTAGGGTTTTCAGAGTTGTTTAGAGAGATTAGAGTGCATATAGTGCCTTTTTTTATAGATATAGAGTTTTGTACCCAAAAGCTCTCTAAGGTTGCTTTATTTTGCTGTGCGTGTGAATCTCTTGTGAGATCTGAGAGGTGGTTGCCTTCACACATGCTTAGAATTATCAAGAAGGAGATTTTATTGAGAACTTGATGATCATTTAGTTGCTGCGCTAAAGAGTTTAAAAATACACAAGAAAGAAGAAGTCCGTGATCTCGGAATTTGCACGTGATCGTGTCAGTAAGTTTTCTACTGATGGGTAGTAATAGGATGTTAGTGGTCTAAGTTGATATTGTATAACTTCGATCCTTTCATAGTAGATTCAGTTTTACCTTGAGGATAGTTAGGTCAAATCCTTCCGAGATTTTTTACCGGTTTGGTTTTCCTAGGTCATCATATCGTGTGTTCTTTATTTTTCGCACTTTGCATAATATGATTTATATGTGTTAACCTTGAATTTGATAATTTGACTAAGTTAATCACTTGGCTAATTAACTAGGTTAATCTGTTTCCCTCTAGGTTTTTTATTGTGAAACTAGTTTGTTTCATTGATTTTCTTAGGTCATCATATCTTGTCTTAGTAATTTTATTCTGCTATATGATATTGACATGATATTGATGTTTGTTTGTTTTAACAAGTTTTATTTGTAATAAATCTAATTGACAACTTTGATTTAAAACTTGTTAATGTTAGGATTAGTGCCCTTAAATCCTATTGTATGATGTTATGTATGATATTAAGTGACATTGTGTATGACATTATGTATGACTTAATATTATATTTAATAAATTCGTTTTATTTTTATCTGAAATAATGGTAATATGAATATTCGGACATTATCATATAGTCCATGAAATGCATAGTATGTGATTTATGTGAAAAGTCACAGAAGATATAAATCACAAGTTCTTTGTAAACTCAGAATTATAATTCGTAGTCGGTGATGAAATTGGGCATTTCATCTGCGAAGATTATAGCGTATCAACTACGATGATTTGTCTTGATCATGAAAGTAGAGACTTCTAGTTGATGTGTTAATATATTTTAAGAGTTAAGACATATTGAACTGGACCGCTGTGAGATTTATTATTCTCCTAAAGACTGTCAAATGAATAATAAATCTCACGACTTACATTTGCATGAACTCTTAATTCTGAGAGAATAATGGACCTGATCATAAGGTGTAGGTTGCTTTGATATATCAGGAGTGAGATCTAAAGTAACGGTCAAAACCTCAATATGTTAGGCAGCCACATTTAGTGTTGATGGAACATATATTCTCAAGATGAAATTCATAATCTCTTAACGGAGATATAAAATATTCCCTTGAGATAAGTTTAATGGGTTTGTTATTCAGAGAGTTAAGCTTAACCACTTTAGTAAGTAGTTACTAAAGTATATATTTATGAAATTAGATTTCATAAATATATGATGAATAACTTAAAGGATTAAACTGGGTACTCAAGGATCAAGATGTAGTAATTTACAAAGTGGCAGTCTAAATTAATGACTTTGTATTACTATGAATATTTTATGAAGGGGTTGCGTGTATAATAAAGTCTTGGGATATAATTTATAGATAAGATCTAGAGTGCAACTATATTTATATAGTAGTATTAAATATAGTTAATGGTAACTTTAGACTTGTCAAGAGTTGACAGAAAAGCCCAAAGCCCATTGAAGCTAGTATCTTATAGGTCCCTTTTGGTCCCACTCCAAGCCACACACTTAAACTCAATTGGAAAGGCCTAAAAGGCCAGCCAAATTAGATAATTGGTTAGATACAAAAGGAAAAACATTCAGAATATTATGAGTAAGAAACATCATTGTGAAATGGTGTGTATGTGAGTGTTTGTCACTCTAAAATTATCACTTTGTTACCAATTAAGAGACCATACATCTTGGGCGTTAGTGGAATTGGAGTGAAGATTAAAAGTATTCCCAAGTGCTTCGATCTTTGTTTTGAAATTCACCGCTTCCAGGTACGATTTCTTGTTCTCAAATTCTGAAATTTACTTAGTGTATGTTATCAATATCGAATGAAGTAAATCCGTTTTAAACTTATTTTTCCATTGCGTTCATCTTTAATTCCATTAGTTAATTCTATCAATCGGGGTCTAAATTTCCCATCAAATACAAAGTTTTTTAACACAAAAATTTGGCTTTTTGAGAAAAACTTTTAAAGACAAGGGTGACACAAATCACTTTCAAAAACAAATAAAACACTAAAAAATCTTTTTCGCTTGATCAACAAGTGATTGAGCATACACACATCACATTTAAACATGTACAATCATACAAATGAAATAAATATTCATTGAACATTAGACTTATGTGTTGTGTGTGAGTATCAAGTATGAATTAGTCTGTAGTCTGACATGAACTTTCAATGATCAATTCAATCAAGACATACATAAATAGCACTAAGTCAAAAGACCTATCTCTTGAATAGAAATGAATATATATGACTACTCACCAAAGTGTTTACATTAATTGAAAACTTTAACTTGGCTTCAAATTTTTTTTTTCCATAATTTGATCAACACAATTCAAATTTTGAGCATCGATGCCATGAAATTTTTGATATTCCTTTGAAGAATAAGCCTTTGGCTTAGGCATCATACATTTTTTTATACATTCTGCTCTGCCTTTTCCTAGTCTAACTATTTTTCAAAGTAAAACTTTTCAGCTTTTTCTCTTTTTAGAGATTGCCGTTTGAAGAAATTTTTGAAAGAAAATTAAACGTGAGGAGATATATAAGATCAAGTTTACGAATGTATCAAGATCAATCTAGAATATTGACTAGACATGCATGACAAGTTTGAAAATCTATTTACAACAATCAAACATAGATTTCTTGATTTCACTCACATTCAATATATGTGCATACATATCAAGACTAAGCTTCTAAATACACTATGACATTAGTACAAAGGTACTAGGCCAATTTTAACATGTCATATGAACACAAACATAAGAGATAAAACTTTTTGGATTTTATACTTTTTATGTTATTTTGGATTTTTGCTCACAAAAAATAAATGCAATAAAGTAAGATAAAAAAACAAACAAACTTTTCAACAAAAGCAAGTAAAAGAAACATGTATGTTTTTAGACCCCTTAAAATACAAGTTGTTTAACCTAGTTATTTATCAAAGTGATTATTTAGATAAATTATTCAGATCTAGGTTAACACAAGTAAATCATATCATGTAAATAATGCGGAAATATAAATAACACAACGATATGATAACCCAGAAAAACCAAACCGGTAAAAAATTTGAGGAAGATTTAACCTAACTATCCTTAAGGTAAAACAGATCCACTATGAAAGAATTGAAGTTTTACAATAGCAACTTAGACCACTAACATCCTATTGCTACCTCGAGTAGAAAACTTACTACCACGATCACATGACAGCTCCGAGTCCACGGACTACTTCTTTCTTGATCCACAGTAACCACAAATACTCCCACTTGTGTTTTTCTTTAAGCTCTTTGAAACAGCAACTGAACGATCATCAAGCTCTCGACATCAATTTTGATCTTGATAACCCTAAGTATGTATGAAGGCAAACACCTCTAGATCTCACAAGAGATTCATACACACAGCATATCAACAATCTCTAAAACGTAGTTAGGGATTTTCCTTTTTATATTTGAAGCAAAACATAAAATCCTACACGTCATATGGGCTTGGGCTGAGTTATAAAATTTTGCAGAAAAGTAATCTGCACGAGTTTCGATTGATCGAAACTCGATCGATCGAGCCTTGCAGAAATTGAACTGTAATTTCCTATAGTTACTTGTGATAGGCCAAAAACGTATTGACCCATTGTGATTGATTAATTGATTAATTAGCCAAGTTTAATTAATTAATCAAATTAGCATGCAATACATGTGGTAGCACAAACAAATCACCAATTAAACTAAGTATGCAGCGGAAAATAAATTGACACGGTGATTTGTTTATGAATGGGGAAAACCTACACTGCAAAAATCCAACCGGGTGATTTTAAGGTCACCACTCCTGAAAATCCACTATTATCACAACAAGCGGTTACAAGCAAAAGAATCCCAGTACCTTATACCAACCTACAGTTGAACCCTTACCCTAATACCCAATTAGACTTGTTCTGTAGTGAAAATCTCTCCTTGTAATGCACGGCTCCCAATACGTGACTAACCAATTGCGCGGATCCCAGTATGCGACTTCAATCACAAACTAGAGACGGTTATTGGCTGCAAAATTCTTCAGTTCATTCAGATGATGAAGATCAAGAAGATGCTTAGTCACAAAACCCTACGGTGTACAAACACAGCAACTTCTTCACAAGAAAGATGAACTAGGGCAAATTTTGTCTCCAGTCCCAATTTTCTTGAACAAACTTTGCTCAACACTTGTGCAACTTGTGTCACCTTTGACGGCCCTTAAAATAAACCTTTTATATGTTTAGGGTTATGAGAAAAGAAAACCCTAATATACAATCACGGATTGGAGTCAAAACAGAACTGAAATTCTGTTTTTCATAAACCTCGACAGATGCCTATCTATCAAGCTGCTGTCGAGCCACTGGGCTAGAACAGTTCTTCAAGCTCGATAGATGGCTAGCTGTCGAGCTTTAATGACAGGAACATTTCAGACTTGAATCTTGGACAGACTTGTGTTGCTTCAACACTTGATCTTGAATAAAAGTTTTTTGAAGTATTAAACATATCATAGATCTACCCAAATACAAGTAAAGTGTGTTTTTCAAAGGATTAGCCAATTACATAAAATAGTGACATATGTTCCTAACAAGTGAATCACATATGTGTTGGTAAATCTGGTTTTGTATCTCATACAAAACACATAGCGGAATCAATAATCACGGATCTACTTCATTCATAAAAGATAACATGTAACCTTGAATTCTAAAACAAAGAATAGGAAGCGTACCTTAATGTAGTGAAATTCAAAATCAAAACTTGAAAGTACTTGAGAAAACTTTTAATCTTCACTCTAATTCCACTTAATACCCAAGAAGTGTGGTCTCTCAATCAGTTTTCAAGGAGAGAATATAAGTGTGTCCAACACCCACATATATCACTGCATTTCTTATGTGATCTAAATGAAAAACACCCACACCTTTTTAACATTCTGTATGTTTCTTTCCTTATATACAACTGATTATCTAATTGGACTAACCTTTTGGACTATTCCAATTGGACTCTAGTGTATGGCTTGGAGTGGGACCAAAATGGACCAATAAGACACTAGCTCCAAAGTTACCATTAACTATATTTAATACCACTATATAAATATAGTTACACTTTAGACCTTATCTATAAATTATATCCCAAAACTTTATTATACATGCAACCCCTTCATTAAAATATTCGTAGTAATACAAAGTAATGAATATAGACTGCCATTTTGAAGATTACTACATCTTAATCATTGAGCACCCAGTTTAATCCTTTATGTTATTCATTATATATTTATGAAATCCAATTTCATAAATATATACTTTAGCAACTTCTTACTAAAGTGGTTGGGCCCAATACTCTCTGAATAACTAAACCCATTAAACTTATCTCAAAGGAATATTTTATATTTTCATTAAGAGATTATGAATTCCATCTTGAGAATATATGTTACATCAACACTAAATGTGGTTGCCAAACATACTGAGGTTTTAACCGTGACTTATAGATCTCATTCATGATATATCAAAGCAACTTACATCTCATGATCAGACCCATTATTCTCTCAGGATTTAGAGTTGATGAAAATAGAAGTCATAAGATTTATTATTCATTTGACAGTCGTTAGGAGAATAATAAATCTCACAGCAATCCAGTTCAATATGTCTTAACTCTTAAAACATATCAACATACCAACTAGAAGTCTCAACTTCCATGATCAAGACAAATCATCTTAGTTGTTATGTTATAGTCTTCGCAGATGAAACGCCCAATTTCATCACCAACTACGAACTAAAATTCTGAATTTACAAAGAACTTGTGATTTATATCTTTTTGTGACTTTTCACATAAATCACATACTATGCATCTCATGAACTAAGATAATGTCTCATTAACTCATTTATAGATAGTCTCATATAGTTAAACAATTTAATTATTTATGACATGCCAATAAATTGAATTTTGGGGCATAAATCCCAACAATATGTCCTAACAATTCGATTCCAACTTACACATACACACACTTTGAGCAGCCTAAATCTAGACTAAACATTTCTAGCACAAGCGTTGGATATCTCCAAAAATGGAAGTATCATATACTAAGTTTTCACCAAATCCATGATTTGACAGATGTCCTAGGAACAAACTTTTGAAATCAACTTTAGAAAATGTATAGTAATTATTAGAGTATATCTCCAAAAGAAATAAGCAAATAGAAATATTTATCATGTACTTTACTATTTCTAAAAGAGTCTTATTCCTCCTTCATGTATGCACTGACTTAAAGAAGTCATTGACACTATATTCCTTTACAATAAAGGAGCCCTAGATCATATTATCATCTAAATAGAATTTATAGACTGGGAATATAACAAAATAATGGTTCTAAATGCCCATCTTTCCCCAATCTTGAATAACATTTAGATTAATAAGATCTAGACATAAGTGCTAAAACATACAATACAAAAAAAAAAAAAAAAATGAAAACTTTCTCTTTAAAAAGTAAAACATGTAAATTTCTATTTAGAAAACAATCATGGACAATACTTAGCTTTACCAAAATGAAAATACTTTCCTTTTGGTCATACTTTTGAGTCTAATTTCCTTTTAGCAACTACTAGGGCAACTAGTTTTGCTAACTGTTTGGTATTATAATTTTTCTTCTTACCACCCTTACCTTTCGGTTTAGGCTAAGAATTTGAATTAAATCATATTGATCATAGTCTTAGCTTTTAGGATGTCTTCCGTTGCGTAGAACTTACTCATTAATTCAGATAATATAAAAAGAATTTATTTTCAAACAATCTGAATTGATCAAATGATTCTAATAAGGACTTGTGGATCATATCCATTTGAGATTAACAATTAATCTTTACATCCAAGAATTCCAAATTATTTTAAAATTAAAATATTTTCATAAAATGATATAGAATTGGAACTCTTTAATAGGGATGGCAATGGGGCGGGGCGGGGCGAGGCCGAAGGATGTGATCTTCACCCCCGCCCTACATGGATTTTTTTTGCCCCATCCCCACCCCGCCCCGCCCCGCCCCGCATGACAGGGAAAATTTCTTACCCCATCCCCACCCCTTAAGGCCTCGTGAAGACCCGTGAAGCCCCGCCTTACACTGCAAAATTTTATTTTTTGTTAATTTTCCTTACAACTATTACCATTTTTCCAAATAAAATGACATATTTCAATAATAAAAATATACTTGAAATTATAAATAAATTTATCCTACCAACTCAAATTATTTTTTAGCAAAAACTAAATAATATTATCTAAATGTTTAACAAGACAATATCACAAGAAAGATCTCATAGTATGACACAATAAAATAATCCAAACTCCTAATACATGATTGATGTCATTATATCGGCAATCAAACCAATAGGGAAACATATTCCCCATCACCTCATTATCCATTCACCACTTCATATTCCTAACATGAAAATTCAAAAACAAAAACTCAGCTCGTAAAATAGATATTGATTTTGACAAGCATAAAGAAGCAGTGTTGTTAAGCAAAGTGAAATCCCAATGGGAACTCCAAGTGTTAAGAGAAAAGGGAGTGTGTGACGACGTACCTTATATTTTATAACAGCCAATGAGCCAATTGCCCACACAAAATTACAAAAACAATTACACAGACAAATATTTAGAGCCTTAGACCCGTACCTCAATTAAAAAAAATTATATTATGTTCATGATGAAAAGTAGGTTGAGAAAGATGTATAAATCATGAATGAAATCAGTAATTCAATAGTATATAAATTTGTTTTTAATAAAGAAAAAAAATCGTTAAAATTGATACCTTATTTCCAACTTTGCTAGAGAGAAAAAAGAGGTAGAGCCACGTTAGGTAGAATAAAATAAGTTGATGATATTTTTGTTTAAATAGTAGGATTTTAGGGTATGAAAAAATTACAATTTAACCCTTATATTGCGGGGCGGGGCGGGGTGGGTCTAAAAACTGTAAATCTATCCCCGCCCCACCCCATGGTGCAGGTCTAAAATCTCGCCCCATCCTTACCCCACCACCTTTGCAGGGCGGGAAAAATCCGCACCGGGCGAAGTGGGGAGGGGCGGGGCAAAATTGCCATCCCTACTCCTTAAGCCTTTCTTAGCACTCAATATGATTTATACCAAACATCTCATTTAGACTTAATATAAAGTTTAAATCTAGTACTAACTCTTGCATCTTATACTGTAGCATAATTGAGTTAGAAGCCAATAAAATATTTTAGCATTTCAATAGAAACTATGATCATATCATGAGCTATCTTCCATCAATGTATTATGCATAGGAAATTACGATAATGCTGAATCGAAACATATTTATGTACTTTGGCTCCTTTAAACACCATGTCCAAAATTATTTCTTAGTTAATGTGATTCTATTAAAATAGTAGCTAGAGAACAAAATTTATGACAACTTTATTTTGAGACTATGAACATAATTACAAGAACATTATATTTTGCATCCATAACCATATAGTATGGAACCCGAAAAAAAATACTATACTAGGTGCAACGACAACCTAATCTCGCAATTAATATTCCTCAGCATAGAGTGAATATCAACCACTATGATCAGGTGAGAATTATTCTCATTATTAATGTTATCATGGTAACTCTTACCAAACAAAAATAATTTGCTGCTCTTCCTTTGGCCTATAAGTAATAATAGCAAGAACTCAGCATAGAGGATTCAATTAAACTTAGTTTAGTGTACACCATTGTCTAGAATCATGTGTAGCTATATTTCATCACTTTAACAGGCTTATTTTGTAGTACCATGATAAAAACACCCTCCACATGGAATGCAAAGCTCGAAGCTAAAATAAGGTGTTTGATCAAATTACTATAAACCAGGAAATTCAATCTTGTAAAACAATGAAATAAACATCCTTCGCATGGAACACAAGGCTTGAGGCCAAGACGAGATGTTTACCTCACACCACTATGAACCGATAATAGAGACCGTGAGATCCAATCCTTGTATCTCTCTCCCACTAGAAATTTTAAAACAAGTGGATTGTCTTGAAATCATCATGATCTAATCACAATTTTAACCCTACGCATTAAATGTGTTTAATTGTTTGAAATCAATGTGATGTAACTAAGTCACGTCACTATAGCGTAACAAAAAGGGTTATTTCAACACTCCTACTCATTATTTGAGTTTTTTTTTTTTTTTTTAAATAATTGTGATCCCATCACAACTAATAATCTTGCACTTATTGAAAACTCTAATCTTATTAGAATCACTAACTAAAATAGAAGTCCTAAACTATTTAGGATTCCTTAAACACTAATGAATCAAAAATTAGTTATATAGAACTCTATCCTTAATTTGCTAGATAAAGTATTCTAATCTCATTAGAAACTATATAACTATAATTAGAATTTTAATCTCATTAAAAACCTCTAATTAAAATAAATTAAGGACTTTCAGTTATACAACAATTCCAATCTCATTAGAATGTTTATTAAAAGACAAGTCCCAAACTATTTAAGACTAAGAGTTCTATTTAACTAATATCATTGATCTCATTAGGTCTTTTAGTTAGAATCATATGTAATCTAATCACACATAGCTTTGCTCTTTCTATATGTGAAAACACTTAGAAAAATTCAAAAATTCCAAGGCTCGATCGATCCTCGATCGCTGTTCGATCGATCGAGAAACAATGTTGCTGGCTTAACAGCTTCCCGATAGTTGATTGATCTATTGAGAAACAATCTTGCTGGCTCGACAGCTTCCCGATAGCTGGTCAATCGATAAAGAAACAATTTTGCTGGCTCAACAACTTCTCGATAACTGGTAGATTGATCGAGAAACCATCTGTTGGCTCGATCAATGCTCGATAGCTTTTCAATCGATTGAGTTGTGTGAAATTTGAATTTCCAAAATTTTCCTAAGACAGTTTTCAACCGTTTTTAATGAACAAACAACCATCATATAAACATGATAGACAAAGAATGATATCAAAACTGAATTTCATTGATGCTATAGCCTTAAAGTTCAATTTAACACACTTAAATTTAAATTTAAACAACATCAAAACATCAATATCAGTTTTTATGATAAACATAGGTTCAACAACCATGTAGAAAATTAAATGCATAATCTTCTAACAACATGAAACTATTATCTCTAATATAACATCACGCCTATATTAATACATGTAATCATGAACTGATATTACAACACCAATGGTTTATATACCCAGGACATGAATCTATACATATATTCATTTAATCCAATGATGTCAAGCATACAATTCTGCAGAAACTTTATTGCAAAAAATTAAATCACCAAGAAAACGATTTTTCTTTAATTCTAAAACTTAATCACATGTTATACAATCATGATATTGAAGACTGCTCTGCTACCATTTGTTGGAAAATCTAATTTTGTATCTCATACAAAACACATAGCGGAAGCAACAATCACGGATTTACTTCATTCATGAGAGATAACATATAACCTTGAATTCTAGAACAAATAATAGGAAGCATACCTTGATGTAGTGAAATTCAAAACCAAAACTTGGAAGTACTTGAGAAAACTTTTAATCTTCACTCCAATTCCACTTAATGCCCAAGAAGTGTGATCTCTCAATTAGTTTCCAATGAGAGAATAAAAGAGTGTCCAACACCCACATACATCATTGCATTTCTTATGTGATCTAAATGAAAAACACACACACCCTTTAAAATTTTGTATGTTTTTCTCCTTATATACAACTGATTATCTAATTGGACTAGCCTTTTAGGCCATTCCAATTGGGCTCTAGTGTGTGGTTTGGAGTGGGACCAAAAGGGACCAATAAGACACTAGCTCCAAAGTTACCATTAACTATATTTAATACCACTATATAAATATAGTTGCACTCTAAGCCTTATCTATAAATTATATCCCAAAACTTTATTATACATGCAACCCCTTCATTAAAATATTCGTAGTAATACAAAGTCATGAATATAGACTGCCACTTTGAAGATTACTACATCTTAATTCTTGAGTACCTGGTTTAATCATTTATGTTATTCATTATATATTTATGAAATTCAATTTCATAAATATATACTTTAGCAACTTCTTACTAAAATTGGGCCTAATACTCTGAATAACCAAACCCATTAAACTTATCTCAAGGGAATATTTTATATCTCCATTAAGAGATTATGAATTCCATCTTGAGAATATATGTTTTATCAACACTAAATGTGGTTGCCCAACATACTAAGATTTTGACCGTGACTTATAGATCTCACTCCTGATATATCAAAGTAACCTACATCTCATGATCAGGTCCACTATTCTCTCAGGATTTAGAATTGATGTAAATAGACGTTATGAGATTTATTATTCATTTGACAGTCGTAGGGGTGTCCACGGGTCGGGCCGGGTCGGGTTTGTGCCCAACCCGGACTCGACCCGACCGTCTCGGGTGGAGAAGATTGCAACCCGCAACCGACCTGGATGCAGTTTCAGATCAAGCGGGTCGGGTCGTATCGGGTTTTCTCGGTCGGTTTCGGGTTTTCCAATTTCGCCGGTTTTGGCCGAAATCTGGCCGGATCTCGTCAGATCTGGCCGGATCTAACGAGATTTGGCTGATATTTCTTCGTATCTATGGAAATATGACCGAGATTTGGCAGATATCTAGAGGGATTTGGCCGAGTTAGAGTCGAGCTTACCGGAGTGAGGATTTGAGCTTATCAGAGTAAAGGAAGGCCAAACGTGGCCGAATCGGAGCTGAGAAGCCCAAACATCGCTGGATTTCGGCCTTCTTTTCGAGGTTTTGTTGAGCGGGTCGGGTAGATCGGGTTTTTGAGGATGGAACCCGCCACTCGACCCTCCGGGGTCGGGTTCTGAAGGTTTGGACCCGTCACTGACCCGTCGGAGGTGTCAGTCCGACCATGACGGGTCGGTTCCGGTCGGGTTGGTCGGTTTCGGCGGGTGATCGGTTCCTCTGGACAGCCCTAGACAGTCGTTAGGAGAATAATAAATCTCACAACGGTCTAGTTCAATATGTCTTAACTCTTAAAACATATCAACATACCAACTAGAAGTCTCCACTTCCATGATCAAAACAAATCATCTTAGTTGTTATGGGATAGTCTTCGTAGATGAAACGCCTAATTTCATCACAGACTACGAACTAAAATTCTGAGTTTACAAAGAACTAGTTATTTATATCTTTCAATGACTTTTCACATAAATCACATATTATGCATCTCATAGACTAAGATAATGTCCCATTAGTTCATTTATAGATAGTCTCATATAATTAAACAATTTAATTATTTATAACATGCCAATAAATTAGATTTTAGGGCATAAACCCCAATAATATGTCCTAACAACTCAATTCTAACTTTACACATACACACACTTTGAGTAGCCTAAATCTAGATTAAATGTTTTGATCATGGTTTACCAACATATACATATTGAAATTCTAATACATTAGTTCCTAATTTCTTAAAACCTAATAAAACACATTAGAGGGAAGCATGATAGACAAAAGATATTGCTAAAAAAAAATGAACATGAGAGCATGCATGAAACTATGTCCCTAAACATTGAAAGAATTAATGCATGGATATGGCATAGAAATTATGCATGAGTACCTTTCTTCACCCACACCACAAAGGTGTTGTGAATGAGATCCTTAATACGTGGGGTATGTGAAACATAATGCTTTAACCTCGGGGCGAAGCTAGCTAGGCATGATGATATGCTATTGAGCATTTCCATGACATGGTCAATGAGAGGTCTACCATTTTCTTCCTTAGCTTGCTTTCCTCTTGGTTCCCTTTTTCCATTTCCAAGAGAGTTTTGTTGATTGGCTCTCTTGAGTGCATGAGCTTGAAGCAATTTGGTCTAGTGTGACCACAAATACCACAATGATGGCAAAAATATTTCACTTGAGGTCCTCTTTGATTTTTAGACAATGGTTTTCCTTTTGCCTCGGATTTTGCCACAATGGCCTTTTTCTCATCAACCAAATCATCCTCAACCTTAGGCTTTTCCACAACCTTAGTTGACACAAACTTCATCTCCTTCTTGGGTTTGGCACTTGAACTTCCTCCACTAGTGAATTCCAATCTGGTCTTGTCCAAGAAGGTCTTTGAGATGTTAGGACACTGTCAAGCTTCTTGGTTGTTATGCACTCAACCTTTGCATTTGCTTGGATTACTTCAAGTTCAAGGAATTTGATCTTGGAATAGGCATTCAACAATTCTTCTTTCAAATTCCCAACTTCAAATTTCGCATCTTTTAGTTGCATAAGAGTAGATTTGTGGTCTTCTTCAATTTTCCTCAGCTTCTTAGCACTCTTTGCAACTTTAGCATATTTGCCATAATTTTCAAGCAAAGCATCATATACATCTTGATGTTTTCTATCACCTTATTCAAGATATTCTTCTTCATCATTAGAAGCTTCAAATTCCTCTACATCAGTGTTCTCACCGAGTTCCTCATTCAACTATTCTAATTCTCTCCATTTGAGTCCACCGAGGTGATTGCCATAAAGGTAGAATAATTTCCATTTGTCACAACTATCTTCCAAATTTGAACTAGAGCTCTTGGAATCACTAAGCGTGGTAGTTAGAACCTTACCCTTGCCTCTTAAATAGTTTGGGCATTCCCTCTTTAAATGACCATGCCCATTGCATTCATAACATACAATTCCTTGAGATGATGATGAATCTTTGGTATACTTCCGCTTGAAATCTTTCTTGTCATTCTTGAAGGAGAATGACTTCCCATCATCATCCAAGAACTCATCGGCTCTCTCATTTATGGTCTTTATGAGATAACAATCCAAGCTCATAAGTTTTAAGTTTAAAGTTACCTAACAAGCTCCTGAATGTTGATGACATCCAAGTCTTTGCTCTCTACAATGGCAATGACTTTGGCCCAGAAGCTTTCAAGTAGAGACTTTAGGACTTTCCTCACCACTTTGGTGTCCTCTATCTTCAACCTGAGATTGAGCTTGGAATTTACAATCTCGTTGAGTCTTCCATAAAATGACTTAAATGACTTGTCCTCGCTCATCTTCACTTCCTCAAATCAAGAAATGAGAATCTGCAGCTTTGTGTCCTTAACCTTTTTGGTTCCCTCATAGGTAGTCTCAAGGATCTATGGTCTTCACATGTGATATCTTACGAAATTCGTTAGTAGACACACCACCATAAATAGAATTTATTACTTTGTTATTGACATTGGCCAAAGTTATAGCGGCTTTATCCCATTCAGTCTTGGGTTTTTTCTAGTCTAACCCATCCCATCTCAATGGAGTCCCACACACTCTTGTCGATAGCATACAAGAGAGCATGCATTTATACTTTTTGTAGACATCGTATTTTGTACTCCTTATGACTTGGGCCCCCGTTCTCCAATGATGGTAAAATTCTAAAGCCTAAGGTTGGTTTAGGGCCCGATCAGATTGAAATTGACTTGAGAAAGGTTTTTATGGAAAATATAACTCTTTTATGAGCTAAATAAAACTATTTTTGGAAAATAAAGGCAATAGAAACCCTAGGGCATGCGTACGCATGATCTAGACTTGCATACGCAAGCTTCATGCATGCGTACGCATACACGGGCATGTGTACGCATGCTAGGATTCGAGAAATTATGAAAGACAAGTTTTCTACATTAAAACTGAGGTTTGGAATGAATCCCATATAATCTAGAAGCTATTCCAAACCCCTATTTTCTTAATATAAAAAGTCATAGATGGTACATTTTCAAAACACACAGTAAATCTTAAGGGAAAACCTATGATTCACTAAAAATAGTGAATCGAACAGGGAGTTTTTCACAAAACACCCTCAAGTAAATTTTCTTTTGATTAAGACCCTTTTTGGTCTTGATCATTAAGTTTTGAAGTCTACTAATCAATTCTGTTTGATTGTGAATAAATTTGATTGAGGGAAACGGTAAAAATCAAGCCAAAGAGCTTTTGTTTTTTGAGGTATAAGCTCTAAACTTTCTTTTTTGTTTCTTTGCCTTTTCTTGTTTTAATCTTTTTGTTTTCTTTATTTTTCTTGTTTATTTATTTTATTACATGTCTGCTTAGCTTAGGTTTTTATTTGTTTTATCGTTTGAAGCATGTTAGGTTGTTTGATTTATCATTTTAATTCTTCTGCTCTGTTTTTGTTCCTGTTGTTTCTATGTTAGGGTTTTAGGCGTGTATGCGAACGTATGCTTCCTGCATGCATATGCATACTCGAAGTTTTGGTACACATATAGTTGGGCTGTGTACGCTGGCCCTATGTATGTGTATGCGTACTCAAGCCTAAAAACCCTAATTTGAACTTTTCTACTTTTTTTTCTTTATTTTATTTGTCTAATATATCTTCGTTCTAGCTTATTTTCACATGTATATGTTTCTTTTTCTATGTTTATTTGTTTGTTTGCCTTTAACATATTAGATTAGGGTTCCTTTTTTATGTTTTCTTTTCTTTGTCATGAACACACATTCATATGTCCATGCATTGATGTTGTGGTGCATTAACGTAAGTGAAGTAAGTCATGCATTCATATGAACATGCATTGGGTTATGGACATGATGAATATGGTATACAATGGATGTGTAACCTAGGTTTGTCTTAGATATGTGTAGACACTGTATTTTGTACCCCTTACGACTCGTGCCCTCGTTCCCCAATAATGCCAAACTCTAAGGCCTAAGGCTAATTTAGAGCCCAATCAAGTATCGAATTGACTTGAGGAGTGTTGAAATGGAAAATATAACCTTTTAAATGAGCAAAAATCTATTTTTGGAAATAAAATGACCAAAGTGGCCCTCGGACCTTGTGCGTGGGCAGTAGCTTGTATATGTGGGCTAAAGCATGCGTACGCAAGCACACTCCTGCGCACGCAGCTAGGGTTTTAGAGATATAAAAAATGCAAATTTTCTACAATAATGGCTGAGATTTGGAATGAATCCCACATCATCTAAGAGCTGTTCCAAACCCTATTTTTTCCACTATACAAAGCCTTACATAGTATATTTTCAACAGACACAGAAATCCCCTAGAATAAGTATAAGATTCATTAGAAAATAGTGAATCAAAAGGGAGTTTTTCACAAAACAGCCCCAAGTCAAAATTTTTTTTTTTATTGGGACATTTTCTGGCCTCAATCCTTTTAGTTTAACATTACTAATTACTTTCTTATTAGTTTGTGAATAGACTTGACTGAGGGAAATAGTCAAAATCAATCAACTTTTCTTTGACGTATTAGTTTAAAATTTTATTTTTCCTTTTCTTTCCTTGTTATGCTTTTAATTCTTCTATTTGTCTTGTTTTCTTGATATAACTTTTTTTTGATATGTTTTTCTAGTCTAGGTTTATGTTTTTACATGTTTAAAATGCATGTTATGGTGTTAGATTTAGTGTTTTAAGTTTGGTTATGCTTTTAGAATTTTTTAGGCAAGAACTTGCATACGCATAATATTGCCTACGCAAGCAAGCTTGATTATGTGCACACACGCTTGTTCTTGTGTGTGTAGGTCACTGCCTAGAAACCCTTTTTTTTTTTTTGTTTATTTTGTTTCTGCTTTCAAATGTTTGTTTGTTTAGTTTCTTTTCCCATGCCTTTCTTCTTTCAATGTCTATGTTTCTCATGTTTAGTTGCTTGTTTTGTCTCACATGTCAGAATTAGGGTTTATTTTGTATTTTCTTTGTTTCCTTGCCATGATCATTCATTCGCATGCCCATGCATGATGCCATAGGGCTGAGTTGCTACAAGGTGATTAAAGGTAAGTCATATATTCACATGAGCACGCGCATATGTGTTGTTACGTTTTGTTTGATGAACATGTACATGTGTTGTTGTGTTGCGTTTAGTGTTTAATTGAAAATTGATGTTTTTGCTGCCATGATTAAGTTGCTGCCTTATATATGACGTGATACGGCTTTCACATGTTAGATGAATGCTAGGGTTATATATGTTTGGTTTGCTTTCTTATGCTTTATGGATGAAAATGTATGTGTTTTGGGATGACGTGCCATGTTGTATGCTTCGATGCATACGAGTGTGAGGTTAGGACATAAGTATTGAACATGATTTTATCGATGGTAAGATGTAAGACACAATGATAGGAGGCCAACCTTAGGGTTGGGCGATCTTAGGTGCCTAACACCTTCCCAAGAACGTACCTAAACTTCAAACCCATATCTCTAGCAGTAAGATCAATGGTCCTTCCTCGAAAGGATGCTATATTCATGGTACCTAGGCCATTGCAAAAACTAGGTGGCAACTCCTCTGTTGTGTCCACAATGACGACTCCACTAAGGATGATGAGTTTAATTCCTATGTGTTTTATTTCTTAATCTTGATAAAAACTATTTCAATACTTGTTTGCACACATATCACTTTGTTTCTTTTGTCCCTTAACCTCGGTTGATGATGAGTGGAAAGATGGAAGGCTCCATTTGGACCTAAATATTCCAGAGTTCATCCCACCAACTCACAATCGGTGCCATCGCTTATAACGAGCTTTGAGTACGTTAAAGGTTTGCTACCACTTAGGCCCTCGGTTGGAATCATAGTCCACCAAGTTGTGAGTGACCTACTTATCTATCATTTTAGCCTTAAGGAGCCTATCCACACTAGAGAGATCCTAGACCCTGTCACAAAAGATACCCCTTATATCTCTTCTTTGTTCAACCATATATCATGTGTTCACCTAATTCTAAAGAACAAATAAATTATGTAAAAATAGAAGGGATGGCCCTAAATTTATGGTATACCCTAAGATGTTATGGGATAAAAGAAAGAAGTTCTCACATATAAGAGTCTTGTCCCTAAATCCAAAGATATTTTTTTACTTGAAAAGTTCATAAGACCATAGCCTAATTGCTATCATAGGCCCAATTGGAAAAAGCCCTTTTGAAAAAGAGAACTTTAGGTCTAAGGTAACAAATATGCTATGGACTAAGTATCCGAAATCCAACAAAGCCAATATGAATTTTTCTAATCTTGAGCCTCCTTGTTGTATGCCTATACCCAAAATGATGAGAATTTCATGGACTTTGAGAGGAAGGCTACAAAATATTCTAGCTAAAGGGCTATTTCAAAAAAATAAAAATAAAAAATAAAATGATGAATAAAAAATGAAAACCTTAAAGGTGATGAATATATTGTAAGCCCATGTTTGAGACAAAGGGTTGGAAGTTTTTAAGTGCATTTCTAATAAAAGCCCATGAGAGTAAGATAAAAACTATATTGTAAATGGACTAAAGCCCAATGAAACAAGAGGCAAAAATTTATGAGAGGGAAGGGAGTAATATTGTAATTAGGCCTTAACTAAAATGAACTTAAACATTTTCTAAGGACACCTAAAAAGTAAAAAAAAAAAAACCTTTAATTGGGATATGAACTTAATGAAAATGGGGTTTCTTTTCAAGCATCATTGCACTGTTGAAGACAAGAAAACACGTCCTCACTCCCATTTGGATTTGAGAGAAAGGAAAGCACTTGATCAAGATTGAGGACCCACTATGAAAAGGAAGAGACTCCCAAGAAACAATGACTACCTCCATGGAAGACTCAATGACACAAAAGATCCTTAAGACTTTGGATGAACATAGAGAGACCCTTAATAAAATGGGAGAGTATCTCACTAGGTTGGAGGAATCTAAGCTCAAGAAGCCTTCACATATGGAAATCCACGATGATGAGGAGGAAGTTAATGAGTGGGATGAAAAGGACAAAGCGAAATATGAGAGGAACAAGCAATTTGAGACACTCACCACGGAAACCATAACTATGAAGGAAAAAATGGAGAAAATGTAACTCGCCTTCCGCAAGGTACAAGGGATGGATGATTTAACATGGAGCGAGTGAAATGAAGGGGTTAGGTGATTAAAAAAAGAATAATAAATAACATCACTATCGCTTTATTTATGGTCAAACCAGACCAAGATAAGCCGAAAAGGCGATAAAATTTTTTTAGCACCGAATACGGCTTATACTTTATTCGTGTTAGAGCATTCCCCAAAAAATTAAAAAAAAAAATAATAATATGATTAAAAAAATTAAAAACTTTATTCTGCCCTCATTTCATACCAAACCGAGTCGATAAAAGAAGAAAAAGAGATAATAAAAAAAAATTTGTTCTATGTACCGTTTCTCATGACTCAAATTAGAGTTTTCCTAAAAAAAATTGTAAAAAAATTTAAAAAATTAAAAAAGATTATTCTTGCTTTATTTTTGGTCAAATTGGACCAAGAAAGGACGAAATAACGATAAAATTTTTTTCACACCAAGTATGGTTTCTACCTTATCCAAATTCTAGCATTTCCAAAAAAATTCAAAAAAAATATTTAAAAAATCAAAAGTATTATTCTGCCCTAATTTGATGCAAATCTGGGTAGGTAAAAGAAGAAAAAGAGATAAAAAAAATTAAAAATAAAAAAAATTTGTTCCGTGTACTGTTTCTCCCGACCCACATTTAAGCTTTCCCAAAAGAATAGTAAAAAAAATTAAAAAAAATAATTCTCGCTTTATTTCGGGCCAAACCGGACTAGGATAAGCCGAAAATACGAGAAAAATTTTTTCGCGCCGAGTACGATTTCTACTTTATCCGCGTTAGAGCATTCTCCGCAAAATTCAAAACAAATATTAAAATAATTCCAAAATTTAAAAGTATCGTTCTGCAACCATTTCATGCCAAACCGCACTAGGACAAAAAGAAACAGAGAAAAAAATTTTGATCTTGTGTTATTTTTGGCCAAGCTGGACCGGCATAAGCTGAAAAAGCGATAAAATTTTTTTGGCACAGAGTACGGTTTCTACCTTATCAGTGTTAGAGCATTCCCCAAAAAATTCAAAAAAAATATTAAAATAATTCATAGAAATTAAAAGTATAATTCTGCCCTCATTTCAAGCCAAGCCGGGTAGAGCATTCTCCAAAAAATTCAAAACAAATTTCAAAATAATTCAAAAAAATCAAAAACATCATTCTGTCCTCATATTATGCCAAACCGCAGAACAAAAGACATTTTTTTTGTTTCGGCTCCCTGTTATCCAGAGCCCAACTAGAGCATTCCAAAAAAAAATTCAAAAAGTTAAGAAAACTTTATTCTAGCTTTATTTCTGGCCAAACCGGACCAAGATTAGCCGAAAAAGCGACAAAAAATTTATCATACCGAGTACGATTTTAACCTTCTCCATGTTAGAGTATTCTTCAAAAAAAATTTCACACTGAGTAAGATTTCTACCTTGTCCGTTTTAGAGCATTCTCCAAAAAATTCAAAACAAATATTAAAATAATTCAAAAAATTTAAAAACATCATTCTGCCCTCATTTCATGCCAAACCGCGCAAGGACAGAAAGAAACAGAGAAAAAAAATTTCGTTTTGGGTACCGTTTCTCTAGATCCAAAATAGAGCGTTCCAAAAAAAAAATAGTAAAAAAATTAAAAAACAATATTCTTGTGTTATTTCAGGCGAAACCTGACTGGGATAGGCCAAAAAAGCTATAAAAAAAATATTCGCACAAAGTACGATTTCTACCTTATCCGCGTTAGAGCATTTTCCAAAAAATTCAAAACAAATAATAAAATAATTTCAAAATTTTAAAAACAGCATTCTGCCCTCATTTCATGCCAAACCAAGCAAGGAAAGAAACAAAGAGAGAGAAAAAAAATTCGTTATGGGTAACGTTTCTCCTGACCCAAAATAGAGCGTTCCAAAAAAATATAGTTAAAAATTCTAGAAACTTAAAAAACATCATTATTGTTTTATTTCTGGCCAAAACGGACCGGCATAAGCTGAAAAAGTGATAAATTTTTTTTGGCACAGAGCACAGTTTCTACCTTATCTGTGTTAGAGCAATGTCCAAAAAATTCAAAAAAAAAAATATTAAAATAATTCAAAGAAATTAAAAGTATCATTCTGCCCTCATTTCAAGCCAAGCCGGGTAGAGCATTCTCCAAAAAATTCAAAACAAATATTAAAAAAATTCAAAAAAATTAAAAACATCATTCTTCCCTCATTTTATGCCAAACCGCTGAACAAAAAAAAAAAATTTCGTTTCGGCTACCGTTTTTCCGACCCCAACTAGAGCATTCCAAAAAAAATTAAAAAAACTTCATTTCGGCTTTATTTCTGGCCAAAACGAGCCAAGATTAGCCGAAAAAGCAATAAAAAATTTATCATACCGAGTATGATTTTAACCTTCTCCATGCTAGAGTATTCTCCAAAACATTCAAAAAAATATATTAAACTCGCTTTATTTCTTATAAAACCGGACCAAGATAAGCCGAAAAAGCGATTAAAAATTTTTCGCACCGAGTACGGTTTCTACCTTATTCGTGTTAGATCATTCTCAAAAAAATTAAAAAAAAATTAAAATAATTCAAAGAAATTAAATGTATCATTCTGCCCTCGTTACACACCAAACTGGGTAGGGAAACGAAGAAAAAGAGATTAAAAAAATTTTCGTTCCACATGCCGTTTCTGCAGACCCTTATTAGAGCTTTCCCAAAAAAATAGTAGAAAAATTTCAAAAAATTAAAAAATATCATTCTCGTTTTATTTCTGGGGAAACTGGACCAAGATAGGTCAAAAAAGTGATAAAAAACTTTTGGCACCGAGAACGGTTTCTATCTTATCCATATTAGGGCATTCCCCAAAAAATTCAAAAGAAATATTAAAATAATTCAAAAATTTTAAAAATATCGTTCTGCCCTCATTTCATTCCAAACCGCGCAAGGACAGAAAGAAACAGAGAAAAAAAATTTTTGTTTTGGGTACAATTTCTCCAGATCGAAAATAGAGCGGTCCAAAAAAAAAATAAAAAAATTCAAAAACAATATTCTTGTGTTATTTCAGGCCAAACCGGACCAGCATAAGCTGAAAAAGTGATAGAATTTTTTTGGTACCGAGCACAGTTTCTACCTTATCAGTGTTAGTGCATTCCACAAAAAATTAAAAAAAATATTAAAATAATTCAAAGAAATTAAAAGTATCATACTACCCTCATTTCAAGCCAAGACGGGTAGAGCATTCTCCAAAAAACTCAAAACAAATATCAAAATAATTCAAAAAAATTAAAAACATCATTATGCCCTCCTTTTGTGCCAAACCGCAGAACAAAAAAAAAATTTTCATTTCGACTACCGTTTTTCCCAACCCCAACTAGAGCGTTACAAAAAAAATTAAAAAAACTTAATTCTGGCTTTATTTTTGGCCAATCCGAACCAAGATTAACTGAAAAAACGATAAAAAATTTACTGTACCGAATACAGCTTTTAGCTGATCCCACCAAGTAATAGCATATTCAGAAAATTCAATCACGGCTAATTTTACCTTCTTTGCCTCAGAGTAGTTGTGGCAATCAAAGACGAACTCCATCTTTTTTTCCCACTCAAGATATGCCTCAGGATCAGATCTACCTTGAAATGACAGAATTTTCATCTTAATACCACCCAAGTTGTTATCTTCGCGATTCCTAGCTCCTCTATATCTTCCTCTAGGTCTCCTATTTTTAAGAATGGAATCTCGATCTTCTTCTTCATCAAAACCAAATCCATAAAGCTCTTCATCCTCCTCCCTCGATGGATATCTTTCCCTTCTAAGTAAATTACGACCTTTTTGTGGTTGCTCCTTACGTCTATTCTCCATTTAATCTATTCGTTCATGAACCTGCTCCATCTCCATCTTCATCACACGCCTCATCTCACTCATCATGGCCTCCATAAATACCTTCGGATCAACCAATTTTGTTTCATCTTTGGTAAAATGCTCTTACTACTATCGTGAGACATAATTTCTATGGATCACTCAAGAATATGGATCACTCTCCACTCGTGTTTCACTCAAAATAATATGGCTTTTACCCTCTGATGTTCTCACCACTCTTACTTTTTTCCCCTCGATAATTCTCTTTCAGTTCTTTTGAAACTACAAACAACTTAAAAATTTTCAGCAACAATTTACCAAGAACTAATCAAGGAATTTTAGATTTGAATACAAGGAATATAGAACTTTTCAGAATAGAATTAGAAGGAATATGGCAGATATCAACAAGAACAAACCAAGAGTTCAAATATCAACAAGAACAAACAAAGATTGAACAGCTATGGGTAAAGGAAATTCGGATAAGAAGAAATAAAGGAACGAAAGATGTTAAAGGATAGGCAAACCTGAACTAGAAACCGTGCTCTGATACCAAATGATGTGAACCCCGTCAAGAATAACGAGACCCAACAACGAAAGGGAACCTAAGATCGTTCTATGGACAGATTCGAATGGAAGACCTCGACCCGTTGTTTATGACAAACAAGAACTTCGGTATAAGGAAGACGCCACAAACAGTAGTGGAAACTCCGTTTGATAAGTCAAGATGAACGCCATGGGAAATCCCGATAAGTTCGAATAGTTCTTCAAAGAACCAAAGAGAATAAACCTCATAAGTTTTTATGAATATTCAAAATGTCTTTCAAAAACGTTTATAGACTTAGGAGCCTATTTAAGAGCTCCATAAAACTTGACCGATAAGAAAATATATTCTAAAAAAACTCCTAATTTATACCTAACCATATCAGGAATCAAATTTGACCTAAAAAGCATTAAATGCACCTAAAAATAAGGAAATAAATCACCTAAACCTAAAATAACGTTTTTTTTTTATATAAAAATACAAAAAATAATAAATTGCAATAATTAAATAGTAAATTGTGTTGTGCATCACGATCTTTCCAGAATAGGCCCAAAATATTTCTTGCCAATTCTTAGACTTGACCGGATCCTTCTAGAACTTGAATCAAGGTGACGATTCTTTGCTGCCCACTTGGATCATAATCAATGGGCCTCCACGAATTTGCTTGAGCCCATAACTCTTGGATGAGTCCGTTGAGTACATCCTTGAACTTCTTTGCTTGTGCTCTCGTAACCGGCCGAATTGGTACTTGAACGAGATCCTTCGAAGCGGTGCCTTGGTCTCCATCAAAACCGAGCAGGAAAAAAAGAAAAAGAAAAAAAAAACATCATTATCGCTTTATTTATGGTCAAACCGGACCAAGATAGGCCGAAAAAGCGATAAAAAAATTTTCGCACCGAATATGGCTTCTACCTTATCCGTGTTAGAGCATTCTCAAAAAAATTCAAAAAAACTAATAATATAATTCAAAAAAAATTAGAAGCTTCATTCTGCCCTCAATTCATGCCAAGACGGGGTCGATAAAAGAAGAAAATACGACAAAATTATTTCTGCAACGAGTACGAATTCTACCTTATCCGCATTAGAGCATTCTCCAAAAAATTCAAAACAAATATCAAAATAATTCAAAAAAATTAAAAATATTATTCTGCCCTCATTTTATGCCAAACCGCAGAGCAAAAAAAAAAATTTTGTTTTGGCTACCATTTATCCCGACCCCAACTAGAGCATTCCAAAAAAAATTCAAAAAATTAAAAAAACTTCATTTTGGCTTTATTTCTGGCAAAACTAAACCAAGATTAGCCGCAAAAGCGATAAAAAATTTATGGTACCAAGTACGATTTTAACCTTCTCCATGTTAGAGTATTCTCCAAAAAAGTCAAAAAACAAATATTAAAACAATTCAAAAAAATGAAAAACACCATTCTGCCCTCATTTCATGCCGAACTGGGCAGAGAAAAGAAGAAAAAGAGATTAAAAAAAAAAAAAAATTGTTCCATGTACTGTTTCTCATGACCCAAATCACAGCTTTTTAAAAAAAAAAATAGAAAAAAAATTTAAAAACATCATTCTCGCTTTATTTCTTATAAAACTGGACCAAGATAGGCCAAAAAGCGATTAAAAATTTTTCGCACCGAGTATGGTTTCTACCTTATCTGTGTTAGATCATTCTCAAGAAAATTCAAAAAAATATTAAAATAACTCAAAAAAATTAAATGTATCATTCTGCCCTCATTACATGCTAAACAGGGTAGGGAATCGAAGAAAAAGAGATAAAAAAAAAAAAAAATTTGTTCCACGTACCGTTACTCCCAACCCATATTAGAGCTTTCCCAAAAGAATAGTAAAAAAAGTTCAAAACATTAAAAAACATTATTCTCACTTTATTTCTGGTGAAACTGGACAAAGATAGGTCGAAAAAGTGATAAAATTTTTTTGGCACCGATTACGGTTTCATCCTTATCCGTGTTAGTGCATTCCCCAAAAAATTCAAAAAAAATATTAAAATAATTCAAAAAAATTAAAAACAATATTCTACCCTAATCCCATGCCAAACTGGGCAGGAAAAAAAGAAAAAGAGATTAAAAAAAAAAAAAAAACATCATTATCGCTTTATTTATGGTCAAACCGAACCAAGATAGGCCGAAAAAGCAATAAAAATTTTTTCGCACCGAATACGGCTTCTACCTTATCTGTATTAGAGCATTCTCCAAAAAATTAAAAAAATAATAATAATATAATTCAAAAAAGTTTAGAAACTTCATTCTGCCCTCATTTCATGCCAAACCGGGTCAATAAAGAAGAAAAAGAATTAATAAAAAAAAAATTGTTCCATGTACCATTTTTCCCTACTCAAATTAGAGCTTTCCCAAAAAAAATAGTAAAAAAATTCAAAAAATTAAAAAAGATTATTCTTGCTTTATTTCTAGTCAAACAGGATGAAAAAGCAATAAAAAAATTTTCACACTGAGTACGATTTCTACCTTATCCATATTCTAGCATCCTCGATAAAATTTAAAAAAAAAAAAAATTTAAAGTATTATTCTGCCCTAATTTCATGCAAATCCAGGATGGGAAAAGAAAAAGAGATAAAAAATTTTTTTTGTTCCGCGTATCGTTTCTCCCGACCCACATTAAAGCTTTCCCAAAAGAATAGTAAAAAAAAAAAAAAAAAAAAAAAAACATAATTCCCGCTTTATTTCTGGCCAAACTGGACCAGGATAAGCCGAAAATGCGACAAAAATTTTTTCGCACTGAGTACGATTTCTACCTTATCTGCGTTAGAGCATTCTCCAAAAAATTCAAAACAAATATTAAAATAATTCTAAAAATTTAAAAGTATCATTCTGCCCCCATTTCATGCCAAACCGCACTGGGACAAAAAGAAAAAGAGAAAAAATTTTTCGTTCCAGGTACCGTTTCTCCTGACCCACAATAGAGCATTCGAAAAAAAAAAGTAAAAAAATTTAAAAAATTAAAAAACCTCATTCTTGTGTTATTTCTAGCCAAGCCGGACCGGCATAAGTTGAAAATATGATAAAAACTTTTTGGCACTGAGTATGGTTTCTACCTTATCAGTGTCCGTACATTCCCCAAAAAATTCAAAAAAATTATTAAAATAATTCAAAGAAATTAAAAGTATCATTCTGCCCTCATTTTATGCCAAACCACAGAACAAAAAAAAAAATTCGTTTCAGCTACCGTTTTTCCCGACCCCAACAAGAGTTTTCCAAAAAAAATTTAAAAAATTTAAAAAAACTTTATTCTGGCTTTATTTCTAGTCAAACCGTACAGAAATTTGCCGAAAAAGCGATAAAAAATTTATCGTACCGAGTACAGTTTTAACCTTCTCCATGTTAGAGTTTTCTCCAAAAAATTCAAAAAAGAATATTAAAACAATTCAAAAAAAAATTAAAAATCATTCTGTCCTCATTTCATGCCGAACCATGCAGAGAAAAGAAGAAAAAGAGATTAAAAAAAAAATTTGTTTCATGTACCGTTTCTCACGACCCGAATCAGAGCTTTTTCAATAAAATGGAAAAAAAGTAAAAAAAAATATCATTCACGCTTTATTTCATTGGAGCCTATTGTCCGAGTGGGCTTGTGGCTCAACGGCTCAGTCCGAGGACATTCACATATCCGAGGATAACTAAAAAAAAAAAAAATTTGGGAGTAATATAAAACAAAGGAATGTAAGTCGTATATAGTGGCCCAAGCCGCATCCGAGGATCAGATCCACCTCGGATACCACGGTTCGAGGTGGATGTAAGTGTCTTAACATTCAAGGATCTCCACAAAGTTATGTATGAACTGAAAAGTAAATATAGACCAAAGAAGGAACTAGGGAGGGCAACAAATATCACATAAAGCTGCTACCTCCACATTAAATGCTTCCCAGCTAACTCTCTGGCCGCATTAATGTGGAGGTCATACCTGAACAAAAACCAAGCAGCCTTATGGCCATCAAGTAAAGGTTCCAGGAAGTGCTAGATAGGACAGAAAGAAACTCCCAGATTAAAACTTACACGTGTATGGCGAGAATGGAAAAAGAATGCCATATATAACAGGAAAGAAGATGACATTAAAAGGGGATTTTAGAAAAAGGGAGAAAGAAAGAAACACTAGAGATCCATTAAGTTATCCCCTGAAACCTAGCCGAGAAGAGAAGATATCGTTAAAATTAGTTTGGAGCTTCCTTTATTGCAGAACGATCATGTCTTTTTTCTACCAATTGGACTTAGCTCTTACACTCGCTCTCTAAAAATTTTATTGTTTGGGCTTAAACCTATCCCTCTTTTGGGTCCAATCCAACTTGAGTCTCTACAATTGGCGCCGTTTGTGGTGAAAGCTTAATCCATTTGTAGAGAAAGGCAAGTGCAAAGTTTGTGATGGAAGAGGGAGCACCACAGCACCCAGTAGCGGGCCCACTACAGGTGGATGTTAATCCACATCAGGCAGAGTCCAGAGGCTCTCAACACGGTAATCCGCTAGTAATCCATGAACAAAGAGGCGATCGTGAGCGAAGTGCGCAAACGACCCACCCTGATAGAAGTCATTCTCGTGGGAAAAACCATGTCTCCCACATAAAGAACGACAGAGACATGCAGCAGGAGATTAACAGATTAAAAAGGGAATTACGGCACGAGCGACGAAAGCGCGTGGCTCACAACTCCGAGGACTCCTCTGAGGAGTCAAATGCCACCAGTTACAGACTCCACCTAATGAGTCTTTTTCGTATGGTGAGGAGCACCACCGCGAAAGAAAACATGAGAGTCCACCTCGCCAGGGCTTAGGGAACGACGCTTTGAACAAGGTGCTAAGTCAAGTCTCCAAATCACCCTTCACGCGACGCATAGAGGACGCAAATCTTCCTCGGCGGTTCCATCAACCTGCGTTTACCATTTATAACGGTCAAACAGATCCAGTGGAACATGTTAGCCATTTTAGTCAGAAGATGGTCATTCATACTAAGGACGAGACCCTGATGTACAAGGTTTTTCCTTCAAGCCTAGGTCTAGTGGTGATGAGGTGGTTCAACGGCCTGAGAGCGAATACTATTGATTCCTTTGAGAAGCTCACCCAAGTTTTTGGTGCTCGCTTTATTACCTGCAGGAGGGTCGTTCTACCCTTGGGGTCATTATTATCCATGTCTACGCGAGAGGGGGAAACCCTGAAAGTCTACTCTAATAGATATTGGGAAATGTTCAACAAAGTAGATGGAGCCAATGATGATGTGGCCATTAATACCTTCAAGGAGGGACTTCCAACCAAACATGATCTGAGGAGTTCCCTGACTAGTAAACTTGTCACTAGCATGCGACAGCTTATGAACCGAATTGACAAGTATAGAAAAGTAGAAAAGGATCAGATACGGGGTAGAAGAAATTCCAAGGTGATTCCTCAGGAGAGGAGGGATTTCAGGTCGGATCGATATAACAACAACCGACCTCGGAGGGATTTTGGGGGGCAATCAGGATTTGCTAACTCCCAGGCGGTTAATGTTATGTTCCGAGAATCAGTACAACGGGTTCTGAAAAAAATAAAAAACGAGCCATTCTTCAGATTGCCCAATAGGATGGCAGGGAATCCCACCAAACGTAATCAAAACCTTTACTGTTAATACCATCAAGACCATAGACACATTACTGAAGATTGCAGAAACCTATGAGACCACTTGGAGCAGCTGGTCCGAGAAGGAAAGTTGACCCACCTTCTGCACCACTCCAATGGCCGAGGAAGTCGAACAGGGTCGACGTTTCGAGGCGATACCTCTTCAGGAGCCCCCCTGGGCACAATAAATGTCATATTTGCTGCCCTAGGAAGATCAGGGTCTTGTCCCTCCAGGATAATGTCTGTATCTAATTGTTTGGATGGGGGCTTGGGTTCAATGTCGAAAAAAGCAAAACTGGGCACCTTATTGGTTTTAGGCTTTTCAGATGAGGACAAGAGAGGAACCATACAACCGCATGATGATACCTTGGTGGTTACGCTTAGGATCGGAGGGTATGATGTAAGAAGGGTGATGGTTGATGAAAGGAGCGCAGCCAAGGTGATGTATCTTAACCTATACAGGTGGTGGAGGTGGATTTTATTGTGGTAGACATTTTTTCTCCATATACGGCGATTTTGGGTAGGCCCTGGTTGCATACCCTAGGGATTGTTTCCTCCACCCTTCTTCAGAAGGTAAAATATCCATCAAGAAGCCAAGTGTTAGAAATATTGGGAAATCAAGCTATGGCAAGACAATGCATGATAGCGGCTATTCAATATCGGTTAGAGATAGGTACATCGGCCACGGCCGAGAATGACTTATAGTTATCAAAGAGTCAGGGAACCCTCTTCAGCACATCCGCTGAGGAAGCGGAGTGTGAAAATTTGGAGAGGGTGAGTGTTGGTGATGATCCAGATAAGTACTTTCATATTGGAGCATTGTTACCTTTGTTGGAGAAAGAGCAGTTAGTTGAGGTCCTAAGAAGAAATGTTGATGTGTTTGCATGGAATGCCTATGAGGCTCCAGGGGTGGATCCAAATTTCATCTGTCATCATTTAAATGTCAATCCCTCCGTTATTTCGAAGAAACAGCCACCTCGGCGTCCGTCCAAAGTGCATGTTGGGGCCATCAAAGACGAGGTGATCAAGCTCAAGCAGGCATGGGCTATCAAAGAAGTGTTTTACCCTCAGTGGTTGGCAAATATAGTTGTAGTGAAGAAGAAGAATGGAAAATGGTGCGTATGTGTTGATTTCATGGATCTTAATAGAGTTTGTCCAAAGGATCCTTTCCTCATACCTCGTATAGATCAGCTGATGGATACAACGGTAGGTCATCCTCGGATGAGTTTCCTAGATGCCTTTTAGGACTATCGTCAGATTCCACTGGTACTGGGTGATCAAGAGAAGACTGCTTTTCTCACTCTCAATGAAAATTATCATTATAAGGTAATGCCCTTTAGTTTGAAGAACGCGGGGTCAACTTACCAGCGGATGATGACGAAGATGTTTGAGCCACAGTTGGGCAACAGCATAGAGTATGGTAGTGGCATGGTTGTAAAGAGTATGGTAGTGGCCGAGCATGTGATGGACCTCACCAGCGCGTTTGAGGTTCTGAGGAAGTATAAGTTACGACTGAACGCATCAAAGTGCTCCTTTGGGGTATGCTCTGGGAAGTTTTTGGGCTATATGGTGACCTACCGAGGAATTGAAGTGAACTCCGATCAGATTAAAGCCATAAATAACTTGCAACCACCTCGGAATCCCAAGGAGGTCCAGAGACTTACTAGGATAACAGCTGCGCTGAACAGATTCATATCCAGGTCAGCAAATAGGTGTAGACCTTTCTTCCTTTTACTCCACAAGTGGAAAGAGTTTGAGTGGACTGAGAAATGTGCCCTGGCATTTCAGCAACTCAAAGAACATCTGTCTCGGCCACCCATCATGTCCAGTCCAGAGGTGGACGAGGTCCTTTTCGCCTACTTGGCGATAGCCACTTATGCTATCAGTTTTGTTATGATACAAGTGGATAATGGCGTGCAGCGGCCAGTCTACTACGTGAGCAAGTCACTTCATGAGGCTGAAGTGCGTTATCTACCGTTAGAGAATGTCATTTTGGCAGTGGTGCATGCTACAAGGAAACTTCCCCATTACTTTCAGGCGCACACTGTGGTCGTTCTGACTCAGTATCCACTCAAAGTAGTACTTCGGAGTGCAGACTACACTAGCAGGGTTGCCAAGTGGGGCACGATCCTAGGGTTTTCGATATTAAGTATATGCCTCGTACTTCTGTGAAGGGTCAGGTTCTCGCCAACCTGGTGGCCAAATTTGTTTATGGCCCTGAAGAAATAGGATCAAGCCCGCATGGCATGCATGAAAAATCAGTTGACCTTATCCCCACGCAACGTTCCTCTCCCTGGAAGGTTTATGTGGATGGAGCAGCAAACCAGAGGGGGTCAGAAGTGGGACTGGTTCTAACATCTCCTGAAATGGCCATCATCGAGAAGTCTTTAAGGTTGGGATTCTCTGCTACTAACAACGAGGCAGAGAATATGAAACTTTATTAGTAGGAATGGCGATGGTTAAGAAGTTAGGTGAAAAAATAGTGGAGATGTTCTTGGATTCAGGACTGGTCATAGACCTGGTTAAAGGGGATTTGGAAGCTCGAGACACCAGAATGCAGAGTTACTTGAGCCAAGTTAGGTGTATGCAAATGAATTTTGAGTTTTTGAATTGTCCCATATCCCTAGAGGTGGAAATGCACATGCGGACTCTTTGGCCACCCTCGCTACCTCCTCGGCGCAAAATTTACATCGGGTGATCATGGTTGAAAATTTGAAAATACCCACTCCAGTAGCGGAGGACTCACTCCAGGTCAATCAAATTAGCTCGGCGCTTAGTTAGACGGATCCTATAATACTTTTCCTTAAGAAGGATATACTGCCAGAGGACAGGTCAGAAGCTGAAAAGATACGAAGAAAAGCTCCTCGGTTCTGGTTGTCCGAGGACAAAAAATTGTACAAGCGGTCTTTCTCTGGGCCATACCTGCTTTGTGTGCACCCTGAAGCAGCAGAGGCACTTCTAGAAGAGCTGCATGAAGGGATTTGTCGGAGTCACACTAGAGGAAGATTTTTATCTCATCGGGCAATTATCCAAGGGTATTGGTGGCCAGGCATGCAAAAGGAAGCGCAAGAATATGTTAAAAAGTGTGATCAATGTTAGAGGTTTGCCCCAAACATCTATCAACCTGGGGGAGTTCTTAACCCTCTTTCTAGTCCTTAGCCTTTTGCTTAGTGGGGGTTAGATATTGTTGGTCCTTTCCCTAGGGTAATAGGAAATAAAAAATATCTGTTAGTTGGCACTGACCATTTCACGAAGTGGGTCGAAACTGAGTTCCTGACTAATATCAGAGATGTGGATGTCAAAAAGTTTGTCTGGAAGAACATAATCACATGATTTGGAGTTCCTCAAGCTCTCATCTCGGATAATGGTCTTCAATTTGACAGCAAGGCTTTCAGGAAGTGGGTAGGCCGAGACTGTCAACAAGGTCATTGTGAGTGGGCTAAAAAAGAGGCTGGATGATGCAAAGGGAAAATGGGTGGAGGAGCTGCCACATTGATGTGAACCCCGTCAAGAATAACGAGACCCAACAACGAAAGGGAACCCAAGATCGTTCTATGGATAGATTCGAATGGAAGACCTCGACCCGTTGTTTATGACAAACAAGAACCTCGGTATAAGGAAGACGCCACAAACGGTGGTGGAAACTCCGTTTCATAAGTCAAGATGAACGCCACGGGAAATCCCGATAAGTTCGAATAGTTCTTCAAAGAACCAAAGAGAATAAACCTCACAAGTATTATGAATATTCAATTATGTCTCTTCTAAAAACGTTTACAGACTTAGGAGCCTATTTAAGGGCTCTATAAAACTTGACAGACAAGAAAATATATTCTAAAAAAACTCCTAATTGATACCTAACCATATCAGGAATCAAATTTGACCTAAAAAGCATTAAATGCACCTAAAAACAAGGAAATAAATCACCTAAACCTAAAATAACGTTTTTTATATAAAAATACCAAAAATAATAAATTACAATAATTAATTAGTAAATTGTGTCATGCATCACGATCCTTCTAGAATAGGCCCAAAATATTTCTTGCCAATTCTTAGCCTTGACCGGATCCTTCTAGAACTTGAATCAAGGTGACGATTCTTTGATGCCCACGTGGATCATGCTCAATGGGCCTCCACGAATTTGCTTGAGCCCATAACTCTTGGATGAGTCCGTTGAGTACATCCTTGAACTTCATTGCTTGTGCTCTCGTAACCGGTCCAATTGGTACTTGAACGAGATCTTTCGAAGCGGTGCCTTGATCTCCATCATTCCCCTCCTCTTGAAAAGGATTTGCCCTCAAATCATCACCTTGCTTGTACCGAATGACGTATGGAAACGTCTCTATGAACTCCACCCATCGCGCATGCCTTTTGTTTAGCTTGTGTTGGCCCTTCAAGTGTTTCAAGGACTCATGATCGGTGTGAATCACGAACTCCTTAGGCCATAGGTAGTGCTGCCACGTCTCTAAAGCCCGAACCAATGCATTCAACTCCTTGTCATAAGTTGGGTAGTTTAAGGCTGCCCCATTGAGTTTCTCGCTGAAGTAAGCAATTGGTCGTCCTTCTTGCATAAGAACGGCGCCTATACCAATACCTGAAGCATCGCATTCAATTTCAAACGTTTTAGAAAAGTTAGGTAAAGACAACAAAGGTACGTTAGTCAACTTCTCTTTGATTAATTGAAATGCCTTCTCTTGTTCTTCTCCCCACCGAAACCCAACATTCTTCTTGATTACTTCGGTAAGTGGTGCGGCTAAGCTACTGAAGTCCTTCACGAACCGCCGGTAGAAACTAGCAAGTCCATGAAAACTACGAACATTAGCTACACTTGTGGGGCTCGGCCATTCTTGGATTGCACGTACCTTCTCTTCATCAACCTGTATACCTTGTGCACTAACAACAAATCCCAAAAATACAAGCTTATCGGTGTAAAAAGTGCACTTCTTTAAATTAGCAAACAACCTTTCTTTCCTTAGCACATCTAAAACGGATTTCAAATGTACTACATGATCGTCTATGTTTTTGCTATAAATAAGTATATCATCAAAATAGACAACAAAAATCTGCCTATAAATGCACGCAAAACATGGTTCATAAGTCTCATAAAGGTGCTCGGAGCATTAGTCAAACCAAAAGGCATAACTAACCATTCATACAAACCATATTTTGTTTTGAAGGCAGTTTTCCATTCATCTCCTTCTTTTATCCTAATTTGATGATAACCACTTTTTAAGTCAATCTTAGAAAATATGCAAGAACCATACAGCTCATCTAACATATCATCTAAGCGTGGGATAGGGTGACGATACTTTACCGTTATGATGTTGATGGCTCGGCAATCAACGCACATTCTCCACGTCCCATCCTTCTTAGGCACAAGTAAGACCGGAACCGCACATGGGCTCATGCTCTCCCTCACGTGCCCTTTCTCCAACAATTCACTTACCTGCCGTTGAAGCTCCTTTGTCTCCTCGGGATTGCTCCTATAAGCTGGTCGGTTTGGAATGGTTGCATCGGGAACAAAATCAATTTGATGTTCAATCCCTCGGATTGGAGGTAACCCATGTGGTGTTTCCTCGGGGAAGACATCCTCGTACTCCTGCAAAAGAGAAACAATAGAACTAGGCAAAGCAAGGTCAAGTTCGTTAGTGTTTAAAAGTGCCTCTTTGTACAAAAGTACAATCATCGGCTGATTCAAAAACATTGCTCGCTTAATCTCACTCACTTTTGCATAGAAATTCTTTTGTTTTCTCTCTGATTTTCTCTCAAGGGCCGAACTTTGATTTTCTTTTTCTCTCTCATTTTTCTCGGCCTCTCTCTGATTTTCACTCTTTTTCTTTTGCTCACTCTCTTTCTTTTGATCACTCTCCTTTTGTAATCTCACTTGATCCTCGTATACTTGCTGCGGTGTCAATGGTACAAGAGTGATTGATCGTTGATTAAGTACAAAACAGTACTTGTTCGTAAAGCCATCATGCTTTACTTGCCTATCGAACTGCCATGGACGCCCTAGCAATAAGTGTCCCGCTTGCATTGGTACTACATCACACAACACTTCATCTTCGTATTTACCGATTCGAAATGCAACTAACACTTGCTTGTTCACCCTTATCTCACCACTATCATTTAGCCATTGCAACTTGTATGGCCTAGGGTGCTTTACCATGGGCAATCCCAATTTCTCTACCATAATTGTGCTTGCAACATTAGTACAACTACCACCATCAATAATCACACTACATACATTGTCTTTAACGTAGCACCTAGTGTGAAAGATATTCTCCCGCTGTACTTCATCAACTCCTTTTACTTGCAAGCTCAATGCTCTCCTTGCCACCAATGTCAATGCGTCAGGGGCTAAATACTCCTCCTCGGAAACATCCTCCAATGGCGGCATGTCGTCAGTGTCGGAATCTTCATCATCGGTCACAATTTCACCATTGGCTTGCAACACCATGACTTGCTTGTTTGGACATTGACTTGCTATGTGGCCCCTGCCTTGACATCTAAAACATTTAATATCACGATTCCTAGAGGTAGAGGCTTCAGTTTTACCTTGAGGAACGTGGCTGGTGGTCGCGGACTTGGGCTCGGGTTTGGGCGTTTGTGACTTGTCCAGTGGCTTGGCATGACTTGATTTCCAAGAGGTAGAACTAAAGTTATGGCCTGCACGTGTCCCACTCCCTCTCTTGAGTTGTTGTTCCACTTTGATAGCCATATGCACCATATCTTCCAATTCCACATAATGCTGCATCTTTACCTTATCATGGATCTCCCGGTTTAAGCCAAGTAAAAATCTAGCCATTGTAGCCTCCCGATCCTCCTCCACATTAGCGCGGATCATAGCAATCTCCATCTCCTTGTAGTAATCCTCTACGCTTCGACTCCCTTGTCTAAGACCTTGTAGCTTTTTGTACAACTCTCGGTAGTAGTAACTTGGAACGAACCGCTTTCTCATCACTACTTTCATCTCCTCCCATGTGTCTATTGGGTGTTCTCTATTCCGCCTCCTGTTTATCACAAGCTGATCCCACCAAGTAATAGCATATTCAGAAAATTCAATCACAACTAATTTTACCTTCTTTGCCTCGGAGTAGTTGTGGCAATCAAACACGAACTCCATCTTCTTTTCCCACTCAAGATATGCCTCAGGATCAGATCTACCTTGAAAGGACGGAATTTTCATCTTAATACCACCCAAGTTGTTATCTTCGCGATTCCTAGCTCCTCTATATCTTCCTCCATGTCTCCTATTGTTAACAATGGAATCTCGATCTTCTTCTTCATCAAAACCAGACCCATAAAGCTCTTCATCCTCCTCCCTTGATGGATATCTTTCCCTTCTACGCAAATTACGACCTTTTTGTGATTGCTCCTCACGTCTATTCTCCATTTGATCTATTCGTTCATGAACCTGCTCCATCTCCATCTTCATCACACGCCTCATCTCACTCACTCTTACCACTATCATGAGACATGTTTTCTGCAAAACAAAGGTTAGAAACAACACAAAAAAAAAGGACCTCACGAATCACTCCCTTACGTGTTTACGCTTAAGAATGTGGATCACTCTCCACTCGTATTTCACTCAAAATAATATGGCTTTTACCCTCTGATGTTCTCACCACTCTTGCCTTTTTCCCCTCGATAATTCTCTTTCAGTTCTTTTGAAACTAAACAAACAACTCAAAAATTTCCAGCAACTATTTACCAAGAACTAATCAAGGAATTTCAGATTTGAACACAAAGAATATGGAAATTTTCAAAATAGAATTAGAAGGAATATGGCAGTTTGGAATTTTGGAGCCCATAACTCTTGGATGAGTCCGTTGAGTACATCCTTGAACTTCTTTGCTTGTGCTCTCGTAACCGGTCCAATTGGTACTTGAACGAGATCCTTCGAAGCGGTGCCTTGATCTCCATCACACATGTCCTATGGACATATCGAACAACGCCCCGACGGTCAACAGGGGAAACCCCATTCTCAATGACGTATGGGGCTGAGGCTGTGATTCCACTTGAAATGGGCTTTCCTACACAACGGACTAGAACTTTCACCTCGGATGGCAATGATGAGCTTTTGAGTAAGAATCTAGACCTGATAGATGAACGACGAGAGAAAGCGATGGTTCAGTCAGCCTATTACCAACATAAGCTGAAACAGGATTTTGATGCAAACGTAAGGCTGAGGCCGTTAGCCCCAGGCGACTTGGTATTGAGAAAAGTCTTAGGAACTACCAAAAATCCAGTTTGGGGAAAGTTAGGGCCTAACTGGGAAGGACCGTATCGTATCACATCTGTAGCAGGAATAGGAACTTATTATTTAGAAGATTTAGATGAAAAAACTGTACTCCATCCTTGGAATGTAAATAACTTAAAGAGGTATTACTATTAATATGAACAGTTCAGTTCTATTTCCCTTTTATAGCTGATCCTAAATTCTATTACTTATATTTCTCAAATTATCGAAGTATTAAACAGAAACCAAGTTATGTAAGGTCCTCGGACCACAACTTAGTTGAAATTAATACACTGTCATCTTTATTGAAGTATTAAATAGAAACAAAGTCATGTAAAGTTCTCGGACCACAATTTTGTGGAAATTAATACACTGACATGTTTATTGAAGTATTAAATAGAAACTAAGTTCTGTAAGGTCCTCGGACCACAACTTGGTGGAAATTAATACACTGTCATATTTATTGAAGTATTAAACAGAAACTAAGTCATGTAAGGTTTTTGGCCCACAGCTTGGTGAAAATTAATGCACAGTGTAACCTTAATTACCCTTAAGCTAAGGTATGACAGATTGTTTATACTACTAACTTAGTAAAAATCTGTGCTTCTTAAATGGGATCTATGTGCTTATCTTTGTATATCAAGACAAACTCCATGAGCATCACTTAAAACGTTTTAGGGTGTTCAATACTTCCAAGAATTAATTGTCTGGAAGGCTATCTCCAGTATATACATTTCTTAACGAATATGAAACAAGTCTTTTTAGAGCTGAGGAGTTCTCAGTTATGGTCTATTCTGGTTCTCAATGGGCATACATAAATTTAAGCTTTCCCTTATAGTGTCAGATTTTACTCCTATGTAGCATGAGATAATGTAAAAGTAAAAAATACTCATGCAAGAAATTACACAAGTAATAGATAAAACCATAATGTCTCATATAAATTTAGAAAGAAAAATACACATCACAATAGAGAATGTTCTCAAGGAAGAAAAAAATTAAATTAAAAGAAAAATTATATAAACTATTTGTTAAGTTTTATTTAAAACTTGTGCTGAAGAACTTTGCTGGCTTCTTGAGGGGGATCATTTTTTCCTTCTCCTTTGAAGCTTCCCCAGCAGGTAGAATAGTGGCAGCTAAGTCCTTTTCAAAACTCTGAGAAGCTATTCCATCCTTAGTTCCCTCTGCTGCTTTGTTCGAGGAAGTATCCTTGGCTACTTCAAGTACTTCAGGCTATGTCTGCTGAGTGGTAAAGGGGGGATTTTGATTTTGAGCTGCTTCAGCCAATTCAGCAGCAGTAGAGGAGGCCTCCTGTTGTTGGGAAGAAGTACTTGGGGCTCGTATAGCTGGGGGGAAGTAGACATTTTCAGGCCTTCTCAGCTTTGAGGATGGCTCAACCCCGACTCGGTTGAGAGCTTCCTCCCAAGTCTGAGCATAGTATGTTCGATATGCTACTAGGATCTCAGCTCGGAAACTTTCCTCGATCTCAGTAACGCCTACGTCATATCCATGCTGTTCGGCCTCATCCCTCTCTTTTTCAGCTTCAGCTCTTGCTTTTTCTGCCTTAGTTTTGGCCTTTTCCGCTTGATTTCTGAGCCTCTGGGAATCCTTCAGCTGCCTCTGTAAGGATGATATCTACTCCTTGGAAGCTGCCAGCTGAGCATTGGCATCAACCAAATTTTTTCTCTGGTCCTCAGCTTGCCTTTGGAAGCCGGCCAAGGCTGAATCAGCACTATTTCGAGCGTGCTCTTCGTCGGCCAACTTTTTCTTCAGCTGTGTAACATTCTGCTCACTAGCAGTAAGTGTCTGAATAACTGTATTTCGTTTCTTCCTCTCCTTATCTAGCTGTTGGTAAAAAGTATTGGTCATCTCCTCTAACCTGAAAGTGGCTTGAACAGCCTAAAAATAAAAATAAAAAAGAGTCAGAAATACAATAAAATAAAAAAGAGTCAGAAATACCATGCTCAAATGCCTTTTCATATTCATGAAGATCTCATTCTTCTTCGTGTTTCTGAGTTCGGCCATATCCTTGGGAAGCAAGAGGGTCTCTTCTAGGGCTGAGGCGATGTGGCACCCAATTCCGCCATTGAAGTCTCTGATTGAGGCGTCTTCCCTCAGAGGCTCACCACCGAGCATGGGAGCAGGGAGCCAAGTTTCGGGCTCCGAAGACTGAGTACTTTGCTTGGCCACGACCTTTTGAGACCCGTGAGTGACCTTTTGCTGCTTCGGAGCCCGCTGAACCTCGCCCTTCTAGGTTGGGCGAGATCTCCCTGTCTCCACCACTTCTTTGCCTTTAGGCTCTCTCCTCCTCTTTGAGTCAGTCGGTTCAACCCCTTGTGGCTGTGGTATTTGACGAGGAGGAGGAGAAGGAGGAGGAGGGGAGATTGGCTTGAGCAGACTTCCATGGCACCCCATTTCCAGGTTTGCATTCTATTACATCCAGCAAACTCCTTTGGTTCTTTCTCTGAATGCGCATGTCGTTAGAAATTACCTCGGGCGATTGGAGTTGGTTAAAAACCTTAAATTCGTTGACAGAATCCAATAGTTCTACAACTTCTTCTTTTTTTTCTTCTTCTTCTTCTTTTTCTTCTTCCTCCTTTATCTCCTAAAGAACAAAACGTGACGATGAAGCACCTACAGAAACAGCGGCCATAGGTAATGGCTGAGCAAAAATGGTGCCTTCAGGAATTGGAACACCCTCAGGAACAATAAATCCTTCGAAGGCTACACTGATTCGGCGCAGTCGAGAATTCCTAACCTTTATCACACACTTGGGCGCTTGAAAGGCTGTGGAGATTGGTTTGTAGCGAAGGATTATGTGAGCTGCTCTCAGTTGGCCATCGGATGGGTTCACATACACCTCGGACCGCAGGATTCTATCTAGGCTCTCCCTGTTAATCAGTCTGAAATGAGTTTTAGTAGCGCGCTTGTCTGCAAAACCAGTAAAACAGCAGAAAAATTCTATTAGAAATAAAGATAACTTGAATTAAAGAGTATAAGCCAAATTATAGAGGCAGATAGCCTTAAAACCCCACCTGGTGTTCCCTTTTTGATCGGACAGGGTAAACCATCATGCCATTCCCTGGAAAAAATGAGGAAGTCATCTTTTAAGCCCTTGTTCAAAAGAGGGAGACACTGGATTAATCTTATCTCAGGGAACCTAGACTTAAGATAGTAGCTCTGGCCTTTCAAATAAATGAGGTTATATACCCAATTCACATCGTGATGTGTTAGGCCTAAGTTTATCCTCGCATTAAGGGCCTCTATACTCCCTAACACCTTGAACATATTTGAGGTACATTGTGTGGGAGATAACCTAAAAAAGCTATGATAATTTTGGGTAAGACTACCCATAGGGATAGTCATTCCTCCCTCTATGAAAGCGATCATAAGATGACCACTTTCCTTATTTTCCTCTCATCGAACCACTCTTCCAGGGAAGCATACCTTATGCCCACTGTTGGGGGAATCCTATACCTAATTCTAAATTTCTCTATTTGCTCATCGGAATCGACTAAATACTTAAACCTACCAATTTCCTAAAAAACGCGAAAAAAAATTAACGAAAAGGACTGAAGACTAAGGAGGGGGTTAAGGAAACTTACAGGTATGGAAAATGAGCTCCTCGGACAAACTCTCAGTATTTATGAAAGCGTAGAGAAGAAGGAAAGAGGGACAGTTTCAATGAATGCACGCTAAAACGGTGTGATTTTTAGTAACTGAAAAGAGAGTTGATTTGAAAAGCTCTTTATAAAGGCACAGAAATCATAAGTGGGAAATTCCCGCTCATAAATACCGAAAATCCTGGACCGTTAGATTCACATTGTGCTAGAGTATAGGGGACAAAGAAGCCGCCATCATTTAATAATGACGCGCCCCTGACATCAAAACGTCAAGAGCGTGCCTTAGGCAGGTATAAAGGTGTTCTAGAGGTTAGAAAGGCCCAATGAGAGAGATGAGGGCGAGATATCAAAATCTCCCTTTTTCTGAGGTGACAAAAAGCGAGATTGTGAGGGGCTATTATGAGGCCTATTATTCGAGTGGGCTTGTGGCCCAACGGCCAAGTCCGAGGACATTCACATATCCAATGATGACTAAAAAAAAAAAAGATATTTTGGGAGTAATAAAATAAAGGAATGTAAGTCGTATATAGTGGCCCAAACCGCGTCTGAAGATTAGATCCACCTCGGATACCACAGTCCGAGGTGGATGTAACTATCTTAACATTCAAGGATCTCCATAAAGTTATGTATGAACTGAAAAGTAAATATAGATCAAATGAGGAACTAGGGAGGACAGCAAATATCTCATAAAGCTGCTACCTCCACATTAAATGCTTCCCAGCTAACTCTCTAGCCGCATTAATGTAGTGGTTATACCTGAATAGTGTAACCAAGCAGCCTTATGACCACTGAGTAAAGGTTCCAGGAAGTGCTAGCTGAGACAGAAAAAAACTCCAAAATTAAAACTTACACGTTTATGGCGAGAATGGGAAAAGAATGCCATATATAACAGGAAAGAAGATGATATTAAAGGGGGATTTTAGAAAAAGGGAGAAAGAAAGAAACACTAGAGATCCATTAAGTTATCCCCTGAAACCTAGCCGAGAAGAGGAGATATTGTTAAAATTATTTTAGAGTTTCTTTTGTTGCAGAACGATCATGTCTATTTTCTACCAATTGGACTTAGATCTTACACCCGCTATAAAAATTTTATTATTTGAGCTTAAACCTATCCCTCTTTTGGGTCCAATCCAACTTGAATCTCTACAATTTCTTATAAAACCGGACCAAGATAGGCCGAAAAAGCAATTAAAATTTTTTCGCACCGAGTACGGTTTCTATCTTATCCGTGTTAGATCATTCTCAAAAAAATTCAAAATTTTTTTTAAAATAACTCAAAAAAAATTAAATGTATCATTCTGCTTTCATTACACGCCAAACCGGGTAGGGAAACAAAGAAAAAGAGATAAAAAAAATTTCATTCCATGTACCGTTTTTCCCGACCCATATTAGAGCTTCCCGAAAAGAATAGTAAAAAAAATTCAAAAAATTTAAAAACTTCACTCTGGCTTTATTTCTGGCCAAACCGGACCATGATTAGCCGAAAAAGCGATAAAAAATTTATCGTACCGAGTACGATTTGAAACTTCTCCATGTTAGAGTATTCTTGAAAAAATTCAACAAAAAAATATTAAAACAATTTAAAAAAGTTAAAAACAGTATTCTGCCCTCATTTCATACCAAAACAGGCAGAGAAAAGAAGAAAAAGAGATTAAAGAAAAAAAATTTGTTCCATGTAGGCCGAATAACAAACATCACTCTCGCTTTATTTCTTATAAAACCGGATCAAGATAGGCCGAAAAAGCGATTAAAATTTTTTCGTACCGAGTACGGTTTCTACCTTATCAGTGTTAGATCATTCTGCCCTCATTGCACGCCAAACCGTGTAGGAAAATGAATAAAAAAGAGATAAAAAAAAATTTCGTTCGATGTACCGTTTCTCACGACCCTTATTAGAGCTTTCTTAAAAGAATAGTTCAAAAAAACGATAAATTTTTTTTCACTCCTTGTACAATTTCTACCATATCTGTGTTCAAGTATTCTCCAAAAAAATTAAAGAAAAATATAAAAATAATTCAATAAAATTAAAAACATTTTTCTGCCATTATTTCATGTCAAACCGGAGCAGGAAGAGAAGAAAAAGAGAATTAAAAAAAAGTTCGTTCTGTGTACCGTTTCTCCCGACCCAAATTAGAGTTTTCCCAAAAGAATAGTAAAAAAAATTCGAAAAATTAAAAAACATTATTCTCGCTTTAGTTCTGGCCAAACCCGACTAGGATATGCCGAAAAAGCAATAAATTATTTTTCGCACCGAGTACAATTTTTACCATATCCATGTTGGAGCATTCTAAAAACATTTCAAAAAAAATATTTAAAAAATTCAAAAAAAAAATGAAAAGTATCATTCTACCCTCATTTCATGCCAAACCAGGTAAGGAAAAGAAGAAAAAGGGATCAAAAAAAATTTTCGTTACATTTACCGTTTCTCCCAACCTACATTAGAGCTTTCCCAATAGAATTGTAAAAAAAATTCAAAAATCAGAAAACATAATTCTTGCTTTATTTATGCCCAAACCAGACCACGATTAGCTGAAAATGCGATAAAATTTTTTTCGCACCGAGTAAGATTTCTACCTTATCCGCATTAGAGAATTCTCCAAAAAATTCAAAACAAAAGAATAGTAAAAAAAATTCAAAAAATTAAAAAACATCATTCTCACTTTATTTCTGGGGAAACATGACCAAGATAAGACGAAAAAGTGATGAAAAATTTTCAGCAACGAGAACGGATTCTACCTTATCTGTGTTAGAGCATTTCTCAAAAAATTTAAAAACAAATACTAAAATAATTCAAAAAAAAATTAAAAACATCATTCCACCCCCATTTTATGCCAAACAACTGAACAAAAAAAATAATTAATTAATTCTGGCTACCGTTTTTCCCGACCCCAAAAAGTGCGTTCCAAAAAAAATTCAAAAAATTAAAAAAAAATTCATTGTGGATAAGGTTAGCCGAAAAAGCGATAAAAAATTTTATTGTACCGAGTACGATTTTAACCCTATCCATGTTAGAGTATTCTCCAAAAAATTTATCACACTGAGTAAGATTTGTACCTTATCTGTTTTTGAGCATTCTCAAAAAAATTCAAAACAAATATTAAAATCGTACTCAGTGTGATTTTAAAATCGTACTGAGTACGATTTTACTCAGTACGATTTTAATATTTGTTTTCTCTGTTTTTTTGTACGATTTTACTGAGTACGATTTTAATATTTGGGGGCAGAATGATGTTTTCTCTGTTTTTTTGTACCTTATCTGTTTTTGAGCATTCTCAAAAAAATTCAAAACAAATATTAAAATAATTCAAAAAATTTAAAAACATCATTCTGCCCCCATTTCATGCCAAACAGCGCAAGGACAGAAAAAAACAGAGAAAAAAAAAATTTCGTTTTGGGTACCGTTACACCCGATCTAAAATATAGCGCTCTTAAAAAAAAAAAATTTGTAAAAAAATTCAAAAAATTAAAAACCATTATTCTTGTGTTTTTTCTGGCCAAACCGGACCAAGATAGGCTGAAAAAGCTTTAAAAAAAATATTCGCATAATGTACGATTTATACCTTATCCGCGTTAGGGCATTCACCAAAGAATTCAAAACAAATATTGAAATAATTGAAAAAATTTAAAAACATCATTCTACCCTCATTTCATGCCAAACCGCGCAAGGACAGGAAGAAACAGAGAAATTTTTTTTTTGATTTTGGGTACCATTTCTCCCAATCTAAAATATTGCATTCCAAAAAAATATTTGTAAAAAAATCCAAAAAATTAAAAAACATTATTCTTGTGTTATTTCTGGCCAAACCGGACCTGGATAGGCCGAAAAAGCTATAAAAAAAAATATTCGCACAGAGTACGATTTCTACCTTATCTGCGTTAGAGCATTCTCCAAAAAATTCAAAACAAATATTAAAATAATTCAAAACGTTTAAGAACATCGTTCTGCCCTCATTTCATTCCAAACCGCGCCGGGACAAAAAGAAAAAGAGAAAAAAAAAAATTTTGGTTCCGGGCAACATTTCTCCCGACCCAAAATAGAGCGTTAAAAAAAAATTAGTAAAAAAATCATTCTTGTGTTATTTCTGGCTAAGCCAGACCGGCATAAGCTGAAAAAGCGATAAAATTTTTTTGGTCTCGAGTACGGTTTCTACCTTATCAGTGTTATAGCATTCCGCAAAAAATTCAAAAAAAACATTAAAATAATTCAAAGAAATTAAAAGTATCATTCTGCCGTCATTCTATGCCAAACCGCAGAACTAAAAAAAAAAATTTGTATTGGCCACCGTTTTTCCCAACCCCAACTAGAGCGTTCCAAAAAAAATTAAAAAAAGACTTCATTCTGGCTTTATTTCTGGCCAAACTGGACCAAGATTAGCTGAAAAAGTGAAAAAAAATTTATCGTTCTAAGTACGATTTCAACCTTCTCCATGTTAGAGTATTCTCCAAAAAATTCAAAAAAATCAATATTCAAACTATTCAAAAGAATTAAAAACATCATTCTACCCTCATTTCATGCCGAACTGGGTAGAGAAAAGAAGAAAAAGAGATTAAAAATAAAAATTGTTCCATGTACTGTTTCTCGTGACCCGAATCAGAGCTTTTTCAAAAAATTGGAAAAAAAATTAAAAAACGTCATTCTGGCTTTATTTCTTATAAAACCGGACTAAGATAAGCCGAAAAAGTGGTTTAAAATTTTCACACCGAGTACGGTTTCTACTTTATCCGTGTTAGATCGTTCTCAATAAAATTTTAAAAAAATATTAAAATAAGTCAAAAAAATTAAATGTATCACTCTGCTCTCATTACATGCCAAACGGGTATGGAAACGAAGAAAAAGAGTTAAAAAAAAATTTCGTTCCACGTTACGTTTCTCCCAACCCTCATTAGAGCTTTCCCAAAAGAATAGTAAAAAAATTCAAAAAATTAGTAAACATCATTCTTGCTTTATTTCTGGTGAAACTGGACCAAGATAGGTCAAAAAAGTGATAAAAATTTTTTGGCACCGAGTACGGTTTCTCCCTTATCCATGTTAGAGCAATCCCAAAAAATTCAAAAAAAAAATATTAATATCATTCAAAAAAATTAAAAACATCATTCTGCCCCTATTTTATGCCAATCCGAAGAACAAAAAAAATAAAAATTTCCGGCTACCGTTTTTCCTGACCCTAACAAGAGCGTTCCAAACAAAATTCAAAAAATTAAAAAAAACTTCATTCTGACTCTATTTTTTGCCAAACTGGACCAAGATTAGCCGAAAAAAGCAAAAAAAATTTATCGTATTAGAGTACGATTTTAACCTTATCCATGTTAGAGTATTCTTCAAAAAATTTGTCACACTGAGTAAGATTTCTACCTTATCCGTTTTAGAGCATTCTCCAAACAATTCAAAAAAAATATTAAAATAATTCAAAAAATTCAAAAACATAGTTCTGCCCTCATTTCCCGCCAAACTGTGCAAGGACAGAAAGAAACAGATATATATATATATATATATATATTTTTCTTTTTTCGTTTTTGGTACTGTTTCTCATGATCCAAAATAGAGCGTTCCAAAAAAAAAATTTAAAAAAATTAAAAAACATTATTCTTGGGTTATTTCTAGCCAAACCGGACCAGGATAGGCCGAAAAAGCTATAAAGAAAATATTCGTACAGAGTACGATTTTTACCTTATCCGCGTGAGAGCATTCTCCAAAGAATTCAAAAAAAATATTAAAATAATTGAAAAAATTTAAGAACAATGTTCTGCCCTCAATTTATGCCAAACCACCGGGACAGAAAGAAAAAGAGAAAAAAAAAAATGTTCTAGGTAATGTTTCTTCCAATCCAAAATAGTGCGTTCACAAAAAAAAATAGTAAAAAAATTCAAAAAATTAAAAAACATTATTCTTGTGTTATTTCTGGCCAAACTGGACCGGGATACGTGGAAAAAGCAATAAAAAAAATATTCGCACAGAGTACGATTTCTACCTTATCCGCGTTAGAGCATTCTCCCAAAAATTCAAAACAAATATCAAAAAAATTAGAAACATCATTCTGCCCTCATTTTATGCCAAATCGCAGAACAAAAAAAAAAAAAAAAAAAAAAAAATGGTTTCGGCCACCGTTTTTCCCTACCCCAACTCGAGCGCTCCAAAAAAATGTAAAAATAAATTTAAAAAGGCTTCATTCTGGCTTTATTTCTGGCCAAACCGGACCAAGATTAGCCGAAAAAGCGATAAAAAATTTATTGTTCCGAGTACGTTTTTAACCTTCTCCGTGTTAGATCATTCTCAAAAAAATTCAAAAAAATTAAATGTATCACTCTGCGCTCATTACACGCCAAACGGGTAGGGAAACGAAGAAAAAGAGATAAAAAAAAAATAAAATTCATTCCATGTACCGTTTCTCCCGACCCTTATTAGAGCTTTCCAAAAAGAATAGTAAAAAAAATTTTAAAAATTAAAAAACAATGTTCTCGCTTTATTTCTGGTGAAACTGGACCAAGATAGGTCGAAAAAGGGATAAAAACTTTTTGGCACCGAGTACGGTTTCTACCTTATCCGTGTTAGAGCATTCCCCAATAAATTCAAAAAAATTAAAAACGTCATTCCGCCCCCACTTTATGCCAAACTGCAGAACAAAAAAAAAATCGTTCCGGCTACCGTTTTTCCCGACTCCAACAAGAGCGTTCAAAAAAAAATTCAAAAAACTTCATTCTGAATTTATTTCTGGCCAAATTGAACCAAGATTAGCCAAAAAAGCGATAAAAAATTTAACGTACCGAGTACAATGTTAACTTTATCCATGTTAGAGTATTCTCCAAAAAATTTATCTCACTGAGTAAGATTTCTACCTTATCCGTATTAGAGCATTCTTCTGCCTTATCCGTATTAAAAACATCGATCTGCCCTCATTTCATACCAAACCGCGCCAGGACAAAAAGAAACAGAGAAAAAAAAATTTCGTTCCAGGTAACGTTTCTCCCAACCCTAAATAAAGCATTGCAAAAAGAATAGTTAAAAAATTCAAAAACATTCTTGAGTTATTTCAGGCCAAAAAGGATAGGGATAGGCTAACAGAGTGATAAAAAGTTTATCGTACCGAGTACGGTTTCTACCTTATTCGTGTTAGAGTATTCTCCAAAAAATTCAAAAAAAATATTAAAATAATTCAAAGAAATTAAAAGTATCATTCTGCCCATATTTCAAGCCAAGACGAGCAGAGCATTCTCCAAAAAATTAAAAAAAATATCAAAATAATTCAAAAAAATTAAAAACATCATTCTGCCCTCATTTTATGCCAAAGCGCAGATCAAAAAAAAAATTTCGTTTCGGCTACCGTTTCTCCCGACCCAAACTAGTGCGTTCCAAAAAAAATTTAAAAAAACTTCACTCTGGCTTTATTCTGGCCAAACCGGCTGAAGATTAGCTGAAAAAGTGATAAAAAATTTAACGTACCAAGTACGGTTTGAACCTTCTCCATGTCAGAGTATTCTCCAAAAATTTAACAAAAAAATATTAAAACAATTTAAAAAAAAAATTAAAAACATCATTCTGCCCTCATTTCATACCGAAACGGGCAGAGAAAAGGAGAAAAAGAGATTAAAAAAAAAAAAATTTTGTTCCACGTACCGTTTCTCATTACCCAAATCAGAGCTTTTTAAAAAAAATGAAAAACAAAATTAAAAAACATCGCTCTCACTTTATTTCTTATAAAACCGGACCAAGATAGGCCGAAAAAGCGATTAAAATTTTTTCGTATCAGGTACGGTTTCTACCTTATCAGTGTTAGATAATTCTCAAAAAAATTCAAAAAAAATATTAAACTAATTCAAAAAAATTAAATGTATCATTCTGCCCTCATTGCATGCCAAACAGTGTAGGAAAACGATGAAAAAGTGATAAAAAAAAGTTTCGTTCCATGTACCATATCTCACTACCCTTATTAGAGCTTTCCTAAACCATTTCTCATGCCAAACCGCGCAAGGACTAAAAGAAACAAAGAAAAAAAAATTTCGTTATGGATACCGTTTCTCCTAATCCAAAATAGAGCGTTCTAAAAAAAAGGTAAAAAAAATTCAAAAAACTAAAAAACAATATTCTTGTGTTAGTTATGGCCAGACCAGACTGGAATAGGGCAAAAAAGCTATAAAGAAAATATTCGCACAGAGTACGATTTCTACCTTATCCGTGTTAGAGCATTATCAAAAAAATTCAAAACAAATATTAAAATAATTCAAAAAATTAAATAACAATGTTCTGCCCTCATTTCATGCCAAACTATGCTAAGACAAAAAGCAACAGAGAAAAAAAAAATTTCGTTCCGGGTAACGTTTCTCCCAACCCAAAATAGAGAGTTCCAAAAAAAAAAAAGTTAAAAAAATTGATAAGGATAGGGATAGGCCGACAAAAAAGGATAAGGATAGGCCGACAAAGTGATAAAAAATTTATCGTACCAAGTACGGTTTCTACTTTATCCCTATTAGAGCATTCTCTAAAAAATTTTAAAAAAATTAAAATAATTCAAAAAAATTAAAAACATCATTCTACCCTAATTTCATGCCAAATCGGGCAGAAAAAAAAAAAAGAAAAAGAGATTAAAAAAAAAAAAAATCATTATCGCTTTATTTATGGTCAAACCGGACTAAGATAGGCCAAAAAGCGATAAAAATTTTTTTCGCACCGAATACAGTTTCTACCTTATCTATGTTAGAGCCTTCCCTAAAAAATTCAAAAAAAAAATGATTATATAATTCAAAAAAAATTAAAAAATTTATTCTGCCCTCATTTCATGCCAAACTAGGTTGATAAAAGAAGAAAAAGAGATAATAATAAAAAAATTTGTTCCATGTACCGTTTCTCTCGACTCAAATTAGAGCTTTCCCAAAAAAAAAAAAAAATCAAAAAATTAAAAAAGATTATTCTTGCTTTATTTCTAGTCAAACCGGACCAAGGTGGATCGAAAAAGCGATAAACTTTTTTTCACACCGAGTACAGTTTCTACCTTGTCCGTATTCTAGCATTCCAAAAAAATTGAAAAAAAATATTAAAAAACAAAAATAAAAAGCATTATTTTGCCCTCATTTCATGCAAATCCGGGTAGGGAAAAGAAGAAAAAGAGATAAAAAAAATATTTCATTCTGCGTACCGTTCCTCCCGTCCCACATTAAAGCTTTCCAAAAATAATAGTAAAAAAAATTAAAAAAATAAAAAATATAATTCCCGCTTTATTCTGGCCAAACAGGCCCATAATAAGCACAAAATACGACAAAAATTTTTTCGCACCGAATACGATTTCTACCTTATCCACGTTAGAGCATTCTCCAAAAAATTCAAAAGAAAAATTAAAATAATTCAAATATAGTAAAAATTTAAAAAAGAGAAAAAAATTTTCGTTCTAGGTACCGTCTCTGCTGAAAAAGTATCATTGTTGTGTAATTTCTGGCCAAGCCAGACCGGCATAAGCTGAAAAAGCAATAAAAAATTTTTGGCACCGTGTACGGTTACTACCTTATTACTGTTAGAGCTCCAAAAAAATTTAAAAAAATATTAAAATAATTCAAAGAAATTAAAAGTATCATTTTCCCCCATTTCAAAGGAAGCCGGGTAGAGCATTCTCCAAAAAATTCAAAACGTATATCAAAATAATTTAAAAAAATTAAAAACGTCATTCTGCCCCCATTTTATGCCAAACCATAGAACAAAAAAAAATTTTCGTTTCGGCTACTGTTTTTCCAAACCCCAACTAGAGCATTCCAAAAAAATTCAAAAAATTAAAAAAAAACTTCATTCTAGCTTTATTTCTGGCCAAACAAGACCAAGATTAGCTGAAAAAGCGATACAAAATTTATCGTACCGAGAACAATTTTAACCTTATCAAAAAAATTTATCACACCGAGTAAGATTTCTATCTTATCCGTATTAGAGCGAAACCGGGCAGGAAAAAAAGAAAAAGAGGTTAAAAAAAAAAAAAACATCTTTATTGCTTTATTTATGGTCAAATCGGACCAAGATAGAGCATTCCCCAAAAAATTCAAAAAATATATAAAAATAATTCAAAGAAATTAAAAGTATCATTCTGCCCTCATTTCAAGCCAAGCCGGGCAGAGCATTCTCCAAAAAATTCAAAACAAATATCAAGATAATTCAAAAAAATTAAAAACATCATTCTGCCCCTATTTCATGCCAAACCACAGAACAAAAAAAAAAAAAAAAAAAAATTTTCATTTTGGCTACCATTTTTTCGACCCCAACAAGAACGTTCCAAAAAAAATTAAAAACTTCTCTCTGGCTTTATTTCAGGACAAATCGGTCCATGTTAGAGAATTCTCCAAAAAAATCGACAAAAAAAATTAAAACAATTCAAAAAAATTAAAAACATCATTCTGCCCTCATTTCATACCGAAACGGGCAGAGAAAAGAAGAAAAAGAGATTAAAATATATATATATATATATATATATTCCACGTACCGTTTCTCAAGACCCAAATCAGAGCTTTTTCAAAAAAAAAAGAAAAAAAAATGAAAAAACATCACTCTCGCTTTATCAGTGTTAGATCATTTTCATGTAGGAAAACGAAGTTCTGCCCTCACTGCACACCAAACCATGTAGGAAAACGAAGAACTTTGATTAAAAAAATTTCGTTCTATGTACCGTTTGTCACGACCCTTATTAGAGCTTTCCCAAAAGAATAGTTTGAAAAAGCGATAAATTTGTTTTCACACCAAGTACAATTTCAACCTTATTCAAGTTAAAGTATTCTCCAAAAAAATTCGAGAAAAATATAAAAATAATTCAAAAAAATTAAAAACATTATTCTGCCCATACTTCATGTCAAACCGGGGCAGGAAGAGAAGAAAACGAGAATTAAAAAAAAGTTCGTTCTGTGTACCATTTCTCTCGACCAAAATTAGAGCTTTTCCAAAAGAATAATAAAAAAAATTCAAAAAATTAAAAAACATCAATCTTGCTTTAGTTCTGGCCAAACCCGACTAGTGTAAGCTGAAAAAGCGATAAATTATTTTTTGCATCGAGTACAATTTCTACTATATCCATGTTAGAGCATTCCCCAAAAAATTAAAAAAAAAAAAAGTATTTAAATAATTCAAAAAAATGGAAAGTATTATTCTGCCCTCATTTCACCCCAAACAGGGTAGGGAAATGAAGAAAAAGAGAAAAAAAAAAAATTTTCGTTAAATTTACCGTTTCTCCCGACCTACATTAGAGCTTTTCCAATAGAATAGTAAAAAAAATTCAAAAAATTAAAAAACATCATTCTCGCTTTATTTCTGGTAAAACCGGACCAAGATAGGTTGAAAAAGTGATAAATTTTTTTTCGCACCGAGTACAATTTCTACCTTATCCGTTTTAGAGTATTCTCCAGAAAAATTCAAGGAAAATATTAAAATAATTCAAAAAAAAAATAAAAACATCATTCTACCCTTATTTCATGTCAAACCGGGTTGGGAAGAGTAGAAAAAGAGATTAAAAAAAAAAATTCGGTCCATGTATCGTATCTCCCGACCCAAATAACAGCTTTCCCAAAAGAATAGTAAAAAAAATTCAAAAAATTAAAAAATATCATTCTCACTTTAGTTCAAGCCAAACCCACCCAGGATAGGCCGAAAAAGCGATAAATTTTTTTTCGCACCGTGTACAATTTCTACCTTATCCGTGTTAGAGCATTTTAAAAAAAATTCAAAAAAAAATATTTAAAAAATTCAAAAAAATTAAAAACATCATTCTACCCTTATTTCATGCCAAACCAGGCAGGGAAGAGAAATAAGAAGAGATTTCAAAAGAATTCTTTCCATGTGCCGTTTCTCCCAGGCCAAATTAGAGCTTTCTCAAAAAAATAGTAAAAAAATTAAACAATGTCGTTCCTGTGTTATTTCTGGCTAAGCCGCACTGGCATAGGCCAAAAATGTGGTAAAATTTTTTTTGCACCGAGCACGGTTTCAACCTTATCCTATCTAGCATTTCTAAAAAAATTCAAAAAAATAAAATAAAATATTCAAGCAAATCTGGGTTGGGAAAAGAAGAAAAAGAAATAAAAAAAAATTCGTTCCATATACCATTTCTCCCGACCCACACTAAAGCGTTCCCTAGAGAATAGTAAAAAAAATTAAAAAAATTAAAAAACATAATTCTCGCTTTATTTTTGGCCAAATCGAACCAGGATAAGCCGAAAATGTGATAAAAAAATTTTTACACCGAGTACGATTTCTACATTATCCGCGTTAGTGCATTCTCCAAAAAATTCAAACAAATAATAAAATAATTCGAAAAATTTAAAAGCATCATTTGTCCCAATTTATTGCCAAACCGCACTGCGACAAAATGAAACAAAGAAAAAAAAATTTCTTTCCGGGTGCAGTTTCACCTAACCCAAAATAAAGCGTTCCAAAAAAAAATAGTAAAAAAAATTAAAAAATTAAAAAACATCATTCTCGTATTATTTATGGCCAAACCAGACAGGGATAGGCTGAAAAAGCGGTAAAAAAGTTTTTTGCACTGAATACGATTTCTACATAATCCGTATTCGAACATTGCCCAAAAAATTCAAAAAAAAATATTAAAAATATTCAAAAATATTACAAGTATCATTCTGCCCTCTTTTTATGCCAAACCGGGTAAGTAAAAGCAGAAAAAGAGATTATCAAATTTTTCGTTACATGTACCATTTCCCCCAACCCACATTAAAGCATTCCCAAAAGAATTGTAAAAAAAATTCAAAAAATTAAAAAATATTATTCTTGCTTTATTTCTAGCTAAACCCGCCCAGCATAGGCCAAAAAGCGATAAAATTTTTTTCATACCGAGTACGATTTCAACCTTATCCGTGTTAGAGCATTCTCAAACAAATTCAAAAAAATATTTAAATAATTCAAAAAAAATTAAAAACATAATTCTGCCCTCATTTAATGCCAAACCGGGCAGGGAAAAGAAGAAAAAGAGATAATAAAAAAAATTTTGTTCCATATACCGTTTCTTCCGACCCAAATTAGAGCTTTCCCAAAAAAATAGCAAAAAAATTCAAAAGATTATTCTTACTTTATTTCTGTTCAAACCAGACCAAGATAGATCGAAAAAGCGATAAAAAATTTTTTCGCACTGAGTACGATTTCTACCTTATCCTATTCTAGCATTTCCAAAAAAATTCAAAAAAAATATTAAAATAATAAAAAAAATTAAAAGTATTGCCCTCATTTCATGCAAATCCGGCAAGGGAAACCAAGAAAAAGAGATAAAAAAAATTTCGTTCGACTTGCCGTTTCTCCGACCCACAATAAAGCTTTCCCTTAAGAATAGTAAAAAAAATTAAAAAATTAAAAAACATAACTCCTGCTTTATTTCTGGCCAAACTGGACCAGGATAAGCAGAAAATACGACAAAATTTTTCGCACCAAGTACAATTTCTACCTTATCCGTTTTAGAGCATTCTACAAAAAATTCAAAAAAAATTAAAAACATTATTCTTCCCCACATTTCATGCAAAACCAGGCCGGGAAAAGAAGAAAAAGAGATAAAATAAAATTTCATTACATGTACTGCTTCCCCCGACTCAAATTAGAGCTTTCCCAAAAAAAAAAAAAATAGAAAAACAAATCAAAAAAATTAAAAAATATCATTCTTAATTTATTTCTAGCCAGACCAGACCGAGATAGGCCCAAAAAGCGATAAATTTTTTTTCACACTGAGTACAATTTCTACCCTATCCGTGTTAGAGCATTCTCAAAAACAATTCAAGAAAAATATTAAAATAATTCAAAAAAATGAAAAGTATCATTCTGCCCACGTTTCGTGCGAAACCGAGTAAGGAAAAGAAGAAAAAGAGATAAAAAAAATTTTCATTACAAGTACCGTTTAGTAAAAAAAATTCAAAAATTAAAAAACATAATTCTCACTTTATTTATGGCCAAACCGGACCAGGATAAGCCGAAAATGCAATCAAATTTTTTTCGCACCAAGTAAGATTTCTACCTTATCCGCGTTAGAGCATTCGCCTTAAAATTCAAAACAAAAATTAAAATAATTCAAAAAATTTAAAAGCATTGTTCTGCCCCCATTTCATGCCAAACCGGGTAGGGAAATGAAAAAAAAGAGATAAAAAAAATTTCATTACATGTACCATTTCTCCCGACCCAAAATAGAGTGTTCAAAAGAAAATAGTAAAAAATTCAAAAAATTTAAAAACATCATTCTTGTATTATTTCTGGCAAAGCCAGACCGGCATAGGACGAAAAAGCGATAAAATTTTTTTGGCGCCAAGTACGATTTCGACATTATCCGTGTTACGGCATTCCCCAAAAAATTCAAAAAAAATACTAAAATATTTAAAAAAAAATTAAATGTATCATTCTGCCCTCATTTCACGCCAAAAAAAACTGGACCAAGATAGGTCGAAAAAGTGATAAAAAAATTTTCACACCGAGTACGGTTTCTACCTTCCCCGTGTTAGAGCATTCCCCAAAAACTTCAAAAAAATATATTAAAGTAATTCAAAAAAATTAAAAACATCATTCTACCATAATTTCATGCCAAACCGGACCGAAAAAAAAAAAAAAAAAAAAAAAAAAAAAAAAAAAAAAAAAAAAAAAAAAAAAAAAAAAAAAAAAAAAAAAAAAAACCACGTTCCATGTACCGTTTTCTCCCGACCCTTATTAGAGCTTTCCCAAAAGAATAGTAAAAAAAATTCAAAAACATCATTCTCGCTTTTGTTCGGGCCAAACCCGACCAGGATAGGCCGAAAAAGCGAAAAAAATATTTCCACACCGAGTACAATTTTTACTTTATCCGTGTTAGAGCGTTCTCCAAAAAACTTCAAGAAATATATTAAAATAATTCAAAAAAAATTTAAAAACATCATTTTGCCCTTATTTCATGTCAAAGTGGGCCGGAAAGAGAAGAAAAAGAGATTAAAAAAAACTTCGTTCCATGCACCGTTTCGCCAGACACAAATTACAGTTTTCCCAAAAGAATAGTAAAAAAAATTCAGAAAATTAAAAAACATAATTCTCGCTTTAGTTCAGGCCAAACCCACCAAGGATAGGCCGAAAAAGTGATAAATTTTTTTTCACACCGAGCACAGTTTCTACCTTATCCGTGTTAGAACATTCTCCTAAAAAATTCAAGAAAAATATTAAAATAATTTTAAAAAAATTAAAAACATCATTCTACCCTTATTTCATGTCAAACTGGGCTGGGAAGAGAAGAAAAAGAGATAAAAAAAAAAAAAAAAAAATTGTTCTATGTATCGTTTCCCTCGACCCAAATTACAGCTTTCCCAAAAGACTAGTAAAAAAAAATTCAAAAAATTAAAAGGCATCATTCTCGCTTTAGTTCAGTCCAAACCCAGGATAGGCCAAAAAGTAATGAAAATTTTTTCCCACCAAGAGGTAAAATAAAAATTTCGTTACATGTACCCTTTCCCTCGACCCACATTAGAGCTTTCCCAAAAGAATAGCAAAAAAAATATTCAAAAAATTAAAAAAATATTATTCTTGCTTTATTTCTAGCTAAACCTGACCAGGATAGGCCAAAAAGCAATAAAATTTTTTTTCACACCGAGTACGATTTCTATCTTATCCGTGTTAGAGCATTCTCAAACAAATTCAAAAAAAATATTTAAATAATTCAAAAAAATTAAAAACATAATTCTGCTCTCATTTCATGCGAATCCAGCAAGGTAAAAGACGAAAAAGAGATAAAAAAAAAATTTTCGTTCGTCGTACCGTTTCTCCCGAACCACAATAAAGCTTTCCCAAAAGAATAGTAAAAAAAATTAAAAAATTAAAAAACATAATTTTTGCTTTAATTTTGGCCAAATCGGACCAGGTTAAGCCGAAAATGCGATAAAATTTTTTCACACCAAGTACAATTTCTACCTTATCCGTGTTAGAGCATTCTACAAAAAATTCAAAACAAATATTAAAATAATTCAAAAAAAATTTAAAACATCATTCTTCCCACATTTCATGCAAAACCATGCCAGGAAAAGAAGAAAAAGAAATAAAATAAAATTTCATTACATATACCGCTTCTCCTGACCCAAATTAGAGCTTTCCCAAAAAAATAATAATAATAAAACAAATCAAAAAATTAAAAAATATCATTCTCAATTTATTTCTAGCCAGACCGGACTGGGATAGGCCGAAAAAGTAATAAATTTTTTTTCGCACCGAGTACAATTTCTACCTTACACGTGTTAGAGCATTCTCCAAAAATATTCAAGAAAAATATTAAAATAGTTCAAAAAAATGAAAAGTATCATACAGCCCTCATTTCATGCCAAACCTGGTAAGGAAAAGAAGAAAAAGAGAGAAAAAAAATTTCGTTATATGTACCTTTTCTCCCAACCTACATTACAGCTTTCCCAATAGAATAGTAAAGAAAATTCAAAAATTAAAAAACATAATTCTCGCTTTATTTATGGCCAAACCGAACCAGGATTAGCCGAAAATGGGATAAATTTTTTTTTCGCACCGAGTAAGATTTCTACCTTACCCGCGTTAGAGCATTCTCCAAAAAATTCAAAAAAAAAATTATAATAATTCAAAAAATTTAAAAGCAATGTTCTGCCCCCATTTCATGCCAAACCGCGCTGGGACAAAAAGAAATAGAGAAAAAAAATTTCGTTAAAAAATATCATTCTTGTGTTATTTCTGGCCATGCCGGATCGGCATGGGCGAAAAAAGCGATAAAAAATTTTTGGCGCCGGGTACGGTTTCAATGTTATCCGTGTTACAGCATTCCCCAAAAGAGATTAAAATAAGTCAAATAAATTAAATGTATCATTCTGCGCTTATTTCACGCCAAACCGAGTAGGGAAACAAAAAAAAAATAAAAAAAATAAATTTCGTTACATGTATCGTTTTTCCCGACCCTTATTAGAGCTTTCCCAAAAGAATAGTAAAAAAAGTTCACAAAATTAAAAAACATCATTCTCGCTTTATTTCTGGTAAAACTGGACCAAGGTAGGTCGAAAAAGTGATAAAATTTTTTTTGCACCGAGTACGGTTTCTACCTTCTCCGTGTTAAAGCATTCTCCTAAAAATTAAAAAAAAAAATATTAAAGTAATTCAAAAAAATTAAAAACATCATTCTGCCATAATTTCATGCCAAATCGGATTAGGAAAAGAAGAGAAAGAGAAAAAAAAAAAAAAAAAAAAAAAAAAAAAAAAAAAAAAAAAAAAAAAAAAAAAAAAAAACTTCATTCCATGTACCGTTTCTCCCAACCCTTATTAGAGTTTTCTCAAAAGAATAGTAAAAAAAATTCAAAAAATTAAAAAACATCATTCTCGCTTTAGTTCTGGCCAAACCCGACCAGGGTAGGCCGAAAAAGCGATAAATTTTTTTTTCGCACTGAGTACAATTTCTACCTTATCCGTGTTAGTGTATTCTTCAAAGAAATTCAAGAAAAATATTAAAATAATTCAAAAAAAAATTAAAAACATCATTCTGCCCTTTTTTTCATGTCAAATCGGGCCGGGAAGAGAAGAAAAAGAGATTAAAAAAAAAATTCATTCCATGTACTATTTCTCCAGACCCAAATTACATCTTTCCTAAAAGATTAGTAAAAAAAATTCAAAAAATTAGAAAACATCATTATCTCTTTAGTTCAGGCCAAACCCGCTTGTGAGCCACCAAGTACCAGGCTCGCAACAGTATTGGAGCCAGAGGATCGGTCCTTCACTTGCCAATCGTTCGCGAGTCAGACTGCACTCTTTTTGTTTGGAAGATAATTCGTTTTTAACTCTCTTGTTATTACCTGCTAGGAATGCTATAAGCATATGGATAATAATTGGTTTATTGAGATTTAGTTTGTTAGTTACAATTCTAAACATGTTAATCACATTTAGCACATGTTGGAATTATTAATGCACGTGGAGAATTATAGAGCCAATAGGATGAGGCTATGTGGGCCAATGAGATTAGAGCTAGTCTCCTATAAATACATGATTGTAATCCAATATGAGAAATGAATGAAAAATAAACCAATTTGTTAGTACATTAGTGCATCTCTCTATCTCTCTCTCTTAATCTCTCTCTTTCTCTATGGAGGGTGACTACCTCAAATTAAGTCAATTTCCGTACAATCTCCATCCATTCTCTTATAATTCCCATCAATCTCCATTAGGAACCACCGGGTTCCTATCAAATGGTATCAGAACCGTTGATCTTGAGATAAGCAATTGTGATGAAAGAAAACTTTTAAAAAAAATACAAGAAATGTTGAACAAAGTTACAAAAGAATCCAAGGATATTTCAAAGAAGTTTGTCATTCAATTTGTTTTTCCTTTCCTCTATTCCTTTCCCTGTTTCTTCTCTCTTTTCTCTTTAGAGGACTAGCTGGCCTCGAATTCAGCTAGAGAAACCATAACCATCAAGTTCCAATCTTAACATTTGGTAACATTTGATGTACATGTACTTGCTGCCCTTGAAGTTCAGTTGAAAGAACCAACAAAGAAGATGATGATGATCTTCCAAGAACCCATTTTTGATGCACCAATGGAGACTTCCATTCAAGAGTCTATGATTCAAGAAGTAGCAATCCAAGTGTCTGTAATCCAAGAATCCAAGATACAAGTGCAAACAATTTTAATGGTTCTAGAATCGAATGAAGTTTTGAGGATACAAGAACATTTCAAGGTTGAAAGAACCAATGAGACCTTGAAGATTGAGGAACCATTGAAACCTCAAGAATTCAAGCAAATTTTGAAGATCTACGAAGAAAAAACCTTCATATGCATGGGATTGCTTGTCAAAGAGAAATGCATTAATATGGTGATCAAAATGTCACTACGGTATTGGTCCATTGGAATATCTCCTTTCATGAAGATGCTATTTCACAACAATACCTTGTGGGTAAGGTGTTTTCAAGGGGAGGGAAATGTTGGGAATGCTATAAACATATGGATAATAATTGGCGTATTGAGATTTAGTTAGTTAGTTACAATTCTAAACATGTTAATCACATTTAGCACATGTTAGAATTATTAATGCACATGGGGAATAATAGAACCAATAGGATGAGGTCATGTGGGCCAATGAGATTAAAACTTGTCTCCTATAAATACATAATTGTAATCCAATATGAGAAATGAATGAAGAATAAACCAATTTGTTAGTGCATTAATGCATCTCTCTCTCTTTCTCTCTCTTAATCTCTCTCTTTCTCTATAGAGGGTGACTACCTCGAATTAAATCAATTTCTCTACAATCCCCATCTATTCCCCTATAATTCCGATCGATCTCCATTAGGAACCCGGGTTCCTAACATTACCCGCGGGGAGCGTAGTAATCAAGGTGCATATGATATATAGAAACAAGCGAAGCATAGCGATCTGTACTACCAGAAAAGTTTTGCTAACCGGCAGGCAACAGAGTCCGCCGATAGGCGCAAGCAAAGCATAGCGAATCACATGGATAAGCCTCTACCTGCTAGTGCGCGGATAGATAGGGCAGGCGAAGCGCGAAGGGGATGGATGTCTGAGCAGTTGAAAGAGTCGGTCTTGAAAACCGAAGTATTGATAGGAATACTGGGGGTTCGAATCCCTTTCCATCTGGGAAGTCATAAGTTGTCCCTTGTGTTATTTTCTGCTCCCCTTGTATAGTTGGGGAAGGGCCGAGTGGATTACCTTTGGGAGCTAAGTCGAAGATCTCGGTGGTCTTGTCTTGTGAGTACTACGATTGCAGTTTTCCTTAGGAAGTCCCATAGCTGTGAGGCTTAACAGACAAAGAAAATAGTGGCTACTTCCACTAGTTGAGTAGAAGGTGACAACCCTAATGAATCAACTATGAAGGTGGCTGTTAGCTACATCAGCACTCGAATTCCTTCTTTGTTATTACCCTGGCTTCAATGATCAACCCCTGGCATATTTAGGTTTTGATCTTCGACCATCCTGGTCTTCAGGACTCAACACTCTATTTTTCTTAGAAATTCTCTTTAAAAGATGCAAAAGGTGTTGATACGTCCTATCCATGTAGAAAGCTTACCCTCTTCCACACATTACCGGTGGATGCTATAGCTGCTATCGCTTTGGCTACAGGAGGGGAATGGTTAAGTGAAACTCTCGCCGTCTTGTTTGGTAAACGGGATGTTTACCCAGGCGCCGTAGTCTTGCCTAACCGTTCGGCCGGAGATGCCTTTGTATTGTACAGCAAGCTATTTAGCTACTTGTATCGATTTGCTGCAGTGTGGTTAGATACAATGTGCTGGCACCCTCAGCTTTGCAGGATGGGAATGAAGGTCGAGGGAGCAGGGAAGAAAAGGGAATACCCTATTGGTTGGCCTACCCTTGTATCAGGCCTTGGTACGGCCTATACATGATTGGACCATGACTGTTTTGGCAAGGTTAAGAGTGGATGGTACCTATAACCAGACCCAACCGTTGCAGTACTTAAGAGGAAAAAAAAAGGATTTTCTTTTGATCTCAAGGCTGCTATTGATTCCTTACCTTTGTTATCCTTACGTCCTGTATGATTGTAGGGTTGCTCAGAAATCCCTTTGCAACTTCCTGGATGTTCATACTTTGTTCTGTAGTCTTTGAATTACCATATAGTTTTTTTAATCAAGGCTACGGGGCATCGATTGTGACGTTCACGAAGGGTCAACCCCTCGGATTTTACAGTTCTTGGCCTCTATTCACACTTACACATCATATGCTTGTGTGGATAGCTGCTGAGAGGGTGTATGGCACGACGAAGCTTTGCGACTATGCCATTCTTGGCGACGGTGATCGCCGACGAGGAGGTGGCGGCCACTTACCATAATAAAAAGTTTCAGTGTACTATAATATATCTAAAGAAAAGTCTCTCATTTAAAACATTTTTTATTATAAGTCATGTTTTGGAGTTTGCCAAAAGATTTTGGAGCGACGAAGTTACTAGGGATTTCTTTCTGGTGTCTGCTAAGATGCTTTGGTCTTTGGTTGACGCTATTATGAGGAAAAGACCCCAATTTTTCAAAGATTAGAGATGCAACTGGTATTATGTCTCTGTCTTTGACCTATCGATTGAGGGGTGCTTCTAAGCGATGAAACTGGTATTACTTAGCCCTATCGCCCTAAATCTAAGCGATGAAAGCGTCACTATCTTTGTATGCTTTCGCCGTCAGGCGTATTCCCGTTACCATTGAAACTGTGGTTAGCATTTCCAGATTTTGGAGTGTTAATGCCGGGTGTCGCACGGGCCTTCATTCTGTATAGGGCTAAGTAACGCCTTCGCTTTGTTTGTAATGAAAAGGAAAGAGAAGGTCTTCGGACATTTTATCAAGTTTAGGGGGGAGGACTTTCTTGATCGCCTCATTCTTCAACCATGGGTTAAGCTGTGGCTAAAGTATCTCCGACGATACGTTGAGGTTAGCGTAAATTACGATGTGTCGCTCGAGGTCTCTCGATCCTCCTGTTGTACCAATGTTTATATTCCGTTCTAGGAATAAAAGGTAATGATCTTCTGGTATGGAGTTTTGTTTTGTTTTTTTTTTTTTTTTGTTTTTACGACAGGCTGAGAGCAGTGCCCGCTCCCTTATGTTTGAGGAGTTGGTGAGGGTGAGGCATTCAAGTTCGAGTGGCTTTGGTACCAGACAGAGGAAAGAGACAAAAAAAGAACATTAAAATAGCTTACTTTCTTTATAAGGGCTTGGAGGTTTTTCCTATTCTTATTCCTCAGTTTAAGCTAGCAATGGGAATAAGAAAGGCTAGGTAGCTGGCTTTCTTAGGATTGCTCGCTGGCTGACTATGACGATTGCCCTCACTCGAAAGCCGCTTCCAATAATTCCAATAAGATTGTTTTCAACATTCCCCCACCCCCCCCCCCCCCCCCCCGGCCGCCGCTATTAGAGTTGGGCTTTTGGTTGAGCCTCTTATTGCGTAGTCCGCTTTTCTTTTTAAGAAAGCAAAGAGGCGAGCTTTAAGATGTTCTTTGATCCTTGTTGTTCGGGTTTCGACTCCAGTCCTCGTCCTCCCTTGCTTGCCAGCACACCTGAGGGAAAGGAAGCCAACATAACACAAGCAAAGGAACCGCAATTCACCACAAGCAATCAACGATTCCAAATTACAAAAGAACAGGGCATAGGATATAGAGGCAGAGTCTTCGTTATAGTTAATGGGAGGACTAAGAGTTGCAGTAGGAATAATAAAAGGAAAGCAGTAGAGAATAGAAAGCGTTTTGTCAGAGCATATGTAGCTTCTTATATAGGAGTTGGAGCAGGAAGAAGAGTAGGAGCTCTTGTTCGTTCGCTTGTTAGCTAGTCTTTCCTCGCAAGCCACCAAGCCTTATCTTCGACTTTGAACTCAAGCCTTCCCTTCGATCGAGTTCTCCATTTTTCTTTTTTATTCATTTGTCACATATAGGTATAGGCGAATAAAAGATAACGATTTTCGAAGCTGTGCTAATAGTGGTCAAGAATAAGGTAAGAAGAGGTTTTAATCAAAAATACGGGTAAGTTTTCCATTTTCCAATGTTCGACCAATCACTCGTCTAGGGCAATAGAGGGAGAATGCTCTTGACTTACTTTGTCACTATACGAACACAATGTGAATTGCCTCAAAGATGGTCAAGCTTTTTACTCGCCTCGCACCGGAAAGCAAGCAGCAACTAAGGGAATAGGGAATAGGTCCTGTTTTTTGGAAGGAACAATCTTTGAAAGAACTAAAAATAAAAGCATTTCCTCCTCGGCAAGTAGAAGTTACCTCAGCCAGCCGGCTACTTCTTTTCTTCGAGTAGAGTTTTAGTTGCTATAAAAAAATTATCCCATTGATTTGTGAGTTCGTTCCAGCGGACTATATAAACATGCATAGCTTTGCCTTATGAGGGACCCTATTATGGGCTTCTTAGTTGCTTTGCTTATGCCAGCTAGCTTTAGTAGGCTTGTTAGCTTCGCAAGCTCTGCTTTGGAAGCAGCTTATGCCTATGTAAGCGGGTTAGGAAGGTGGCAAGCCCAATCACTTGCTGAGACAAGCTCTCCTCCTATTTCTGCACTACTTCCGGTTGATGGCTATTATGCCTCTTCCTGCTTTTTTTACTTCTTTCACTCGTCTTCCAGCTCAAACTCAAACGCATAAGCCAAGACTCCTATTCCGGGTAGTGCTTTTTATAGTCCGAGTACAATTTCTACCTTAACCATGTTAGAGCATTCTAAAAAGAAATTCAAAAAAATTAAATGTATCATTCTGCCTTCATTTCACGCCAAACCGGGTAGGGAAACGAAAAAAAAAGAGATAAAAAAAATTTCATTACACGTACCGTTTCTCCCGACCCTTATTAGAGTTTTCCCAAAGAATAGTAAAAAAAATTCAAAAAATTAAAAAACATCGTTCTTGCTTTATTTCTGGTAAAACTGGACCAAGATAGGTCGAAAAAGTGATTAAATTTTTTTCGCACGGAGTACGGTTTCTACCTTCTCCGTGTTAGAGCATTACCCAAAAAATTCAAAAAAAAATATCAAAGTAATTCAAAAAAATTAAAACAACATTCTGTCCTAATTTCATGCCAAACCAGATCGGGAAAAGAAGAAAAAAAAAAAAAAAAAAAAAAAAAAAAAAAACTTTGTTCCTTGTACTTTTCTCCCGACCATTATTAAAGCCTTCCCAAAAGAAAAGTAAAAAAAATTCAAAAAATTAAAAAACATAATTCTCTTTTTAGTTCTGGCCAAACCCGACCAGGATAGGTTGAAAAAGTGATAATTTTTTCTTTCACACTGAGTACAATTTCTACCTTATCCGTGTTACAGTATTCTAAAAAAAAATTCAAAAAAATTAAAAACATTATTCTGCCCTTATTTCATGCCAAACCAGGCCAGGAAGAGTAGAAAAACAGATTAAAAAAAATTTCGTTCCATGTACCGTTTCTCCCAACTCAAATTAGAGCTTTCTCAAAAAATAGTAAAAAAATTTAAAAAAATTAACAACATCATTCTTGTGTTATTTCTGGCCAAGCCGGACCAGCATAGGCTTAGAAAGCGATCAAAATTTTTTGGCACCAAGCACGTGATGTGAACCCCGTCAAGAATAACGAGACCCAACAACGAAAGGGAATCCAAGATCGTTTTATGGACAGATTCGAAAGGAAGACCAAGACCCGTTGTTTATGACAAACAAGAACCTTGGTATAAGGAAGATGCCACAAACGGTGGTGGAAACTCCGTTTGATAAGTCAAGATGAACGCCACGGGACATCTTGATAAGTTCGAATAGTTCTTCAAAGAACCAAAGAGAATAAACCTCACAAGTTTTTATGAATATTCAAAATGTCTTCCCGAAAACATTTACTGACTTAGGAGCCTATTTAAGGACTCCATAAAACTTGACAGACAAGAAAATATATTATAAAAAAACTCCTAATTGATACCTAACCATATCAGGAATCAAATTTGACCTAAAAAGTATTAAATGCATCTAAAAATAAGGAAATAAATCACCTAAATCTAAAATAACGTTTTTTTTACATAAAAATACCCAAAAATAATAAATTACAATAATTAAATAGTAAATTGTGTCGTGCATCACGATCCTTCTAGAATAGGCCAAAAATATTTCTTGCCAACTCTTAGCCTTGACCGGATCCTTCTAGAACTTGAATCAAGGTGACGATTCTTTGCTGCCCACGTGGATCATGCTCAGTGGGCCTCCACGAATTTGCTTGAGCCCATAACTCTTGGATGAGTCGGTTGAGTGCATCCTTGAACTTCTTTGCTTGTGTTCTCGTAACCGGCCCAATTGGTACTTGAACGAGATCCTTCGAAGCGGTGCCTTGGTCTCCATCAGCACGGTTTCTACCTTATCCATATTCCAGCATTTCAAAAAAAATTCAAAAAAAATATTAAAATATTCAAAAAAAATTAAAAGTATCATTCAGCCCTCATTTCAAGCAAATCCGAGTAGGGAAAAGAAGAAAAAGAGATAAAAAAAAAAATTTCATTCCACGTACCATTTCTCCCGACCCACATTAAAGCATTTCCTAAAGAATAGGAAAAAAATTAAAAAATTAAAAAACATAATTCTCGCTTTATTTCTGGCCAAACCCGACCAAGATAGGCCGAAAAAGCGATAAATTTTTTTTCACACCGAGTACAATTTCTACCTTATCTGTGTTAAAGCATTCTACAAAAAATTCAAAACAAATATTAAAATAATTCAAAAAAATTAAAAACATCATTCTTCCCACATTTCATGCAAAACCAGGACGGAAAAAGAAGAAAAAGAGATAAAATAAAATTTCATTACATGTACTGCTTCTCCCAACCCAAATTAGGGGTTTCCCAAAAAAAAAAAAAAAAAAAAAAAAAAAGTAAAACAAATCAAAAAATTAAAAAATATGATTCTCAATTTATTTCTAGCCAGACCGGACCGGGATAGGCCAGAAAAGCGGAAATAAAATTTTCGCACCGAGTACAATTTCTACTTTATCCGTGTTAGAGCATTCTCCAAAAATATTAAAATAGTTCAAAAAAATGAAAAGCATCATTCTGTCCACATTTCATGCCAAACCGGTTAAGGAAATGAAGAAAAAGAGAAAAAAAAAAAATTTTCGTTACATGTACTGTTTCTCCTAACCTACATTAGAGCTTTCCCAAAAGGATAGTAAAAAAAAATTCAACAATTAAAAAACATAATTCTCACTTTATTTATGGCTAAACCGGACCAGGATAAGCCGAAAATGCGATAAAATTTTTATTCGCGTAGAGTAAGATTTCTACCTTATCCGCGTTAGAGCATTCTCCAAAAAATTCAAAACAAAAATTAAAATAATTCAAAAAATTTAAAAGCATTGTTCTGCCCCCATTTCACGCCAAACCGCGCATGGACAAAAAGAAGCAGAGAAAAAAAAAATTTGTTCCATGTACCGTTTCTCCCGGTCTTTCTTAGAGCTATTCCAAAAGAATAGTAAAAAAATTCAAAAAATTAAAAAACATCATTCTCGCTTTAGTTCTGGCCCAACCAGACTAGGATAGGCCGAAAAAGCGAAATGTTTTTTTTCGCACCAAGTACAATTTCTACCTTATCCGTGCTAGAGAATTCTCCAAAAGAATTTTAAAAAAAAATTAAAATAATTCAAAAAAATTAAATGCATCATTCGGCCCTCATATCACGCCAAACCGGGTAGGGAAACGAAAAAAAAAAAGAGAAAAAAAAATTTTCGTTACACGTACCGTTTCTCCCGACCCTTATTAGAGCTTACCCAAAAGAATAGTAAAAAACATTCAAAAAATTAAAAAACATCATTCTCGCTTTAGTTCAGGCCATACCCGCTCGGGATAGGCCAAAAAAGCAATGAATTTTTTTTCGCACCGAGTACAATTTCTACCTTATCCGTGTTAGAGCATTCGAAAAAAAAATTAAAATTTTTTTTTTTAAAAATTCAAAAAAATTAAATACTTTCTGCCCTTATTTCATGCCAAACCAGGTCAGGAAGAGTAGAAAAACAGATTAAAAAATTTTTTGCTCCATGTACCCTTTTTCCCGATCCAAATTAGAGATTTCTCAAAAAAATAGTAAAAAAATTCAAAAAATTAAACAACATCATTCTTGCTTTCGTTCCATGTACCGTTTCTCCCGACCCAAATTACTGCTTTCCCGACAGATTAGTAAAAAAAATTCAAAAAAAAAAAAAAAAAAAAAACATCATTCTTGCCAAACCCATCCAGGATAGGCCGAAAATGTGATAAATTTTTTTTCACACCGAGTACAATTTCTACCTTATCTGTGTTAGAGCATTGTAAAAAAAAATTCGAAAAGAATATTAAAAAAGTTAAAAGCATCATTCTGCATTTATTTAGTGCCAAACCAGGTTGGGATGAGAAGAAAAAGAGATTTTAAAAAATTACATTCCATGTACCGTTTCTCCCGACCCAAATTAGAGCTTTTTCAAAAAAATAGTAAAAAAACTCAAAAACTTAAGCGACATCATTCTTTTGTTATTTCTGGCCAAGCCAGACCAGCATAGGCCTAAAAAGCGATAAAAAAATTTTCGCACCGAGCACGGTTTCTACCTTATCCGTATTCCTGAATTTCTAAAGAAATTCAAAAAAAAAATATATATTCAAGAAAGATTTAAAGTATCTTTCTGCCCTCATTTCAAGCAAATCCATGTAGGGCAATGAAGAAAATGAGACTAATTAAAATTTCATTCCACGTACTGTTTCTCCCGACCCATATGAAAGCATTCCCTAAAGAATAGTAAAAAAAATTAAAAAAACATAATTCTCGCTTTATTTCCAGCCAAACCAAACCGAGATATGCCGAAAATGCGATAAAAAATTTTCGCACCAAGTACGATTTCTATCTTATCCGCGTTAAAGCATTCTCCAAAAAATTCAAACAAATAATAAAATAATTCAAAAAATTTAAAAGCATCATTCTACCCGCATTTCATGCCAAGACACGCAAGGACAAAAAGAAACAGAGAAAAAAATTTTTGTTTCGGGTACCGTTTCTCCTAACCTAAAATAGGGCGCTCCAAAAAAAATAGTAAAAAAATTTAGCAAATTAAAAAACATCATTCTTGTTTTATTTCTGGCCAAACCGGACAGAAATAGGCCAAAAATGCGATAAAAAAGTTTTGGCACCGAGTACAGTTTCTACCATATCCGTGTTAGAGCATTCCCCCAAAAAATTCAAAAAAAATATTTTTAAAAATTTTAAAAAAATTAAAAGTACCAATCTGCCCACATTTTATGCCAAACCGGGTAAGGAAATGAAGAAAAAGAGATAAAAAAAATTTTCGTTACATGTACCGTTTCCCCCAACCCACATTAGAGTTTTCCCAAAAGAATAGTAAAAAAAATTCAAAAAATTAAAAAACATTATTCTCGTTTTATTTATAGCAAAACCAGACCAGGGTAGGCCAACAAACGATAAATTTTTTTTCACACCGAGTATGATTTCAACCTTATCAGTGTTAGAGCATTCTTAAACAAATTATAAAAAAAAATATTTAAACAATTCAAAAAAATTAAAAACATAATTCTACCCTCATTTAATGCCAAACTAGGCAAGAAAAAGAAGAGAAAGAGATAATAAAAAAAATTTTATTCCATATACCGTTTCCCCCGACACAAATTAGAGCTTTCCTAAAAAAATAGTAAAAAAATTCAAAAAATTAAAAAAGTTTATTCTTGCCTTATTTCTGGCCAAACCGGACCAAAATAGGCCGAAAAAGTGATAAATTTTTTTTTGCTCTGAGTATGGTTTCTACCTTATCCATATTCTAGCATTTCCAAAAAAAATTCAAAAAAAGTATTAAAATAAAAAAAAAAATTAAACGTATCATTCTGCCCTTATTTCATGCAAATCCGGCAAGGGAAAGATGAAAAAGAGGTAAAAAAAATTTCATTCGACGTACCGTTTCTCTCAACCCACAATAAAGCTTTCCCAAAATAATTGCAAAAAAAATTAAAAAAAAACATAATTCATGCTTTATTTGTGGCCAAACTGGACCAAGATAAGCCGAAAATGCAATAAAAATTTTTTCGCACCAAGTACAATTTCTAGCCAATCCGTGTTAGAGCATTCTACAAAAAATTCAAAACAAATATTAAAATAATTCAAAAAAAAAATTCAAAACATCCATCTTCCCACATTTCATGCAAAACCAGGCCGGGAAAAGATGAAAAAGAGATAAAATAAAATTTCATTACATGTACCGCTTCTCCCGATCCAAATTAGAGCTTTCCCAAAAAAATAAAAATTGTAAAACAAATCAAAAAATTAAAAAATATCATTCTCAATTTATTTCTAGCCAGATGGGACCGGGATAGACCGAAAAAGCGATAATTTTTTTGTTGCACCGAGTTCAATTTCTACCTTATCCATGTTAGTTCATTCTCCAAAAATATTCAAGAAAAATATTAAAATAGTTCAAAAGAAATGAAAAGTACCATTCTACCCACATTTCATGCCAAACCGGGTAAGGGAAAGAAGAAAAAGAGATAAAATAATTTTCGTTACATGTACCATTTCTCCCGACCTACAGTAGTGCTTTCCCAATTGAATAGTAAAAAAAATTCAAAAATTAGAAAACATAATTCTCGCTTTATTTATGGCCAAACCGAACCAGGATAAGCCGAAAATGCTATAAAAATTTTTTCGCACCGAGTAAGATTTCTACCTTATCCGCGTTAGAGCATTCTCCAAAAAATTCAAAACGAAAATTAAAATAATTCACAAAATTTAAAACCATTGTTCTGCCCCCATTTCATGCCAAACCGCACTGGGGGAAAAAGAAACGGAGAAGAAAAAAATTTATTTCCGTGTATAGTTTCTCCCGACCCAAAATAGAGTGTTCGAAAGAAAATAGTAGAAAGTTCAAAAAATTAAAAAACATCGTTCTTGTGTTTTTTCTGGCCAAGCTGGACAGGCAAAGCGATAAAATTTTTTTGGCACTGATTACGGTTTCTACCTTATCCGTGTTACAACATTCCCCAAAAAATTCAAAAAAAAATAAATGTATAACTGCCCTCATTTCGTGCCAAACCGAGTAGGGAAATGAAGAAAAACAGATAAAAAAAATTTCGATCCATGTACCGTTTCCCCCGACCCAAATTAGAGCTTTCTCAAAAAAATAGTTAAAATTTCAAAAAATTAAAACGACATCATTCTTGTGTTATTTCTGGCCAGGCCGGACCGGCATATGCCAAAAAAGTGATAAAAAATATTTTGCACCAGGCACGGTTTCTACCTTTTCCGTATTCTTGCACATCTAAAAAAATTCAAAAAAATATTAAAATATTCAAAAAAAATTAAAAGTATCATTCTGCCCTCATTTCAAGCAAATCCGGGTAGGGAAAAGAAGAAATAGAGATTAAAAAAAAAAAAAAAATTCCTTCCACGTACCATTTCTCCTAAACCACATTAAACCGTTCCCCTAAAGAATAGTAAAACAAAAATTAAAAAAATTAAAAAACATAATTCTTTCTTTATTTCGGGCCAAACCGAACCAGGATAATCAGAAAATGCGATAAAAATTTTTTTGCACTGAGTACGATTTCTACCTTATCCACATAAGAGCATTCTCCAAAAAATTCAATCAAATATTTAAATAATTCAAAAAATTTAAAAGCATCGTTCTGCCCCCATTTCATGCCAAACCGCGCTGGGACAAAAAGAAACAGAGAAAAAAAATTTTCATTCCGAGTACTGTTTCTACTAACTTAAAATAAAGCCTTCCAAAAAAAAATAGAAAAAAATTTAAAAAATTAAAAAACATTATTCTTGTGTTATTTCTGGTCAAACCGGAGAGGGATAGGCCGAAAATGCGATAAAAAAGTTTTGCCACCGAGTACAGTTTCTACCTTATCCGTGTTAGAGCATTCCCCAAAAAATTCATAAAAAAAATTAAAAGTATCATTCCGCCCTCATTTTATGCCAAACTGGGTAAGGAAAAGAAGAAAAAGAGAGAAAAATAAAAAATAAAATTTCGCTACATGTACCATTTCCCCCGACCCACATTAGAGCTTTCCTAAAAGAATAGTAAAAATAATTCAAAAAATTAAAAAACATTATTCTCGCTTTATTTCTAGCAAAACCCAACCAGGATAGGCTAAAAAGCGAAAGAAAAAAAATTTCACACCGAGTACGATTTCTACCTTATCCGTATTAGAGCATTCTCAAACAAATTCAAAAAAAAATATTTAAATAATTCAAAAAATTTAAAAACATAATTCTGCCCTCATTTAATGCCAAACTGGGCAGGGAAAAAAAGAAAAAGAGATAATAAAAAAAAAAATTTTCCATGTACCATTTCTCCCGACCAAAACTAGAGCTTTCCCAAAAAATAGTAAAAAAATTCAAAAAATTAAAAAGGATTATTCTTGCTTTATTTCTGGCCAAACTGGACCAAAATAAGCCGAAAGAATGATAAGAAATTTTTTCACACCAAGTACGGATTCTACCTTATCCGTATTCCAGCAATCCCAAAAAAATTCAAAAATAATATTAAAATAATCAAAAAAAATTAAAAGTATCATTCTGCCCTTATTTAACGCAATTCCAACAAGGGAAAAGATGAAAAAGAGATAAAAAAAAACTTTGTTCGACGTACTGTTTCTCCCAACCCGCAATAAAGCTTTCCCAAAAGAATTGTAAAAAAAAATTAAAAAACACAATTCTTGCTTTATTTTTGGCCAAACCGGACCAGGATAAGTCGAAAATGCGATAAAAAATTTTTCGCACCAAGTACAATTTCTACCTTATCCGTGTTAGAGCATTCTTCAAAAAATTCAAAACAAATATTAATATTGTTCAAAAAAATTAAAAACATCATTCTTCCCACATTTCATGCAAAACCTGGCCGGGACAAGAAGAAAAAGTGGTAAAATGAAATTTCATTACATGTACCGCTTCTCCCGACCCAAATTAGAGCTTTCCCAAAAAAAAAAAAAAAATAGTAAAACAAATCAAAAAATTAAAAAATATCATTCTCAATTTATTTCTAGCCAGACTGGACCAGGAGTGGCCGAAAAAGCGATAAATTTTTTTTCGCACTGAGTACAATTTCTACCTTATCCGTGTTAGAGCATTCTCCAAAAAAATTAAAGAAAAATATTAAAATAATTCAAAAAAAAAATTAACATCATTCTGCCCTAATTTCATGCCAAACTGGATCGGGAAAAAAAGAAAAAAAAAAATCTTCATTCCATGTACCGTTTCTCCCAACCCTTATTAGACATTTCCCAAAAGAATAGTAAAAAAAATTCAAAAACATCATTCTCGCTTTTGTTCTGGCCAAACCCGACCAGGATAGGTCGAAAAAGCGATGAATTTTTTTTACGCACCCAGTAAAATTTCTATCTTATCCGTGTTAGAGCATTCTCCAGAAAAATTAATGAAAAAGTTAAAACAATTCAAAAAAAAATTAAAAACATCATTCTGCCCTTATTTCATGTCAAACCGGGCTGGGAAGAGAAGAAAAAGAGAATAAAAAAAAAATTTGTTTCATGTACCGTTTCTCCCGACCAAAATTACAGCTTTCCCAAAAGAATAGTAAAAAAAATTCAAAAAATTAAAAAACATTATTCTCACTTTAGTTCACGCCAAACCCGTCCAGGATAGGCTAAAAAAACGATAAATTTTTTTTCGTATTGAGTACAATTTCAACCTTATCCGTGTTAGAGCATTCTAAAAAGAAATTCAAAAAAATATTAAAAAATTAAAAAACATAACTCTTGCGTTATTTCTGGCCAAAACGGTCCAGGCTAAGCCGAAAATACAATAAAAAAATTTTCGCACCAAGTACAAATTCTACAAAATACTAAAACAATTCGAAAAAAATTAAATGCATCACTCTGCCCTCATTTCACGCCAAACCGGGTAGGAAAACGAAGAAAAAGAGAGAAAAAAAAAATTTATTCCATGTACCGTTTCTTCCGGCCCTTATTAGAGCTTTCCCAAAAGAATAGTAAAAAAAATTTTAAAAATTAAAAAACATGTATCTCGCTTTATTTCTGGTAAAACTGGACCAAGATAGGTCGAGTGATAAAAACAATTTTCACACCGAGAACGGTTTCTACCTTCTCCGTGTGAGCGCATTCCCCAAAAAATTCAAAAAAAAATATATTAAAGTAATTCAAAAAAATTAAAAACATCATCTGCCCTAATTTCATACCAAACTGGACCAGGAAAAAAAAAAAAAAAAAAAAAAAAAACTTCGTTCCATATACCGTTTCTCCCAATCCTTATTAGAGCTTTCCCAAAAAAAAAATAAAAAAAATTCAAAAAATTAAAAGATATCATTCTCGCTTTAGTTCAGGCCAAACCCGACCAGGATAGGCAGAAAAAGCGATAAATTTTTTTTTCGTACTGAGTATAACTTCCACCTTTATCCGTGTTAGAGTATTCTCCAAAAAAATTAAAGAAAAATATTAAAATAATTCAAAAAAAAATTAAAAACATCATTCTGCCCTTATTTCATGTCAACCCAAGCCGGGAAGAGAAGAAAAAGAGATTAAAAAAAAAATGATGGAGACCAAGGCACCGCTTTGAAGGATCTCGTTCAAGTACGAATTGGACCGGTTACGAGAGTACAAGCAAAGAATTTCAAGGATGTACTCAACGGACTCATCCAAGAGTTATGGGCTCAAGCAAATTTGTGGAGGCTCATTGAGCATGATCCACGTGGGCAGCAAAGAATCGTCACCTTGATTCAAGTTCTAGAAAGATCCGGTCAAGGCTAAGAATTGGCAAGAAATATTTTGGGCCTATTCTAGGAGGATCGTTATGCACGACAAAATCTACTATTTAATTATTGCAATTTATTATTTTTGGTATTTTTATGTAAAAAAACGTTATTTTAGGTTTAGGTAAAAAAAAAAAAAAAAAAAAGTGGAAATTCCAATCTGCCATATTCCTTCTAATTCTATTCTGAAAATTTCCATATTCCTTGTATTCAAATATGAAATTCCTTGATTAGTTCTTGGTAAATTGTTGCTGGAAATTTTTGAGTTGTTTGTTTAGTTTCAAAAGAACTGAAAGAGAATTATCGAGGGGAAAAAGGCAAGGGTGGTGAGAATATCAGAGGGTAAAAGCCATATTATTTTGAGTGAAACACGAGTGGAGAGTGATCCATATTCTTGAGCGTAAACACGTAAGGGAGGGATTCGTGAGGTCCTTTTTTTTTTTTCTTTTCTTTTTTTGTTTCTAACCTTTGTTTTGTAGAAATCATGTCTCACGATAGTGGTAAGAGCATTACCGAAGATGAAACAAAATTGGTTGATCTGAAGGTATTTATGGAGGCCATGATGAATGAGATGAGGCGTGTGATGAAGATGGAGATGGAGCAGGTTTATGAACGAATAGATCAAATGGAGAATAGACGTGAGGAGCAACCACAAAAAAGTCGTAATTTGCGTAGAAGGGAAAGATATCCATCGAGGGAGGAGGATGAAGAGCTTTATGGGTTTGGTTTTGATGAAGAAGAAGATCGAGATTCCATTGTTAACAATAGGAGACCTGGAGGAAGATATAGATGAGCTGGGAATCGCGAAGATAACAACTTGGGTGGTATTAAGATGAAAATTCCGTCTTTTCAAGGTAGATCTGATCCTGAGGCATATCTTGAGTGGGAAAAAAAGATGGAATTCGTGTTTGATTGCCACAACTACTCCGAGGCAAAGAAGGTAAAATTAGCCGTGATTGAATTTTCTGAATATGCTATTACTTGGTGGGATCAGCTTGTGATAAATAGGAAGCGGAATAGAGAACACCCAATAGACACATGGGAGGAGATGAAAGTAGTGACGAGAAAGCGGTTCGTTCCAAGTTACTACTACCGAGAGTTGTACAAAAAATTACAAGGTCTTAGACAAGAGAGTCGAAGCGTAGAGGATTACCACAAGGAGATGGAGATTTCTATGATCCGCGCTAATATGGAGGAGGATCGGGAGGCTATAATGACTAGATTTTTACTTGGCTTAAACCGGGAGATCCATGATAAGGTAGAGATGCAGCATTATGTGGAATTGGAAGATATGGTGCATATGGCTATCAAAGCGGAACAACAACTCAGGAGAGGGAGTGGGACACGTGCAGGCCATAACTTTAGTTCTACCTCTTGGAAATCAAGTCATGCCAAGCCGCTGGACAAGTCACAAACGCCCAAACCTGAGCCCAAGTCCGCGACCACCAGTCACGTTCCTCAAGGTAAAACTGAAGCCTCTACCTCTAGGAATCGTGATATTAAATGTTTTAGATGTTAAGGCAGGGGCCACATAGCAAGTCAATGTCTATACAAGCAAGTCATGGTGTTGCAAGCCAATGGTGAAATTGTGACCGATGACGAAGATTCTGACACTGACGACATGCCGCCATTGAAGGATGTTTCCGAGGAGGAGTATTTATCCCTTGACGCATTGACATTGGTGGCAAGGAGAGCATTGAGCTTGCAAGTAAAAGGAATTGATGAAGTACGGCGGGAGAATATCTTTCACATTAGGTGCTACGTTAAAGATAAGGTATGTAGTGTGATTATTGATGGTGGTAGTTGTACTAATGTTGCAAGTACAATTATGGTAGAGAAATTGGGATTGCCTATGGTAAAGCACCCTAGGCCATACAAGTTGCAATGGCTAAATGATAGTGGTGAGATAAGGGTGAACAAGCAAGTGTTAGTTGCATTTCGAATCGGTAAATATGAAGATGAAGTGTTGTGTGATGTAGTACCGATACAAACGGGACACTTATTGCTAGGGCATCCATGACAGTTCGATAGGCAAGTGAAGCATGATGGCTTTACGAACAAGTACTCTTTTGTACTTAATCAACAATCAATCATTCTTGTACCATTGATACTGCAACAAGTATACGAGGATCAAGTAAGATTACAAAAGGAGAGTGATCAAAAGAAAGAGAGTGAGCACAAGAAAAAGAGTGAAAATCAGAGAGAGGCCAAGAAAAATGAGAGAGAAAAAGAAAATCAAAGTTCAGCCCTTGAGAGAAAATCAGAGAGAAAACAAAAGAATTTCTATGCAAAAGTGAGTGAGATTAAGCGAGCAATGTTTTCAAATCAGCCGATGATTGTACTTTTGTATAAAGAGGCACTTTTAAACACTAACGAACTTGACCTTGCTTTGCCTAGTTCTATTGTTTCTCTTTTGCAAGAGTACGAGGATGTCTTCCCCGAGGAAAGACCACATGGGTTACCTCTAATCCAAGGGATTGAACATCAAATTGATTTTGTTCCCGGTGCAACCATTCCAAACCGACCAACTTATAGGAGCAATCGCGAGGAGACAAAGGAGCTTCAACGGCAGGTAAGTGAATTGTTGGAGAAAGGGCACGTGAGGGAGAGCATGAGCCCATTTGCGGTTCTGGTCTTACTTATATGCCTAAGAAGGATGGGACGTGGATAATGTGCGTTGATTGCCGAGCCATCAACAACATAACGGTAAAGTATCGTCACCCTAGAAGGATCGTGATGCACAACACAATGTACTATTTAATTATTGCAATTTATTATTTTTGGTATTTTTATGTAAAAAAAAACGTTATTTTAGGTTTAGGTGATTTATCTCCTTGTTTTTATGTGCATTTAATGTTTTTTAGGTCAAATTTGATTCCTGATATGGTTAGGTATCAATTAGGATTTTTTTAGAATATATTTTCTTGTCTGTCAAGTTTTATGGAGCCCTTAAATAGGCTACTAAGTCTGTAAACGTTTTTGGAAGACATTTTTGAATATTCATAAAAACTTGTGAGGTTTATTCTCTTTGGTTCTTTAAAGAACTATTCGAATTTATCGGGATTTCCCGTGGCGTTCATCTTGACTTATCAAACAGAGTTTCCACCAACGTTTGTGGCGTCTTCCTTATACCGAGGTTCTTATTTGTCATAAACAACGGGTCGAGGTCTTCCATTCGAATCTGTCTATAGAACGATCTTCGGTTCCCTTTCGTTGTTGGGTCTCGTTATTCTTGACGGGGTTCATATCAAAAAATCGTTCCATGTACCGTTTCTCCCGACCCAAATTACAGATTTCCCAAAAGTATAGTTAAAAAAATTAAAAAAATTAAAAAATATCATTCTTACTTTAGTTCAGGCCAAACCCACCCAGGATAGGCCGAAAGATGACAATTTTTTCTCGCACTGAGTACAACTTCTACCTCATCCGTGTTAGAGCATTCTAAAATTTTTTTAAAAAAAACTACTTAAAAAATTCAAAAAAATTAAAAACATCATTCTGCACAAATTTCATGCCAAAACCAGGCCGGGAAGAGAAGAAAAAGAGATTACAAAAATTTCGTTCCATGTACCGTTTCTCCCAACCCAAATTAGAGCTTTCTTAGAAAAGTAGTAAAAAAATTCAAAAAATTAAACAACATCATTCTTCTATTATTTCCGGCCAAGCCGCACTGGCATAGGCCTAAAAAGAGATAAAAAAATTTTCACACCGAGCACGGTTTCTACCTTATCCATATTCTAGCATTTCAAAAAAATTCAAAAAAAATATTAAAATATTCAAAAAAAATTAAGCGTATCATTCTGCCCACATTTCAAGCAAATCCAGGTAGGGAAAAGAAGACAAAGAGATAAAAAAAAATTTCGTTCCACGTACCATTTCTGCAAATCCACAGTAAAGTGTTCCCTAAAGAATTGTAAAAAAAATTAAAAAACATAATTCTCGCTTTATTTCGGGCCAAACCAAACCAGGATAAGATGAAAATGCGATAAAAAATTTTTCGCACCGAGTACGATTTCTACCTTATCCACGTTAAAGCATTCTCCAAAAAATTTCAAGCAAATATTGAAATAATTCAAAAAATTTAAAAGCATCGTTCTGCCACCATTTCATGCCAAACTGCGCTGGGACAAAAAGAAACAGAGAAAAAAAAATTTCGTTCTGGGTACCGTTTCTCCTGACCCAAAACAGTGCATCCCAAAAAAAATTGTAAAAAAATTTAAAAAATTAAATAACATCATTCTCGTGTTATTTCTGGACAAACCGGACTGGGATAGGCTGAAAAAGTAATAAAAAAGTGTTGGCACCGAGTACGGTTTCTACCTTACCTGTGTTTAGAGCATTCCCCAACCTTATCATTCTACCCTCATTTCATGCCAAACCGAATAAGGAAAAGTAGAAAAAGAGATAAAAAAAAATTTTCTTACATGTACCATTTCTCCCAACCTACATTAGAGCTTTCCCAATAGAATAGCAAAAAAAATTCAAAAATTAAAAAACATAATTCTCGCTTTATTTATGGCCAAACCGGACTAGGATAAGTCGAAATGCGATAAAAAATTTTTCACACCTTGTAAGATTTCTACCTTATCCGCGTTAGAGCATTCTCCAAAAATTTCAAAACAAAAATTAAAATAATTCAAAAAATTTAAAAGTATTGTTCTGCCCCCATTTCATGCCAAACCGCGCCCATACAAAAACAAACAGAGAAAAAAAAATTTCGCTCCGTGTACCGTTTCTCTTGACCCAAAATAGAGTGTTCAAAAGAAAATAGAAAAAAATTCAAAAAACATCATTCTTGTGTTATTTCTGGCCAACCCGGACCGGCATAGACCGAAAAAGCGATAAAATTTTTTTGGCACCGATTACGGTTTCTACCTTATCCGTGTTACAACATTCACCAAAAATTCAAAAAAAAAAAAATCGAAAAATTAAATGTATCAGTCTGCCATAATTTCACGCCAAACCGGGTAGGGAAACGAAGAAAAAGAGATAAAAAAAATTTCGTTCCATGTACTGTTTCTCCCGACCCTTATTAGAGCTTTCCCAAAAGAATAGTAAAAAGAATTCAAAAAATTAAAAAACATCATTCTCACTTCATTTCTGGTAAAACTGGACCAAGATAGGTCAAAAAAATGATAAAAAAATTTTCGCACTGAGTACAGTTTCTACATTCTCCGTATTAGAGAATTCCCCAAAAAATTCAAAAAAAAATATTAAAGTAATTCAAAAAAATTAAAAACATCATTCAACCCTAATTTCATGCCAAACTGGATCGGGAAAAGAAGAAAAAGAAAAAAAAAAACTTCGTTCCATGTACCCATTCTCCCGACCCTTACAGGAGCTTTCCCAATAGAATAGTTAAAAAAATTCAAAAACTTAAAAAATATCATTCCCACTTTAGTTCTGGCCAAACCCGACCAGGATAGGCGGAAATAGCAATAAATTTTTTTTCGCACCGAATACAATTTCTACCTTATCCGTGTTAGACCATTGTCCAAAAAAATTAAAGAAAAATATTAAAATAATTGAAAAAAAAATAAAAAGTATCATTCTACACTCATTTCAGGCCAAACCGGGTAAGGAAAAGAAGAAAAAGAGATAAAAAATTTTTCGTTATATGTACAGTTTCTCCCAACCTACATTAGAGCTTTCCCAATAAAATAATAAAAAAAATTCAAAAATTAAAAAACCTAATTCTTGCTCTATTTATGGCCAAATCGGACCAGGATAAGCTGAAAATGCGATAAAACTTTTTTCACACCAAGTAAGATTTCTACCTTATCCGCGTTAGGGCATTCTCAAAAAAATTCAAAGAAAAAATTAACATAATTCAAATAATTTAAAACATTGTTCTGCCTTTCATGCCAAACCGCACTGGACAAAAAGAAACACAGAAAAAAAAAAAATTTCATTCCGTGTACTGTTTCTCCCGACCCAAAATAGAGTGTTCGAAAGAAAATAGTAAAAAATTATAAAAATTAAAAAACATCATTCTCGTGTTACTTCTAGCCAAACCAGACAGGGATTGGATGAAAAAGCGATAAAAAATTTTTTGGGCCGATTATGGTTTCTACCTTATCCATGTTACAACATCCCCAAAAAATTTTAAAAAAATTAAATGTATCATTCTGCCCTCATTTCACGCCAAACCGTGTAGGAAAATGAAGAAAAGAGATAAAAAAAATTTCGTTCAAAGCACCGTTTCACACAACCCTTATTAGAACTTTCCCAAAGGATTAGGAAAAAAAATTCAAAAAATTAAATAACATCATTCTTGCTTTAGTTCTAGCCAAACCAGACCAGGATAGGCCGAAAAAGCGATAAATTTTTTTTTCGCACCGAGTACAGTTTCTACCTTATCCGTATTAGAGCATTGTCCAAAAAAATTAAAGAAAAATGTTAAAATAATTCAAAAAAAATGAAAAGTATCATTTTGCCCTCATTTCATGCCAAACCGGGTAAGGAAAAGAGAAAGATAGAAAAATTGTTTCGTTATATGTACCGTTTCTCCCAACCTACATTAGAGCTTTCCCAATAGAATTGTTAAAAAAATTCAAAAATTAAAAAACATAATTCTCGCATTATTTACGGCCAAACCGGACCAGGATAAGCCAGAAATGCGGTAAAAAGAATTTCACACCAAGTAAGATTTCTACCTTATCCGCGTTAGAGCATTCTCCAAAAAATTCAAAGAAAAAATTAAAATAATTCAAAAAATTTAAAACATTGTTCTGCCCCCATTTCATGCCAAACTGCACTGGACAAAAACAAACACAGGAAAAAAAAATTTGTTCCGTATACCGTTTCTCCCGACCCAAAATAGAGTGTTCGAAAGAAAATAGTAAAAAATTCAAAAAACTGAAAAACATCATTCCCGTGTTACTTCTGGCCAAACTGGACAGGGATACAAAGAAAAAGCGATAAGAATTTTTGAGCGCCGATTATGGTTTCTACTTTATCTGTGTCACAACATCCCCAAAAAATTGAAAAATAATATTAAAATAATTCAAAAAAAATTAAATGTATCATTCTGCCCTCATTTCACGCCAAACCGTGTAGGGAAACGAAGAAAAAGAGCTAAAAAAAATTTCGTTCCACGTACCATTTCTCCCGACACTTATTTGACCTTTCCCAAATGAATAGTAAAACAAACTCAAAAACTTAAAAAATAAAATATCATTCTCGATTTAATTCTGGGAAAACTGGACCAAGATAGGACGAAAAAGTGATAAAAAAAATTTTCACACCAAGTACGGTTTCTACCTTCTCCGTGTTAGAGCATTCCCCAAAAAATTCAAAAAAAATATTAACGTAATTCAAAAAAATTAAAAAATCATTCTGCTGTAATTTCATGCCAAACTGGAACGGGAAAAGAAGAAAAAGAAAAAAAAAATTTCGTTCCTTGTACCGTTTCTCCCGACACTTATTAGAGCTTTCCCAAAAGAATAGTAAAAATAATTTAAAAAATTAAAAAACATCAGTCTTAGTTCAGGCCAAACTCATCCAGGATAGCCCGTAAAAGCAATAAATTTTTTTTCGCACCAAGTCGAATTTCTACCTTATTCGTGTAAGAGCATTCAAAAAAAAAATTCAAAAAAAAAAAATTTAAAAATTCAAAAAAATTAAAAACATCATTCTGCCCATATTTTGTGCCAAACCAGGCCGGGAAGGGAAGAAAAAGTGATTAAAAAAAAATTTGTTACATGTACCGCTTGTCCCGACCCAAATAGGAGCTTTCTTAAAAGAAATAGTAAAAAAATTAAAAAACAAAATTCTTGCTTTATTTCTGGTCAAACCGGACCAGGCTATGCCGAAAATACGTTAAAAAATTTTTCGCACCAAGTAAAATTTCTTCAAAATATTAAAATAATTCAAAAAAAATTAAAACTCTTCCCTCATTTCATGCAAAAACAGGCCGGGAAAAGAAGAAAAAGAGATAAAATAAAATTTCATTACATGTACCCGCTTCTCCCGGCCCAAATTAGAGCTTTTCCAAAAAAAAAAAAAAAAAAAACCTTAAACAAATCAAAAAATTAAAAAAAATATCATTCTTAATTTCTTTCTAGCCAGACCAGACCGGGATAGGCCAAAAAAGCGATAAATTTTTTTTTGCACTAAGTACAATTTCCATCTTATCCGTGTTAGAGCATTCCCCAAAAAATTCAAAATAAAAATTAAAATAATTCAAATAATTTAAAAGCATTGTTCTTCCCCCATTTTATGCCAAACCGCACTGGGACAAAAGAAACATTGAAAAACATCATTCTTGTGTATTTTTTTTTTGCGCCGATTACAGTTTCTACCTTACCCGTGTTACAACATACCCCAAAAAAATAAAAAATAAATTCTAAAATAATTAAAAAAAATTAAATGTATCATTCTGCCCTCATTTCATGCCAAATCGTGTTGGGAAACCAAGAAAAAGAGATTAAAAAAAAAAAAAAATTTTGGTTCCATGTACCGTTTCACTCGACCCTTATTAGCGCTTTCCCAAAAGAATAGTAAAAAAAAACTCAAAAAATTAAAAAACATCATTCTTGCTTTATTACTGGTAAAACTGGACCAAGATAGGTCGAAAAAGTGATAAAAATTTTTTCGCACCGAGTACGGTTTCAACCTTCTTCCTGTTAGAGCATTCCCCAAAAAATTCAAAAAAAATATTAAAGTAGTTCAAAAAAATTAAAAACATCATTCTGCCCTAATTTCATGCCAAACAGGATCGGGAAAAAAAAAAAAAAAAAAACTCCGTTCCATGTGCCGTTTCTCCTGACCCTAATTAGGGTGTTCCCAAAAGAATAGTAAAAAAAAATTCAAAAAATTAAAAAACATCATTTTCACTATAGTTCTGGCCAAACCTGACTAGGATAGGCCGAAAAAGCGATAAATTTTTTTTCGCACCGAGTACAATTTCTACCTTATCCGTGTTAGAGCATTCCTCAAAAACATTGAAGAAAAATATCAAAACAATTCAAAAAAAAAAAATTAAAAACATCATTCTACCCTTATTTCATGTCAAACCGGGCCGGGAAGAGAAGAAAAAGAGATAAAAAAAAAAAAAAAAAAACAATTCGTTCCATGTACCGTTTCTCCTGACCCAAATTACAGCTTTCCCAAAAGAATAGTAAAAAAAATTCAAAAAATTAAAAAACATCATTCTTGTGCTATTTCTGGCCAAGCTGGACCGACATAGGCCTAAAAAGCGATAGAAATTTTTTCGCACCGAGCACGGTTTCTACCTTATCCATATTCTAACATTTCTAAAAAAATTAAAAAATATATATTAAAATATTCAAAAAAAATTAAAAGTATCGCTCTGTCCTCATTTTCAAATCCAGGTAGGAAAAAGAAGAAAAAGAGATAAAAAAAAATTTCGTTCCACGTACCATTTCTCCCGACCCACATTTAAAAAGCATTCCCTAAAGAATAGTAAAAAAAAAATTAAAAAACATAATTCCCGTTTTATTTCGGGCTAAACCAAACCAGGATAAGCCAAAAATGCGATAAAATTTTTTTCGCACCGAGTACGATTTCTACCTTATCTGTGTTAGAGCATTCTCCAAAAAATTCAAACAAATATTAAAATAATTCAAAATATTTAAAAGCATCATTCTGCCCCAATTTCATGCAAAACCGCGCTGGAACAAAAGGAAACAAGGAGAAAAAAATTTCGTTCTAAGTATCGTTTCTCCTGACCCAAAATAGAGCGTTCCAGAAAAAATAGTAAAAAAATTAAAAAAAACATTATTCTTGTGTTATTTCTGGCCAAATCGGATAGGGATAGGCCGAAAAAGCGATAAAAAAGTTTTGGCTCCGAGTACGGTTTCTACCTTATCCGTGTTAGAGCATTCCCCATAAAATTAAAAAAAATATTAAAAAATTCAAAAAAACTAAAAGTATCATTCTGCCCTCATTTTATGCCAAACTGGTTAAGGAAAAGAAGAAAAAGAGAGAAAAATTTTTTTGGTACATGTACCGTTTCCCCCTACCCACATTAGAGCTTTCCCAAAAGAATAGTTAAAAAAAATTCAAAAAATTAAAAAAAAATTATTCTCGCTTTATTTCTAGCAAAACCCGACCAGGATAGGCCAAAAAAAGGGTAAAATTTTTTTCACACCGAGTACGATTTCTACCTTATCCGTGTTAGAGCCTTCTCAAACAAATTCAAAAGAAATATTTAAATAATTCAAAAAAATTAAAAACATAATTCTGGCCTCATTTATTGCCAAACCGGGCAGGGAAAAGAAGAAAAAGAGATAATAAAAAAAAAATTTGTTCCATGTACTGTTTCTCCCGACCCAAATTAGAGCTTTTCCAAAAAAGTTGTAAAAAAATTCAAAAAATTAAAAAAGATTATTCTTGCTTTATTTCTGGCCAAACCTGACCAAAATAGGCCGAAAAAGCGAAAAAAATTGTTTTCGTGCTGAGTACGGTTTCTACCTTATCCGTATTCTAGCATTTCCCGAAAAATTCAAAAAAAAATTAAAAGTATCATTCTTCCCACATTTAATGCAAAACCATGTCGTAAAAAGAAGAAAAAGAGATAAAATAAAATTTCATTACATGTAACGCTTCTCCTGACCCAAATTAGATATTAAAATAGTTTTAAAAAAATGAAAAGTATCATTCTGCCCTCATTTCATGCCAAACCAGGCAAGGAAAAGAAGAAAAGAGATAAAAAAAATTTCGTTACATGTACCGTTTCTCCCAACCTACATTAGAGCTTTCCTAATAGAATAGTAAAAGAAATTCAAAAATTAAAAAACATAATTCTCGCTTTATTTATGGCCAAACCGGACCAGGATAAGCCAAAAATGCCACGTAAAAAAAAAAAAACTTCATTCCATGTACCGTTTCTTCCGACCCTTAGTAAAGCTTTCCCAGAAGAATAGTAAAAAAAATTAAAAAACATCATTCTTGCTTTAGTTCTGGCCAAACCTGACCAGGATATGCCGAAAAAGCGATAAGTTTTTTTTCGCACTGAGTACAATTTCTACCTTATCCGTATTAGGGCATTCTCCAAAAAAATTAAAGAAAAATATAAAAATAATTCAAAAAAAATTAAAAACATCATTTTGCACTTATTTCATGTCAAATTGGGCCGGGAAGAGAAGAAAAAGATATTTAAAAAAAAAGTTGTTCCATGTACCGTTTCTCCCGACCCAAATAACAGCTTTCCCAAAAGAATAGTAAATAAAAATTCAAACAATTAAGAAATATCATTCTCACTTTAGTTCAGGCCAAACCCGACCAGGATAGGCCGAAAAAGCAATAAATTTTTTTTCGCACCGAGTACAATTCCTACCTTATCTGTGTTAGAGCATTCTTCAAAAATATTCAAGAAAAATATTAAAATAGTTCAAAAAAAATTGAAAGTATCATTCTGACCTCATTTCATTCCGAAACCGGGTAAGGAAAAGAAGAAAAAGAGATAAAAAAATTTTCGTTACGTGGCCGTTTCTCCCAACCTACATTAGAGCTTTCCCAATAGAATAGTTAAAAAAATTGAAAAATAAAAAAACATAATTCTTGCTTTATTTATGGCCAAACCAGACCAGGATAAGCTGAAAATGCGATAAATTTTTTTTCGCACCGAGTAAGATTTCTACCTTATGCAAGTTAGAGCATTCTCCAAAAAATTCAAAACAAAAATTAAAATAATTCAAAAAATTTAAAATCATTGTTCTGCACCCATTTCATGCCAAACCACGTTGGGACAAAAAGAAACAAAGAAAAAAAAAATATCGTTCCGTGTACCGTTTCTCCCGACCCAAAATAGAGTGTTCAAAAGAAAATAGTAAAAAATTCAAAAAATTAAAAAACATCAATCTTGTGTTTTTCTAGCAGTACCGAACCGGCATAGGCCGAAAAAGCGATAAAATTTTTTTGGCGCTGATTACGGTTTCTACCTTATCCATGTTACAACATTCACAAAAAAATTCAAAAAAAAAAAAATTCAAAAAAATTAAATGTATTATTCTGCCCTCATTTCACGCCAAACTGGGTAGGGAAACGAAAAAAAAGAGATAAAAAAAATTTCGTTACATGTACAGTTTCTCCCGACCCTTATTAGAGCTTTCCCAAAAGAATCGTAAAAAATATTCAAAATATTAAAAAACATCATTCTCGCTTTATTTTTAGTAAAACTGAACCAAGATAGGTCGAAAAAGTGATAAAATTTTTTCACACCAAGTACGGTTTCTACTTTCTCAGTGTTAGAGCATTCCCCCAAAAAATTCAAAAAAAATATTAAAGTAATTCAAAAAAATTAAAAACATCATTTTGCCCTAATTAAACTAAATCGGGAAAAGAAGAAAAAGAGAAAAAAAAATAAACTTCGTTCCATGTATCGTTTCTTCTCTCTTCCCTTATTAGAGCTTTCCCAAAAGAATAGTAAAAAAAATTCAAAAAATTAAAAAACATCATTCTCGCTTTAGTTCTGGCCAAACTCGATCAGGATAGGCCAAAAAAGCGATAAATTTTTTTCGCACCGAGTACAATTTCTACCTTATCCGTGTTAGAGCATTTTCCAAAAAAATTCAACAAAAATATTAAAATAATTAAAAAAAAATTAAAAACATCATTCTGCCCTTATTTCATGTCAAACCGGGCCAGGAAGAGAGGAAAATGAGATTAAAAAAAATTCGTTCCATGTACCATTTTTCCCGACCCAAATTATAGCATTCCCAAAAGAATAGCAAAAAAAAATTCAAAAAAATTAAAAAACATCATTCTCGGTTTAGTTCAGGCCAAACCCGCCCAGGATAGGTTGAAAAAACGATAAATTTTTGTTCGCACTGAGTACAATTTCTACCTAATCCATGTTAGAGCATTCTAAAAAAAAAAAATTCAAATAAAATATTAAAAAAAATTCGTTCCATATACCACTTCTTCTGACCCAAGTTAGAGCTTTCTCAAAAAAATAGTAAAAAAATTCAAAAAATTAAACAACATCATTCTTGTGTTATTTCTGGCCAAGCCGGACCAGCATAGGCTTAAAAAGCGAAAAAAAAAATTTTCGCACCGAGCATGGTTCCTTATCCATATGCATTTCTAAAAAAAATTCAAAAAGAAAATTAAAATATTCAAAAAAAATTAAAAGTATCATTTTGCCCTCATTTCAAGCAAATTTAAGTAGGGAAAAGAAGAAAAAGAAATTAAAAAAAATTTCGTTCCATGTACCGTTTCTCTCAACCCACATTAAAGCGTTCCCTAAAGAATAGTAAAAAAAAATTAAAAAATTAAAAAACATAATTCTTGCTTTATTTCTGGCCAAACTGAACCAGGATAAGTTGAAAATGCGATAAAATTTTTTTCGCACCGAGTACGATTTCTACCTTATCCGCGTTAGAGCATTTTCCAAAAAATTCAAACAAATATTAAAATAATTCAAAAAATTTAAAAGCATCATTCTGCCCCTATTTCATGCCAAACTGCGCTGGGACAAAAAGAAACAGAGAAAAAAAAATTTCGTTCCGAGTACTGTTTCTCCTGACCCTAAATAGAGCGTTCCAAAAATAATAGTAAAAAATTAAAAAAATTAAAAAACATTATTCTCGTGTTATTTTTGGCCAAACTGGATAAGGATAGGCCAAAAAAGCGATAAAAAAGTTTTGGCACCGAATACGGTTTCTACCTTATCCGTTTTAGAGCATTCCCCAAAAAATTCAAAAAAAATATTAAAAAAATTCAATAAAATTAAAAGCATCATTCTGCCCTCATTTTATGCCAAACCAGGTAAGGAAAAAAAGAAAAAGTAATTAAAAAAAATTTTTCGTTACATGTACCGTTTCCCCCCTACCCACATTAGAGCTTTCCAAAAAGAATAGTAAAAAAAATTCAAAAAATTAAAAACATTATTCTCGCTTCATTTCTAGCTAAACCCGACCAGGATAGGCCAAAAAGCGATAAAATTTTTTTCACACCGAGTACGATTTCTACCTTATCCGTGTTAGAGCATTTTCAAACAAATTAAAAAAAAATATTTAAATAATTCAAAAAAATTAAAAACATAATTCTGCCCTCATTTTATGCCAAACCGGGCAGAGAAAAGAAGAAAAAGAGATAATAAAAAAAAATTTGTTCCATTTACCGTTTCTCCTGACCCAAATTATAGTTTTCCCAAAAAAATAGTAAAAAAATTCAAAAAATTAAAAATGATTATTCTTGCTTTATTTCTGGCCAAACTGGACCAAGATTGGCTGAAAATGCGATAAAAATTTTTTCGCACCAAGTTCAATTTCTACATTATCCGTGTTAGAGCATTCTACAAAAAATTAAAAACAAGTATTAAAAAATTAAAAACATCATTCTTCCCACATTTCATGCAAAACTAGGTCGGGAAAAGAAGAAAAAGAGATAAAATAAAATTTCATTACATGTACCGTTTTTCCCGACCCAAATTAGAGCTTTCCCAAAAAAAAAAAAAAAAGTAAAACAAATCAAAAAATTAAAAAATATCATTCTCAATTTATTTCTAGCCAGACCGGACCGGGATAGGCTGAAAAAGCGATAAATTTTTTTTTCGCACCGAGTACAATTTCTACATTATCCATGTTAGAGCATTCTCCAAAAAAATTCAAGAAAATATTAAAATAATTAAAAAAAAAAATGAAAAGTATCATTCTGCCCTCATTTCATGCCAAACCGGGTAAGGAAAAGAAGAAAAGGAGATTAAAAAATTTTCGTTACATGTACCATTTCTCCCAACCTACATTAGAGTTTTCTCAATAGAATAGTAAAAAAAAATTCAAAAATTAAAAAACATAATTCTTGCTTTATTTATGGCCAAACCAGACCAAGATAAGCCGAAAATGTGATAAATTTTTTTTCGCAGCGAGTAAGATTTCTACCTTATCCGCGTTTGAGCATTCTCCAAAAAACTCAAAACAAAAATTAAAATAATTCAAAAAATTTAAAAGCATTGTTCTGCCCCCATTTCTTGCCAAACTGAACTGGGACAAAAAGAAACAGAGAAAATTTTTTTTCGTTCCGTGTACCATTTCTCTCGACCCAAAATAGAGTGTTCGAAAGAAAATAGTAAAAAATTCAAAAAATTAAAAAACATCATTCTTGTGTTATTTCTGGCCAAGTTGAACCGGCATAAGCTGAAAAAGCGATAAAATTTTTTTGGCACTGATTACGGTTTCTACCTTATCCGTGTTACAACATTCCCCAAAAAATTCAAAAAAAAAATATTAAAATAATTTAAAAAAAATTAAATGTATCATTCTAACCTCATTTCATGCCAAACTGGGTAGGGAAACGAAGAAAAAGTGATAAAAAAATTTTTGTTCCACGTACCGTTTCTCCCGACCCTTATTAGAGCTTTCCCAAAAGAATAATAAAAAAATTCAAAAAATTAAAAAACATCATTCTTGCTTTATTTCTGGTAAACTAGAGCAAGATAGGTCGAAAAAGTGATAAAATTTTTTTCGCACCGAGTACGGTTTCTACCTTTTCCATGTTAGAGCATTCCCTAAAAAATTCAAAAAAATATATTAAAGTAATTCAAAAAAATTAAAAACACCATTCTGCCATAATTTCATGCCAAACCAGATCGGGAAAAGAAGAAAAAGAGAAAAAAAAAAAAAAAAAAAAAAAAAAAAAAAAAAAAACTTCGTTTCATGTACCGTTTCTCCCGACCCTTATTAAAGCTTTCCCAAAAGAATAGTAAAAAAAATTCAAAAAATTAGAAAACATCATTCTCGCTTTAGTTCTGGCCAAACCCGACCAGGATAAGCCGAAAAAGCAATAAATTTTTTTTCGTACCGAGTACAATTTCTACCTTATCCATGTTAGAGCATTCCCCAAAAAAATTCAAGAAAAATATTAAAATAATTCAAAAAAAAAATTAAAAACATCATATGGCTCTTATTTCATGTCAAACCGGGCCAAGAAGAGAAGAAAAAGAGATTAAAAAAAAAATTCGTTCCATGTACCGTTTCTCCCGACCCAAATTACAGCTTTCCCAAAAGAATAGTAAAAAAAATTCAAAAAATTAAACAACATCATTCTTGTGTTATTTCTGGCCAAGCCGGACCGGCATAGGCCTAAAAAGCACTAAATTTTTTTTTGCTCCGAGCACGGTTTCTACCTTATCCGTATTCTAGCATTTCTAAAAAAATTAAAAGTATCGTTTTGCCCTCATTTGAAGCAAATCCAGGTAGGAAAAAGAAGAGAAAGAGATAAAAAAAAAATTTCGTTCCATATACCATTTCTCCCAACCCACATTAAATCGTTCCCTAAAGAATAGTAAAAAAAATTAAAAAATTTAAAAACATTTTAATTTTTTAATTTTTTTTACTATTCTTTTGGGAAAGCTTTATTGTGGGTCGGGAGAAACGGTATGTCGAACGAAATTTTTTTTATCTCTTTTTCTTCTTTTCCCTTACCGGATTTGCATGAAATGGGGGCAGAATGATACTTTTAATTTTTTTTTGATTATTTTAATATTTTTTTTGAATTTTTTTAGAAATGCTAGAATACGGATAAGGTAGAAATTGTACTCGGTGCGAAAAAAAATTTTATCACTTTTTCGGCCTATTTTGGTCCGGTTTGGCCAGAAATAAAGCAAGAATAATCTTTTTTAATTTTTTGAATTTTTTTACAACTTTTTTGGGAAAGCTCTAATTTGGGTCGGGAGAAACGGTACAGGGAACAAAATTTTTTTTATTATCTATTTTTCTTCTTTTCCCTACCCAGTTTGGCAGTAAATGAGGGCAGAATTATGTTTTTAATTTTTTTGAATTATTTAAATATTTTTTTTGAATTTGTTTGAGAATGCTCTAACACGGATAAGGTAGAAATCGTACTCAGTGTGAAAAAAATTTTATTGTTTTTTGGCCTATCCTGGTCGGGTTTCACTAGAAATAAAGCGAGAATAATGTTTTTGAATTTTTTGAATTTTTTTTACTATTCTTTTGGGAAAGCTCTAATGTGGGTCGGGGGAAATGGTACATGTAACGAAAAAAAATTTTTTATCTCTTTTTCTTCTTTTCCTTAACCGGTTTGGCATAAAATGAGGGCAGAATGATACTTTTAATTTTTTAATATTTTTTTTGAATTTTTTGGGGAATGCTCTAACACGGATAAGGTAGAAACCGTACTCGGTGCCAAAACTTTTTTATCGCTTTTTCAGCCTATCCTTGTCCGGTTTGGCCAAAAATAACACGAGAATGATGTTTTTTATTTTTTTAAATTTTTTTACTATTTTTTTTTGTAACGCTTTATTTTGGGTCAGGAGAAACGGTACTCAGAACGAAATTTTTTTTTCTCTGTTTCTTTTTGTCCCAGCACGGTTTGGCATGAAATGGGGGCAGAACGATGCTTTTAAATTTTTTGAATTATTTTAATATTGTTTGAATTTTTTGGAGAATGCTCTAACGCGGATAAGGTAGAAATCGTACTCGGTGCGAAATTTTTTTTATCACATTTCGGCTTATCCTGGTTTGGTTTGGCCCGAAATAAAGCGAGAATTATAAAAACAAGTCCCACGGTACTATTTACACATTTAAAAATTATTTTACTACAGTATTTTCAGTTTTCAGCAAAATAAGTTGTATCTAAACGGACCTTTAATGTCAAGTGTGTTATAAAATTATGCATTAAAATAACAAAAATAGGGGTGTTAAATGCTAAAAAATTTTAACTGCTTTTAGATCTTATACTACCATTCTCAATGTCACGCTACATCGCAGTCCTTGGAATTTTCTTTTGTTTATAACCTACATTTCTTGTTTACAGCCTATTCGATGTTTCCAAACGGCTCGAAATCCTTTTCCTCATCCATCTACCCAAAAAAAGAAAAATAAATAACTACATTTTTATTTTTTACTTTATTCACCCTATGATAAAAAAGTTCCACGCTCATCGTGTAGTACACGTCACTGGATCTGACACGTGTCAATCCCAAACGTTAATTTCTCTCAATTTCTCTCTCTTCCTTGTGCGAGTTTCAGAGCAGAGCAGCCATGGTGTCCAAAGCGAGCGACTCTGCCACCAAACTCAGAGTCAGTCTCTCTCTTTCTCTCCCTATGATTAATCACAATTCCGATGATTTTTCTTGAAACTCCTAATCCTTTTATTATTATTATTATTATTATTATTATTATTTATTTTTTTATCACGGTTTTGACCTCAATTACTTGAATTCCGCGAATCTCCTTCTTTTCAAATTTTCGAAATTTTGTTTAATCGTAGGTCTTTGCTTATATCGTAATTCTGCTCGTACAAGCTCCGTTTTGTATGCCTAGAAATTAACTTTCTCCGCAGCCAAACAGAGCGTTTGGAAAACAATAACAGCCAGTTGAAAGTGAAATTCTTGTATTAATTGTCTTCCTCTAATTTCTCTACAAATAAATATCATGTAATATGATCATTGTTGTTTGATAATTTTTTTTTAATTAAATATTTTTCATTTATATATTGACAGAAATCAAGTGGTGAACAGTCAAGTGAAGCTCTAGGATCCTTGCCTTCTAAGATAAATCAGCTAAAGAAGAAAATTGAAGAGGACCGAATTGATTCAATTAAAGTAAGTAGTCTCATAATTCATGCTATTTTAACTTTTAAGTCCTATGAATTTCTTATTATAATCTAGGAAGCACTAACACTTCATTTAGGAAGCACTGACAATTCATTTAAAGTGCCGTACTCGTGTCGTATCTTCATTTAAGGTGCCGTGCTGGGGTCGTACTGTCCGTTTCATGTTATAATTTTTCAGAAATGACTCATTTTCCTTTTCGCACTTCCTAGATTATAATGCTCTTGTTTTACTTGCCTGATTAATATTATTTTTGTTGGTATTGTTGTTGAACATAGTATAGTCCACCTTTTTTCTGGTAACATTTTGGACTAGTAAGTGTAAACTCAATTTCTTTAAAAAATTTCATCTTCCTTTTATTTTTATTTGAAGTTGTTGTTTGATTTAGAAAAATTGATATCCAATTCCAATCTTTTTCACTTGTATGCTATACCCATTTTTTATATTTCATAGTATGATTGATTTGAGTTGTGTAAGTCATAACTGTCTTTGGTTCTGTAGTAATGTAAGTTCTCTAGATGGTTCCGGAACACTCTTAGGCCTCATCTGTTGCACAAAAATATGACTTAAGTGTGTTGGGTTGGCATTAATCATTGTTGTATAAAGCAATCAAGGAGTTCAGTTGGAATCATGCCTTGGATCGCAAGTTTTTATTGGAAATGTTGTCGCTCATTTCGACTGTATTAATAGCATGTATGTCTTTGGATTAGGTTTACATATTAGTTAACTGATGGAGACTTAGAAGCCTGCTTTTGCACATGTTGCTGGCCAATTTGCTACTGACTCCTACTTATATCTCGCGTAGGAAAAAATTGAGAAGAATCGAAGGAAGCTAGAAAGTCATGTTGCTCAGATCATATTAGCAACATCAAGAAAAGATGTTTCACTTTCGGAGAATGGGGTTGGTAAAATGCTTTCTTCAAGAACCGAACGCCCTCTCTATATGTTTAATGGATTTGCACAAGGAGTGGGAGATAAGGACTATATTAACGGTCATGAAGTGGTATTATCAACAAATACCAAGCTTCCATATGTTGAGAAGTTACCACCTTATACAACTTGGATATTTTTGGACAGGTATGGGGAAGTTATTCCTCTCCATTTGGGTTTACTGGATTGAACATTTGATTTGCATATATTTGTTTAGTGCTCTTCTTTATGACTTTTTTTTTTTTAATAATAAATATCTTTATAAGTAAGAAACAAGGAATCATATGGGGAACAGAATAAATATGATTTCTTCTATTGCTAATGACCTCTAGCTCAAATGGAACCTCCTCCCCTTGTAAGAGCAAGGTGGAGGCACTGGAGGGTGAGGATATGGGTTCATGACCCATTTCTTCTATCATTTTTTTCATAGAAAGATTTAATTTCTGCTCCTCTTATCTTAAACTTGTTGCACACAGCGCAGAAATCAGAGAATGGCTGAAGACCAGTCAGTGGTTGGGAGAAGACGTATCTACTATGATCAACATGGTGGCGAAGCACTGGTTTGTAGTGACAGTGAGGATGACACTCAAGAACCTGAGGAAGAGAAGCATGAATTTTGTGAGGGTGAAGATCGTATTCTGATGTAAGTATAAATGAGATGCTAGACTTTCAAAGGAGATACATTGTTTCTAAATATAAATCAATAGAGTTTAGCGTTACATCCTGTTAGAGAAAGGTCTTAGCGTGGCATCCTTGTACAAAGCGAGTTCATTCTTGTCATATTCTTGGAATTTTTCAGATAATGACAGTCCTCCAGTGGAGAGAATGTTTTGAGCGTAAACATATATCAAAGTTAGAATTGAGACCAAAAAAGAAAATTGAAGGGCTAAATGTCATGTTGTCAATGTCCCTTCATACTGTGACATTGAAACTCCTATTTTTTGCTGACATTTACTTTATGGAACTCAGATGTTTGACTTGCTTCTGCAGTCTCCCAGGCAGAAGAGGCATATATTGACCATCAACTATTTTTAATGCTTGCTCCTATATACTCGCCATGCTTGTATAATCATAAAATTCCAACGATATTAGTATACGGTTAAGAGTTTTAATTTTTTCTGCACTATACTCTTTTTTTAATCTTTTAATGTTCAATTTCGCAGGATGGCTTTGAAGGAGCATGGGCAAGGTGAGGAAGTAGTGAACATTGTGAGCCAGTTTATTGGAGGCACCACTTTGGAAATCCAGGTTGATTATTATGTTTGGAGGATGGTTGAAGTTTCTTGATTCTTTATTTGAAACATGATTAGCACTATATGAAATTGTAGCGAGCATCTTTCTATTTCTGAGTGCTGTAAATTGTGTTTGAAAATGCAGGAACGGTTTGACACACTCAAGAAGTATCAAGAGAAACATGACCAAAACTCCAAAGACTCTGGGGAATCTGATAGGGCCATGTGTTTGGACAAGAGCCTCAATGCTGCTTTAGATTCTTTTGATAACCTTTTCTGTCGTCGCTGTATGGTATGTGGCCTTTAGACCATTTCTCATCTTTATTATTTGCAAAAGAGAATCATTGGTGTTGCTGTGTCTGATAGAAGCCTTGAATTGCTTCAACATACATGCTGATCTGCTTGCACCTATCCAACAGCTATTTGACTGCAGGCTGCATGGCTGTTCTCAACCTTTAATCTATCCTGTAAGCAGCAGCATTATTCATTGCTTCTGCACTAATTATGAAGTTTGTTACATTCATTTATATGACCAGAGGCTTTGCTTGACAGAGTGAAAAACAGTCATGCTGGTCTGAACATGAAGAAGAAAGGACACCTTGCAGTGCTCAGTGTTACCTTCAGGTATGAATCTTTTTCCCTTTTTGAGTGTTTTTAGTAAGCTACTAGTCCATGTGTGAGAGACCTCTCTCTCTCTCTCCCTCCTGTGAATATTGGATAATCTTATTTTCTTTTACACTCAAACATAGCGGCCACCTAATTTACACTTGGTGCCATCTTGCAATTGGTTAGGAATGGACTCCACAGGTAGTTTATTAATAAGAACATGTTCAATTTGTTGAATATTTTGCAGTTATATATGTCTATCTGTGAGTATATTTTATATGCAAACATATTTAACAAATTTGGCTGGAGTTTTTCTCCTGAATGGAACAACATGCAATGGCAATTTTATTCAATGTAGGAGGCCATGGTTTTACTAAGCACTATTGTTTCTAGGGTTGATTGGGTGTAAAAGTTGTCATTGTGTACACAGCAAGGTTTCTCATATGAGACACCTACTTTTCTGTGTAACATCCATTATAATCCTACGTTTACAATCAAATTGCTTAAAAATTTTAAAGAAAAAAATAAGTTTACCATGAAGATAGCTGCCTATTACTGAATTTGTAATAAATGTTTGTGCCCAACTCAACTCGACAGAGGGCTGGCTACAGAAACCCCTTCATGTCATTTATGTTTATTAGAGGCCTATTTGTTTTCATAATTATCATATGTGATTAATATTTTCTATGTGGGCTTCTGCCAGTCTTGCATAGGAAAATTGCAAAGTCTGATTTTCATGTCAAATTCTTGCAGTTTAGAGCTATCAAAGACTTGCCAGAAGGTTCAGCTATTAATGCATTGCAGAGGACTGAAAGTACAACTTCAGAACTGAGGGTTGGGACTCCTGTGTCCTCTAATGCTGAAGAAACAGGTGCTTGTGATGGCACAAAAATTATTCAGGATGAAAGATGTACTTCTGAAAAAGTAATGCGTGTTACTGCTGAAGCTGTTTGTAGTTCAGAAGTTTCTGCTTTGATTTCAGATACGTCTGTCACAGCAATAGACAACCAGAGTGTGGGAAAGCGCAAGGTCATGAAGCATACAGACACCGCACTTCATGACTCAACATTGGTTTCTGATGATTTCATGGGTTCCAATAAGAAACAGAAGAAATTATCAGCTTTGGATGTAGTAATTGCAAGTAGTGAAGTTACTCCAGCTCTGGATCAAACTTCAAGTGAACAAAGTGAAAGTCAATCAACCCCCAATAACTCTCTAAAAGAACCTGGTGAACATACTTCAATCGAATTTGTTACTTCTGGTGGTGCTTCCTTTGATAGGTCAGAGGACGTTGTCAGAGATGAACCGAAAGACACCAGAAAAGCTCCTCAACTAGAACATTCATCCGATTCCATTGTAAGAAGAGCTGAAGGGTTAGGTGGCTCTGAGTGGAAACCTATTGAGAAAGAACTGTATTTAAAGGGTATAGATATGTTTGGGAGAAACAGGTATGTGCATACTGTTTACAACATGCTTTAATAATAAAATAGAATAAAGATATTAATAGTCTCTTTCTTTGAGATTAGTAACTGCAATCTGAATCACCATATTGGCTTGTGATAAGTGGCACTTCATTGTCACTACCTCACTACCTGTACAATTTCTTCGAAGAACACAATATTTGGTTGACCAGTGATGTATAGTGCAGGATGTTGTGGTTACTTTTATTTTATCATCTGCTTTTCTATGATGCGTTTTTTATTTTAGGGAGTATATCAGTCTCTTGTGCAGCTTATGAAGTAGTAATATATGTCATGAAATCATTGTGTTGTGACTGAAGTTTCCCTTACTTGATTATCTTTTTCTGGAACTAAATTTTGAAGAGAGGGGGAATCACCAGACACATGCAAAATAAATTATTACTTGAGTAATTTAAAATTTTGCTTAAATCTGACAGAGCCAGATATTCCTGTGCGATTAACTTATCCCCTTCCCCCCCTTTTCTTTTTTCTTTTTTTATTGGAAGGGGGGGAGAGTGTTAATATTATTGACTAATCTCTTTGCATATCTTTTTTAGGCATAAATAACAGCACAGCAAACACAATTTACTTTCATATATGCTGCACCATCAAAATTAGATATTTTTGTGGTATAAATCCTGAAATAAATCCATTGCAGTAGAGAAAGATGCCTCGGTGCACTTGTTGATTGCATTTGAAGGGGACGAAAGACATTGGCGTTGGAATCTTAGATTCCTTAGGGGTTTCCTTTACTGGGAGCTAGAAGAGTTGAATGAGCTGATGGATTTAATTAACTCCTAATAGATTGTAGAAGGGAATGCAGATTGTTTACTTTAGAATCCAGATGGGAAAGTGCAGTTTAGAGTTCAATCCTATTAAGCATGTTTGAGACATGCACCTTTATCTGCGTTCCCTTGAAAAGGTGTCTGGGTAGTAAAGTTCCACGTAAGATTTTTTTTTTGGTTTGGATAGCAGCCTTGAATTCGATATTGACCGTAGATAAGTTAAATGGAAGCTAGGTTGTTAATAGGTGTATTATGTGTAATTGTAATTGTGAATCAGTTGAGCACCTGTTACTGCACAGTCCTATAGCTAGAGAGCTGTGATCCTTTGCACATTGGGATAATTTGGGTGATGCCAAGCAATGTGATTGATTTGATGACTGTCTGATGAGGGGTGTTTGATGTCACCACAATAGGGTTGTATGGAAAACTTCTCTGCATGCATTATGTGGACCATTTCAACAAACAGAAGTCACCGGACTTTTGAGAATGAAGAGCAATCTATGCAAGATATTAAAACTTTGTTTGAATATTGTACTTCAATTGGGGGGGTGTCATGTAATTCCGTTGTTGATTTTTTGGACCTAATGAGTGTCTGTTTGTAAATTCTTTTATGGCTCGCTCCCTTTTGAATGAACCTTCTTTCTAATAAAAAAAAAATACATAAATTTCTGAAATAAAAGGAGACCTTTCTTAAAAAACTCATTGGATGATTACAAAGGTTCTGTATTTTTTCCCCCTTGCATATGTCCAACTTAATAAACAGATTTAGATTTTCATAAAATTATGGATATTTTTCTTCTTTTTAATTTTTTTCATGTGGAATACAGTTATCTTTTTCTATCAGTTTGCACTTAATAGACTCATGTTTTGCAGTTGCCTCATAGCCAGAAACTTACTTTCTGGCTTAAAAACTTGCGTAGAGGTATCCAAATATATGCATGATTGGGGAGCTTCAATGCCTCACGGATCCATCACTGCACCGAGTTCATTTATGGAAGACAACACGAAAGCTGATATGGAATATACTGTAAACAATCAATTTCTTTTCCTTGCTTGTTATTTTCATTTTGATTTATAGCTACTAGGTGAAGAAGTTGTTGTAGCCCTGGTGAGATTCAGAAACAGGTTGAACCATCACTGCCATACTAGCTGAGCAACAAAGATATTCTTCTCCCATCATATCAGGCTTGTTTTGTCAATGTCTTCTGATTGACTTATGTAGAAGAAAGGGATTAGAAATGCCCTATATATGGTGTAGTCTGTGAGTTACTCATGTATTTCAACATTTGGAGATTTCTTTAAACACAAAGGGGCTTGGCTTTTCACAACTGTAACACATACCTATCAAGGTTCAACCATGTGCAGTTAACAACTTGGTGGATTTAACATCAAATGATTTGGGTTAAGCTTAAAGGACTATTATGTGCTTCAACTTCCTCAAGATTACCATAGTAACTATTATTTTCCTTCAGTTACAGGATTTATTTTATGTAATCTAGTCTATACACCTTCTAATTGATGAATCATTTGGAACAATAGGCTCCCCTTGACAAGAATGGGTGAAAGATGATCAAACTAGCTTGATTGCTGCAAGTTTTCTTTTTAATTTTATTCTGCAGTTGCTTGTGAACCTGTTATCATCAGATCTAGGCTTTGGCCATTGGAGCCTCATGGCTTTGCAACATAGAACCCTAATTTCTTTTATTTTGTATTCTCTTGTGTTAGGACCCAGATATTCCAGCAAGGTCGCGGCTGCTTCGTAGAAGGGGCAAGACACGGAAGCTTAAATATTCTTGGAAATCTGCTGGCCACCCATCAATTTGGAAAAGAATTGCCGATGGAAAAAACCAGTCTTGTAAGCAATATACCCCATGTGGATGCCAGTCTATGTGTGGAAAGCAATGCTCTTGTCTACATAATGGAACTTGCTGTGAAAAATATTGTGGGTATGTTGATTTTTTTTTCATATGTAGCTGTTAAAGCAAATTATAGCAATAAAACCAGTGAGTGAGATTTTTCATTTTATTATTGTGGACCATGGCAAATAATTTTCCAAGTAAAATATAAGATATGTGATGTATAGATGGTTCAGCTAGCAGCTGAACTTATGCCCCTCCCCCACTCCCAAAGCCCTCTCTTCCTTTTTGCAAAAGAAAACCCTGTTGCCAAAGTGGTTATTACAAATGAATTTTAAAATTATGTCCAGCTTAGCAGGATACAATTGGAACCACCACACATATTCTAGGTGAAATAACTAGACATTGTTTCGCTTACCAAAAATAGAGAGCCTGCTCGTGAAGGTCTCTTGAGGGCTCTTCCAAATAAATTGTAAACTATGTGCAGAGCAGCAGGCAATACATGTTTAACAAGTTAATTGGAATGAGACACATGACACAACATGCGCAGATGGATAGATTTTTAAGTGAAGTAACTACATAGTTGTTAATAAATTGTAAAAGAACATGTCAACTCTCCCCTTGGACCCAAAAAAGTTACTTATATGACTTGAATAATCAAACAGATATCATGCAGCCCGCATCAAGTAGATTTTTTTATGCCTAGGTATAATGTTTTCAGTAAATAATTTATCAGGATTCAAATTGTGCTTATTAAAAATTTCATTAGTTGCGTTTGATTTCAAATTTACCTGATGTGTATTGATTGCATAGGTTTATTCTCTGCTGAGTTAAAAGTTTCACCAGTTGTATTTATGAACCTGAAAAATGAAATGAAATAGAATTTTTATAAATGTTTCAGGTGCTCAAAGAGCTGCAAAAATCGGTTCAGGGGATGTCACTGTGCAAAGAGTCAGTGCAGAAGTCGGCAATGCCCATGCTTTGCTGCTGGACGCGAATGTGACCCAGATGTTTGCCGAAATTGCTGGGTTAGGTAATGAGTTTCATATATTCGATGTTGATACTTCACTGATGTGGGTTTGGCCTTTCTCCATTAAACATTGTGAACTTGGTTTATGTCTGTTAAAGCAGTTTTTTATCCTTTAAAATAACCAAAAAAAAACATGTAAGGAATTTTCTTAACCTCAATAAGCCAGAAAATGAATTTTTTTTTCACCTTTTAGCACATCTCAATTACTCTAGAATCTCATTTATGCAATTCATAAATTACTTTATTCCTTTTTGGTATCTGTTAATCAGTTTAGCGTGTTTCCTTGGTTTACAATTCTTCTTACCTCTGTATCAGATGCCAGTCTGGATGAGTTTCCTATGCTTTTTTTTTTTTTTTTTTACAATTGCATATAGAGTTGCATGAGATTTAGGTTTTGTAATAACCATTTCTGCCTGTCTAAATTTAGTCTCATTTGATGTAGTTTTTGTATCTTTTGTGGCGTTTTAAAATCACATATTTGATGCAGTTGTGGAGATGGTTCATTAGGTGAGCCAGCCAAGCGAGGAGATGGCCAATGTGGAAATATGAGGCTCCTCCTAAGGCAACAGCAAAGAGTGAGCAATTCCTAGTGTTTAGGACCATCTTCATAATCAAAATGAATAAAAAAGATGTGACTGAACCATAACTTCCTTCTCTTTGATATCCAGATACTCTTGGCAAAGTCTGATGTTGCTGGATGGGGTGCATTTTTGAAGGTGAAAAGATGAATCATCCTTTTTTTTTTTTTTTTCTCGTAACTTCTAGCTAATTTGACTTTCTTTCTTTTTTTGCCGAGTCTCCTCACTGTATTGGATGATGAAATTGCAGAATGCTGTGAACAAAAATGATTATCTTGGAGAGTATACTGGTGAATTGATCTCCCATAGAGAAGCAGATAAGCGGGGGAAAATCTATGATCGTGCAAATTCATCATTTCTTTTCGACTTAAATGATCAGGCAAGTGACCTTTATTGTTTAGTATCTTTGCAAGTCTCTAAAAAGTTGATTTCTGCCTCATAACAGCTTACTGGCCCTTTTCCCGTCATCAACAGGTTGGATACTATTTGTTATTGTTGGATGTCATTTTTAAAAGAAAATGACTTTAGCAGAAGAGTTTTGATGCAGACTTTTACCTGCAACTTCCCTTGCCTGCTTTTGCTCAATGACTATGTTGGAAGTGCTGTTGATTGTAGATTACATTAGGCTTCTGTTTTTCAAATTAATATATAATATTGGGATCTACAAAGGAAAATTTTATATCACAACACAGGTATCCTGTCATGCAATTGGAGGTTTGTGCAAGAGATGCCCCTTACACAACAAACAACTTGCTCTGAATTAAAATTGAAGTGCTGCCCTTATACTGTTTCATTCTCTCATTCCTTCTTTCTCTATTTGCTTTGCTTGGTGTCTTCATAATCAAACTTGCCATGTTTAGCAAAATATAAGACGTAGCTTGAAACTCTTAATTTATAATGTCTTAAATCTCAAAGCAGTTGCTCTTTGTTCACAGTTTGTCCTTGATGCTTACCGCAAAGGAGACAAGCTGAAATTTGCAAACCATTCGTCAAACCCTAATTGCTATGCAAAGGTATGTGACTTTTATCGACTTCCCTGTTGAATTAGTTCCGGCTGGTTTTGCTAATACATTGGCTTTTACAGGTAATGTTGGTCGCGGGAGATCATCGAGTAGGCATTTTTGCGAAGGAGCATATTGAAGCTAGTGAGGAGCTCTTCTATGATTATCGTTATGGGCCAGACCAAGCACCTGCATGGGCTCGTAAACCGGAGGGCTCCAAGAGGGATGAATCATCAGTTTCTCAAGGCAGAGCAAAGAAATACCAATCTCATTAGCCATTGGCCTAGATCAGGATGTACATATCACTGGTCATCTTTCTGGTTACCAGTCAAAGGTCTCTTTATATCTGTGACACTTACCAAGAAAAGAGAATCTCTGCATGAGGAGGCTCTAAGAAATTATGCAAGCATTTATACATGTTAATGTGCTCTAGAATTAGACATGATATAGGTCGGGCAATAAGATTTCATAGGAATAAGGATAAATTGTTATTGTGCGGGTAATAAGCTAAAGTTCATCTAGCAGTTTAAGCATTACACGCAATAGGTAGAGTTTGACAATTCTATTGGAGGTCTATTTTATTGTTAATTTAATATTCAAGATCTTCATCGTATAAAGTTGATTATAGATTATATGCAGTTTACCTTAGATTTTAGTTGCATTGATATTTCCAGATTTGAATTGCGGTCACAATAGGTAAAAAGGGCGAATATATCAAAATCAAAAGTGTATGTGTAGTACCTATTTGGAACGGTAATTGTTGGGCGGTTCATAAGCTGGATATGCCAAAATTGCAGAGGATCAGCTCTATATATAATGATAATATTTTCGTCGTTCCAATAACATGAATCTCAATGAAGACAGTTTGCATTTCTACAATACACCCCAGAAGAAATTTAAAAAATACATAAAATATACAAGCTAGCCAACAAAGACCAAACGGGTAAAAAATTGTAAGAAATAAAGACAGGTTTAGTATCGACTAGATTGCAAAAGAAGATACAAAATCTCATTCCATGTATCAGGAACACCCGGAAGACACCAATGACTGCAATCTTGAATGTTTGAAGAGGAGCGCTTCCCTGATTTTCCTCCATAAATAGATGGATGGCCATCTATCCTATATCCTGACAAATTAGTAATATTCAAGAAAGTAACAGGAGTTTTCATCTTCTTTATGACCTCCTCTACAATAATATTCTTCTCTGAATAACTGATGCTTGGAGTTCCATTGAGAGGTTGAGTAGCTTCCATACAATGCCCACCTGAATTCCATTCACCTCCCCTATTTGCATTGATTCATACACTACTCAGCAACTGGCATGAAGGAATCCAAAAACTAATATCAATGTTACTAGCTGTGTATAAGGGCAAACCTGAAATGTGAAGGTGCTGAACTTCGAAAAAAAACTTGGGTTTTTTGAGGATTGATGTGCCTATCAACCCATGATGCCCAAGTCTTCAGAGCTCTCCTAAATGCGGTTGAAACATCAAGCCTAGGATGAACTTGATTCCCTTCCTGGTAGTAATTGATCCTATTATAAGACTTACAGATGTTACAAACAATGATAGACATGAAAACAGCATCCTTTATAATTCACACACGCATGATTACAACTTGCATCAGTTTAGTGAAACAAACGAACTATAAAGAAAACAAAATTTCAAGAAATTCAGTGTAAGTTCATTAACAGCATCTTACATTTAAATCATCCTCAAATGTTGAATGCACATGAAAATCATTTCAACGATGAAGTATGCTTCCTTTAAAATAAAAAAATAAGAATGAATGGTTCTTAAACATATATACATATTGAAAGGTTGAATCTCAAAATGAAGCACATATCAGCCTAGGTCTTAAAGGGCTAATAATACAAGAATGGCACTCACCCTGCTTTTGTTTTGTAATGTGTCCACCAATGTGCAGTGTTGAAAACCAATATATCAGCTCCTCTCCATCTGGATGTACCACGATCGATACTATCAATTCTCAAGGTCTGTATCCTCTTATGGCCTAATCTAGCCTTGGCCTCATGAACTAAAAAATGTGTCGCATAGTATTCAACCGTACACCTATAATCCTGCCAAAAAAAAAAAAAAAAAAACCTCAAATCAAGTACTCCAAATTCTCACAAATAGAAAGGTAAGAGATCAAAGAAGTTCTGAAGAATTACCATAAATTTGATACTATAATCTCCCTTCTCTTTTGTAATTCTCCGCCTATGGGTCTCATAGACCCTCTTTGGATCTTTAATAGCTCCCATTAGCATACACAGCATGGATTCCCATTGATTCCTATTGATCGAATCGCCCACAAAAACTAGCCTCTTCCCTCTTATCAATTCCAGCATTTTTGTTGCATTGAACCTATAGCACAAGCCCACACCAGGAACCCACTACCTCAAAATTGAGTTCTTTTTGTCTTAAGTACATCTACTCTAGATAAAAACATAAACTTGACCCTAATTTCATTTACATCTAAATTACAATTGCAGTTAAGGCTAAAAAAGAAGAAACAAGTTAGTACCTTGGAATTTCACAATCTTGTGGTTGCCATCTCCACTTCATGTAGTTTTTGTCCAATCTTCCATTACCCTCACAGTTAAAACCTTCATCTATGAAAGGACATGAACCATTTGTGTACAAAGGATAGCTCTCATCATAAACCCACCTCCCTTTTGTCAAATCACAATCTTTTACTCTCTTCAGTCCAACCTTCTCTCGAATTGAAACTCCATTGTTATCAGATGAAGTTGAAACAGTGCTCTTCTCTTCACTCATCTGACTACTTGGAACTTCAATTTTCTCAGAAATAGTCTCAGGTGTACTCTCTTGCAGTGTTGTCAAATTACCATCTACACCATCACTTTTGCTTTCTCCATCTACTAGAACTCCAGGCCCATCTTCCTCTCTCTGTAACCCATTAAAAACCGAAGTCGAAGCAAACCCAGAAGCATTTTCAAGACTACTATAATGGGTATCTATCAAATTTGAATCTTTCTCACCAGTTACTGAAAAATTTCCACTGAGAGAAGATAAAGACAGAACAGTTATGGGTCTGAGACCCAAACTGAGGGAGGATTTATTGTACTGGAAATGGATCTCTTGGCGAAATGAAGGGGTGGCTTTGATGACCCAAATGGTAAAAAAGGTGAAGAAGATGACAGAGGTAGAGATAGTGAAGGAAAAGACCAATAGTCTTGTGGGTTTAAAGGAGAAACTTCTCTGTTTTTCCATATATGCCTTTTAGTTTAGTTTAGTTTCTCACCTTGGAGTGATATATGGATTATAGACATATAGTAGATAAAAGAATGCTTTTTTAGGACCAGACATTAGGTTTTGGTAGTGTGCATGTGATTGATGCTGAAGAAGGAATAAAAAAAAAATTTTTAAAAACCAAGAGCTAGCAAAACATACGGGACACTGTTTGCTCTAGAAGCCAGTTGAGCATGAAGCAGGTGATGCGAAACAGGGAAAGTGTGGGACCAACATATCCTCCAGCTTTTTAATTTTCTTTTATCATTTTATATTTTGTTGTTCTGTTCTTTCCACGTTGATCATAGAATATAGAAATGGAAAAGCTAGGTAAGTAAAGACTTTTGGGTTAATGTCTTAACGGTGATGTGCGATTATCATTATTCATTGCTCTCGAGTTGATCAAAGCAGACTATTCGTTCTTGTTCAACTGTTGTTTCTAAAGGTATTATATTTTTTTTTTTAGAAAAATATTAGAACACAATTTTTGCCATAATTTACTCACATGACAAGTTATGATTGAATTAAAAATAATAGGTCTATAATGTCACTAATTACAACTGATCACATGAACAAGTTGTAAAAAAAATTATTATCCTAGTATTACTCGTTTTTCCGCCTTCATTTGATTTACCTCTTTACTTTTCTTTTTGTTATTTGTGAGAAACTTTACCATAGAGTGAGGAAGGATCTCAAGTTTCAACATTGATGTTTATAGAGTGTTAATAAATACTTGAGATCAATCTGATTAATAAACTCTATTAAAAAATCTGATTAATAAAGAATCATTCTTACCCTTTTTAAATAAAGTTTGAAAAAAAAAAAAAAATTCAGTAGTCATGATATAAATAAAAAATAAATAGATAAAAAAAAAAGGGAAATAAATCGAACTCTGAGATGGACAGGACGGCACAATTTATTCAAAGGAATTTTTGGTGGGGCCCTTGTTCAATAAATTATTAATTCTTTATTAGTTATTTTGTAGGATGGTTAGTGAGCATTGTATCATGCTCAACAAACCAAAATTTTGGGGCTCAACCATGTCAGAGAGTTTTGTTATTTTTGATTTGCCCCCTAGTTCTGATATTCTCTCTATAGTCAGCATGGATGTATCTGATATGTATTTTTGTAGAACTGTGAGCGCTGGCCCTGCCCCTGTGGTGAGGCAATGATTGTATGGTTGTGGTTTGTTTAATATATATCCTTTTAACCAAAAAAAAAAAAAAAAATCAAAACAAAACAAAAACAAAATTTTACAAAAGCTAGTTAGGGCAGCACATGCAAGGCACATGCTTGCCGTGGAAAAAAAGTTGTAATTAAGGTCAATTTTAAATTTTATTTGTATTACAAAATAAAGATATGAATCATTTGTTTTTTAAAGTATATAAAGATTTACATTAATAAAAAAAGACATTAATTTTAATAATTTTGATAATTATGTCATAAAAAGTTAATCTCATTCATTTAAGAATTTTGATCAACCACAAAATTAGGGTAGCTATCTAACATATAAATATTTATTTCACTATAATAGTTTTTTAGTACATACTTGCTAAAGACAATATATCTACTCTTTAAAAACTTCTAAGAATGATAATGAATATCATTATTTTCTAAAAATAAACAACTGAGTTTTGCTAAAAAATTTATTAAAAAAAAAAAAAGATAACAAAAGGCATGTGTCATCGAATTTTTCATTAGATAAATTATAAGTTTTGAAAATTTAAACCTAGAAAATCAACGTTGTTTAGATAACAAATAAAACTCCTAATATTATCATTCTAACTTTCTAAGAATTTTTATCATTTAAAACTCAAAATACGTAAAGAAAATTTTTCGGCTGTTAAAATTTAGCGAGAGTAATTTAGACATTACACAATAAAATATTTTAAGAATCATAAGCTTTCATTAGGGTTTAACTGAGAGAATAACAATATGACATATTTTCTATTCTCCAAAATATTAAGGGCAAAATTGCTTAATTTTAAAGTTTAAGGAAGAATTGTAAATGTAAGAACCCGTTTCGGGCGACCCCCGTACAATAAATTTGTAGAGAGTGGATAGAAGGACTAGGCACTAGTAAGAAAGACAATAGTCGACATGGGTTTACAAGATCAAGAACTAAAATCTGACTAAGTGTTCTAAGGAAGGTTCATCCTCGGCCCAGTCTGATGAGCTCTTTCCTTAGAAAGACTGAATACAAGGGTTGTCCTTGAACACCCTGAAAACCCCTTAACTTCCCAACTAAAGGGCCAACCTCCCCTACTTTGGGGGTTCCATCTATTATATAGTCTTGTTCAGTTAATCTCTGCCGTCCACTTGTCAGCCATCTGAACTTGTGTCTGAGGGCTCGTCCCATCAGGCGCCTTTGTAGGCTTTCTGTTGGTTAAAGTAATCAAGGCATCACCGTTTGTTGGTCAATTCACCATTAATGTGGCCAGAGTGTTGGTGGCATGCATTTAATGGGTGAGTGACAGCTTCCTTCCTTCAATGTCGACTTGTCAAGGACGTGGGCATCCTCGGCAAAGTCCCTTTATGATTTGGGCCTCTCTCACTTATCCTCGGATTCTGTACTCTCCTCGGCATGGACCTTGGGCCCGATATGGAGTGGGCCGAGGTTGCCAAATATTTGGGCCCCACAATAGCCTCTCAAAATTCTGCTGCCCGGTCTCCCAGGCGGGGAGAGAGATTTTGATATCTTCGGGTCCTTGCCCTAGCCTGGTGAGCCTTGTCTTTCTGTCAGTGTCACAATCTTTTCAACTGCCCAGGGGACGTTCCTGGCGTTTTGATATTTGGAGCGCACCTTCATTAAATTTCGGCGGCTCTGTGTCCTCCACGTTCAACGGTGTGATGATGAATGGACGGTAGGGATGCTTCTAGCTCATTGGGCGGGAAAGTCCGTGCGGTTATTTTTAATGGGGAGTATAAATACCCAATCGAATTGATTTGCCCCTTCATTTTTGCATTCAAGAGATCTTGCGCACATACGTCGAATTCGATCACATCTCCAATTGTACTTGCGACTTCCCTCAGCACAAAAAGCCTGCCTGAGGAACTTTCCCTCATTTCTATAAGTCTTCCTCTCCCTCTAGTTCATGCTTTTACGCCTGAGTACCTTGTTAGCTCTTTAGGATGGGTAAGTTTAAGAAGTTAGTCGAGTCTGAGGAGATGATGAACAAATTCGTCACTGACTACAAGATCCCCGATACAGTGGGTTTGAGGTACTGTGGAGAGGGGGAGTGGAGCACTAGTAGAAAAGAGGGTGAGGTGGCGATTCTTATAATCGCCTTTCTAGAGGGTGGAATGAGGATTCCCATGGGGCCGGTGACGAGGGACTATCTTAGGCACTTCGGGCTATCTCCCACACAGTGTGCCATTAATGTATTTAGAATTTTAGGCTGTGTGGATGTCTTGAATGAGAAGATGGGGCTGAGGCTAACCCATCATGATGTAAACTGGTGCTACAACCTTCAACGCCTGAAGGAGAAGTCTTATTACATGAAGACGAGGGACGATAGGGCCCGGCTCATCCAGTGCCTCCCTGAGTCCAGCAAGGGTCTGAACAAAGACTTCCTCATTGTGTCTGGAGAGTGGCACGAGGGCCTTCATTGTCCGACAGTGGAGGGTACACCAGGTGGGGCATTCAGACTAGGGGAGGGTTTAAGTTTTTGTGTTTTAACGCTCCGCTTTGTTGGGTTTTTGACAGGAGCTTGCTTTATTTTATGCAGATCCACGCGCCTTTGAGCGCCACTTCGGCCTGGTCAATAAGGAAGACTTGGAGAAGGTGTTGAGGTCGGAGATCTTTGTGAATAAAGACAACAACCAAGTTAGAGCCGCCCACGTGATCCTAGGATATGACCCGATCACAAAATCATTTTCGGCTCCGAAACATGTGATCCGAGCTAAAGATCCTCGACTGCGTAGTATCACTGTAGTCGAGCACGAATTTCTGATCCTTAAAGGGTCTCCCATTCTCGAGGGCGTACCGTTGGTAGGTACTTCTTCATCGGCTCAAGTTGCCGAGGCTGAAGGGGCAGAGTTAGGGGAAGAGGAGGTTGCTGACTCAGGTCTGTCCGGGGACGAGTTTGGCGTGTTCGACCAGCCCCATTCGCCCGAGGACCCTTCCGGCGATTTGGGTGACCCCAGTTTAACTGAAGCAGACTTTCTGTCCGAAGAAGCCACTCCTCGGTCGAAGATGAGTTTCAAGAAGCGACCTCAGAAGAGCTTGCTGGCACTGATCGAGGCAGTCGGGGAAGGACGCGCCGGGGAAGTCTCCTCCTGAGCTTTCTCCTCCTCCACCCCAACAGAGTTCGACGTCTGGGTCCAAGCCCACCAGTCCTTCGCAGAAGAAGGACAAAGGCAAGAGATCTAGGGGGGCGAAGAGTCTGATCCTCCCCGAGGTGGTGGTGATGCTCGACCGCCATTAAAACAGCTGAGGATAGGGCGCTGAGGTCAGGAGAAGCAGGTCGCCATCCAGCCCGAGGCCCAAGCTTGGCTTCTTGCCCCCATGCTCAATGGGAAGCCTTTGACGGATGATACCTCCCTCAGGAACCCTCAAGGGGGCGAGGGTGCGCACGTGGCTGATGCACTGGGAGGTCCTTGCTACTCCCTGCGGATATGGCCCAGCTGGAGGCTCTAAGGAGTAAGGAGGTCTTTCTCGGCCTTAAACAGTACTTAGGAATGGTAAGTTTACTGATTGCTTGTGACTCTCTTGACTTCCTGTTTTCTGGCTCCTTATCCGTTGCGTATTGGTTGCAATTGGCAGGCTATCCAGGTTACCTTCAGGCTGGAGGACATAGCTAGTAGCCAAAGCAAGGTTGCTGGCTCGGAGCGTACCAAGCTGTTGGACACCGTGCAGACCCTGAAAGCCTCCAAGGCCGATCTTAAAAAGGTGACGGATCAGTTGGAGTAGATGAAGGCGGCTCGAGACACCGTTGAGACGGCCCTTTCAGCCGCTGAAAAACTGGCTCTAGATCATATAGACAGCCTACGCTAGGCAGAGGATTAGCTGAGGGTCGCCAGAGAGGAGATTGCGACCCTGGAAAAGAGGGTGCTTGAGGCAGATAAGGCCAGAGGTGCTACGGAGTCTGCCAAGGACGAGGCTTTGAAAGCCAAGGAAGAGGCTGAGTCTGCCAGGGCCGAGGTTGAGGCCTCCAAAGACAAGGCTGTGCAGGATGCTTATGAGGCAGGGGCGACTGAAACAGAAGACAACCTTAGTACCCAATTGCCTGGGGTGTGCAGACTTTACCGCTCCCAGGTTTGGAATGAGGCCCTTACACAGGCTGGGGTTGAGGCTTCGTCCGACCTATGGAAGGCGGAGAATGTGTGCTATCCCCTTGCCATCCGCGAGGCTGCCCCTTCAAATTCTGAGGCCGAGGTTGCTACCGAGGGAGCTGGGGAGGTTCCTGAGGAAGGTGTCCCAGCTGCCATCACTTTGGGCGAGCCCACCAAGGAAGCTGATCCTCCTATGGCTGTCGGGACAAGCAAGGGTCCTGCTGAGGATATACCTCTTCCAGTTGACTCTCTCCAGGCTGCAGTCCCAAGTGAGGGCCACAAGGATTCTGAGACCTCCTCTACCCAGCTCCCTGAGGGGGGGAGTTGAGATGGAGCCAAAGGAATGATCCTCCGTGTGCGCCTTTGCCTTGTTTTTCTTCCTTTTTTTTTTTTTTCTTTTTTTTTTCTTTTTTAGCATTGTAATGGCACATTTGCCTTGTATAACTTTTTAAAGATTCAGTGAAGCACATATTTTACCTTTTCTTACCCGTTTTGCTTGTACTATATTATACGTGTACGTATGTCTTTTTTACTTGCACGATTCTGGCTTTAATTGCGCCTTTGCCAACTACATTGATCATCGTCCCCTGCAGTGCTCATTACTAGTACCAAAGTGGTCAGCCTCGCCGTAGGTTTGGGCCCTGCGATCAATACAAGACCTTGGTTTTGTCCAGTGCTTAAATCCTCCTAAAGTGATTAGTTTCCCCAAAGATTTGAGTCCTTGGACCATGCAAGACCTTGATTCTGTCTAGTACTTGGATTCCCTTGAAGCAACTAGTTTCCCCATAGGTTTGACGCAGAGGAACGTATAAGACCTTGGCTCTGCTTAACACTTGGTATTTCAAGGGGGGGGGATGGTTTCTCCATTGGCTTGAGTCTTCTGAAGTGACTAGTTTCCCTATAGGTTTAAGTCTGAGGACTATGCAAGACCTTGGTTCTGTCTAGTACCTAGTTTTTGAAACAGTAGTTTGTTTCCCCGTAGGCTTGAGTCCGAGGACTATGCAAGACCTTGATTCTGTCTAACACTTGGTTCTGAAATAACTAGTTTCCCCATAGGTTTGAGTCCGAGGACTATGCAAGACCTTGGTTCTATCTAGTACCTAGTTCTTGAAACAGTAGTTAGTTTCCTCGTAGGCTTGAGTTCGAGGACCATGCAAGGCCTAGGTTCTGTCTAACACTTGGTTCTGAAGTAACTAGTTTCCCCATAGGTTTGAGTCCGAGGACTATGCAAGACCTTGGTTCTGTCTAGTACCTGGTTCTTGAAATAGTAGTTAGTTTCCCCGTAGGCTTGAGTCCGAGGACCATGCAAGGCCTAGGTTCTGTCTAACACTTGGTTCTGAAGTAGCTATTTTTCCCATAGGTTTGAGTCCGAGGACTATACAAGACCTTGGTTCTGTCTAGTACATAGTTCTTGAAATAGTAGTTAGTTTCCCCGTAGGCTTGAGTCCGAGGATCATGCAAGGCCTAAGTTTTGTCTAACACTTGGTTCTGAAGTAGCTAGTTTTCCCATAGGTTTGAGCCCGAGGACTATGTAAGACCTTGGTTCTGTCTAGTACCTAGTTCTTAAAATAGTAGTTAGTTTCCCCATAGGCTTGAGTCCGAGGACCATACAAGTAATGGCAACATACTCATTCAGAAGGCAAGTATCACAGGAAATGAAAAGCTGCAAGAAGTAAAAGAAATGAAATGGGGCTACTTCTTTATTAATGTGTGAAGAAAGGTTACATTATACAACAGATGCCCATGCAGGCTTGTTCTAAAACTAATTACAAAGACAGATGTCCATGCAGGCTTGTTTTAAAGCTAACTACAAAGAACAATACCCAAGCAGGCTTGTGCTGAAGCTAAAAGAAAAGAAAAGGGTGAGGGGCCTAGGCAGGCTTGTTTTAAAGCCAAGCCAAGTGTTGGAGGGAGAGATGGAGACAGACCTATGTTGAGGCCGTCCACAGCTCCTCAACCAACACTTGCGGCGCAAGGAAGGAGAAGGAAGAAGAGGCCGCGGTGCATGACGGTTCCACCTGGTTTCCCTCCCAATCCCACAACGATTGGGAACCGGCGAATCTCTACCAGCTTGAAGGGCTGGCAGATCCGCGCACGAAGGAGAAACGTTACGTTCCTTTCGGATCCCCCTCCAAACTGTAAGGGAAGTCACATCTCTGGCTAGGTTGAAAAGAAGGAAGATCTTCGGCCTCTGCCTACTCCGCCTCCATTGTGTTGTCCAGGATCGGAGTGGCATCCTTGGCTCCTGAAAGGGGCTCGGCTTCCCTGTCACCGCCCTTTCCCAAGGCCACTTCATCTTGTGAGGCACAAACTACTCTTCTGGCAAAGCCCTTGAGATGCCTAGAAAGTGATGTATTTGTGAGATTTGAACTCAAGTATTTGTCAAGTTTGAAGAAAGGATCACCCCAAAATGTCTTATATAGAAGGCAAAAATTAGTGAAAGCCAGCCCGCATAGAATCGAAAGGAGAAATTACCGAAGGAATTAACTCCACCCAATTTCCAAGGGGCTTATCAGCTGCTGGATCCTCGTAAATTCGCAAGGATATTAATGAGGAGGCGCCTCGCACACCGAAGCGTCAACCGCATTACTCGAATAGCCCAAAAGATGCCTCGTTATCAGAAGTGGGGTGCTGGACGAAGGGGCTAGACTGAAGAAGAGTCCTCCCACGGCAGAACAGGCTCGAGGCCGCTGTCACTACAAAGGCAGACTCCCCAACGCTGAGGATGAGCCCCCTGACTCCAAGCAGTCCAGAAGAACTAAGTACTGGACAGAACTAAGGCGTTGCATGGTCCTTGGACTCAAGCCAATGGGGAAACCAGTTACTCAATAAGAACTGGGTACTAGATAGAACCAAGGTTTTGCATAGTTCTCGGACTCAAACCTATGGGGAAACTAGCTACTTCAGAACCAAGTGTTAGACAGAACCTAGGCCTTGCATGGTCCTCGGACTCAAGCCTACGGGGAAACTAACTACTATTTCAAAAACTAGGTATTAGACAAAACCAAGGTCTTGCATAGTCTTCGGACTAAAAGCTATGGGGAAGCTAACTACTTCAAAACCAAGTGTTAGACAGAACCTAGGCCTTGCATGGTCATCGAACTTAAGCCTACGGGGAAACTAACTACTATTTCAAAAACTAGGTACTAGACAGAACCAAGGTCTTGCATAGTCCTCAGACTCAAACTTATGGGGAAACTAGCTACTTCAGAACCAAGTGTTAGACAAAACCTAGGCCTTGCATGGTCCTTGGACTCAAGCCTACGGGGAAACTAACTACTATTTCAAAAACTAGGTACTAGACAGAACCAAGGTCTTGCATAATCCTCGGATTCAAACCTATGGGGAAATTAGCTACTTTAGAACCAAGAGTTAGACAGAACCTAGGCCTTGTATGGTCCTCGGACTCAAGCCTACGGGGAAACTAACTACTATTTCAAGAACTAGGTACTAGACAGAACCAAGGTCTTGCATAATTCTTCGACTCAAACCTATGAGGAAACTAGCTACTTCAGAACCAAGTGTTAGACAGAACCTAGGCCTTGCATGGTCCTCGGACTCAAGCCTACGGGGAAACTAACTACTATTTCAAGAACTAGGTATTAGACAGAACCAAGGTCTTGCATAGTCCTCGGACTCAAACCTATGGGGAAACTAGTTACTTCAGAACCAAGTGTTAGACAGAACCTAGGCCTTGCATGGTAAGCCTACGGGGAAACTAACTACTGTTTCAAAAACTAGGTACTAGACAGAACCAAGGTCTTGCATAGTCCTCGGACTCAAACCTATGGGGAAACTAGTCACTTCAAAAGACTCAAGCCAATGGAGAAACCATCCCCCCCATGAAATACCAAGTGTTAGGCAGAGCCAAGGTCTTGTACGTTCCTCAGCGTCAAACCTATAGGGAAACTAGTTGCTTCAAGGAAATCCAAGTACTAGACAGAACCAAGGTCTTGTATGGTCCAAGGACTCAAACCTATGGGGAAACTGTCACTTTAGGAGGATCTAAGCACTGGACAGAACCAAGGTCTTGTATTGACCGCGGGGCCCAAACCTACGGCGAGGCTAACCAATTTGGTACTAGTAATGAGCACTGTAGGGGACGATGATCAATGTAGTTGGCAAAGGCGCAATTAAAGCCAGAATCGTGCAAGTAAAAAAGACATACGTATACGTATAATATAGTACAAGCAAAACGGGTAAGAAAAGGTAAAATATGCACTTCATTGAATCTTTAAAAAAGTTATACAAGGCAAATGTGCCATTACAATGCTAAAAAAAAAAAGAGTGGAAGAAAAACAAGGCAAAGGCGCACACGGAGGATCATTCCTTTGGCTCCATCTTAACTCCCCTTGAGAGGGGCTGGGCAGAGGAGGTCTCAGAATCCTTGTGGCCCTCGCATGGGATTGCAGCCTGGAGAGGGTCAGCTGGAAGAGGTATATCCTCAACAGGACCCATGCTTGTCCCGACAGCCACAGGAGGATCAGCTTCCTTGGTGGGCTCGCCCAAAGTAATGGCAGCTGGGACGCCTTCCTCAAGAACCTCCCCAGCTCCCTCAGTAGCCACCTCGACCTCAAAATTTGAAGGGGCGGCCTCATGGATGACAAGGGGATAGTACACATTCTCCGCCTTCCACAGGTCGGACGAGGCCTCAACCCCAGCCTGTGTAAGGGCCTCATTTCAAACCTGGGAGCAGTAAATTCTGCACACCCCAGGCATTTGGGCTTTAAGGTTGTCTTCTGTTTTAGTCGCCCCTGCCTCATAGGCATCCTACGCAACCTTGTCTTTGGAGGCCTCAACCTTGGCCTTGGCAGACTCAGCCTTTTCCTTGGCTTTCAAAGCCTCATCCTTGGCTTTCAAAGCCTCATCCTTGGCAGACTCCGCAGCGCCTCTGGCCTTATCCGCCTCAAGCACCCTATTTTCTTGGGTCGCAATCTCCTCTTTAGCAACCCTCAGCTGATCCTCTGTCTGGCGCAGGCTGTCTGTTTGATCTAGAGCCAGTTTTTCAGCGGCTGAAAGGGTCGTCTCAGCGGTGTCTCAAGCTGCCTTCATCTCTTCCAACTGATCCGTTGCCTTTTTAAGATCGGCCTTGGAGGTGTTGAGGGTCCGCACGGTGTCCAACAGCTTGGTACACTCCGAGCCAGCGACCTTACTTTGGCTACTGGCTATGTCCTCTAGCCTGAAGGTAGCTTGGATAGCCTGCCAATTGCAACCAATACGCAACGGATAAGGAGCCAAGAAACAGGAAGTCAAGAGAGTCACAAGCAATTAGGAAACTTACCATGCCCAAGTATTGTTTGAGGCCGAGGAAGACCTCCTTGCTCCTCAGAGCCTCCAGCTGGGCCATGTTCGCAGGGAGTAGCAAGGACCTCCCTAATGCTTCAGCCACGTGTGCACCCTCACCCCCTTGAGGGCTCCTGAGAGAGGCATCATCCGTTAGAGGCTTCCCATAGAGCATGAGGGTAGGAAGCCAAGCTTGGGCCCTGGGCTGGATGGCGGCTTGCTTCTCCTAACCTCGGCGCCCTATCCTCAGCTGTTTTGATGGCGGTCGAGCATCGCCACCACCTCGGGGAGGATCAGACTCTTTGCCCCCCTAGGTCTCTTGCCTTTGTCCTTCTTCTGCGGAGGACTGGTGGGCTTGGACCCAGACGTCGAACTCTGTTGGGGTGGGGGAGGAGGAAGCTCGGGAGGAGACTTCCCCGGTGCGTCCTTCCCCGGCTGCCCCTTGATCAGTGCCAGCAAGCTCTTCTGAGGTCGCTTCTTGAAACTCATCTTCGACCGAGGAGTGGCTTTTTCGGACAGAAAGTCCACTTTAGTTAAACTGGGGTTACCCAAATCACCGGAAGGGTCCTCGGGCCAATGGGGCTGGTCGAACACGCCAAACTCGTCCCCGGACGGACCTGAGTCAGTAACCTCCTCTTCCCCTAGCTCTTCCCCTTCCACCTCGGCAACTTGAGCCGATGAAGAAGTACCTACCAACGGTACGCCTTTGGGAATGGAAGACCTTTCGGGGATCAGAAATCCGTGCTCGACTACAGTGATACTACGCAGCCAAGGATCTTTAGCTCGGATCACGTGCTTCGGAGCCGAAAATGATTTTGTAGTCGGGCCGTATCCTAGGATTACGTGGGCGGCTCTAACTTGGTTGTCGTCTTTATTCACAAAGATCACTGACCTCAGCACCTTCTCTAAGTCTTCCTTATTGACCAGGCCAAAGTGGCGCTTAAAGGCGCGTGGATCTGCATAAAAGAAAGCAAGCTCCTGTCAAAAACCAAGCAAAGCTTAGTGTTAAAACAAAAAAAATTAAACCCTCCCCTAGTCTGAATTCCCCACCTGGTGTACCCTCCACTGTTGGACAATGAAGGCCCTCGTGCCACTCTCCAGACACAATGAGGAAGTCTTTGTTCAGACCCTTGCTGGACTCAGGGAGGCACTGGATGAGCCGGACCCTATCATCCCTCATCTTCATGTAATAAGACTTCTTCTTCAGGCGCTGAAGGTTGTAACACCAGTTCACATCATGATGGGTTAGCTTTAGCCCCATCTTCTCATTCAAGGCATCCACACAGCCTAAAATTCTAAATACATTAATGGCACACTGTGTGGGAGATAGGTCGAAGTGCCTAAGATAGTCCCTCGTCACCGGCCCCATGGGAATCCTCATTCCACCATCTAGAAAGGCGATTATAGGAATCGCCACCTCACCCTCTTTTCTACTAGTGCTCCACTCCCCCTCTCCACAGTACCTCAAACCCACTGTATCGGGGATCTTGTAGTCAGCGACGAATTTGTTCATCATCTCCTCAGACTCAACTAACTTCTTAAACCTACCCATCCTAAAGAGCTAACAAGGTACTCAGGCGTAAAAGTATGAACCTGAGGGAGAGGAAGACTTACAGAAATGAGAGAAAGCTTCTCGGGCAGGCTTTTTGTGCTAAGGGAAGTTGCAAGTACAGTTAGAGATGTGACTGAATTCGAAGTATGTGCGCAAGATCTCTTGAATGCAAAAATGAAGGGGCAAATCAGTTCGAATGAGTATTTATACCCCCAATAAAAAATAACAACCGTGCAAAGCTTTCCCGCCCAATGAGCCAGAAGCATCCCTACCGTCCATTCATTATCACACCGTTGAACGTGGAGGACACAGAGCCGCCGAAATTTAATGAAGGCGCGCTCCAAATACCAAAACGCCAGGAACGTCTCTTGGGCAGTTGAAAAGATTATGACACTGACAGAAAGACAAGGCTCGCTAGGCCAGGACAAGGACCTGAAGACATCAAAATCCTCCTCTCCGCTCGGGAGGTCGGGCAGCAGAATTTTGAGAGGCTATTGTGGGGCCCAAATATTTGCCAACCTTGGCCCACTCAATATCGGGTCCAAGGTCCATGCCGAGGAGAGTACATAATCCGAGGATAAGTGGGAGAGGCCCAAGTCATCAAGGGACTTCGTCGAGGATGCCTACATCCTCGGCAAGCCGACATTGAAGGAAGGAAGATGTCACTCACCCATTAAATGCATGCCATCAACACTCTGGCCGCATTAATGGTGAATTGAACAGCAAACAGTGATGCCTTGGTTACTTCAACTAACAGAAAGCCTGTAAAGGCGGCTGATGGGACGAGCCCTGAGACACAAGTTCAAATGGCCGACAAGTGGACGGCAGAGGTCAACTGAACAAGATTATATAATAGATGGAACCCCCAAAGTAGGAGAGGTTGGCCCTTCAGTTGGGAAGTTAAGGGGTTTTCAGGGTGTTCAAAGACAACCCTTGTATTCAGTGGTTCTAAGGAAAGAGCTCCTCGGACTGGGCCGAGGATGAACCTTCCTTAGAACACTTAGTCAGATTTCAGTTCTTGATCTTGTAAACCCACGTTGACTGTTGTCTTTCTTGTTAGTGCTTAGTCCTTCTATCCACTCTCGACAAATTTATTGTACGGTGGTCGCCCGAAACAGGTCCCTACATAAAGGATGAAAAATGTTTTTTTCCTAAGTTTTTGTTTTTGTTTTTGTTTTTGTGTGTAAAACTATGTGTTTTTACTTAAAATAATGTGTAAAGAAAATTATATACAAAAAGTCAACTCAAGAAAATTGTATGTGGAATAGTGAATTTTGGCTCAACAAAGTTGATTAAACCAACAAAAAATTTCTAAAAACATAACAGAATGATGCAACATTTTCAAAATACCTTCATAATTTTGTTATATTTTATTTTAACTTGTAAAGAATTGATAGCTCAGCAGTTTTGAAAATATTGTGACAAAATTGAGATGTCTTAACATTTTTCACACAAAAAAATGTTATGTCCATAATATTTTCACAACAAATTATAAGTAGTAGGTTACTGCAAGTTGTTATTGGTGGGCAAAAAAGTAGTTTCATTGGTAGGTTTAAATTAGAACCAATAACAATTTATCATATTTGATTTGTTATGAAAGTGTTGTGAAAATTATTGTGGATATAGCACTTCTTTTTCACAATACTTTTATTTTTAGTTGTAACTGGTTCTAGTATGATATTTTATTATTTTATTTTGACCTATAATGAATTAACACCTTAACAATTGTGAAAATATTGTGCCAATTTGTGATGTTAATATTTTATTATAATATGAAATAGTGTGAATTGGACAATCCAAAAAATATATAGAAAATATACTACAACTTTATGCATTAACAAAAAAAAAAAAAAAAAAAGCGATCAGCAAAATAGTGAAAGTTGAACAAAACCAAAACTATTGTAGCTAAATTACTGTAACTTTTCTCATTCACTCTTTATATAGATATATATAGAAAATATACATTGCACTTATAATATAAATTTATATTGTAAACACATAAAAATTGGCAAATGTAGTACACATTTGCAAAATTTGTACAACTTTTTTTTTTTTTTTTTTTTTTTTTTGCAAATGTATATAATATTTGCTACTTTTTGTGTGTATACAATGTAAGCTTACATTACAAGTAGAAAGTAAACATATAATGATCCTTTAAAAGAAAAAAGAAAAAAGGAAAAAAAAAAAAGCTCAAACCAAGTTGGCGAATTTGAAGAAATAAAAAAAATAAAAAAATAAAAAGGAAAGAGGCAATGCACTAAACCAAAAATACTGTTCATAACACTGTTTATGAGCTTATTAAATGTATATAATATTTACTACCTTTTGTGTGTATATATTGTAAGCTTACATTATAAGTACAAAGTAAACATATAAAGATCCTTAAAAAAAAAAAAAAAAAAAAAAAACTCAAACAAAGTCGGTGAACTTGAAGAAAAAAAAAAGGGCGTAAATACACTTTTAGTCCCTACATTTTGCATTTTTTTTTCATTTTAGTCCCTACATTTTATTTTTACCACTTTTTAGTTTTTAAACCAATTAATGCCTGACATTTAGGTCATTTCCGTCACTCAACTAATGGCAAAAGCTGACGTGGCAAACGAGTGCACTGTTGGCACAGTAAATGCTGACGTGTCCATTAAAATAATATTAAAATTGCTACATTAGCATCCACGTCAGCTTCTAACCTTAAAAAATAAATTTATCAATTTTAAAAATTATAAAAAACAAAAAACATAATTAAAAACAAAAAAAAATAGTGGAACTTAGATCTATTATGTTTGTGCCTAGTTTCTTTTTCTACTTTATTTTTCTTCTTCTTCCCACTTCGCGACTCTGTCAATTCCTTCTTCTCTCTTTTCACAAAATTAAATATACCAGTTTTTAGGCACAAATTTAAAAAAAAAAAAAAAAAAAACTTTTGAAACCCCAAAAACCTAGATCAAAATCCCAACCCACAGGCAATATAGATTCAAAATTGTCTCAAGCCCTTTCTCTCCAAACTGGTTTAAGTTCAGACTCTCTCTTTAACTCATCCTCTCTCTTTACCTCTCTTGTTGACCCTTCATATTAGATCATGAAGAGAGAGAGAGGGCTTTCTTTTCCTCTCTTACTGGCCCTTTAGATTAGACAGAAAAGAGAGAGAGTGGGCGAAGGCGAGAGAATTAGAGAGGGAGGTGTGGGTTTGGGAACTACTGCCTAGGGTGGTGACGTTGGTGAATGGTAGTGGGCGAAGGAAAAGAAGATAAGGATGACGGCTTAGGGTGATTTTGGAGTGGCGGCTTGGGGTTTTGGTGGACAGGGATGGATCTTGCGGCGGCGCTCTTCTTCAGATCCCAGCGAGTCCACCTCCACCACCGAAGTGGCGCCGCTCTTCTTCAGATCGGTCATTCTGTTTGGGTCTTGCTAGGTTTTGTTGGGGTTTGTCTTATGGGTCATGCTGTTTGGGTCTTGAGACCGTGAGAGTTGATCTTAATTTTGAGTGGTCATGTTGTTTGGGTCTTGAGACCGAGAGAGTTGTTCTTGTTGGGAATGAATGGGAGAACTCGGGTTCATCAATGAAAGAGTGAGATGATAATTTGTTTTTTCTTTTCTTTGGTGTTCTTGTGATGGGTTTGAGTTCTTAGATGTTGGGTTTGATTTGGGAAGAACAAGCTGTTAAATGAAGAACAAGTTGAAGAACATGAAGAAATTTTTTTATCTCTGTTTTTTTTTTTTTTTTTTTTTTCATTTGTGTTGTTGTGATCTGGGTCTGTGTTTGTGTTTGATCTTTGTTTTTTTTTTTTTTCTTTTTTCGTTTGTGTTGTTGTAATCTGGGTTTGAGTTATTGGTTGCTGGGTTAGAGTTCCTGTTGCTAGGTTTGAGTTCTTGTAATCTTGGTTTGAGTTCTTGTTGCTGGGTTTGATTGGGAAGAACAAGAAGAATAAGTTGTAATGTTCTTATGAAAATTAATAATAATAAGTAATATTTTTAAAAAAATTAAATTAGATTTCAGGTTTTTTTTTTAATTTTAATAATATTTTAATTGCCACCTCAGTGCCACATCAACGCCATGTCAGCTAATAGGGTGTTTCGTTAGCCATGTCAGCTTTTTCAGTTAGTTGAGTGATGGAAATGACCTACATGTCAGGCGTTAATTGGTTTAGAGACTAAAAGTGGTAAAAATAAAATGTAGGGATTAAACTGAAAAAAGTGCAAAATGTAGGGACTAAAAATACATTTACGCCAAAAAAAAGGTAAAAAGGCAAGTCACTAAACCAAAAATACTGTTCATAACACTATTCGTTCTTTTTATATATAGAAAAAAGAGCACAAATCGATGATTGAAAAAAAAAAAAAAAAAGATGAACAGTACATATTAAACAAACCAAAAGTACTGTAGCTTTTACACATTCACCTCACTAGTGTTACGACATTTTCACAAAAACTTTATTTTCAGTTGTGGTTGGTTGCAGTTTCATATTTTATTATTTTATTTTGACTTATAAGAAATTGACACCTTAATAATTGTGAAAATATTGTGAAATTTGTTATATTAGTATAACGTTATATATCTGCGAGTTTTTATAAATATTTAAAAGAAAAAAAAAGTACAAACGGAAGACTAAAAAAAAAAAAAAGCGTTGTAGCTACTGTAGCTACAGTGCCACTTGAACAAACCAAAGTGACACTGTAGCAACTATTCAAAACTTGAAAAAAAAAAAAAAAAGAAGAAAAAAGATAAAGACTCAATAAACCAAATGTGTACTGTAAAGCTTATTAAATGTACATAATATTTGTTACTTTTTGTGTGTATACAATGTAAGCTTACATTATAAGTACAAAGTAAATATATAACGATCCTTTAAAAAAAAAAAAAAAAAAAAACTCAAACCAAGTTAGTGAATTTGAAGAAAAAAAATGGGGGAAGGGGGGGAAAGGCAAGTCACTAAACCAAAAATACTGTTCATAATACTATTTATGAGCCTATTCGCTCTTTTTATATATAGAAAAAAAAAGCACAAATCGATGATTGAAAAAAAGAAAAAAAAAAAAGAAAGAAAGAAAAAAAAAAGATGAACAGTAAATATTGAACAAACCAATAGTACCGTAGCTTTTACCCATTCACCTAATAAATGTCATAACATTTTCACAAAACATTTATTTTCAGTTGTGGTTGGTCACAACTTCATATTTTATTATTTTATTTTGACTTATAAGAAATTGACACCTCCATAATTATGAAAATATTGTGAAATTTGTTGTGTCAGTATAACAATATTTAAAAGAATAAAAAAGTACAAACAGAAGATTGAAAAAAAAAAAGTTGTAGCTACTGTAACTACTTGAACAAACCAAAGTGGCACTGTAGCAACTGATCAAAACTTGAAAAAAAGAAAAAAAGAAAAAGAAAAAGGGACTCAATAAACCAAAAGGAAAACTGTAGGGGTATTGTCTCTTTTTATATAGTTAATAGATATAGCTAGTTCATCTAAAATCAATTTGCATGTGTCTCAACTTACAGACCGAATTAATTTGTGAACACTGCCTCAACCCTCAATACTAGTATTAAGACATTTCTCATCAATAGAACACCATATATATATTCCCCATCTCTCTGACACACACACACTCTCTCTCACCGATTGAATCTTCTCTTTCTCATATACCGATCCATTGACCATTGCCAGTGCCGAGACCGAGAGTAAAAAAAGCAGTGCTAAGGGCAATCAGGACACTTCTAGGTAGAAGAGTCTGGCAATGCAATTGGAGGTGTATATTGTTGTTAATTTAATATTCAAGATTGCTACATTAGCATCCACGTCAGCTTCTAACCTTAAAAAATAAATTTATCAATTTTAAAAATTATAAAAAACAAAAAACATAATTAAAAACAAAAAAAAATAGTGGAACTTAGATCTATTATGTTTGTGCCTAGTTTCTTTTTCTACTTTATTTTACTTCTTCTTCCCACTTCGCGACTCTGTCAATTCCTTCTTCTCTCTTTTCACAAAATTAAATATACCAGTTTTTAGGCACAAATTTAAAAAAAAAAAAAAAAAAAAAAACTTTTGAAACCCCAAAAACCTAGATCAAAATCCCAACCCACAGGCAATATAGATTCAAAATTGTCTCAAGCCCTTTCTCTCCAAACTGGTTTAAGTTCAGACTCTCTCTTTAACTCATCCTCTCTCTTTACCTCTCTTGTTGACCCTTCATATTAGATCATGAAGAGAGAGAGAGGGCTTTCTTTTCCTCTCTTACTGGCCCTTTAGATTAGACAGAAAAGAGAGAGAGTGGGCGAAGGCGAGAGAATTAGAGAGGGAGGTGTGGGTTTGGGAACTACTGCCTAGGGTGGTGACGTTGGTGAATGGTAGTGGGCGAAGGAAAAGAAGATAAGGATGACGGCTTAGGGTGATTTTGGAGTGGCGGCTTGGGGTTTTGGTGGACAGGGATGGATCTTGCGGCGGCGCTCTTCTTCAGATCCCAGCGAGTCCACCTCCACCACCGAAGTGGCGCCGCTCTTCTTCAGATCGGTCATTCTGTTTGGGTCTTGCTAGGTTTTGTTGGGGTTTGTCTTATGGGTCATGCTGTTTGGGTCTTGAGACCGTGAGAGTTGATCTTAATTTTGAGTGGTCATGTTGTTTGGGTCTTGAGACCGAGAGAGTTGTTCTTGTTGGGAATGAATGGGAGAACTCGGGTTCATCAATGAAAGAGTGAGATGATAATTTGTTTTTTCTTTTCTTTGGTGTTCTTGTGATGGGTTTGAGTTCTTAGATGTTGGGTTTGATTTGGGAAGAACAAGCTGTTAAATGAAGAACAAGTTGAAGAACATGAAGAAATTTTTTTATCTCTGTTTTTTTTTTTTTTTTTTTTCATTTGTGTTGTTGTGATCTGGGTCTGTGTTTGTGTTTGATCTTTGTTTTTTTTTTTTTTCTTTTTTCGTTTGTGTTGTTGTAATCTGGGTTTGAGTTATTGGTTGTTGGGTTAGAGTTCCTGTTGCTAGGTTTGAGTTCTTGTAATCTTGGTTTGAGTTCTTGTTGCTGGGTTTGATTGGGAAGAACAAGAAGAATAAGTTGTAATGTTCTTATGAAAATTAATAATAATAAGTAATATTTTTAAAAAAATTAAATTAGATTTCAGGTTTTTTTTTTAATTTTAATAATATTTTAATTGCCACCTCAGTGCCACATCAACGCCATGTCAGCTAATAGGGTGTTTCGTTAGCCATGTCAGCTTTTTCTGTTAGTTGAGTGATGGAAATGACCTACATGTCAGGCGTTAATTGGTTTAGAGACTAAAAGTGGTAAAAATAAAATGTAGGGATTAAACTGAAAAAAGTGCAAAATGTAGGGACTAAAAATACATTTACGCCAAAAAAAAGGTAAAAAGGCAAGTCACTAAACCAAAAATACTGTTCATAACACTATTCGTTCTTTTTATATATAGAAAAAAGAGCACAAATCGATGATTGAAAAAAAAAAAAAAAAGATGAACAGTACATATTAAACAAACCAAAAGTACTGTAGCTTTTACACATTCACCTCACTAGTGTTACGACATTTTCACAAAAACTTTATTTTCAGTTGTGGTTGGTTGCAGTTTCATATTTTATTATTTTATTTTGACTTATAAGAAATTGACACCTTAATAATTGTGAAAATATTGTGAAATTTGTTATATTAGTATAACGTTATATATCTGCGAGTTTTTATAAATATTTAAAAGAAAAAAAAAGTACAAACGGAAGACTAAAAAAAAAAAAAAGCGTTGTAGCTACTGTAGCTACAGTGCCACTTGAACAAACCAAAGTGACACTGTAGCAACTATTCAAAACTTGAAAAAAAAAAAAAAAAGAAGAAAAAAGATAAAGACTCAATAAACCAAATGTGTACTGTAAAGCTTATTAAATGTACATAATATTTGTTACTTTTTGTGTGTATACAATGTAAGCTTACATTATAAGTACAAAGTAAATATATAACGATCCTTTAAAAAAAAAAAAAAAAAAAAAAAAAAAACTCAAACCAAGTTAGTGAATTTGAAGAAAAAAAATGGGGGAAGGGGGGGAAAGGCAAGTCACTAAACCAAAAATACTGTTCATAATACTATTTATGAGCCTATTCGCTCTTTTTATATATAGAAAAAAAAAGCACAAATCGATGATTGAAAAAAAGAAAAAAAAAAAAAGAAAGAAAGAAAAAAAAAAAGATGAACAGTAAATATTGAACAAACCAATAGTACCGTAGCTTTTACCCATTCACCTAATAAATGTCATAACATTTTCACAAAACATTTATTTTCAGTTGTGGTTGGTCACAACTTCATATTTTATTATTTTATTTTGACTTATAAGAAATTGACACCTCCATAATTATGAAAATATTGTGAAATTTGTTGTGTCAGTATAACAATATTTAAAAGAATAAAAAAGTACAAACAGAAGATTGAAAAAAAAAAAGTTGTAGCTATTGTAACTACTTGAACAAACCAAAGTGGCACTATAGCAACTGATCAAAACTTGAAAAAAAGAAAAAAAGAAAAAGAAAAAGGGACTCAATAAACCAAAAGGAAAACTGTAGGGGTATTGTCTCTTTTTATATAGTTAATAGATATAGCTAGTTCATCTAAAATCAATTTGCATGTGTCTCAACTTACAGACCGAATTAATTTGTGAACACTGCCTCAACCCTCAATACTAGTATTAAGACATTTCTCATCAATAGAACACCATATATATGTTCCCCATCTCTCTGACACACACACACTCTCTCTCACCGATTGAATCTTCTCTTTCTCATATACCGATCCATTGACCATTGCCAGTGCCGAGACCGAGAGTAAAAAAAGCAGTGCTAAGGGCAATCAGGACACTTCTAGGTAGAAGAGTCTGGCAATGCAATTGGAGGTGTATATTGTTGTTAATTTAATATTCAAGATCTCTATAGTATGAAGTTGCTTGTAAATTACGTCACTATTTTTTTTCTTTTTACAGGAAAGATTTGAACCCAAGTTCTTTCTAGTTAAAAATCGGATAATATCATTGAGATATAAGATTTTTCACAATAAATTATATAATGATATTCCCATATTGAACTGCAATCCTACTAGGTTTTAAATAAATAAAGAAGGAATGAATCAAAAGTGTAGTACCTATTTGGAACAATCCATTGGACTGTTCGTAAGTGATGTGCCAAATTTGCAGAATAAGGTCTCCCTCTAAACGAGTTTAGAAAAAAAATCTTTCAAACTTCTTTTATATCTCTTTATAGAATGTGAATTTTGAAAATCGAATTATTGGATTGCATGTTTTTAATGTTTTTAACACGCTTGTCAAATTCCATTCAAATCAGATATTATTTACTGTTCAATCAATAAACTTAGTTTTTATGCATAACTTTTAACAAAAAAAAACTTTAAATTTAAACATGTCATTGATGATATAGATATTGATTTTTGATTTTCTAGAAATTCTCTCTCTCTCTCTCTCTCTCTCTCTCTCTCTATATATATATATATATATATATATTGGTTGGTCTAGTAAGGCAGTAACATGAATCTCAATGAAAACAGTTTGCATTTTTACAACAAATCCCCAAAAAAAAAAAAAAAATTTAAAAAATAAAAATATACAAGCTAGTGAATAAAGATCAAACGAGCAAAAAATTGTAAGAAAGTAAACTTGTGAATAAAAACAGGTTTACTATCGTTTAGATTGCAAAAGAAAATACAAAATCTCATTCCATGTATCAAGAACGCCAGGAAGACACCAATGACTGCAATCTTGAACGTTTGAAGAGGAGCGCTTCCTTGATTTTCCTCCATATATAGATGGATGACCATCTATCCTATACCCTGTCAAATTAGTAATATTCAAGAAAGTAACAGGAGTTTCATCTTCTTTATGACCTCCTCTACAATAATACTCTTCTCTGAATAACAGGTTCTTGGAGTTTAATTGAGAGGAAGCTTTAAATTTAAACATGTCACTGATGACATAGTTATTGATTTTTGATTTTCTAGAAATTCTCTCTCTCTCTCTCTCTCTCTCTCTCTCTCTATATATATATATATATATATATATATATATATATTGGTTGGTCTAGTAAGGCAGTAACATGAATCTCAATGAAAACAGTTTGCATTTTTACAACAAATCCCAAAAAAAAAAAAAAAACTTAAAAAAAAATAAAAATATACAAGCTAGTGAATAAAGATCAAACGAGCAAAAATTTGTAAGAAAGTAAAATTGTGAATAAAAACAGGTTTACTATCGTTTAGATTGCAAAAGAAAATACAAAATCTTATTCCATGTATCAGGAACGCCAGGAAGACACCAATGACTGCAATCTTGAATGTTTGAAGAGGAGCGCTTCCCTGATTTTCCTTCATATATAGATGGATGACCATCTATCCTATGCCCTGTCAAATTAGTAAATATTCAAGAAAGTAACAGGAGTTTTCATCTTCTTTATGACCTCCTCTACAATAATACTCTTCTCTGAATAACAGGTGCTTGGAGTTTCATTGAGAGGTTGAGTAGCTTTTATACAATGCCCACCTGAGTTCCATTGACCTCCCCTATTCATTGGATCATACACTACTATGAAGGGATCCAAAAACTAACATCAATGTTATTAGCTGTGTATAAGGTCAAACCTGAAATGGAAAGGTGCCAAACTTCGAAAGAAAGCTTTGGTTTTTTGGGGATTGATTTTCCTATCAACCCATGATGCCCAAGTCATTAGAGCTCTCCTGAAAGCCGTTGAAACATCAAGCTGAGGATGAACTCGGTTCCCTTCCTGGTAGTAATTGATCCTGTTAAAATAGACATGATAAGAATGAATGGTTCTTAAACATATATGACTTGAAAGGTTGAATCTCAAAATGAAGCACGTATCAGCCTAGGTCTTAAAAGGCTAATAATACAAGAATGGCACTTACCCTGCTTTTGTTTTGTAATGTGTCCACCAATGTGCGGTATTGAAAACCAATATATCAGCTCCTCTCCTTCTGGATGTGCCACGATCAATACTATCAATTCTCAAGGTTTGTATACGCTTCTGGCCTAATTTAGCCTTGCTCTCGTGTACTAAAAAATGTGTCACATAGTATTCAACTGTACAACTATAATCCTGCCAAAAAAAAAAACTAAAATCAAGTACTCCAAATACCTAAAAATAGAAAGGTAAGAGAGCAGCGTTCTGCAGAATTACCGCAAATTTGAAGATATAAGGTCCCTTCTCTTTAACTATTTTCCGCCCATGGGTCTCATACACCCTCTTTGGATCTTTAATAGCTCCCGTTAGCATACATAGCATCGATTCCCATTGATTCCTATTGATTGAATCGCCCACAAAAACTAGCCTTTTTCCTCTTATCAATTCCAGCATGTTTGTTGCATTGAACCTATAGCAAAATCCCACACCAGGAACCCACTGCATCAAAATTGAGTTCTTTTTGTACTAAAGTACATCTATTCTAGATCAAAACATAAAATTGAGCCCAATTTCATGTGCATCTAAGTTGCATTCGCAATAAAGGCTAAAAAAAGAATGAACAAGTCAGTACCTTGGAATTTCACAATCTTGTGGTTGCCATCTCCACTTCATGTAGTTCTTGTCCAATCTTCCATTACTCTCACAGTCAAAACCTTCATCTATGAAAGGACATGAACCATTTGTGTACAAAGGATAGCTCTCATCATAAACCCACCTCCCTGTTGTCAAATCGCAATCTTTTACTCTCTTCAGTCCAACCTTCCCTCTAATTAAAACGCCTGGGTTCTCAGATGAAGTTGCAATAGTCCCCATTCTTTTTGTTCCTCTCACTACTTTGAACTTCAATTTTCTCATACAAAGTTTCAGATGTACTCTCTTGCATTGTTTTCAAATTAAAACCAACGCCTTTGCCTCCTTCAGGCCCTTCTTTCTTTCTCTGTAACCCGCTAATTACCGAAATCGAAGCAAACCCAGTAGCATTGTCAAGACTTTTATAATGGGTATCTTTCAAAATTGAATCTTTCTCACCGGTTACAGAAAATTTTCCACTGTAACCGAGGGAGGATTTATTGAACTTGAAATGGATCTCATGGCGAACTGAAGGGGTTTCTCTGATGACCCAAATGGTAAAAAAGGTGAATAAGATGGCAGAGGAAGAGAGAGTGAAGGAAAAGACCAGTAGTCTTGTGGGTTTGAAGGAGAAACTTCTCTGCCTATCCATTTATGGATAATGAATTATTATTATTATTATTTTTTTGCCAACTGTATGTGCCTTTTGAGTTTAGTTTCTCACTTTGGCGTGACACATTAGATAATGTAAGCATGCTTCAGGATAAGACATTGATATTTCGAGGTGTCTAGGATTCCATGCATCTGTATATGATACTGAACGAGAATTGAAAAAAAAAAAAATTCAAGAGCTAGCACCATAAGGGCATGACATAGCCGGTTGAACATGAAAGAGGTGATGGGAAAGTGGAAACGGGAATGTGTGGTGGACAGTTATTTTTACCATCATTTCTTTCCAGCTTTTTCCGCAATCCACCTCTTTTTTCTGGGCTTGCGCCGACTGTGAATCAAATACAGAGTCCAAAAAAATAATAATAATAATAATAAACCTATAATTTTATTCTTGTAAACAAATAAATAACGTACTTTAAAATATGTCACTTATTTATTTTTTTTTTTTATGAGAAAATATGTCACTTATTAGCCCACACTTTTATTATTGTTCCAAATTAAACCCCCACCTTTTATTTTTTCAAATTTACCTTAACAGTGGAACCAAAAAATGAAATAAAATTTCACTGCAGAATAATTTCTTGTTGATCTGAGAGAGAGAAATCAGGTGAGTTTATTGTCTCATTTCAACTCTTCTTTCCAAAATTAACAACTAACTTGAGCTTCAGAGTGCTTACTGTCGCACAGTGTGGCATTGTCCCCCTTTTGTACAAGACCCTAATATCATGCAACATAAGCCGACATCATGAAGGCACAATTTCTTTACTTTGTATTATTCTAGTTGCTTTTTCTCTCCACCTCTGTAGTGGCTTTCTCTACCACCTCCGTGTGGGTGTTCCTCCACCCCGGTGTGGCCTCCGCTACCACCTCTGTGTGGGTTTTCTTCCACCTTCGTGTGGCTCCATCTCTACCCACGTTTGGTGGGTTCTTCTGCTATGGTGCGTTTCGAGTTGATCTTGGTCGCTTTGTGGGCCTCTTCGACCTGGATCGTGGGTTTCCTTTTAATCTCAGTGGATTCTTGTCCCTGCTAGTGCTATTGCCGGTCATCGGTGAGTTTTTTGCCCAGTCAGTTGCAAACGTTTTCTTCTTTCTTAGACTAGTGGGTTCCGTTTCAGCCTTTCACTCTCAATCAGCGCCATTTCTGCTCCATCGTTGACAGCGTTTGCGTCGCTGGTGAGTTTTCATCCTTCTGGTGATATTGTTTCTATGCTACTTTTATGCTGGGTTTCTTTGGATTTTTGGTGTTATCTTTTATCTTGATTTGGGGAAGCTCTGTAGATTGGGTTTTGTTATCCTTTAACTGTGAGGGTGAGTTTCATATCTACTGCTGCTCCTGTGTTGGGGATGGAAACTCTACCTTGGCTCACCAAAGTCCTGTTGGAAAAAACTGGTTTTGTATCTCATACAAAACGCACACGCAGCGGAAGCAACAAAATAAAAACGGATCTACTTCAAATCATGAATGATAAACACGTAACCATGAATTAAAGAACAAAGAAAAGGAAGCGTACCTTGGTGTAGTGAAATTCAAAACCTTGAAGATCAAACGCTCTTGGGAAGACTTTCAATCTTCACTCCAATTCCACTTGATGCCCAAGATGTGTGGTCTCTCAATTGGTAACCAAAAGGGATGATTAGAGAGTGACAAAAACTCACATATTTTTCATTTCACAATGATGTTACACTCATATAAAATTCTGAACGTTTTTCCCTTTTGTATCTAACCAATTATCTAATTGGGCTGGCCTTTTGGGCCTTTCCAATTGGGCTTAAATGTGTGGCTTGGAGTGGGACCAAAAGGGACCAATAAGACACTAGCTCCAATGGGCCTTGGGCTTTTCTGTCAACTCTTGACAAGTCCAAAGTTACCATTAACTATATTTAATACCACTATATAAATATAGTTGCACTCTAGGCCTTATCAATAAATTATTTCCCAAGACTTTATTGTACATTCAACCCCTTCATTAAAATATTCGTAGTAATACAAAGTCATAAAATGTTGACTGCCACTTTGTAAATTACTACATCTTAATCCTTGAGTACCCGGTTTAATCCTTTATGTTATTCATATATTTATGAAATCCAATTTCATAAATATATACTTTAGTAACTCTTTACTAAAGTGGTTGGGCCCAACACTCTGAATAACCAAACCCATTAAACTTATCTCAAGGGAATATTTTATATCTCCGTGAAGAGATTATGAATTCCATCTTGAAAATATATGTTCCATCAACATTAAATGCGGCTGCCCAACATACTGAGGTTTTGACCATAACTAATAGATCTCACTCCTGATATATCAAAGCAACCTACATCTCATGATCAGGTCCATTATTCTCTCAGGATTTAGAGTTGATACAAATAGAAGTCGTGAGATTTATTATTCAATTGACAGTCATTTGGAGAATAATAAATCTCACAGCGGTCCAGTTCAATATGTCTTAACTCTTAAAACATATCAACATACCAACTAGAAGTCTCCACTTCCATGATCAAGACAAATCATCGTAGTTGATATGTTATAGTCTTCGCAGATGAAATGCCCAATTTCATCACCGACTACGAACTAAATTCTGAGTTTACAAAGAACTTGTGATTTATATCTTCTGTGACTAAATCACATAAATCACATACTATGCATCTCATGGACTAAGATAATGTCCCATTAGTTCATAAATAGTCTCATATAATTAAACAACTTAATTATTCATGACATGCCAATAAATTGGATTTTAGGGCACAAACCCTAACAATCTCCCACTTGCCCTCAAAAACAATTTACCACATATCCGACACTTATCTCCCTTTAGAGAAATTCAAAGTCACTCTAAAGCAAGGTTTGGAAACAAGTTTCAGTCAGATTTATTGCATAAATTATCTTTTCTACTACTACTACTACTCACGTACTCATATCTCTCTAATGAGATGATACTTACGCTTAATGTGTATCTTCACCACCTAGGATGAACACATATCATGAAGTCCAACTTCATGAATCACAATCAAACTACAAGTCAAAATTTGTACATCCAGTAACCATCAAAACTTCACTTTTGTGGACAAGCATATAATCCCTCATTCTCCTAAGATATTTGAGTATATGCTTTACTCCCACTAAATGAAGTGATCTTTGATTCACTTGATATTTGCTTACTATGCTCACCGCAAAATAGACATTTAGCCTAGTATTTAGCATAGCATAAAGACTTCCTATCAATTTGATATAAGGAACCGTCTTATATGCTCTTCCTTTTATATGTCTTAGGATTATAATCCTATATAAAGGAAACTTCAAACTTAAAAGGAAAAAATCCATTCTTGAAGTATTACATGCTATACTTGGCTAGAATCTAATCTATTTAAGCAGTTTGAGATAGACCCAACATCCTAATTTCTGAATTTTAATAAAATTATAATTCTTAGGATGTGACCAATCTTTCCCAAGTACTTTATATCAAACTGGACTAGACAACCAAAACTCTATTGATGACAATAACTCTACATCATCCTAAATGATTAGAATATCATCAATATACATTAAGAAATTTATTATTCTATATAACTTTTACACACTTAAGGCCTTTTAATACTTGATCAAAATCAAATAATTTGATTGCTTGATCAAAAATGATATTTATGACCTAGATGCTTGCATTAGTCCATAAATGGACTTTAAGCAACTTGCATGCTAATCACCATTGGTTCTTTGCTATGAACAAGTCTAGGTACATCATATAGATGTCTTCCTCAAGATTGCTACTAAAAGAAGCTTTCTTGATATCCATTGCCATATTTCATCCATATGAAATATAATGGATGAGAGAATCTAGATAGAGTCAAACTTGACTATTGGTGAAAAAATCTTTTCATAATCGAACCATTTCTTTCTGAATAAATCTTTTCATCACTAGTCTTGACTTTGATGGTTTGCACCTTCAAAACTATCAATCTCATTTACTTGTAGACCTATTTGAAAACAATAGGCTTAATGCAATTAAGCGCCTCTACAAGTTCTAGACTTTAAATAGAATCTAATTCTATTCACATAACCTTGATCCAATAATTCATATTCATATCATCTATGGCCTCTATGTAGGACCAAGGATCAAATTCATATCCTTGTGGAATGACTTCAAAAGTTTATCCCAAAAGTATGAATTTACAATCCTCCCACTACGATATTGTACCCGTGTATTAGCTATATATCTAGAATAATGCCTTGTGGTGTATCTAATACAACCATCTCATTTCTAAATGTATTTTATAGTTGTCCTATAACAAATTTTGACATTTTTCTTCTAGAACAATCTACCTTTACTTTGAAAGAGCCCTATTCCTCCTTTATGTATGTACTAAATTAAAGAAGTCATTGGAACTTTGTTCCTTTACAAAAAGGAACCCCAGATCATATTATCCTCTAAACAGAATTCATAGATTGTGAATATAACAAAATAATGGTTCTAAAAGCCCATCTTTCACCAATCTTGAATAACACTTAGATTAATAAGATCTAGTCATAAGTGCCAAAACATACAAAACAAAAGGATGGAAACTTTCTCTTAAAAAAGTAAAACATGTAAATTTCCATCTAGAAAACAATCATGGACAATGCTTAGCTTTACCAAAACAGAAACACTTTCTTTTTGGTCATGCTTTTGAGTCTAATTTCCTTTTGGCAACTATTAGGGCAACTTACTTGTCCAACTGTTTGGTATTTTAATTCCTCTTCTTATCACCCTTACCTTTCGGTTCAAGCTAAGAATTTGAATTAAATCATATTGATCTTAGCCTAAGCTTTTAGGATGTCTTCCATTGTGTAGAACTCACACATCAATTCAGATAATATAAAAAAGAATTTATTTTCAAAACAATCTGAATTGATCAAATGAATCTAACAAGGACTTGTGGATCATATCCAAATGAGATTAACATTTAATCTCTACATCCAAGAATTCCAATTCATTTTAAAAATAAAATATTTTCATAAAATGATATAGAATTGGAACTTCTTAAGCTTTTCTTAGCACTCAATATGATTCATACCAAACATCTCATTTAGACTTGTCTAAGTTTAGTACTAATTCTTGCATCTCATGCTATAGCACAAATGAGATAGAAGCCAATACAACATACTAGCATTTCAATGGAGACTATGATCACATCATAAGCTATCTTCCATTAAATGCATCAATTATAGGAAATTATGACAATGCTGAATCAAAACATGAATATGTACTTCAGCTCCTTTAAGCATCATGTCCAAAATTATTTCTTAGTTAATGTGATTCAACTAAAAAAGTAGCTAGAGGACAAAATTTATGACAACATTATATTGAGACCATGAGCTTAAATACCAGGACATTATCATTTTGCATCCATAACCATATAATATGGAACCCGAAAACCATACTATACTAGGTGCAACGACAACCCAATCCATGTCTATAATTCCTTGGTAGCAAGTTTATTATAAACACATTAATTGATTGAGAATTACTCTCATTATTAGTGCTATCATGATAACTCTTATCATACACTAATAATATGCCGTATTAACTTTAGCCTCTAAGTAATAATGACATAGCTCCTTTGGGAGGTTAACATTACACTTAGTCTAGTGTACACCATTATCTTGAATCATGTGTAGCCACATTTCATCTCCCTTTACAGTGTTTAAACTTGTAGTACCATGAAGCAAAACACCCTCCTTTGGGATCGCGAGGCATATACGCCAAGACGAGGTGCTTGTTCACACTACTTTAAACGGGTAAGTTCAATCTTGTAGTACCATGAAATAAACACCCTCCTTTGGGATCGCGAGGCATATACGCCAAGACGAGGTGCTTGTTCACACTACTATGAACCGACAATGGAGGCCGTGAGATCCAACCCTTGTATCTCTCTCCCACTAGATATTTTAAAACAAGTGGATTATCTTGAAATCATTGTGATCTAATCACAATTTTAACCCTACACATTAAATGTGTTTAATTGTATAAATTCAATGTGATGTTACTAAGTCACGTCACAATAGTGTAACGAACATTCGCGCAATCACAAAGAAGTTTAACCTTGTAATCCGTGAAGTAAATACCCTCCGCATGGAATGCAAGACTCGAAGTCAAGACAAGGTTCTACTCACATTACAATAAACTTAACAAAAGGGTTATTTCAAGAACTCCCACTCATTATTTGGGTTTTTCTTAAATAATTGTGATCCCATCACAAGTAATAACCTTGCACTTGATTAAGACTCTAATCTTATTAGAATCACTAACTAAAATGGAAGTCCTAAACTATTTAGGATTCCTTAAACACTAATGAATCAAAAATTAGTTATATAGAACTCTATCCTTAATTTACTAGATAAAGTATTCTAATCCCATTAGAAACTATATAACTTTAATTAGAATTTTAATCTCATTAAAAACCTCTAATTAAAATAAATTAAGGACTTATAATCATAAAATGATTTAGTACCAAGAGTTCTATTTAACTAACATCTTTGATCTCATTAGGTCTTTTAGTTAGAACCATGTGTAATCTAATCACACATTATCTTGCACTTAAAAAAATGAAAACACTTAGAAAAAATTTCTGTTTTTCTTTCTTTCGATCGATCGAAAGTGCCCCTCGATTGATCGAAAAAATTAAGAAATTCGAACTTGATCATCTGACACTTTCGATTGATACTCGATTGCCTTTCGATCGATCGAAAAACAGATTCGATCGATCGACTAGCAATCAAAAAACTATCGTTCTAAAGCGTCTGATCACTGTCTCTTTCGATCGATCGAAAGTGATTTTCGATCGATCGAAAATCGCGAAACTCAAATTTCCAGAAATTTTCTAAGGCAGTTTTCTACGGTTTTTCATGAACAAACAACTAACTGTTTTGACATCTTCATTGTTCTTCCATCAAAAACACTTTTGATTTTATCAACGAAGATTTTCAGATCAAACATTAAGGTTTTCAATATCTAGATCAAGAACCATAATAATGCTAGAGACCTTGAAAACCATAATCCTAATCTCATTAGGAGTAAATTTCAAAATCCTAGCAATAAACTTACTGTTTGATCATAAAAATAATATAATGCAAGGCAAGCATAAAAGCTACTTTCATCATTCAAACCTTAATATATATATTAATCAATTCATGATGAAGCCTTGAATGCATATGAACCCATATATATCTTTATCCATTCGGTGCATTAACATCCAAGCCATGCAATGAAGAATCACAGTGGTGCAATGCATATGAAATATAATATACGGATTTAATGAATCCTTTATAACACATGCAAGATGGCCATCAAGACAATTAACATTAAATTGTCTTACTATACATCCAAGCAGTGCAATACGAAGTGCACGCACATGACAGTTATAATTATATTTTTAAACCTAAAGCCATTACGTCAACTATTGAAAACACCATTGCCTTTACGAATCCTTGCAGTGGTTTCCGAATCAATAATCAACAATCAATATATCATATATATTAATCATGGCATCTGGTTTTCACAAACAGTGATTCTGAAACAAAATTATGCAGAAATTTTATTGCAGAAAATTAAATCACCAAGAAAACGTTTTTCCTTTGATTCTAAAATTCAATCACATGTTATGCAAGCATGATATTGAAGACCGCTCTGATACCATTTGTTGGAAAAAACTGGTTTTGTATCTCATACAAAACGCACACGCAGCGGAAGCAACAAAATAAAAACGGATCTACTTCAAATCATGAATGATAAACACGTAACCATGAATTAAAGAACAAAGAAAAGGAAGCGTACCTTGGTGTAGTGAAATTCAAAACCTTGAAGATCAAACGCTCTTGGGAAGACTTTCAATCTTCACTCCAATTCCACTTGATGCCCAAGATGTGTGGTCTCTCAATTGGTAACCAAAAGGGATGATTAAAGAGTGACAAAAACTCACATATTTTTCATTTCACAATGATGTTACACTCATATAAAATTCTGAACGTTTTTCCCTTTTGTATCTAACCAATTATCTAATTGGGCTGGCCTTTTGGGCCTTTCCAATTGGGCTTAAATGTGTGGCTTGGAGTGGGACCAAAAGGGACCAATAAGACACTAGCTCCAATGGGCCTTGGGCTTTTCTGTCAACTCTTGACAAGTCCAAAGTTACCATTAACTATATTTAATACCACTATATAAATATAGTTGCACTCTAGGCCTTATCAATAAATTATTTCCCAAGACTTTATTGTACATTCAACCCCTTCATTAAAATATTCGTAGTAATACAAAGTCATAAAATGTTGACTGCCACTTTGTAAATTACTACATCTTAATCCTTGAGTACCCGGTTTAATCCTTTATGTTATTCATATATTTATGAAATCCAATTTCATAAATATATACTTTAGTAACTCTTTACTAAAGTGGTTGGGCCCAACACTCTGAATAACCAAACCCATTAAACTTATCTCAAGGGAATATTTTATATCTCCGTGAAGAGATTATGAATTCCATCTTGAAAATATATGTTCCATCAACATTAAATGCGGCTGCCCAACATACTGAGGTTTTGACCATAACTAATAGATCTCACTCCTGATATATCAAAGCAACCTACATCTCATGATCAGGTCCATTATTCTCTCAGGATTTAGAGTTGATACAAATAGAAGTCGTGAGATTTATTATTCAATTGACAGTCATTTGGAGAATAATAAATCTCACAGCGGTCCAGTTCAATATGTCTTAACTCTTAAAACATATCAACATACCAACTAGAAGTCTCCACTTCCATGATCAAGACAAATCATCGTAGTTGATATGTTATAGTCTTCGCAGATGAAATGCCCAATTTCATCACCGACTACGAACTAAATTCTGAGTTTACAAAGAACTTGTGATTTATATCTTCTGTGACTAAATCACATAAATCACATACTATGCATCTCATGGACTAAGATAATGTCCCATTAGTTCATAAATAGTCTCATATAATTAAACAACTTAATTATTCATGACATGCCAATAAATTGGATTTTAGGGCACAAACCCTAACAAGTCCTTTAATTCCAACCTTGAATTTTCACCTGCCATGAGGACCATAGCTTGGAATTGTCGAGGTGCTGGTAGAGCCTCGACAGTTAGAGCTCTAAAGGAGCTTATCCGTGAGTCAAATCCGGATATCGTTTTCCTCTCCGAAACCAAAGTAAAAACCATGAGAATTAATAAGATTTGTGACAGATTGAAGTTTGTTGATTCTTGGTGTGTTGACGCTGATGGTTTGTCGGGGGGTCTTGCGCTATTTTGGAGATTGGGCGTTTAATTAGAAGTGGTCTTTTCAAATAAAAACATGATAGTGGCACTGGTTTATTCAGACCCCCCGGAAGCTCCTTGGCTTCTTTTTGCCATTTATGGCCCAATCCAAAGATCCAAAAAAGAAAAATTCTGGGGTTTGTTGGAGAATATGGTATCTTCTTTTTTAGGGCCTTGGGTTGCAATCGGAGATCTTAATTGCATCAAGCGTGCGAAAGAGAAACGTGGTGGATGTGCAGTGGCCGAGAGTTCTGTTTGTTATCTCAGAGATTTCATGTCTAATACAGGTGCTATTGATTTGGGTTTTTCGGGTCCATCCTTCACTTGGTCAAATAGAAGGGAAGGTTTGGCCAATATAAAAGAAAGGTTAGACCAATGTTTATGCGATCAAGAGTGGCAATCTTTATTTCCAAAAGCAGGGGTCAGACATTTGTGTAATTCGAACTCAGACCATAACCCGATTTTGCTTGATACATTCCTAGACACTGATACTTTGACTCGGCCGTTTCGTTTTGAGGCAATGTGGACTAGGGAGGAGGAAAGTAGATCGGTTGTGGAAAATGCTTGGCAATGTAGGGTTGATGGCTCTCAAGGTTTTAAGTTAGTCAAAAAGTTAACTGTGACTAGCCATGAGCTAAAGCACTGGAACAAAAACACCTTTGGAAATTCAAAGGAAAGAATTAAAAACCTCAAAGCCAAAATTGCTAAGGTTCAACAGCTTGCCCCAACAAGAGAGAATTTGGAACTTGAAGCTTCCCTAAACTTAGAGCTTGATGAATGGCTTGATAGAGAAGACATGAGGTTACGTCAGATGTCTCGGGAATTGTGGGTTAAAGAGGGTGACTGTAACTCAAGGTTTTTCCATCTCTCAACCATAATCAGAAAACGAAGAAACTGCATCTCTGAAATTAAGCTTGAAGATGGTAATTGGATTAGAGACCGTGGGGATATTCAAAATTATTTTTTGGAAAAGTTTTCCTCCCTTTTCTCGTCTAGCCTCCCTCATTTCCCGGCAAACCTTGAAAATTTAACTGAGCCTTGTGTTACTGACCAAGAGAACTCGGAACTTTGCAAAATCCCCACTAGAGAAGAGATCAAGAAGGTGGTGTTTGGGATAAAATCCCTCAAAGCCCCAGGTCCGGATGGCTTTCCTGCTCTCTTCTACAAGCATTATTGGGACACTGTGGGTGATCAAGTGGTTCAATCTACCCAAAGCTTCTTTCATAGTGGCTGACTTTTGAAAGATCTCAACAAAACCTTCATCCACCTCATTCCTAAAAAGAAGGGGGCATGCAATTTTAATCATTTTCGTCCTATTGGACTATGTAATGTGTGCTAAAAAGTGATATCCAAGATTTTAGTGAATAGACTAAGACCTCTTCTTAATAAAATGGTGGACCCGGCTCAAGTGGCCTTCGTGCCTAATAGATGGATTAATGAAAATGTGGTCTTGGCCCATGAAATTGTTCACAGCTTCAAATATACAGGGAAGAAGAAGGGTTTCCTTGGAATCAAGCTTGATTTTCAAAAAGCTTACGATAGAATGGAATGGAATTTTTTGTTGGCAGTCTTGAAGGCTTTTGGTTTCAATCACAGCTTTGTTAATCTCATTCACCAATACCTTTCCTCAGTTGAGTTCAATTTACTCTTGAATGGTGGCCTGGGTCCAACTTTCTTCCCCTCGAGGGGGCTTAGGCAAGGGGATCCCCTGTCCCCATACTTATTTATTTTGGGCAATGAGGTGCTCATGAGATTGATAAATAGGGAAGCGTCTCAAAAGAACCTAACTGGGTTTAAAGTTTCTAATACTGCACCACCCATCTCTAAGCTCTGCTATGCGGATGATATTCTTTTGTTCTGTAAAGCTAAATCCTCTGAACTAGCCATCCTCAGAAGATGTTTGGAGAAATTCTGTTCTTGGTCGGGTCAATCTATTAGTGTGGAAAAATCAGGCTGCTTCTCTTCCAAAGGTGTGAGCCCTCAATTTATGAATCAAGTTAAATGTTGTTGGGGTCTCAATCTTTTGCCTCAAAGTACAACATATTTGGGTGTTCCTCTCTTTCTTTCAAAGAGTAAATCTCAGGATTTCGGTTATGTTAGAGAAAGATGGGATAGCAAGCTCAAGGGATGGAAAAGTAAAAATCTGTCTTGGTTTGGTAGAGCAACTCTGATTAGATCGGTGGCCCAAGCCATCCCGTCGTATTCTATGTCAGCTACTCTTCTCCCTAAAGGTCTTAGTGACCAATTAGATGCATCTGTGCGCAGATTTTGGTGGAGCCCCAAATCAAGGGCAGGTTCATATTGATCTCCGATGTCGTGGTCTTCTCTATGTTTGCCGCAAAAGGAGGGTGGCTTGGGTTTCAGAAAATTCTGGGATTTCAACCAAGCGCTCCTCTCCAAATTTGGCTGGTGGATTCTATCTGAAAAGGATTGTCTTTGTATTAAAATTTTGAGGGCGAAATACAAGATACGGGATAATTGGCTGGCTCATCATTCTCCTAGCAATGCGTCCCCCTTTTGGAAAAGCTTGATGGGCACAAAACACCTTATTGCAAAGGCAGCTTGCCTTTTGGTTGGCAATGGGAACTCCATTAGAATATGGATTGACCCGTGGATTCCTGATCTCCCTGGTTTCATCCCCACCCCGAAATTTGATGCTGATCCAGATATGGCTTTGGTAGTTTCTTAACTCCTTACTCCTAGCCGAAGTAGTTGGGATCTTCCAAAACTGAGTTTGCTTTTTGAGGAGCATGTGATTGAGCTTATCCTAAAAATTCCCATTCCTAGTTGCCCTATGGAAGACAGTTGGTCTTGGACTGCAATAACCTCTGGGATTTTTTCGGTTAAGTTCGCTTATTGGCTATGTAGGAATGGCTCTCCTCCCTCAAGTTCCGACTCCATTAGGGGTCAGATTTGGAGATCCAAAATTCATGAGCGTTTGAAGTTGCATCTTTGGGGAATAGCTGCAAATGTTTTGCCTACCAAGGAGGTAATAATTATGTTTAATGAAAATATGGATGGGAGCTGCCCCTTGTGTAATTCAGCTATGGAAACTTCCCTTCATCTGTTCACGGTTTTCCCTTTTGCAAAATCCTTATGGTTCCGTAGCCATTGGGGTGTGAGGATTGACTTATTGGCCTTTGAGTCGGCATATGATTTTGTTAACTTCCTTTTGTCCCCTCCCTTTTTGGCTAATCAATGTTTGGGCCAGTCGGAAGAATTTTTGTTGTATGGTGCCATCCTATGTGACATGGTTTGGAAACAGAGGAATCAAGTCCTATTTGGCGACGGATCTCTAAATGTTGATAGGGTGTCTGTGAAGATCTCATGTCTCTTTTCTGAGCATAATATTCCCATGGGATCTACCTCTTATCAGCAGGTTCGTTCCTCTATTCAGACTTCGATCCCTCCTCCAGGTACGTCTTTTAAAATTAATGTCGATGCTGCTGTGGGGCCTTGCTTCTCTTCTATAGTTGTGGTGGCGAGAGACCGGAGAGGGGAGTTGGTATTTGCCGGTTCTATGAAGGTGAATACCACCCTCCCTCTCTTGGCGGAAGCGATGGCTATTAAGTGGGCTCTCTCTTGTGCTCCGGCCATGGGTAATGAGTGCATTATTGTAGAATCGGATTGCCAATACTGTGTGCATCTTCTCTATGAATTGGCCGAGCCCCCCCCCCCCCCCCTGGTGGTTGTGGTCATTGTGCTCTGAACTGAGGTTGTCTTTGTCTGGCTTAGATAAGGTTTTTGTGAAGTGGGTGCCTAGGCAGTGTAATACAGCAGCCCACACCTTAGCAAAATGGTCTCTTTCTTGTAATTTCTTTGGTCCTTTTGAGTTTGGGAATTGCCCTGCTTGCTTCTCTTCCATCATCTTGGAAGAGTCCAGGAGGGTCCTGTAGCTCCGTTTCTTCCCTCTTTTAATAAAAATTTTGGTTCATCAAAAAAAAAAAAAAAAAAAAAAATCAGGTGAGTTTTTGAATTTCCGAAATAAGGGAATAAAGAGTTGGGTTTAGTTTGGCACAATATTACATTCTCCAACAAAAAAGTTTGGCACAATAATAAAAGTTCGGGATTTAAAGTTCGGGGTCTAGTTTGGCACAATAATAGAGTTTTATTATTATTTTTTATAATGTAGATTTTTTTTTTTTTTTTTTTTTTTTTGTTTTGATACGTATAATGTAGAATTAATATAACCCAATTTCGAGTTGATGAAGCATGGGTCTCCCATTTCTAGCTGGTGTGTTTTAATTTATAGACTTCATAGCATCTTCTAAGGTTTTATATTTTTTTGCATTCTTTTTTTGATTATCCAGTCTTCTTTTCTTTTTGTGTTTCATGTGATAAAGCGTGCGAGGACCTCAAAATTCATGTGCATAGAGTATTCAATAAGCTCTTAATTTTCGGTTAGTTATTTTGCAGAATGATTCTATTAGATTACTTAGAACTTTAGATTAGTATCAACCATTTCCTAATAAGCAAGTTTTCTGAACAGCTTGGAACTCCTATATGTTATCTAAAGTAATAATAATTTTGGAGTTGCCATTGCGTCTCCTCCAAGTGATGTCACGGGGATGCGATGAGACTCTTTTTATTTTGGAATTTAGTGTCATAATGTTTAGTGTCATCAAGTGATGTCACCTGATGAAGTCTTGTAGCAAACAATTTGAACTTTTCTCACCACCTTTGGCATGATTTATATTCACCTGAATGAGGCAAGGCCAAATGCCCCTAGTTTAGAAACTTAATACATAATGACCTTTTATTTTTTTCGAAAAAGGCTTTCTTTCTTCTTCTTCTTTTTTTGAAAGGGGTGAATGATTTTTACTTGTTCCAGAGAAAGGGGATAAGGCATAGCCAAATGCCCCTAGTTTAGAGATAAGTGCATGACTTTGGAAAATCTTGACTTGATTAATTTTCTTTTCCCCTATTTTTGAAACCAGTGATGCAAGTGATTTTTTTTTTTTGGTTGAAAAAAATGGACAAGGCATGCCTAAATGACCCAGTTTAACAAACCATGCAAATTTTGAGAAACTTTATTGCATAACCTTTTTTTTTTTTTTTTTAGTGAAAAATAGAGTCAAAACAGACTCGTGAAGTGCTTAGAAACACAAAATAGGGTAACCGAGCCTTGGTTGAGCTGGGTGTCAATTGGCATTCTTGGAGTGCTGATTGGCGCTTGGGGAGTGTCAATCGGCACTCTTAGAGTGCTGACTGGCACTTTGAGGTGTCGACGGGCACACCCAATTTTGCCCCTATTTCTCGCGCTTTTCCAATGCGTTTTCTATGTTTTTGAGTTTTTTGAAAAATATTTTATCCGTTTGAGACTATGAAACACTTCACCAGTTAGCTACAAACTCTTGAAACCTATTTAAACCTGCTTAAGGATTGAGGTAACTTACTTTAGCATTTAACCTGCAAACAAATCTCTGAAACAAAGTTATCAAGAAACAACAATCAAATGCAAGAGTTATACATGGCTAACAATCAAAAATTTCCTCGTTCAACCATTCATGATAACAATAGATGGGTTCGTAGCTTTGATTTTAGCAGCAAGACCAATTTTACAGCCTATAAACTAGAGGGAATCAAGGCTTTGAGGAATGTCAAGAGCAAGTGGGATTTTCTTCGTGTTATTGTGAAGTTCTAGGATACTGAAGACCATGTGTTCCGGTTTAAAACTGTTGAACTTTGTCCCACAATTGAAGAATTTTCAGCTATTCTGGGTTATGATCCTGGCAAAAAATCTGTAGCAGTTTCTTGTGATCCTAGACGTAGGGAGATTTTATCTGATGCTCTAGGACTTTCTACTTCAATTACTAGTAGCATGATTGAGGGCCACATGATGAATCTTCATGCAGTTGTTTCAAGACTGATTAACAAAGGTACTTATGGAGTGACTGATAACATGCATAAAATTTTTGGCTTAGCTCTTTGCTTTGTGAGAGAATTTTTTCTTTGCTTTGGAAGGCCTGGTTTTGTGGATGCTCGAGCCATAGGCATTGTGAGTCAAGTGAAGGATGGTGATAATCCTTCTTCTCTGATCTTGGCAGAAACTCTTTTAGGATTGGATTTCGTATTTCTCGGCGGAGAGTCACAACACTTTCTTAGGAGTCCCTTGATTTTGCAAATATGGTTGATGGAAAGACTGGATATGATTGCCATGCCTACTGGTGTTGATTATGGTCCTGGCAATTTCCTCAGTAGGATTGTCCTCAAAACCAATTGTCAAACTGAAAGTGACTAGATGAAATTTTTGAACAAGAAATCCAATGTCTCGATTCGATGGAATTGTTATTGGTGGAAGTGCCCACCTCCTTTGTTACGGTAACTTGGATCAAATCACATCTTCATAGTTGGGTTAAGGAGGGCAACTTTCTATAAGGCTGATAGACTTTTAAGACAATTCCAATATGAGCAAGGAACGTCTGGTGGAAAAGGAAGAAAACCTTTCTTTCCTGTGGACACAAATCCTACTTCTACAAGGAACATGTTGTTGGGCTTGGAGATGGCTGACAGAGTGGATCAATCTTTTGTTAAGGTTCACTTTCACAAGATGACCATAGAATATTCTAATTGGTTAGTGAACAATATTGCAGATAAGGAGGCTGACATGGTTGCCATTAGAAAACACTTTCTTAGAGACAACCATATATATATGCTTGATAATATATGGGTCTGCCCAATTTTGCTTGAACTTCCTGTTTGTCTCTTGAATCGGGGCTCGGATCTCTTTTAGCATTAAATCCCCTAACTTCAAGTCTCTAGTTCTCACTTTTTTGTCAAAAGCTTTCTTAAGCCTCCTTTGGTAACCTTGAATGTGATACAAGGCCTTGAGTCTCTTCTTATCCATTATGCACAATTGGTCATATCTACTTTGCAACCAATCTACCTTAGAGATTTCACTCTCAAGTATTGTTCTTAATGAACAGACACCCATTTCAATGGGAAGGACTACTTCCATCCCATACACCAAGGAATAAGGAATGGCTCCTGTGGAAGACCGAATTGATATCCTATACCCCCAAAGTGCATAGGGTAATTGTAGATGCTAGTCCTTGTATTTTTTCATGCCCTTCTTCAGAATTCGCCCTATATTTTTGTTTGCAGCCTCAACCACTCCATTAGTCTGAGCATAACAGGGGGAGGATTTATGGTGCTAAATATTGAACTGTCGAAGTAGCTTCTCTATTTCTCCCTTGAAATGCAACCCATTATTTGAGATAATTTCATGCGGTACCCTATATCTACAAATGATATTAGTCTGAATAAACTGAGCAACTTTCTTTGAGTTCAAAACCTTGTATGAGGCAGCTTCCACCCATTAGGGAAGTAATCAATAGCAACTAATATAAATTCATGGCCATTGGATGTGGCTGGGTGAATTTTCCCAATAATATCTATTCCCATGTAGAGAATGTCCAGGGTGAAGTCTTGGTGTGTAATGGCATAGGTGGCATGTGCTTAAGATCTCCATGGACATGGCATTGATGGCACTTCTGAATATGAGCTGCGCAGTCTGCTTCCATAGAAGTCTAGTAATAACCTTGTCTCATTATCTTTCATGATAGCATGTGTGCATTCATATGTGGCCCATAACTTGACTCATGAACCTCTTCAATTATTTGCTGTGTTTCCTTGGCGGTCACACAAAGGAGATGAATTCCATCATATGATCTTCTATAAAGCCTCTCACCACAAATAATATAGTTAGTGGACACCTTCTGATGGTTAATTGGTTATTCTTGTCTGCAGACTTTGGGTATATCCCATCCTTGAGGTACTGTAAAATGTCTGAATACCACTCATCTTCCCCATTCTTTTCCTCATCTTCTTCTATTGACATGCAATAAGCTGGCTCTTCTTTTTGTTCCACCTCTATTGGTCAAGCTTCATCCTCCTTAGGTCCATCCATCATGGATGTCATTGTTGCTAGAGCATCTGCAATCTGATTTTGCATTCTTGGCACATATTGGTACTGAATCTTACTGAATTCGAGGCCAACTTTGAAAGACATTCATGATAAGGCATTAGCCTTTCTTTCTTGATCTTCCATCTATTCTGAATCTAAGAAATTATCTAGGCTGAATCACCATTTAATTCCAACTCTTTCACTCCAAGATCTAGGGCCGCTTGTAGCCCTATAATGCAAGCTTCATATTCAGTGGCATTATTAGTGGCTGGAAAATTGAGCCTACCAGCGAACGGGATGTGTGTCCTTTTTGGAGAAATTAAGAGGACTCCAATGCCACTTCCATTTTGATTAGTTGCTTCATCAAAATACATCTTCCATGATTTTAGCTCTATCCCCATGATATCTTCATTCGGAAAGTCTCCTTGGATTTCTTCAGCATCTTCAGGTGAACAGTGGACTAAGTGATTAGAAATTTCTCTCCCCTTTACAGACTTTTGAGCCACATACTTAATATCAAATTTTGACAAAAGCAGAACCCATTTTGCTATCTTTCAATCTTGCACAGGCTTCGTCATTAAATATTTCAAAGGTTCTATTCTTGCAATCAACAAGACTTTAAAAGCCAGCATGTAATGTCTGAGTTTTCAGGTTGCCCATACAAGTGCTAAACATGTTTTCTTAAGTGGTGAATACTTCTCTTCATAAGCTAGCATCTTCTTGCTAATGTAATAAATTGTATTCTCTTTCCTAAACTCCTTTAGGTACTGAGCAAGCAAAGCCCCCATTTCTGTATCCGTAGTTGTGAGATACAACAATAATGGCTTTCAAGCATCGGTGGAACCAGTATCAGTGGCTTCATCAGATAATTCTTTTTTAGGTTCTAAAGACTTAGGATTTAATGTATTTAGAACTCTAATGTGTAATGTTGGCAAACCATGATCAAAACAATATGTTTAGTCTTGTTTAGGCTTGCTCAAAGTTGATTAATTATTGTAAAGTTGGAATCGAGAGGCTGCAGAAATCTTTATGACTTTCGGCTTGGCTCGATCGATTGAAAGTCGGCCAGATCGTTTTTCCTGCAGAATTTCCAACTCAGCCCTACCTCATTAAACATTTAGGGTTTTATGTTTTTGCCCTAGGTATATAAGGCAAAACCCTAGCCACGTTTTGAGAGTTGCTTTTGTTGTATTGTTGCTCATACTTTTCTATTTTGTGTAAATCTCTTGTGAGATCTAGAGGAGCTTTCTTTTACACAAAACTTAGGGTTTTCAAGGTTGAGATTACTTCAACATCTTAATGATCAACTCGGTTGCTACCATTGGAGCTTAAAGAAAAACAAGCGAGGAGCTTGTAGCTGATTGAAGAATCCAATAAAGAAGGAGTCCGTGGATTCGGAGCTTGCACGTGGTCATGTCAGTAAGTTCTACTAGTGGGTAGCATTAGGAAGTCAAGCGGGTAGCTTGTAAGTCCTTTTGTATGAACTTCGATTCTTTCATAGTGGATTCAGGTTTACCTTGAGGATAGCTAGGTCAAATCCTCCCCAGGTTTTTACCATGTGGTTTCCTAGGTCATCATATTATTGTGTTATTTATTTTTCCGCTGCTTTATATATTCTTGATATGATTGTGTGATTGTGATAACCTAGAATTGCATAATTTGACTAAGTTAATCACTTGGCTAATTAACTAGGTTAATCTTATTGTTGTTTAAGGGGTCTAAAAACCATTCATTCTTAATCTTCTCAAAAGCTTCTTGGCATTGCTCATTCCATACTATGGGAACTTCTTTCTTGAGCAGTCGAAAAAGTGGCTCACATGTCATGGTGAGCTAGGCTATGAATCTGCTTATGTATTGTATCCTCCCTAGAAATCCTCAGATCTCATTCTCAGTCCTTGGAGACTTCATCTCTACAATTACCTTGATTTTGTCAGGATCGACTTCAATTCTCAGAGGACTTACCATAAACCCCAACAACTTTTCGGATGTGACGCCAAAAGTGCACTTCTTGGGATTTAACCACAACTTATAGAATTGAATTCTTTCAAAGAACTTCCGTAAAGCTGGTATGTGCCCTTCACAGTCTTTGGACTTCACTGTCATGTCATCCACAAAAACTTCTACTTCTTTGTGTATCAAATCATGTAATTGAGTAATGGCTGTACATTGGTAAGTAGCACCAGCATTCTTAAGGCCAAATGACATGACTTTATAGCAATACGTCCCCCATGGAGTAATGAATAAGGTATTCTCCATATCTTCGGAGCCATATTTATCTAATTATATCCCAAAAAACCATCCATAAATGACAACAAGACATGTCTTGCTGTGTTATCAACCAAGATATTAATGTAAGGCAAGGGAAAATCATCTTTCAGGCTGGCCTTATTCAGATCTAGGAAGTCTACACACATTCTCACTTTCCCATCTTTCTTCGACACCAAAACCACATTAACTAACCTTTCTGGGTAGTTGACCACTCTCAAAAATCCTGCATTGTACTATTTCTAGACTTCTTCTTTGATCTTGAGAGTCCATTCTGGCTTCATTCTTTCCAGTTTCTGCTTGATCGGCTTCATGGTTAGATTTGTTGGAATGTAGTGTTGCACTATATCTGTGTCAATTCCAGGCATGTCTTCGTATGGCCATGCAAATAGCTCTTTGAAATCTATTAGTAGGGCAACTAATGCATCTTTTTCAGAGGAGGTTAGGGTATTGCCCACTTGTATCATTTTCGATTCGTCATCATTTCTCGGGTTAACATGTTGAGTTTCTTCTTTTATAGGTTCTACATGCCGTTGTTTTAATTCCTTATAATTAAGATTTTCTTTACCAATTTTTGAAATAAAAAAAATTCAAAGATAACAAATAAGTAGAATCAGAAATCACATTATAAGGAAAAGAGTTCTCAACAGACTTAACAGAAATAAACTCTAGGAATACAATCACAAACAGACTTAAAAAGAACAATATACTAGACAGACTCAATAGGGATAAAAACAATGTTTTTGGCAGGAGTGATTAGCCCAACATTCTTGATCTTCTCTGCAGAGTCTTCCATGGGGTGGGCGGCTCCCTGCCATGCCGAATTCTTCAACTTAGTTGTGGCTTCAACAATGGCGGGTGGCTTATAATAGGTTCCTTCTTCCCTCAACATTAGTACCATGAGGTATTCATCCGTATAATCCATGCCTTCATCATCAATATGCATATCTGTGGGCTTATTAGTCACAAAAGCATCTAGACGCTCTAAACTATCCATCCATTCATCAAACAGATCTTACTTCCCTTTGTTGCTTGGAAAGATGTATTAGGGGAGGTATTTTGACTCATTCCCACTCATCTACTCATCTTCATCTTCAAGATTCTCCAGTGTTAAGTTTTTGAATCTATGGATTATCAGCTTTCAGTCTACGCTGGCCAATCTAGCATTTATGTCATCTTCTTCCTCAGTGTATGGGGTCAGTGAACCAAGTTCTGAATTGTGGAATGACCCTAACTCAGGAATTTCTCTACCATGCTTGTCATATCGAGGACCTGGCCTTGAACTAACATTAGTAATGTAGCTCTAATCTGAGGGCCGCCCATAGGGGTAATCATCATAATCTATATCATCGGCCTCTTCATCTTCAACTTCCACCTCATCTCCTACAACTTCCAGCACATTTTCTAGCTCATTTTCTTCACTTTCAACACCATTCTCTCTATTTATAGGTTCAGCTTCAGCATCATCCTCTATATCACCATCATAGTCGTCCACGTCATCATCGAAGTGGTCTTCATAGAAAGGTCCTACATCTTCATCTTCTCTATCACTAGGGGGTTCACCCCAATCATTCCCACTATATTGGGTATCATAATCTTCACTATTGTTACTTTCACTATCACTGTTGCTATCATCCTCGCTATCTCTACTGTTACTACTGCTACTATCACTACTACTATCACTATTACTATCACGCTTGTTGTCGCTACCTCTATCGTCATCACTAGGGGCTTCTCCCTCAGCTGGATTTGACTAGCTACCATGGTGTTGAATAGCTCTTGAGTGTTCATGGGTTCTTCAGTGTTCGGATGTTCTCCACCTTCCACCATAGTGTTGGGATTTTTAGACTTCTTGTGGCTTGAACTGTCTTGTAAATCAAATATGGGATTGTGATGTTGTAGCAGTGGAGTGTCTTCTATGCTCACGAGCTTCAGTACTGTGATGGGAGTAATTGGCTTGGAACTGGAACTACTAGCTTAAGTTTCAATCTTGGGTTCTCTTTGGAGTCTTCCCTTTGATCTTGGCCAAATTCTTCCCTAAGAAAAGGCTTGGTTAGGTTAATAAAAGCTAGGTCCCCATCTACATCAATCAACCAACCAAACAAACATATGCAACATGCAATGCAATTTTAACATGGGCCATTCTAAGGTTAGGTTCTAAGTCATTACATTGTAGGGTGGGTTTGTTGTTTCACTCTATCCCATAGTTAGGACGTTACACCTCTCAACTTGTAATGTAATGAACATTACATTGGTCTGAACGGCATGGTCTATCCTTTATAGTCAACAAGAAATGATCTAGTGACTTTGGGCTATGAGTTGGTGAGTTTGCCACTGGGTACCCGAATCTAATGAAGACTGGTGATCCATGGTTACTACCACCATATTGTTGAGATGGGTGCATACATATTTGTTGTTTTGATGACATACACTATGACAATTAGGGAAAGGTCGTAGCAATCAACATGGCAACACAAACAAAAATATCATACAAACATCTCAAGACATAAATAAACAAACAAACAACAATATCATGCAAAAGACAAGGGTATATAGTTGGTCACTTAAAGTCTAACATGAAGCTTAGCCCTCGACATCCCCAGCAAAGTCGCCATTGTGAGAGACCGAGAAAATCGAGTGCTCTAAAAAAAAAAAGATTTGGGTGCTTTTAAGGGCACCTCTCTTTTTGGGTAAGTGGTGTGGAGTCCCCACTTTTTTTTTATAAAAAAAAAAAAAAATGCAAATTACATGATCAAATGCTTCATTGTCATTGATTGAATAAAAAAAAAGTACAACTTTGGTAAATTAAACCTTACAAGGTTTTGGGTCCTAGTTCCAATCTATGCAAAAGAATACAAAGTTTTGATCCTAATTACAATCTACCAGAATTTAATCGACAAAACACTAATCTACCTATCCAAAAACCCTAAGTTCGAGGGCTAGGTTACGGAATAGAAAGGTGTTAGGCACCCATTCCGCCTAGACAGAGTCTAGTCTTCTAGATTCTAATGACCAATATACCCTTTTTTGCATAATGTTAAATGATATGTTGAACACACATGACAGAAAATAATTTAAATAAATTTGCCTTATGAATGATGTCCTCTTTTTCAAGAAAATTCATATCTATTTTGTAAAAAAAAAAATGATTTGGTTTGTAAAAAGGAGTCCGATATGTTTTTATGTAAAAGAAAGAATGAGATTTTTGTTAAAAAGTATCAGATCTGTTTTTGTGTAGAGTTAAAAAGAAAAAAGTAATTTTATCAAGAAAAATCAGATTTGTTTTTATGTAAAAGAAATAAATAAGAGTTTTATTAAAAAGTATCAGATCTGTTTTGTGTAAAGTTGAAAAATGTGGTTTTCTCAAAAAAAAATCAGATCTGTTTTTATGTAAAAGAGATAATAAGATTTTTGTTAAAAGGATTCACATTCATAAGGTGAATTTATTATGCATGCATCACATACTGAAAAACTACAACCAAAATTTCAATCCCTTCTTTTAAATTTCAAACTCTACCATTTTGTAACAAAGAAAAAAATTTTCAAAAAAAATCAGATCTGTATTTAATGAAAATACATATCAGTTTTGAGTTTTAAAAAAATTAGATCTGTATTTAATGAAAATATAGATTAGTTTTGAGTTTAAAAAAAATCAGATCTATATTTAATGAAAATACATATCAATTTTTGTGTTAAAAAAATCAGATCTGAAAATACAGATCAATTTTTTGTTTTCATAAAATAATTTTATTAGCCATTGCAGATTTTGAAACTTAAGAAAAAGAATTAAAATACACAATTACCTAAGCACATGTTAAAGAAAATTCTAGCAACGTATTTAAACATGGTAATTATATATCAAGAACAAAACATAATAAAGACATGCTAACATATTCATGCGACAACAATAACAAAAATCAATTAAAGAAGAAAAGAAAGAAGGAAAAATGAGATACCTCTTGCATGAGCGTGCTCATCTAATCAAAGAATATTTTAGGATTCAAAGAAATTTGTTCAACTCTTTGAAGCCTAAAATACTTAACTTACAAAAAAGAAGTCCCTAAGGCAAAAGCCTCTAGAACGTCTTTAACGTAAGGGGAATTGAAAAATCAGAAAGAAGAGCCAGAAAGGGGGAAGGGGGGGTGTCAGAAAATGTGCTGAATTTTGATAGGCATCTCCTATTTATAGAGGTTGAAATGCTTTGAAAAATTAGCTGAATAATCAGATACGAATTGGAACACGTCCTTATCTCTAAAAAATCTTAAAAGATAGGCCTTATCTCAATCAGGGAGCTGTTGAGCTAAGCCACGCATTTGTGCCAATCGGCACTCCAAGAGTGCCATTCGGCACTCTTGGGTGCCAAGCTTGCATTTGAATTTTGGTCCAATTTGGACTCCTTTTTTGAGTTGGGAATTGTATTTAGATGCATTTTTAATCTGTATTCTAAAAATTAATCCATTTTTCTAGATATTTAGGTTTTTAAAGTGATAATTATCTTGTAGATAAATATTCCAAAAAAAGTCTTGATTATCCACATTTTCGTTGTTATCTGATTATCCACTTTATTCCCATGCAAGAAAGTCTATTTTTGACACTGACCAACAACCAATCAAAAAATTATTTAATTAATTTTAATTATTTAGCCAATCAGACTTAATTTAAATTAATCATGCGTGGTTGGTTCTTCCTAAACAAAATGCAAGCAGATCGTGCAAACTTGATTATGTGATATCTTTTAATCCGATGGCCCGAATTGGAAATTGGACACACTGTCGCGACCGTAAGAACCTCAAGATCATTTTTATAATATGCAATGAATGAATTAATGCATGTAATGAAACTCTAAATGTCGGGTATATGAATGGTCACTATACCCATCTTCCTTGATTAAATTATGGGTGCAAAATCAAGTGTCTACACTCCCAAAAGCGTAGTCATTACATCAAGGTCCATGTAATCAGCCCAATTAGTGGGGACCCAATTTATGTCTTCTTTCTTCAGTTTTAGAACTTTGTTGTTGCAATCAAAGAATAGCTCAAACCCAGGCATCATTGCTCTTGACTTAGGATCATACCTCGGTTCAGTGAATCCCCAATAGCGTTGACTATCTCCAGCTTTGACAAACTTTCCATTCAACGTGGGAGTGTAGGGTTTTAGGGGCTCCGGGGGACAAGGAAGTTCTTTTACTTTGGCCTTTGCAAGGGGCATTCTTTTCACCTCCATTTCTAGCAAGTCATCATCAGTAGGCTTATAACCTAGCCCAAAAGGTGGGGTGGCTGTAGGAATTATTAGGACTTGAGCAGTTTCTTTCTTCACAGTCTTCTCTAAGTTCATCCCTGGAAGATAATTCATTCTCCTCATCATTTCCACCACATTGTTGTTGCCGTAAAGAGCAAAGTCCATGGGGATCTTCTCTACCTCTTCTTCTCTTCTTCCAAACCAAGGCTTTTCAATTTCAAAGCCATCCAAGGTCAATAGCTCATTCTCAGAATCAATACCAAAAATGGGCTTTAGTATCGTCAAAGTATCACCATATATGGTAACTATGGCTCATTCATGTGGAAACCGAACCTTTTGGTATAGGGATGAAGGTATGGCCTTAGTATCATGGATCCATGATTGCCCAAGGAGCATATTGAAGCACGATGCTATGTACAAGACTTGAAATTCCACCTTCTTGATCATTGGCCCTATAGTGAGCTCTAGTGTCACTGTTCCTAAGATCTCTTATCTACTATTGTCATATGCTCTCACATGCTGATCAGTTGGCAAAAAATCCTCAATACTCAGGCCCAAGCAACTTGCACTCTTTAAAGGACACACATTTAAGGCACTTCTATTAGGTTTTTAGACCTCTTAAAACAACAATTGGATTAACCTAGTGAATTAGCCAAGTGATTAACTTAGTCAAATTATGCAAATCTAGGTTATCACAATCAAAACAATCATATCAATTAAATAGCAGCGGAAATATAAATAACACAATGATATGATGACCTAGGAAATCACATGGTAAAAACCTGGGGAGGATTTGACCTAGTTATCCTCAAGGTAAACTTGAATCCACTATGCGAAAGAATCGAAGTTCATACAATAAGACTTACAAGCACCCTCGCTTGACTTCCTATTACTACCCACCAGTAGAACTTACTGACACGACCATGTGCAAGTTCCGAATCCACGGACTCCTTTTTTCTTAGATTCTCCACAAGATACAATCACTCCCGCTTGTGTTTCTTTAAGCTCCAATGGAAGCAATTGAGTTGGTCATCAAGGTGTTGATAATATCTCTACCTTGAAAACCCTAAGTTTATGTAAAGGAAAGCTCCTCAAGGATCTCACAAGAGATTCACACAAACCGCAAAATATGAGCAACAATACAACCAGAGCAACTCTCAAAATGTGGCTAGGGTTGTGCCTTATATATACCCAGGGCAAAAACATAAAACCCTAAACTTTTAATGAGATAGGGCTTAGTTAGAAATTCTGTAGAAAAACATTCTGCCGACTTTCAATCAATTGAGTTTAACCTTTGATAGATCGAGCTAGGCAGAAATGTACTAATACATCTGTAGCCTATCGATTCCAACTTTACATGAATTACACAACTTTGAGCAAGCCTAAACAAGACTAAACATATTGTTTTGATCATGGTTTACCAACATTACACATTAGAGTTCTAAATACATAAAATTCTAAGTCTTTAGAACCTAACAAACTCCCCCTTTAGCAATCCGTGATGAAACACAAAATAAAAACTCAAAGTTTACAAGTAAAAGCCCTTTACAAAAATAATGCTCATAACACAAATTCAATCCTAACTACTATCCATCAGTTGCAAGTGTAGACAGCAGCTCAATTGAATCAACATGTATATTCCTGAAACACTCAACAAACGCATAAACGTATGTGTGACAGAAAAACTGTAAATCAACAAGTATGTAAACTAACTCTCCCCCTAAGTTAGATACAACAAAAATAAAGCATTCTTGTATGTTTACACAACACAAAATAAAGATATATATCAATGAATAACTCATGAATATAAATCAATAAGCAGTGAACACAAGAATCAAGAATCGGAATAAATGTATCTCCCTTAACATGAATAGCCCAAAAAAAAAAAAAAATGATATCAAAAGAAAGTATACACAATGAAGCACCTAGATACAATCTAATATCACCATTAGCTCCGCAAACAAAAGAAAACTCCCCCTAACTACAAAATCTCATCTAAAAGTAACAAAACTCTACTCCCCCTTTTTGTGACAGAATGCCAAAGGACAATCAAAGACCATCATCAAAGGGAGATGGTAAGGGTGAATGACGAAAATGCGCCAAGTCGGCTCGCAAAGCATGTAGCTCATCAAGCAAGTCCACCAAAATCTGACCATGAGCCGCCTGAACGGTCATGACAGCCTCCAAGGTACGACGTACATTAAAGTCATCTAAAGGAGGTGGAGGAACATTAGCAGTAGCAGCATCACCAATAGGATCAGCAACATCCTCACCAGCAGGACCTGTAGAAGAAGAAGTAGGAGGTATGGTACCAGAAGGCTCAGACCTAGGATGTTTAGAGCCAGCTCGAAGATGAGCAGCCATCTGTCTATGAAAAGACGCACCTATGGGAGCAATAACATGTACGGGCTCAGAGGAAGGGAAATCATCTAGACCAAGATATAACAAAATCCTATAAATAAAAATAGGATGGACAAGAGCATGAGCGGAAGATGAACTCCTATAAACTTCGTTCAAAGAATGAAGAAACAAATGAGGAAAACTGATAGGAGCATCAGTAACAAGAGCGTACAAAAAGACACACCGCTTAAGAGGAATGGTGTGAAGATGAGAGATAGGCCACACATAATGACATGCTATCCTAAAAAAGAGATAGTGCAACTCAGATAGCTCAGCAGTGGTGATCCTAGGATCAGAACCCCACTGGATAGTAGACCCAGTGATGTATGACATGATATCATCCAAGAGAGGAGACTCATCATACGGGTAAACAGGGTGCAGGACCAAAGGAACCCCTAGAGCATCAGCCACTACATCAGGAGTAATGGTGAACTCTACACCTCGTATCCAACTCTTTACCAAAGTGTTAGAATCATAGATGCGGATAGAGATGTTTGAAAAGAACTCTCTAATCAGGGTAGCTAGAGGAGGAGGATCAGAAATATCCAACAGAGGTAACCAGCCCCGACGCTCAAATTTGCCCTAATGGCAGGATCAACCTTATCTAACACAACAAAACGCTCAACCTATATCTTTCTCTTAAGGTTCAGCTTCTCAAAAGTCTCTTGGTTTTTCTTACTAGGAAACCTCTCACGGTTAAAGGGAGGAGGAAAATGTGAGGGAACAGACCTACGAGCTCTAGTCTTCCTAGGCATGATGCTAAGGAAAGGACAGAGACACACAGAAAGAACCCAAAAGAACAAAACAAAACACAAACCAAGGGCAGACTGCAAATTAGCACAAAAAAAAAAAAAAAACAAAAATCTACATGATGCATGAACAATCAAAATGCCATGATGCATTTACTAATGCAGTAAAACTAAGTTCAATTTAAGTTTACAAAATTGGCTTAAGCATAGAGTTTCTACAAAACCCCAAAATTTAAAAACCACTTGTTAAGATTTTGAGAAAAATTTGACCAATTGATCATCACATAAGCTAGAATACACATTATAATGATCAATTACATCAATTCAACAAGCCAATTGCATCAATTGAGCCTAATTTGAACAAAACCCCAATTCGAATCAATTACAAGCCCTAGAAATTTCAATTTCTCACAATTCACAAAATTGACCAAATTAAACCATCAAAATCAAGTTTATATCATGTCCCAACAAAAACCCAATGATCAATTTCACTTAAATAGGCTTGAATCATCAAAAACCCCAAATAGGATAGGTTCGAAAATTTCAATGATAAATGCATGTAACATGAAAATAAACTCAAAAGGAAAGGGTAAAAAGGTCTTACCGGTGTTGAGCGAGGAAAACCTTGCAAAAAATTTGCCGAAAAACGACAAACAAAATGACAAGTAAGCCTTGCCGAGTCAGAGAGAGAGAAAAAGGTTTGAAACAACCCGAGACTCATAAAACATTTTAAGCACATTTTCGATCGATCGAAAAACAGACTGGATTGATCGAAACAGACAGAGGCTTAAAATTTTTTGAGAAAATTCACAGTTTTTTAACCTAACTCTTAATTCCTTTTTTGAAATTTCAAAATCTGCAATTTTATAAAGAAGAAAACATTTTCAGAAAAATTTTAGATCTGTATTTAGTGAAAATACAGATATGTTTTGTAGTTGAAAAAAATTCAGATCTGTATTTAAGGAAAATACAGATCAGTTTTGTGATCCGAAAAAGTACAGATTTGTATTAAATGAAAATACAGACCAGTTTTGTGACCAGAAAAATTCAGATTTGTATTTAATGAAAATATATACCAGTTTTGGATTTTAAAAAAATGGTTTTGATGATCATTAGCAGATTTTGAAATCAAAGAAAAAAATTAAAACAGACAATCAACTAAAAAACATGTCAAAGAAAATTCCAACTAAGTATCTAAGCATGGCAAAGAAGTCAGAAAAGAAGAGCCCTTAATTCTGATCTTTTTCCTCTGTTTATAGAGGTTAGGATGCTTAAAAAATAAGCTGAATGAGATGAGATACGAATTGGAAAGCGTCCTTATCTCTAAAAATCTGAAAAAGATAAGTTTTATCTCAATCAAGAGGTTCTTGGGTCGAGCCACACATTTGGGCCAATCAGCATTTGGGAAGTGTTGATTGGCACTCCAAGAGTGCAGACAGCTCCTCTTGGGTGATAGGTCCGTGTTTGAGGTTTGGATTGATTTGGACTCATTTTTTAAGGATTTTTTTAGCCAGAAATTGCACCTAGACGCTTTTTTAATCCGTGGTCTAAAAATTAATCCATTTTTCTTGATATTCAGGTCTTTAAAGTGATATTATCTTATAGATAAATATTCCAAAAAAGTCTTAATTATCCACAACTTTTTTGTTATTTGATTATCCACTTTATTCCCATGCAAGCAGACCTATTTTTGACACTAACCAACAACCAATCAGAAAATTATTTAATTAATTTTAATTATTTAACCAATCAAAATTAATTTAAATTAATCACGCGTGGTTGGTTCCACCCAAACAAAATGCATGTGGACTGTAAAAACTTGATCATGTGATATCTTTCAATTTGACGGTCTGATTTAGGAATTGGGGATACTGTCGTAACTATTAAAATCTCAAGATCATTTTTATGATATGCAATGAATGAATTAACGCATGTAATGCAACTCTAAATTTGGGTTATATGAATGGTCATTCCAGCCATCTCCTAAGATTAAATTATGGGTGCAAAATCAAGTGCCTACAATTTGATTGGGGTTTGCAATGTCTCCCCCCGTATGTGAATGTTGGGTGATTTGGGGTTTCTGTAGCATCTTCACTCCATATATCATACCCTGCAGTGGATGTCATTCCCATTAGCTCTTCCTAAGTCATCATAAAGCACTCGGGTAGGTCGTAAACCAACTCAGATGGGTCCTCTTCTCCTTCTTCTTCATACATCAAACAACTAATCCTCAACCCTTTCCCCAAATTATGGTTGGGCAAGGGGTTATTGGTGATGCTAGGCCTTATAGGCGGTGCAATCACCTTAGTATCTATTAAATCTTGGATTGCATGACGAAAGTTATAACACTTGTTAGTGTCGCGGCTTGGGCCTTGATGGTAGGCACACCTTTTACTCACATCAAACCTAGCAGGTAATGGGTTTGGGACTGGTCTTGGGTCTAAGGGTTTTAGTAACCCCTTTGCTTTCAGTTTTTCAAACACTTGACTTATTGGCATATAAAGCTCATGAAAGTCCCTCCTAGGCCTTGGAGGTGGCCCTTGTGATATTTGCACTGGGGCTATAAGTTGGTGAGGATCATTTATATATATACATATATATATTAGAGACCTCTACAGTTTTAGAACTAGACCCAAAATTCTTTTTAAACTTAGGTGCATCCTCATTTTTTATGGTAACATTATTTATTGCATCCTCAATTTGGGTACTAGCAGCAATTAAAGCCTTAAAATTTGGAAAGTATTGAGCAAACAAATATTTATCATATATAGGGTAACAAGTTTTTTACAACCATGATTAATTGCTCTTCTTCATTTGGCCTATTCATCATCTGTGCAGTTTTGGACCTCCACTTGGTAATGAAGGCAGAGAAGGACTCTTTCGGCTCTTGTTTAGTGGTCTCCAAATCTCTTCTTGTCACGACTACTTCTATATTATACTTGTATTGGTTGTGAAACTCCCTACAAATGTCTTCCCAGTTTCTTGCTCTATTGTCTTCAACATTAAGGAACCACTTGAGAGCAGCACCAGTTAAGGTGTTTTGGAACATTTGTGCTGGCATTTCTTCATTAGCCTCCAGGGGCTGCATAGCCCTTACATACATCTTTAAAAGGGATTTGTTGTAGCTTGTACCATCAAACTTTTCCAAGACCGGCATCTTGAACTTAGGGGGCAATCTTACATTTGGGTAAAGCGAGAGTGCCTGGTAATCCATGAGGTCCTCTATCTTGCAAGCCCTTTGATCATCTCCTCCATCTTATTTATCCTCTCATTAATCTTCTTCTCACCCTCCAGGATAGGGGAATTCTGATCGGTCTTGTTTTCCTCTTGGCAACCCTTCAAGTTCTAAAATTGTTGTACGATAAGGTTCATGTCCTCCCTCAACTGAATTTGGCTTACTACTATAGTGTTTAGTAGCTCTTCAGAGTTCATTGGCTCTTCAGTGTTTGGGTGCTCTTCCCCTTCTGCCATGGTATTGTTAGGATTAGTACCCTTAAATCTTATTGTATGATGCTATGTATGACATTATGTATGATTTAATGTTGTGATTAATAAAGTTGTTTTTTTATTATCTAAAATAACGGTAACATGAATATTTGGACATTATCATATAGTGCATGAGATGCATAGTATGTGATTTAGTCACAGAAGATATAGATCACAAGTTCTTTGTAAATTCAGAATTTTGGTTTGTAGTCGGTGATGAAATTTGGCATTTCATTTGTAAGGACTATAACATATCAATTAAGATGATTTGCCTTGATCATGGGAGTGGAGACTTCTAGTTGATATATTGATATATTTTAAGAGTTAAGATATATTGAATTGGATCGCTGTGAGATTTATTATTCTCCTAACGACTATCAAATGAATAATAAATCTTACGACTTCTATTTGCTTGAACTCTTAATCCTGAGAGAATAATAGACCTGATCATGAGGTGTAGGTTACTTTGATATATCAGGAGTAAGATCTAAAGTCACGATCAAAACCTCAGTATGTTGGGCAGCCACATTTAGTGTTGATAGAACATATATTCTCAAGATGGAATTCATAATCTCTTAACGGAGATATAAAATATTCCCTTGAGATAAGTTTAATGGGTTTGGTTATTCAGAGTGTTAGGCCTAACCAGTTTAGTAAGGAGTTACTATAGTATATATTTATGAAATTGGATTTCATAAATATATGATGAATAACTTAAAGGATTAAACTGGGTACTTAAGGATTGAGATGTAGTAATCTTCAAAGTGGCAGTTTACATTCATGACTTTTTATTACTACGAATATTTTATGAAAGGATTGCATGTATAATAAAGTCTTGGAATATAATTTATTAATAAGGCCTAGAGTGCAATTATATTTATATAGTGGTATTAAATATAATTAATGGTAACTTTGGTTTTGTCAAGAGTTGACAGAAAAGCCTAAGGCCCATTGAAACTAGAGTCTTATTTGTTCTCTTTTGGTTCCACTCCAAGCCAGACACTAAAGCCTAATTGGAAAGGCCCAAAAGGCCAGCCTAATTAGATAATCAGTTAGATACAAAGGGAGAAACATACATAATTTTAATATAATACATCATTGTGAAATGGTGTGTATGTTTGAGTAGAAGCCACTCGATTATTCTCCATTAGAAACTGATTAAGAGACCACACTTCTTGGGCATAAAGTGGAATTGAAGTGAAGATTAAAAGTGTTCCCAATTACTTCTAATCTTTTGTTTTGAATTTCACCACACCAAGGTACGCTCTCTTGTTCTTAAATTCTGAAATTTACATAGTGCATGTTATCAATCATGAATGAAGTAGATCCGTTCATATTCCGTTGCGTGTATTTGTATGAGATACAAATCTGTTATTCCATGTGTTTCTCCAACAGGTGCCAAAGTCTTCAGACTTCTGGTGGCTAGGGTTGTCTTGTAAGTCGAACATAGGATTGAGATGTTGTAACTGCGGAGTGCCTTTTACGCTGATAGGCCTTAGCACTATGATAGGCTTGGAACTGGAACTGCTAGCTTGGTTGTCGTACTTAGATTCTTTTTGGAGTCTTCCTTCGGATCTTGACCAAATTCTCCCCTAAGAAAAGGCTTGGTTAGGTCAAACAAAGCTAGGTCCCCATCTATATCAATCTATCAACCAAATAAATACACACAAAATGCAATGCAATATTAGCATGGATGGGCCTAAGGATATGTTCTAAGTCATTACATTTTAGGGTGGGTTTGTTATTTCATTACTTCCCATAGCTAAGACGTTACACCTCCTAACTTGTAATGTGATGAACATTACGTTGGTCCAAACAGCATGGTCTATCTTTTGTAGTCAACAAGAAATGATCCAGAGACTTTGGGCTATGAGTTGGTGAGTTCACCACTGGGTACCCGAACCTAATGAAGACTGGTGATCCATGGTACTACCACCATTTGTTGAGATGAGTGCATGCATGTTTATTATTTTAATGGCACACACTATGACAGTTAGGGAAAGCATTTAATAATCATCATGGCAAATTCAAACAAATTATCATACAAACATATCAAGACATAAGCAACCAAACAAACAACAACATCACACAAAACACAAGGGTATATAATTGGTCAGTTAAAGTCTATCATGAAGCTTAGCCTTTGACATCCCCAATGGAGTCGTCACTGTGAGAGACTGGAAAAAACTCCTAAGAAGTGCTCTCAAAAATAGATTTGGGTGCTTAGGGCACCTCTCTTTTGGGTAATTGTGTGGAGTCGCCACTTATTTTTTGTTACAAAAAATAAGAAAAACATAAACATAAAATTGCTGGGATTTGTGCCATAGAATCCTATTGTATAATACTATGTATTATATTATGTATGACATGATGTATGACTTAATATTGTAATTAATAAAGTTGTTTTTATTATTATCTGAAATAATGGTAACATGAATATTTGGACATTATCATATAGTCCATGAGATGCATAGTATATGATTTAGTCACAGAAGACATAAGTCACAAGTTCTTTGTAAACTTAGAATTTGGTTCGTAGTAGGTGATGAAATTGGGCGTTTCATCTGCGAAGACTATAACATATTAACTAAGATGATTTGTCTTGATCATGGAAGTGGTGACTTCTAGTTGATATGTTGATATGTTTTAAGAGTTAAGACATATTGAACTAGATTGCTGTGAGATTTTTTATTCTCCTAAAGACTGTCAATTGAATAATAAATCTCACGACTTATATTTACATGAACTCTTAATCCTGAGAGAATAATGGACATGATCATGAAGTGTAGGTTGCTTTGATATATCAGGAGTGAGATCTAAAGTAACGGTCAAAACCTCAGTATGTTGGGCAGCTACATTTAGTGTCGATGGAACATATATTCTCAATATGGAATTCATAGTCTCTTAACGGAGATACAAAATGTTCCCTTGAGATAAGTTTAATGGGTTTGTTATTCAGAGAGTTAGGCCTAACCACTTTGGTAAGAATATAGTTAATGGTACATTTTGTATATATAATGAATAGTTTAAGAGGATTAAACCGGGTACTCAAGGATTAAGATGTAGTAATCTACAAAGTGGCAGTCTTCATTTATAACTTTGTATTACTACGAATATTTTATGAAGGGGTTGCATGTACAATAAAGTCTTGGGATATAATTTATTAATAAAGCCTAGAGTGTAATTATATTTATATAATGATATTAAATATAGTTAATGGTAATTTTGGACTTGTCAAGAGTTAACAGAAATGCCCAAGGCCCATTAGAGCTAGTGTTTTATTTGTTTCCTTTTGGTCCCACTTCAAGCCACATATTAAAGCCCAATTGGAAAGGCCCAAAAGGCTGGTCCAATTAGATAATTAGTTATAGGGGAGAAACATACAAAATTTTGTAATCAATCATAAGTGCATGAAAAGTTTTGTATGTGAGTGTTGGACACTCTCATTCTCTCTTGAACAAATACATATAACTGATTGAGAGACCACACATCTTGGGCGTTAGTGGAATTGGAGTGAAGATTGAAAGTGTTCCCGAGAACTTCTGATCTTTGTTTTTGAAATTCACCACACCAAGTGATGGAGATCAAGGCACCACTTCGAAGGATCTCGTTCAAGTACCAATTGGACCGGTTTCGAGAGCACAAGCAAAGAAGTTTAAGGATGTACTCAACGGACTCATCCAAGAGTTATGGGCTCAAGCAAATTCGTGGAGGCCCATTGAGCATGATCCACGTGGGCATCAAAGAATCGTCACCTTGATTCAAGTTCTAGAAGGATCCGGTCAAGGCTAAGAATTGGCAAGAAATATTTTGGGCCTATTCTAGAAGGATCATGATGCACGACACAATTTACTAATTAATTATTGCAATTTATTATTTTTGGTATTTTTATGTAAAAAAACGTTATTTTAGATTTAGGTGATTTATTTCCTTGTTTTTAGGTGCATTTAATGCTTTTTAGGTCAAATTTGATTCCTGATATGGTTAGGTATCAATTAGGAGTTTTTTTAGAATATATTTTCTTGTCTGTCAAGTTTTATAGAGCCCTTAAATAGGCTCTTAAGTCTGTAAACGTTTTTAGAAGACATAATTGAATATTCATAAAACTTGTGAGGTTTATTCTCTTTGGTTCTTTGAAGAACTATTCGAACTTATCGGGATTTCCCGTGGTGTTCATCTTGACTTATCAAACGGAGTTTCCACCACCGTTTGTGGCGTCTTCCTTATACCGAGGTTCTTGTTTGTCATAAACAACGGGCCGAGGTCTTCCCTTCGAATCTGTCCATAGAACGATCTTGGGTTCCTTTTCGTTGTTGGGTCTCGTTATTCTTGGCGGGGTTCACATCATTTGGTATCAGAGCACGGTTTCTAGTTCAGGTTTGCCTATCCTTTAACATCTTTCATTCCTTTGTTTCTTCTTTAGCCGTCCACATCATTTATCTCTTCTTAGCTGAATTTCCTTTACCCTATCTGTTCAATCTTTGTTTGTTCTTGTTGATGTCTAAACTATTGGTCTGGTCTCACATCTCTTAGTTATTTCGAAATTTTATTTCATTATTCTCAAAAGCTAGTTGCTGATCGTAAAAATAAAAAAATAAAAAAAAAAGACTCGAAGAAGAAGACAGAAAGGAGTCCAAAAAAAAAAAAAAAAAAAAAAAAAAAAAAAAAAAAAAAAAGAGACTCAAAGAAGAAGACAGAAAGGAGTTCCCAAAAAAAAAAAAAAAAAAAAAAATTCACTAATCTGTGATTCCAAAAATTCCAAACTGCCATATTCCTTCTAATTCTATTCTGAAAATTTCCATATTCCTTGTGTTCAAATCTGAAATTCCTTGATTAGTTCTTGGTAAATTGTTGCTGGAAATTTTTGAGTTGTTTGTTTAGTTTCAAAAGAACTGAAAGAGAATTATCGAGGGGAAAAAGGCAAGAGTGGTGAGAACATCAGAGGGTAAAAGCCATATTATTTTGAGTGAAATACGAGTGGAGAGTGATCCACATTCTTGAGCGTAAACACGTAAGGGAGTGATTCGTGAGGTCCTTTTTTTTTGTGTTGTTTCTAACCTTTGTTTTGCAGAAAACATGTCTCACGATAGTGGTAAGAGCATTACCGAAGATGAAACAAAATTGGTTGATCCGAAGGTATTTATGGAGGCCATGATAAGTGAGATGAGGCGTGTGATGAAGATGGAGATGGAGCAGGTTCATGAACGAATAGATCAAATGGAGAATAGACGTGAGGAGCAACCACAAAAAGGTCGTAATTTGCGTAGAAGGGAAAGATATCCATCGAGGGAGGAGGATGAAGAGCTTTATGGGTCTGGTTTTGATGAAGAAGAAGATCGAGATTCCAATGTTAACAATAGGAGACCTGGAGGAAGATATAGAGGAGCTAGGAATCGCGAAGATAACAACTTGGGTGGTATTAAGATGAAAATTCCGTCCTTTCAAGGTAGATCTGATCCTGAGGCATATCTTGAGTGGGAAAAGAAGATGGAGTTCGTGTTTGATTGCCACAACTACTCCGAGGCAAAGAAGGTAAAATTAGCCGTGATTGAATTTTCTGAATATGCTATTACTTGGTGGGATCAGCTTGTGATAAACAGGAGGCGGAATAGAGAACACCTAATAGACACATGGGAGGAGATGAAAGTAGTGATGAGAAAGCGGTTCGTTCCAAGTTACTACTACCGAGAGTTGTACAAAAAGCTACAAGGTCTTAGACAAGGGAGTCGAAGCGTAGAGGATTACTACAAGGAGATGGAGATTGCTATGATCCGCACTAATGTGGAGGAGGATCGGGAGGCTACAATGGCTAGATTTTTACTTGGCTTAAACCGGGAGATCCATGATAAGGTAGAGATGCAGCATTATGTGGAATTGGAAGATATGGTGCATATGGCTATCAAAGTGGAACAACAACTCAAGAGAGGGAGTGGGACACGTGCAGGCCATAACTTTAGTTCTACCTCTTGGAAATCAAGTCATGCCAAGCCACTGGACAAGTCACAAACGCCCAAACCCGAGCCCAAGTCCGCGACCACCAGCCACGTTCCTCAAGGTGAAACCGAAGCCTCTACCTCTAGGAATCGTGATATTAAATGTTTTAGATGTCAAGGCAGGGGCCACATAGCAAGTCAATGTCCAAACAAGCAAGTCATGGTGTTGCAAGCCAATGGTGAAATTGTGACCGATGATGAAGATTCCGACACTGACGACATGCCGCCATTAGAGGATGTTTCCGAGGAGGAGTATTTAGCCCCTGTCGCATTGACATTGGTGGCAAGGAGAGCATTGAGCTTGCAAGTAAAAGGAGTTGAGGAAGTACAGCGGGAGAATATCTTTCACACTAGGTGCTACGTTAAAGACAAGGTATGTAGTGTGATTATTGATGGTGGTAGTTGTACTAATGTTGCAAGCACAATTATGGTAGAGAAATTGGGATTGCCCATGGTAAAGCACCCTAGGCCATACAAGTTGCAATGGCTAAATGATAGTGGTGAGATAAGGGTGAACAAGCAAGTGTTAGTTGCATTTCGAATCAGTAAATACGAAGATGAAGTGTTGTGTGATGTAGTACCGATGCAAGCGGGACACTTATTGCTAGGGCATCCATGGCAGTTCGATAGGCAAGTGAAGCATGATGGCTTTACGAACAAGTACTCTTTTGTACTTAATCAACGATCAATCACTCTTGTACCATTGACACCGCAGCAAGTATACGAGGATCAAGTGAGATTACAAAAGGAGAGTGATCAAAAGAAAGAGAGTGAGCAAAAGAAAAAGAGTGAAAATCAGAGAGAGGCCGAGAAAAATGAGAGAGAAAAAGAAAATCAAAGTTCGGTCCTTGAGAGAAAATCAGAGAGAAAACAAAAGAATTTCTATGCAAAAGTGAGTGAGATTAAGCGAGCAATGTTTTCAAATCAGCCGATGATTGTACTTTTGTACAAAGAGGCACTTTTAAACACTAACGAACTTGACCTTGCTTTGCCTAGTTCTATTGTTTCTCTTTTGCAGGAGTACGAGGATGTCTTCCCCGAGGAAACACCACATGGGTTACCTCCAATCCGAGGGATTGAACATCAAATTGATTTTGTTCCCGGTGCAACCATTCCAAACCGACCAGCTTATAAGAGCAATCCCAAGGAGACAAAGGAGCTTTAACGGCAGGTAAGTGAATTGTTGGAGAAAGGGCACGTGAGGGAGAGCATGAGCCCATGTGCGGTTCCGGTCTTACTTGTGCCTAAGAAGGATGGGACGTGGAGAATGTGCGTTGATTGCCGAGCCATCAACAACATAACGGTAAAGTATCGTCACCCTATCCCACGCTTAGATGATATGTTAGATGAGCTGTATGGTTCTTGCATATTTTCTAAGATTGACTTAAAAAGTGGTTATCATCAAATTAGGATAAAAGAAGGAGATGAATGGAAAACTGCCTTCAAAACAAAATATGGTTTGTATGAATGGTTAGTTATGCCTTTTGGTTTGACTAATGCTCCGAGCACCTTTATGAGACTTATGAACCATGTTTTGCGTGCATTTATAGGCAGATTTGTTGTTGTCTATTTTGATGATATACTTATTTATAGCAAAAACATAGACGATCATGTAGTACATTTGAAATCCGTTTTAGATGTGCTAAGGAAAGAAAGGTTGTTTGCTAATTTAAAGAAGTGCACTTTTTACACCGATAAGCTTGTATTTTTGGGATTTGTTGTTAGTGCACAAGGTATACAGGTTGATGAAGAGAAGGTACGTGCAATCCAAGAATGGCCGAGCCCCACAAGTGTAGCTAATGTTCGTAGTTTTCATGGACTTGCTAGTTTCTACCGGCGGTTTGTGAAGGACTTCAGTAGCTTAGCCGCACCGCTTACCGAAGTGATCAAGAAGAACGTTGGGTTTCGGTGGGGAGAAGAACAAGAGAAGGCATTTCAATTAATCAAAGAGAAGTTGACTAACGCGCCTTTGTTGTCTTTACCTAACTTTTCTAAAACGTTTGAAATTGAATGTGATGCTTCAGGTATTGGTATAGGCGCCGTTCTTATGCAAGAAGGACGACCAATTGCTTACTTCAGCGAGAAACTCAATGGGGCAGCCTTAAACTACCCAACTTATGACAAGGAGTTGTATGCATTGGTTCGGGCTTTAGAGACGTGGCAGCACTACCTATGGCCTAAGGAGTTCGTGATTCACACCGATCATGAGTCCTTGAAACACTTGAAGGGCCAACACAAGCTAAACAAAAGGCATGCGCGATGGGTGGAGTTCATAGAGACGTTTCCATACGTCATTCGGTACAAGCAAGGTAAGGAGAATGTAGTCGCCGATGCACTTTCTCGCAGGTATGCCTTACTTTCCACACTTGATGCAAAATTGCTTGGTTTTGAACACATTAAAGAATTATATGCTGAAGACCATGAATTTTGTGAGGAATATCGAGCTTGTGAGAAAATCGCCTCTGGTAAGTTCTTTAGGCTTGATGGATTCCTATTTCGAGAAAATAAGCTATGCGTGCCTAATTGTTCTATGAGGGAGTTATTAGTGCAGGAATCACATGGTGGGGGATTAATGGGACATTTTGGAGTTGCAAAGGCTTTAGCTATTTTGCAGGAACACTTCTATTGGCCTCACATGAAACGAGATGTCGAACGGATTTGTGGTAGATGTGTCATATGTAAGCAAGCTAAATCCAAAGTGCAGCCCAACGGTTTGTATACTCCTTTACCAATTCCTAGTGAGCCTTGGATTGATATTTCAATGGATTTTGTGTTAAGATTGCCTAGGACTAAACATGGAAGAGATTCAATTTTTGTGGTCGTGGATAGATTTTCTAAAATGGCACATTTTATTCCATGTCACAAAACGGATGACGCTTCACATGTTGCTGATTTGTTCTTTAGAGAGATTGTGAGATTACATGGCATGCCTAGGACAATTGTTTCAGATAGAGATGCTAAGTTCTTGAGCTATTTTTGGAAGACTTTGTGGTGTAAGCTAGGTACTAAGCTATTGTTTTCCACTACTTGTCATCCACAAACTGATGGTCAAACTGAAGTAGTAAATAGGACTTTGTCTACTCTATTGAGGGCAATCATTAGAAAGAACATCAAGACATGGGAAGAATGTTTACCACATGTTGAGTTTGCATATAATAGAGCTGTTCATTCTGCTACCAAATTTTCGCCATTTGAAATTGTGTATGGGTTTAATCCTTTAATTCCATTGGATTTATCTCCTTTACCTTTGACGGAGCACATTAATTTAGATGGCAAAAAGAAAGCTGATTTTGTGAAGCAGATTCATGAGAAAGCAAGACTCAACATTGAACGTAGAACGGAGCAATATGCCACACAAGCGAACAAGGGACGTCGCAAACTGGTTTTTGAACCAGGAGATTGGGTTTGGCTGCATATGAGAACAGAAAGATTCCCGGCGAAAAGACGTTCCAAATTGCTCCCAAGAGGAGATGGTCCTTTCCAAGTCCTCAAGCGTATCAATGACAACGCTTACAAGCTAGATTTACCTGGTGAGTACAATGTAAGTGCCACTTTAATGTTACTGATTTAAGTCCTTTTGATGTAGGTGATGATTTGAGGGCAAATCCTTTTCAAGAGGAGGGGAATGATAGAGATCAAGGCATCGCTTCGAAGGATCTCATTCAAGTACCAATTGGACCGGTTTCGAGAGCACAAGCAAAGAAGTTCAAGGATGTACTCAACGGACTCATCCAAGAGTTATGGGCTCAAGCAAATTCGTGGAGGCCCATTGAGCATGATCCACGTGGGCATCAAAGAATCGTCACCTTGATTCAAGTTCTAGAAGGATCCGGTCAAGGCTAAGAATTGGCAAGAAATATTTTGGGCCTATTCTAGAAGGATCGTGATGCACGACACAATTTACTAATTAATTATTGCAATTTATTATTTTTGGTATTTTTATGTAAAAAAACGTTATTTTAGATTTAGGTGATTTATTTCCTTGTTTTTAGGTGTATTTAATGCTTTTTAGGTCAAATTTGATTCCTGATATGGTTAGGTATCAATTAGGAGTTTTTTTAGAATATATTTTCTTGTCTGTCAAGTTTTATAGAGCCCTTAAATAGGCTCTTAAGTCTGTAAACGTTTTTAGAAGACATAATTGAATATTCATAAAACTTGTAAGGTTTATTCTCTTTGGTTCTTTGAAGAACTATTTGAACTTATCGGGATTTCCCGTGGTGTTCATCTTGACTTATCAAACGGAGTTTCCACCACCGTTTGTGGCGTCTTCCTTATACCGAGGTTCTTGTTTGTCCTAAACAACGGGTCGAGGTCTTCCCTTCGAATCTGTCCATAGAACGATCTTGGGTTCCTTTTCGTTGTTGGGTCTCGTTATTCTTGGCGGGGTTCACATCACCAAGGTACACTCTCTTGTTCTATATTCTGAAACTTACATAGTGCATGTTATCAATTGTGAATGAAGTAGATCCGTTAATTTTTTCGCTACACACACTTACTTTTCCAATAATTGGTATCAGAGTAGTCTTCAATTCCAATTTGTATAACATGTTTTGTGAGTTTTAGAATTAGAGAGAATAGTTTCATAATGCTAGAAGATTTTATACTTGTATTTAATTTTCTACATGTTTGTTGAAACTATGATTTGATAAAAACTGATATTGATGTTATGATGTTATTTAAATTTGAATTTAAGTATGTTAAATTGAAGTTTTAGGTTATAGCATCATTGGAATTTAGTTTTGATATCATTCTCAGTCAATCATATTCATATGTTGGTTGTTTGTTCATGAAAAGTCGTTAAAAAATTGTCTTAGAAAATTTTGGAAATTCAAAATTCGCGAAGCTCGATCGATCGAGAAGCTATCGAGCATCGATCAAGCCTGGTGATTCAGAAGCTTGATCAATCGAGCAAACAGGAGAGATTTCTCAATCCATCGAGGAGCTATCGAGAAGTTGTCAAGCTAGCAAGATTGATTCTCGATCGATCGACCAGCTGTCGGGAAGCTATCGAGCCTGGGAATTTTTTGAATTTTTCTGAGTGTTTTTACATGTACAAAGTGCAAGGCTGTGTGTGATTAGTTTACACATGATTTATTATTAAAAACCTTTAATTTAAAATATCTAGTGGGAGAGAGATACAATAGTTGGATCTCACGGCCTTCAATATCGGTTCATAATAGTGTGGGGTAAGCACCTCGTCTTGGCGTATATGCCTTGCGATCCCAAAGGAGGGTGTTTACCTCATAGTACTACAAGATTGAGCTTACTCGTTTAAAGTAGTGTGGACAAGCACCTTATCTTGGCGTATATGCCTCGCGATCCCAAAGGATGGTGTTTTGTTCCATGGTACTACAAGTTTAAACACTATAAAGGAGGATGAAATGTGGCTACACATGATTTTAGATAATGGTGTACACTAGTGTTTGATAAGAATTATCATGATAGCACTAATAATGAGAATAGTTCTCAATCAATTAATGTGTTTATAATAAACTTGCTACCAAGGAATTATAGACATGGATTGGGTTGTCGTTGCATATATTATTTTATGGTTTTATTAAGGTTCCATATTATATGTTTATATGCTAAATAGATAATGTCCAGTTTACTTATTATATTCATGTTTATTATTTTTAGATTTGAACATGGTATCATTTAGCCCACTTGTTACCATTCTTGATCAAAACAAACTGACTGGATCCAATTATGTTGATTGGAAAAGAAATTTGGACCTAATTCTTATTGCTGAAGAGCACAAATATGTGCTTACTAAACCATGTCCTAGTTTTCCTTCATTATATGCTCATCTCGAGGAAAAACAACGATATGATCATTGGCAGAAATCTAATGAGATGGCCAAGTGCTACATCCTAGCATCTATCTCAAATGTTCTACAGCATCAAATGCAGGATGTAGAACTAGCTTCAGACATTATGCTAAGTTTGAAGGAGATGTTTGGTGAGCAAGGTAAGAAACCATGAGACAAATTTATAATACCAAAATGGCTGAAGGTAGTTCAGTGAGGGAGCATTGTCTTACAATGATTTCCAATCTGAATACATTGGAAGTTTTAGGTGCCGATATTGATGGAGAATCCCAATTGGATATGATACTCCAGTCATTACCGGAATCATTCAAGGAATTCAGACTCAATTATAAAATGAACAAAAAGATTTACTCTTTGTTTGAATTAATGAATGAATTGATAGCGGTGGAAGGCATTCTTGGTACTTCTAATGTGGAAGCCAATGTGGGTGAAGTTTCTACTTCTCAACCTAAGTCGAAAGGCAAGGGTAAGAAGAAGAAGAAGAAGAAGGACTTCACCAAGCAAGAAGGTAAACAAATTGTCTTAGGGTTGCTGATAAAGGAAAAAAGATTAAAGGAAAATGTTTCCATTGTGCTGAGAAAGGACATTGGAAGAGGAATTGTCCAAAATTCAAGGCTGCCAATAATAACGGTATGAATAGTTCTTTCCCCCTTGAAATATGTTTGGTACAAAATCCTACAGATTCCTGGTATGTGGATTGAGGTTGTACTAATCATATCTGCAATTCTTTGTATTGCAATTCTTTGCAGGGGTTCCAAGAGACCAGAAAACTTAAAGAAGAAGAATTGTTTCTTACTTTGGCTGATGGGAGCAGGATTCCAGTTGTAGCTATTAGTGTTTATAATTTATGTTTTGAGTCTAGAGTTGTAATATTAGAAGACTGTCTGTATGTACCTAATGTTCGTAGGAATTTAATTTCTGCAACTTATTTGGGTAAATATGGATATTTTGTTATCCTTAAAGACAATGTTGTAATAAAGAAGGGTAAAATGTTTATCTGTTCTGGCAATATTGTGGACGGTTTTTATATTTTAACTCCTGATAAGCATGAATTATATAATTCTGAATTAGATAATAACTCTCATGTAAAATCACTAAAGAAAAGTTTCCTTCTACTAATGAAGCTTATCTTTGGCACTTTCGTTTGGGTCATATTAATCCAAACAGAGTTCAAAGACTGATCAAAGATGGACTCCTAGAGCCATTGGACTTTGATGAATTTCCAGTTTGTGAATCTTGTTTGGAAGGTAAAATGACCAAACGACCTTTTAATGCAAAAGGTAGAAGAGCCCAAGAGTTGCTTGAATTAGTTCATACGGATATTTGTGGTCCTATGTCAACCTATGCAAAAGGAGGTTACGAGTACTTCATCACTTTTACTGATGATTACTTAAGATATGGTTATGTGTACCTAATGAGACGGAAGTCTGAAACCTTTGAAAAGTTCAAAGAGTTTAGGGCTGAAGTTGAGAATCAATTAGGTAAACACATAAAAGCAATTCGATCTGATCGTGGTGGTGAATACCTTCTTGGGGATTTCAAGGATTACTTAACTTAAAATGGGATCATATCCCAATTGACTGCACCTGGAACTCTCTAACAGAATGGTGTAGGAGAAAGAAGGCATATGATTCTTTTGGAAATGGTTAGGTCCATGATGAGTTACTTAACTTTACCAGTTTCTTTTTGGGATTATGTACTAAAAACTGCAATGCATATTTTGAATTTAGTTCCATCAAAATTTGTTCCTAACACACCTAAGGAATTGTGGAGTGGGCGTAAGCCTAGTATGAAATATCTTCACATTTGGGGATGTCCAGCACATGTGTTGAAAAGGAAGTCTGATAAGTTGGAATCTAAAACCGAAGTATGTATGTTTTTAGGATATTCAAAAGAAACAAATGGTTATTTATTCTATAATCATAAAGATAACAAAGTGTTTGTTAGCACACATGCCAAATTTTTGGAAGATGATTATATGAATAATTTTGATCCTAGAAATAAAGTTGTTTTGACTGAAATAAATGAACCTGTAGTTAAACAACTAATAGATGAAACTAGGAATGATGTGGTTGTATTGGATACACCACAAGATACTACTGTTGAAATGTCTAGTACACAGGTGCCTTGTCGTAGTGGGAGAATTGTTCGGCCTCCTATAAGATTCATAGGTTTGGGAGAAACTTATGAGGCTATCTTAGAAGAGGCAGAATCGGATCCTTACACTTATGAAGAGGCAATAAATGATATAGATGCACATCATTGGGTTAAAGCTATGAAATCTGAATTAGATTCTATGTATTCCAATCAAGTTTGGGATCTTGTAAAGGCGCATAATGGCATTAAACCTGTTGGTTGCAAATGGGTTTACAAAAGAAAGAGAGGGATAGATGGAAAGGTTGAAACCTTTAAAGTAAGGCTAGTGGCGAAATGATACACACAAAAAGAAGGTATTGATTATGTTGAAACATTTTCACCAGAATAAATACTTAAATCTATCAAAATTCTCTTATATTTATATAAGAGAATTAATGGTAACTTTGGACTTGTCAAGAGTTAACAGAAAAGCTCAAGCCACATATTAAAGCCTAATTGGAAAGGCCCAAAAGGCTGGCCTAATTAGATAATCAGTTGTTGGAGAGAAACATACAGAATTTTGTAATCAATCATAAGTGCATGAAATGTTTTGTATGTGAGTGTTGGACACCTTCATTCTCTCTAAAACAATCACATATAACTGATTGAGAGACCACACATCTTGGGTGTTAGTGGAATTGGAGTGAAGATTGAAAGTGTTCCCGATAATTTCTGATCTTTGTTTTTGAAATTCACCACACCAAGGTACACTCTCTTATTCTATATTCTGAAACTTACAGAGTGCATGTTATTAATTGTGAATGAAGTAGATCCGTTAATTTTTCTGCTGCGCACAATTACTTTTCCAACAAAAATTTACATCAAAAACACCAAATTTCAATAATTATGTGAATACAATCTTGGTCAAATAATCATTACAAGGCTTTGGTCCTAAATAGAATCTATAATCTTGGTAGAGTAATATTAAAAGGCTTTGATCCTAGTTACAATCTACCAAAACAAAAGATAAAACACTAGTCTACTATCCGAAAACCTAAGTTCGGGGACTAGGTTACATAATAGGAAGGTATTAAGCACCCATTCAGCCCATATGAAGTCTGGTCTTCTGGGCTCTACATGACCATTATATACCCTTTCAAAAGATGCATGACATTACAATGACATATTAAAACCCCTAAATTCAAAATTAATTCACTATTTGAAAATTCAAAATCTGTAATTTTTATTTAAGAAGAAAACCATTTTTTATTATAAAAAAAAAATTTAGATCTGTATTTAATGAAAATACAGATCAGTTTTGTACTCTTGAAAAATTTAGATTTGTATTAAAGGTCCGTTTGGATACAGCTTATTGTTGCTGAAAGTTGCTGAAAACTGATTGTTGCTGAAAACACTGTAGCAAAATAATTTTTAAATGTGTGAATAGTATTGTGGGACCCATTTTTAATATTTTTTAATATGTGAACAGTGCATAAACAGTGCGTGAACAGTGCCGCACTGTTCATGCACTGTAAATTTTGTCTCCCAAAAGTCAATAACTCTGGCAAAAAAAAAAAAAAAAAACTGAGAATGTAGTTGTGGAAACGCACCGCAACTTAACCCGGTATCCAAACTGATACTAAATGAAAATATAGATCAATTTTGTATGGAAAAATTTTCAGAAAAATTTTTAGATTTGTATTTAATGAAAATACAGATCATTTTTCTTTACTTGGAAAAATTTTCAGATCTGTATTTAATGAAAATACTGATTTGTTTTTGACTTAGAAAATTTTTTCAGATTTGTATTTAATGAAAATACAGATATGTTTTTTTTATTCAAATTTTTTTTCAGATCTATATATAATGAAACTACAGATCTTTTTTTTTTTTTTATTTGGAAAAATTTTTAGATCTGTATTTAATAACAATATAGATTTGTTTTTTTTATTTAGAAAAATTTTCAGATCTGTATTCAGTGAAAATACAGATATGTGTTTGTTTTAAAGAAAATTTTAGATCTGTATTTAATGAAAATACAGATCTGTGTTTTTTTTTTTTTTTTAAAAAGATTATAGTGATTAATTGCAGGTTTTGAAATTAAAGAAAATTAAATCATAAGCAAGTTAATCAACTTGAGAAAATTCCAACTAAACATATAAACATGGCATATATAAATTGTGAACAAAATTGTATTGACAATAACATCAGACACATACTCATATAAAAAAAAAAAAAAAAAAAAAAAAAAAAAAAAAAAAAAAAAAAAAAAACATGCAATGAACAACAAAAATATATCAATTAAGAGAAAAGACAAATAAGCACAAGAACAAAATTAAATACCTACTTGCATGAATGTGCCATTCAATGGAAGAATACTTTAGAGGTCAAAGAAATTTTCACTTCCTTGAGATCTAAAATATTTTACTTACAAAAAGGAAATTCTTAAAGCCAAGGCTTCTAGAACATCTTTAACGTAAGGGGAGCAAAGAAGTCAAAAAAAAGAAGGGCCCAGATTTCTGATCTTTTTCCTCTATTTACAAAGGTTGGATGCTTGAAAAATAAGCTGAATAAGATTATATACAAATTGGAATGTGTCGTTATCTCAAAAAATTTGAAAAGGATAGGTTTTATCTCAATCAGAAGGTTCCTGGGCCGATGCCTCAAATTTGTGCCAATCGGCACTTGCCATGTGCCGATTAGCATCCAAGAGTGCCGAATGGCCCTCTTGGATGCCCCTCTTCCAATTTTGGTTCGATTTGGACTCTTTTTTGAGGATTTTTTGAGTTGGGAATTGCACCAAGACGCATTTTTAACTCATATTTCAAAATTATTCTCTTTTATCTTGATAATAAGGTATTTAAAGTAATAATTATCTGATAGATAAATATTCTAAAAAGACTTAATTATCAACAATTTCCTTATTATCTGATTATCCATTTTATTCCCTTACAAGCAGGCTTATTTTTCACAAAAACCAACAACCAATTACAAAATTATTTAATTAATTTTAATTTTTTAACCAATCAGAATCAATTTAAATTAATCACACGTGATCAGTTCCACCCAAAAAAAATGCATGCAGACTGTGAAAATTTGATCATGCGATCTCTTTCAATCCGACGGTCTAATTCAGGAATTAGGCATACCGTCATGAACGTTAGAATCTCAAGATCATATTTATAATATGCAATGAATGATTTAATGCATGTAATACAATTATGATTTTTTAGTATATGAATGGTCATTTTAGTCATCTTCCAAGATTAAATTATGGGTACAAAATCGAGTGTCTACAATAACCAACGTACATTTATGAAAAACATAGGCATGTCCTTACTCGTAGGAGAGAAATAAATGATATTTACAACAAAACCTTGGTAAGAAAGGCAATTTTGATGGAAGTCATTGGGCCTTTCTTATGTGAGGGGGAGGAACATATGAGAAATGAATTTTTGGTGTCGTCGGGTGTTGGAACATTTTGTATAAATGTTAAATGGTAACGACCATGTGAGTTGTAATTCAAATAGAGATAATGTCCTAAAATTTAGTTCAGATAGAGTTACAGTCCTAAGATAGTAAAAGACCTTATGTGAGGGGAAGGAACATAAGAGAAATGAATTTTTGGTGTCATAAGGTGTTGGAACATTTTGTAGAACTGTTAAATGGTAAGGATCGTGTGAGTTGTAATTTAAATGGAGAAAATGTCCTAAAATTTAGTTCAGATAAAGATAATGTCCTAATTCTTCAACTTGCAGTAAATGTTTGACTAAAAATAAGAAGAAAAGATTTACAAACATATTACTCGACACATAATGTATTCCATGTAGTTTGCATTCAACAGTCATCATTTTGATACAATTGCAATACATATTATGCTAATTATCCACATTTTAATTTTTAACCAAACATACATTTATGAAAAACATAGGCATGTCCTTACCAGTTGGAGAAAAACGAATGATATTTACAACAAAACCTTGGTAAGAAAGGAAATTTTGATGGAAGCCATTGGGCCTTTCTTATGTGAGGGGAAGGAACATAAGAGAAATGAATTTTTGGTGTCATAGGGAGTTGGAACATTCTGATACAATTGCAATACATATTATGCTAATTATCCACATTTTAATTTTTAACCAAACATACATTTATGAAAAACATAGGCATGTCCTTACCGGTTGGAGAAAAATGAATGATATTTACAGCAAAACCTTGGTAAGAAATGAAATTTTGATGGAAGCCAGCCTTTCTTATGTGAGGGGAAGGAACATAAGAGAAATGAATTTTTGTTGTCATAGGGAGTTGGAACATTCTGATACAATTGCAATACATATTATGCTAATTATCCACATTTTAATTTTTAACCAACAAATACATTTATGAAAAACATAAGCATGTCCTTACCGGTTGGAGAAAAACGAATTATATTTAAAGCAAAACCTTGGTAAGAAATGAAATTCTGATGGAAGCCATTGGGCCTTTCTTATGTGAGGGGAAGGAACATAAGAGAAATGAATTTTTGGTGTCATAGGGAGTTGGAACACTTTGCAAAACTATTAAATGGTAACCACCGTGTGTGTTGCAATTCTAATAGAGATAATGTCCTAAAATTTAGTTCAGATAAAGATAATGTCCTAAAATTTAGAAGTTGTATGTGAGTTGGGAAGTTTTCTTTTTGAATTTTTATTCTTGTGTTGCTGTGCTTAAGTTTATGGCTTTTACACAAAATTTTTCTCAAATGCTTTTATACCATTGTTTCTTTGTTTGTGAGAAATAATGTTTAGTAAGATATATTAAGGGTATTTTAGGGAGTAAAAAAGTGATTACTAACTTTGGGTATCCTTCTTTTTTTTTTCTTTTTTTTTTTTTTTTTTTTTTTGAGAATATTAAATATTTTTTTAACACACACACACAGGGAGAGGGGAAAAGGTTTTAAAGAAACTTACAGTGGTGTATATCCAAAAAGGGCCTAACTTTGGGTATCCTCTTAATATATAGAGATAAAATGTTCAATTGATAATTGATGCACATTGTTTTTTAATTTTTATATAAATTAAGTTTGTTTTTTAAAAAATAAATCAAATAATAGTACACTAAATATATCTTTACTATTAGGAATGGTAACAAGTTGGGTTTAGGACAAAAAAGTTTTTCTAAACACAAAATTTCTATAAATTTTACATATCAAACCATATTAAGTTTAGAAATTCTATTACAAACTCATTAGCAAAATATGTAAAATATATATATATATATATATATATATATATCAATTATTTAAATTGAAACTTTCTGAAGTTACTTTGGGGATGTAACTTCTTCTTTTTTAATCATGTTTTAAGTAAAATCTTGTTTTGAAAATATAATTTTAACACTTAAAAATAGGCTAATCCCAAATAGTTTCAAAATAGTACAAATTTAAATAATTATTAAAATAATATTATTTTATAAATTTTGCCAATCCCATCCCATTAACATTTGAAAAACCCATAACCATTCTGAATCTACCTATTTATCTTATTATGAGTTGGGTCAAATGGGTTGGACCAAGTTGAGTTAACCCAAAATTAAATATTTAAAATACTGTTAAAGGATAAATATTGACACTAAATTAAGTAATAGTTTAAGAAAGAACTTGGGACACTTATAGCTCGTGTGGGATTTGCTTATTTGTTTCAGCATATTTGAGTTTTTAGCTTCTTTTTGGTACTATTCATGGGTCTCATTGTACTATTCAGCTAACTTTTAACATTTTTTTTTTAATACTTTCAGCAAAAAATTTTCTGTTTCAATTAAATAAGTTGTTCCCAAACGGACCCTTAAAGTATTATAAAAATCAATTTTTTTGTATAAAAAGAATTAAAAATACAGGTATTCTAATTATTTAAATTAATAATAGGGCCTGATTGAGATATTTAAGGTATAAAACTCAAACCCTAACAGGTTTTCAAATGTGAACCTAAATCCACTCCAAATCCATCAAGGAAAAAAATTTTCTCTCTCTTATTATTAGGGTCAGATTGAGTTGAAAATCCTATTAAACCCAATCCATTGTCATCCTAACTTGTATGTGAGGTTGAAGACATACATTACCAAAATATTTTTGTCATGGTGGCCATTTATGGCAGCCTTGAACCGCATGTGAGTTTTTTTTTTTTTTTGAATTGCACATGAATGTTATTATAGTGGAGATGTGGATTAACAAGTAGACAAGGGTACGATTCAAAATGTAGTCCCTGTGATCGATTCTGTGTTCGGAATTTAATGTAAGCTTTCTCCGTCATTTTCAGTTATATCCTTTCAAATTTTTTTTGTAAAACAAATAAGATGGTATTCTGGCTATCATAAATGTTGCTTTCACTTCATCAAGAAAAAAATAATTAATTTGCTGCTTTCACATCTCTTTCTAGCTTGTAACTTATACGCAATGGTGTACACTGTACAGCCTCTAGACTTTACACGTCTCTAGACTTTTACACGTCTCACTTTCTAATTCTCAAAACAATCAAATAAGTGGGCCTGATAATGTGGATGATGACTGATGAGGGGAATTCTAGCCTTTTGCTCTTAATTTTTTTTTTATTTAGCAATTTTTCGCTATTTCGAAACTATATAGGGATATGCCCTTATTTCGATACTCGATTTCTTTAAAATTGAGTTTCAATGCAATACCCGATTCGTAGAAAATCGAGTTATGCCTGATCAAACTTAAAAAAAAAAAAAAAAAAATGCATGGAACTCGATTTTATGGAAATCGAGTTTTAAAACGCCACTATAAGGCTTAAAAACGTCACTATAGAGATTAAAAATGCCACTATAGGGCTCCCTAAACCTGATATGGGGCAATCAGAGTAATAAAAAAAAAATTTGTAGGAAAACGCCGCTATAGGGCTTTAAAACGTCACTATAGGGATTAAAAACGCTACTATAGGGCTCCCTAAAACCTGGTATAGGGGCAATCAGACTTTTAAAAAAATTTTGCAGGAAAATGCTGCTATAGGCCTTAAAAATGTCACTATAGGGCTTAAAAACGCTACTATAGATCTCCTTGAATATGGGGTGATCACACTTAAAATTTTTTTTGCATGGAACTCGATTCCCTGAAACTCGAGTTCTACGCAAATTTTTTTTTTTTTTTTTGAAAGTTTGATCGGGTATAACTAGATTTTCTACGAATCGAGTATTTAATTGAAACTTGATTTTAAGGTAATCGAGTATCGAAACAGGGGCACGTCCCTATATAGTTTCTAAATAGGGGTATATTGCCAAAATTTTTAAAAATTAAGGGCTAAAGGCCAGAATTCCCGATTGATGAGTGCCAAGAATGAGACCAGAATAGCCCAAAACTCTAAGTGTAATTTGATGTCATTGCTGAGTTTCATTGCCTAAATGATAGTGGTGGTTTGAGTGTGTGTGAGAGTTTAGTGTGACTATTTTTGTGTGTCGCTACGTGGGTTTGTGCGTAATATGCATGTCTAGGAATCTAATAAAACCTTGAAACAGTCAAAATACAACTTGTTGAGGTCCAAAATGTGATCAAGACCCAGGTCCATGGAAATAAGAAAGGCCTAGCCCTCTAGAAATGATGAAATAAAGAGGAGTTCAGCCTATCAAGGTGAAGAGGATAGGTCTTGGGCCTTAGAAAAGGAAGGATAAATGGAAAGTTGGCCTAACAATAGAAAAAATCTTGATGATCAAAGAAGCCCAATGAAAAGAAAGGAAAAGTGAAGAACAGGTAGGATCTGGGCCTAAAATACACAAGAATCTGCCAGGCTTAGGAAGCAGATCCTTGAGGAAGACCAAAGCATACAGAGCAGGATATGGATAGCTTAGGATATGTCTTAAAGGAAGCATGAAGAACGAAGGAGGCCCTGTTAACGTTAGCTCATGGTGTTGGAAAAGTAAATGTGCGCAGCAGAAAAATTAACGGATCTACTTCATTCTCAATTGATAACATGCACTATGTAAGTTTCAGAATATAGAACAAGAGAGTGTACCTTGGTGTGGTGAATTTCAAAACAAAGATTAGAAGTTCTTGGGAACACTTTCAATCTTCACTCCAATTCCACTAACGTCCAAGATATGTGGTTTCTCAATCAGTTATATGTATATGTTCTAGAGAGAATGAGAGTGTCCAAAACTCACATACAAAACGTTTCATACACTTGTGATTATTACAAAATTCTGTATGTTTCTCTCATAATAACTGATTATCTAATTGGACAAGCCTTTTGGGCCTTTCTAATTGGGCTTTAATATGTGGCTTGGAGTGGGACCAAAAGAGAACAAATAAGACACTAGCTCCAATGGGCTTTAGGCTTTTCTGTCAACTCTTGACAAGTCCAAAGTTACCATTAATTATTTTTAATACCACTATATAAATATAATTGCACTCTAGGCCTTATTAATAAATTATATCCCAAGACTTTATTGTACATGCAACCCCTTCATAAAATATTAGTAGTAACACAAAGTCATAAATAAAAACTGTCACTTTGCGAATTACTACATCATAATCTTTGAGTAACCAGTTTAATCCTTTTAAGTTATTCATTATATATTTATGATATCCAATTTCATAAATATGTACTTTAATAATTTCTTACCAAAGTGGTTAGGCCTAACTCTCTGAATAACAAACTCATTAAACTTATCTCAAATGAATATTTTATATCTCCATTAAGAGACTATGAATTCCATCTTGAGAATATATGTTCCATCAATACTAATTGTGGCTGCCCAACATACTGGGGTTTTTGACCGTTACTTTAGATCTCACTCCTGATATATCAAAGCACCCTACACTTGATGATCAGGTCCATTATTCTCTTAGGATTAAGAGTTCATGTAAATATAAGTCATGAGATTTATTATTCATTTGATAGTCATTAGGAGAATAATAAATCTCACAATGGTCCAGTTCAATATGTCTTAACTCTTAAAACATATCAACATATCAATTAGAAGTCACCACTTCCATGATCAAGACAAATCATCTTAGTTAATATGTTATAGTCTTCGCAGATGAAATGCCCAATTTCATTACCGACTAAGAACTAAAATTCTAAATTTACAAAGAACTTGTGACTTATATTTTCTGTGACTAAATCACATAAATCACATACTATGCATCTCATGGACTATATGATAATGTCCGAATATTCATGTTACCATTATTTTAGATAATAATAAAACAATTTTATTAAACACAATATTAAGTCATGCATCATGTCATACATAATGTCATACACAATATAATACATAGTATCATATAATAGGATTCTAGGGCACAAATCCCAACACATAGGAGCCAGAGGAGAGTGATGGGGACAGAGGATAGTTTCGGGGTCAACACTTGTTGAGGGACCTCGAGCATGGCAAGAAAGGAAGAAAAGGAAAGTGGCCAGGACCTTTTTCGACTGCACCATTAGCAGAAGGGAATCCACCCCATTCCCAGAAAAGAGACGAATTAGGAAAGTCAACCTTAAAGCTTCAGAATTTTGATAAGTCCCTTTTGAAGCTTTGGGAGGGGAATTGATAATCATGGATCTTAGAAAAGAATCTGGGTTTACCTCACAAGGACCTTCCACAAGAGGAAAACCAGCAAATGGGCTTTCAGTCATCGATTCCCAGGAGAGCGAAATATGGAAGAATGAGGAAAGGACCTAGAAGGGCTAAAGGGAGAAATAGTAATTTAAAGAACCCTAAAGGAGCACTATAAAAAGTGGGGGAATCCAAGCCCAAAGGGATCATTCAAAGCAATTCAAGCAATCAAGAGAGAAAAATATAAGAAAAGGTCTTAAGCTTAGAAGCATTATAGAAGCTCAATATTCAGCACTTGGAGGAGCCACTTGGATTCAAGAAGATTCAAACCTCACAAGTCTTGAGAGTTCTAGTAAAATCACTCAAGTTTGTGACTTTTGAGCTCTAATTGGGCCTTGTGGCACATCCTTACAAAGTAGGGCCTAGTGTACTTAAAATTTTCAGTTTAATAAAGTATAATATCACCCCTATTTGGGGATCCCCTTCTTTTTATTTTGCATATTTTGTGCTATGTACTTATTGTTCCTTATTATCTACCCAATTTATACATTTTGTGTTCTGGAGTTCATGTTTCACGCATAGATTGGTTCATAGAACGGCCCAATAAGGCCGTTGTGAGCCAAGCCCAGTCCTTCTAATAAACAACCATCTGTCCTCGGAAGCCCAGGATCTACATCAGCCTCTAAGCCTGGGTGGTTTTCCAAAAAGGGCACCCACACAACCCAGTCAAACCTTTTGTTTGATCCACTTGAATTATACCTGTAATTCATGTTAAACAGTGAAAGCCAAGAAAGCCACTAAGGATGAAGATTAGTACTGAACGAGAAGTCGTGTTAGAGTTTCTGTCATCTACTATGACCTGTCTACAGGGTGTTGCTGGTTGTTTTTGTGTTAACAGCTTACAATGCTGCTAACAGGTGATTGGTTAGTTAGGTTAGTGGAGTTAGTTTTGTTAGTTAGAAATTTTGTTAAGAATAATAACTATTACCTCACTCACTCATGACGTAGCTTCATATAAATTGTTGGGAAATTTAGATCTTTTGATTTTAATCAATTACTTGAATTTATTATTTAAGTCAATTATGCTAAGGTCCAAGTTAATTAGTGATGGATGCAACCACATCGCCAAAACTAAAATGCAATGGAAAATAAATTTTGACACAAAAATGTAGTCACAATGGAAAATCCTTGCAAAAAATAAAAAATAAAAAAAAAACCAACAAATGGTTTGAAGCTTACCACCAACTTAAATAATTCACAATAGTACAATGGAAGTACAACAATACAATATATCTACCTACAGTAAGATTTACTCACTTGGCTACATGCAGCTTCAACTCAATCGGACTCTTCTACTTCCGTGAATCTCTTCAGCACATAGATATCCAATCTGTGTTTGACACATCACAACAATTTGATGTGACAATTTTGGTGCAATAGTCTTCACATGAACACTCTAGATCTTCAATGTAGACCAGAAATGCAGCTTGATACAAAACCCTTGACATACAATCGTCATAGCAGCTTCTCCAACTTTCACATGGTTTTCTCTTATATTATAATGACTTAGAGAATTTTCGTACACTATGGATCCCTAGTACATAGATTCTTAAGTCACTAGGTCATCATGGGCTGCAGAAAGAAACGTGTAAAATTAAATATCAACCAGTCGATTGGAGTCAAGGGCCTCGAGGCAACTAAACCTTTTCTTCTTGTGTTGTTTTCTTGTGTTTTCAATGTAGAACTTTAACCACGGTCTAGACACTAAAATATTACGACTCAGTGTCGTCTCAATTAACCTAATCTTTACATTCATAAAAACTATATATAAACCATGAAATTAACCGTTTTCATTTGCATCAAAATAAAGAGTAGTCGAACTAAAAAGGGTCAATCCTAACAACCTTATATATCCACCATATCAGGGTCCCATAGAGCTAGATCGACTTGGGTCCCTATTCCACCATACAAACAATCGATCAGTTGTACACATACCATATAATTATCGGAGGCTATTCATTGAGGCGAGGAAAAGAAATTTACTCAAAAACATAAAAAGTGAATTACTGTTATATTACAATTCCATATCCGTACTGAGCAACACAACACAGCTACATTTATTTTTGACCTCTTTCAAGCAGAAAAAACCGCCTCTACGATGGCATGCTTCTTCTTAGGGTACCCCATGCCTTTTAGGTGATTGATATACACCCTCCCATCCTTCACAGTTGTGACTGTGGTGAATCGATGCTTAGGCCTAGAGAATGTCGCCACAACAGAAGCTGTCTCCCAACCATCAGAGCTCTCCACTAATCTTGCAGAAGGGTTCCCTGCTGCAACTACAAGCTTGGTTGGAGAGATTAATTCCAAACCATCCCCAAACAACAGTGACCCTCCAACTATCTTAATGAACTTAACTTCCTCTCCCTTTACTATATCAATTTTAAACAAATTGCCACTAGATGTATGAATTACGATCAGAAAATCATCAGGATGGCAAACAATTCCATTGAGTCCAATGATGTTTTTGTACCACTCTTTTGGAATGAAGAGTGTACTTTTAATGATGGATAGGAAGTTGCCATCAACCCCAACCTTCCAGAGTTTATTACCTCTTGTATCGGTGACATATGCATTACTATCTGCATCAACTGCTACATCATTCACAAAAGATTTCTCATCACCTACACCCATTCAAATATTGGAACTTATGAGAAAAACAATTATGATACAATTTACAGATATCCCTGATTTGAACATCAATCCAACTGCCCAAACATCCTGATTCCTGAGTAGTGAGGAGTATCGCATCCCACTATGATCCTAAGCACACATTATTTAATAGTGTTATACTGTCATGCAAATGGCACGTTCCTACAACTTTCTATGTATAACTCAACCCTTAACCATTATTGCATTCGCATAGTTATTGAAAATGTCTCCTCCTGCTGTCTACAAAAAGGGTGAAATTTTTTGACACCACAGCGATATATGGTCATATATGTTGGACATATGTGTCCATATCGCCTCCAGTGCCAAATCCTTACAAAAGTCCTACACCCACACCAAAGATGGATATATATATATATATATATATATATATATATATATATATATTGATATCAGAAAGTTGATGTGTCCAATTCAAAATCAAATATTGCCAGCAAAGAGTCCAAACATACTGCCATAAAAAGAGTCCAATTCAAATTCTAATACTTGCCAAAATAAGTCAGCCAATATCACTTCCTTGATTCTCTCCTCCGTAGCAAGTCAATGATATATTCTGTAACTGTTAATTGTTATACATCCCTTGACTTTTGCTGATTTTCTGTAATTGTAATTTGCTGTAATTGTAATCTCTACAATTTAGGGAGGTTTATCTATAATCTTTTAGTATTAATACAAAACAGTATAGGCCTCACTGGGTGTGGTTTTTCAACCCAACATAAACTTTGTATCCTCTATTCATTTTATATAAACTTTAGACTTGATCCTTGATAAATGGTTTCATGGGTTCTAGCTAGTCTAGGTTCCAACTATATTGAGTTTTGACCAAGACTCCAGTCATGGTTTAAAGAGTTTGATGAGCCATCAAAACAAAAACTTTTTGAGGGACAGGTATATATAAATTATTACTGAATTCCAAGAAAAGCTACATACTTTGGCATCGAAAGTCCAAACATCACAGCTGCTATACTTTAATCATTTTAATAATGCCATTCAAACAAAAGAATGAGACCAAAAAAAAATCATATAAATGAATATGTCCAAGTGTTGCACGAATTGCACAGGGTGAAACCGTGTGATAAACTGATATGATACTCATGTCTTCAAAGGTTCCCTTACCACTAAATATCAGTCTTCAATTCCACAAATCAATGCATAGCACTTACCAAATAGTTTACATATGCATTCATAATTTGGATTTAGGTTTCAAATGTTTTGATCATGTATTTTGTTGTTGTTGTTGTTGTTGTTGTTGTTTTTTTTTTTTTTTTTGAGAAACAATATATATATATATATATATATATATATATATATTCATCTAGCATATTAATGTGTTGTTGATATTGATCATTTGTTGTTGATTTATACTTGATTTTATGACAATCTTGTGAAGTTTTTAGACCCCTTAAAACACAATTGGATTAACCTAGTTAACAAGCCAAGTTATTACTTAGTCCAAATTTTAGATCTAGGTTATCACAATCAAACAATCATATCATGCATAGCAGCGGAAAAATAAATAACACAATGATATGATGACCTTGGAAAACCAAACCAGTAAAAAACCTGGGGAGGATTTAACTTAGCTATCCCCAAGGTAAACCTGAATCCACTATGAAAGAATCAAAGTTTTACAGTAGCGACTTAGACCACTAACATCCTATTGCTACCCACAAGTAGAAACTTACTGACACGACCACGTGCAAGTTCCGAGACCACGGACTCCTTCTTTCTTGGATTCTCTAGTACATACAAGCACACCTACTTGTGTATCTTTAAGTTCTTATGGCAGCAACTGAATGATCATCAAGTTCTTGAAGAAATCTCCTCCTTAATAATCCTAAGTTTATGTGAAGGAAAACTTCTCTTTGATCTCACAAGAGATTCACACAAACAGCAATTTGAGCAACACAAAAACGTGGCTAGGGTTTGCCTTATATACCTAGGGCAAAAACATAAAACCTTAAAAGTTTTAATGAGATAGGGCTGAGTTGGAATTCCGCAGAAAAACGTATTCTGCCCGAGATTCGATTGATCGAAGTTTCGATTGATCGAGCTTAAGCTTCGATCGATCGAGCCAGGTCGAAATGCACAAATACTTCTACATCAACTTGATTATAACTTTACATAAAAAACACAACTTTGAGCAAGTCTAAACAACACTAAACATGTTTTGATCATGGTTTGCCAACAATATACATTAGAGTTCTAATACATAAGTTCCTAAGTACTTAGAACTTAACAAATCTTAATTGTATAATGTTAGCAAATTTTTAAAGAAAGTGTTTCAATTAATTAATATTCATCTAGCATATTAATCAATGAGCACATAACATGTCCTTTGGGAATATATATATACATATATATATATATATATATATATATATATGTGTGTGTGTGTATATGAGATGGGTTCAAGTTACACCTGGTTCAAGTTACACCTTTTACATTTATATTCTTTTTTTGCCCAAATGACTTTATAGATATATCTACAATACTCTTTTACCCTACATCTTCTTCTACCAGACTACCACCACCACTCTTTCTTTCCTTGTACATGTCTGCCAAATCTTTCTTTGTTTTCCTTTTTCTCTCTACGTCTTTGTTCCTCCTCTCTATTCTCTTACGCCACTTTTAGATTGGATCTATTATCTCCCCCACCCTACTTTTTAAATTATTTATTTATTTATTTATTATCTCAATGTAGTTTCATCTAGAGCTTCTTTTTTTCTTTTTTCCGCTAGGTAATATTTGACACCCATAACTCTTGAAACCCAAAGAAGAAACAAATGGAAGAGAAAATTTTAAAACAAATTTTGAATTAGAAAAGTAATAGAAAATTAATTGTAATTGTCTTGTTTTTTGTGAGTTTCAGTTTGTAAAGTGGATTAGTTTTAATGGGCAAATAGATCTAACGGAGATTACTGGTTCAGAGAGTGTTGGTGCCCCTCCAAAGCCATAGTTTGTGGTAGTTCTTAACTTCGTGAGACTTAACTCTATCATTCAAGAAGAATAAAAGTGATTAAAATTACAATCAAATTGATGATATGACAGTAATTATTTAATGCTTATAATTGTTGCTCCTAGTGTTAATGTTTTTGCTTGAACATTTTATGAAAATGGACAAGGAAAGTTGTTGGGTATTAGACCACTTAAAAACAAACAATTGGATTAACCTAGTTAATTAGCCAAGTGATTTACTTAGTCCAATTTCATGCAAATCTAAGTTAACATAATTAAATAATCATATTAAGATATAAAGCAGCGGAAAATAAATAATACAAGATATGATGACCTAGGAAACCACACAGTAAAAACCTGGGGAGGATTTGACCTAGCTATCCTCAAGGTAAACCTGAATCCACTATGAAAGAATCAAAGTTCATACAAAAGGACTTACAAGCTCCCCGCTCGACTTCCTAATGCTACCCACCAGTAGAACTTACTGACACGACCACGTGCAAGCTCCGAATCCACGGACTCCTTCTTTCTTGGATTCTTCAATCAACTACAAGCTCCCTGCTTGTTTTTCTTTAAGCTCCAATGGTAGCAACTTTGTTGATCATCAAGATGTAGATAATATCTCTACCTTGAAAACCCTAAGTTTATGTGAAGGAAAACTCCTCAAGGATCTCACAAGAGATTTACACAAACCGCAATATGAGCAACAAAGACTTAGAGAGGTTTGGGTACAAAACCCTAATAAAAGGAGGTATAAGAGGCACTCTAATCTCTCTCACAAAAGTCTCAAAAACGTTCTAGGGTTTCCCTTATATATAGGAGAGTTTTACTTGAACCTTAAGACGTTTAAATAGAGTTTGGGCTGAGTTGGAATTTTGCAGAAAAACGTTTTAGCCGACTTTCGATCGATCGAGTCTCATTTTCGATCGATCGAGCCAGGCCGAAAGTAACTAATACTTCTGCAACCACTCGATTCCAACTTTACATAAAAACACAACTTTGAGCAAGCCTAAACAAGACTAAACAACCTGTTTTGATCATGGTTTGCCAACAATACACATTAGAGTTCTAAATACATAAAATCCTAAGTCTTTAGAACCTAACAAACTCCCCCTTTGGCAATCCGTGACAAAACACAAATTAAAAACTCAAAGTTTACAATTAAAAGCCCATTACAAAAATAATGCTCATAACACAAAATCAATCCTAACTACTATCCATCAGTTGCAAGTGTAGACAGCAGTTCAATCGAATCAACCTGTATATTCCTGAAATACTCAACAAACACATAAACGCATGTGTGACAGAAAAACAGTAAATTAACAAATAAATTATTGACTTCACAAAACACAAAACAAAGACATATATCATGAATAACTCATAAATATAAATCAATGAGCAGTGAATAAGAAACAGAAATAAAAACAGAAGTAAACTAACTCTCCCCCTAAGTTAGATACAACAAAAAGTTTTTATTTATATTCTCCCCTTTAAAAAATAATTTTAACTTCTCCTAAACAAGACAAACATGATTCCCATAAATCAATAATTTCTCCCCCTTTTTGTCACGCATTGACAAAGACAACTCATACAAAGAGTAAACAGTCAACACACGCAACAAAGGATAAGAGAAAATAGAGAATCAAGGGGACAAAAAAAAATCAGCTCTATAGAAAATAGAGACAACTCCCCCTATGAAGAGCAACAATTCCCTCTATAAAAATAGAAAAAAAACAAAATATGTTTTGAGAAAATAGTTTTGGGGAAACATAAAGGGGGTGGGGAAAAAAAACACAAACCAAGTTTAAAAAAAAAACTAAGTTGAGGATACTCATGAAGAAAAAATATTTTCTCTTTCAATAAAATGTAAACATGGCACTATGTGACCCATAAACAGTTGCATGAGTAGAGAAAATATTTGCTCATTGATTATCCATCGTATCTCTTAAGAAAAAATATTTTCTACAGTTCACACATAAGAAATAGCATATACTAGAAAGTACATAGCTCAAAAATTAATCAATCAATTTTTTGATCAAGTTAAGTACCCAATGTAGCAAAGTGTATGCATGCTATGTGTGAAAACAAAGAGAGATATGACTGCAAAATTGTAAGATGGATACAAAAATCAATGCAATGCATGTGAATCCTAAACACAAATGATGCATGAACAATCACAATGTCATGATGCATGTACTAATGCAGTGAGAACAAAGTTCAATTTAACAAAATTGGCTTGAGCATAGAGTTTCTAACAAAAACCCCAAAATTGAAAACCACTTGTTGAATTTTTAAACAAATTGATGAATTGAGCATCACATAACACAACACACAGAGTATAATGCTTAATTACATCAAAACAACAAGCCAATTTCATCAATTTCAACATAATTGAACAAAATCCCCAATTCGGGTACATTCAAGCTCTAGAATTTCCAATTTCTCAAACTTTAAACACATTTTGCATTAAGATCAAGGAACTTGTAATCTTGGATGGCCACAAAAAAATCACACACAATATAATGTACCAAGTTTAGCAAAGAGTAACTTGTGTAATGTGTGCAACTAGCAAAAGCTTAAGATACATGTGAGGTGATATGTGAATAGAAATCAAACACAAAGTCTACAAAATTCATCACATAGAATTTGAAAGAGACTATCACCTAAAGAGTTACATCATATAACTCCCACATCTCCTAGAATAAAAGTTTGCAATAATGTAAGTTTCTTGAATTTTGCCTCATAATATACGCACCAATTTTAATTATGTGATTTGGCATCAAGCCTAATAGTACACACCAATTTTAAACATTAAGCAATTAAACCGAGGCTACACCTTATGTTTTTTTTGTGCATGTGCTACACTTTCTCGAGCACAAAATCATATGATATGCACTAAAATATTCATGATTGGCTAGTAAACAGTGGTAAGATGGTTATTTATGCCTTTCTTAAAAGGATCAAGTCCGACAGTCAAATAACATGTGACTTCAAGATTAAGACAAAGTGATCAACACCATAAACATATTTCCCACACAACATGCACTACACAGCTCAAACTAGTAAAGTGCAATAAAATAAACTCATCCAAGCTAAATAAGGTACATAAACATGTTATGTAAGATAATATGGCCTATCCTTGATTATAAATCCAAGATCTGTAATACAAAACACAAAAATCTTTTTTGTTTTAACAAACTTTATAACCACTTGTTGAGATTTTGAAAAAAATTTATGACCAAAAACATAAAACACACATTGTGCTAAATGAACAATTCAAATGCAATGCATGACAGTGCTAAACTAAGCTATAGAGGGTACACAAACAAGAAATATCAATTTCTTAATTAACCCATAAGTACATGTACAAACTAGTACATAAAGTAAAAAATAGCTTAGCACAAACTATTCAAGTTTCTCCACAATGTCAAGCATGTTCTAAATTAAGAGAGATATTATAACACATGTAATCCTCAAGAAAAAATAAAACAAGACATAAAATAAAATATTTTTGTCTTTTTGAAAATTTTCAATGTTTTTGGATTTTTTTTTTTAAATAAAAAAAATCAAAACAACCAAAAACAAAAACAAGACATGTCCATAATTAATTGAAAAAATTAAATCAGGGACAAGTCAGCAACACTCACATTGGGGAATCTTTTCTCACCCATATAGCACAAATCTTCGGCTTTGTAGGTGAAAATCCATGGGAAGCAGAGTGTATTTGAGGGATTATACCCATCTTCTGAGAAAGACTGAAATCCTGCAAATTCCTTTCATAAGCCAACAAGTTCAAATTTTTCAAAAAAATATGAAACAATTTATATGGACTTATAGCAGGAGAAATATCATCACATATCCTAGATTGACACACAGAATGTTTAAATTTCAATTTATGACAATTAGGACGAATGTGACCGGAGACACCACAAAAGTGACAAACATGAATAAATTTAGGAACATCAGTATTTCTAACAGCAAGTCTAGTCTCAGATTTCAGTTTTTGCCTTAACAAGGAACAGTTTGGTCTAACATGACCAACAACACCACAAAAGTGACAGGTAGGCACAAAAACAGATTTATTATGCTCTTTAACAGTAGGTTTAGACTTAGGTTTAGAAATTTCAGCGTCTACATCAAAATTTTTACCTTTGTTTAACCTAGTACAATAAGCCTTTTCTTTATTATTCCTCTTGAAATGAGGGATATAAACTTTTTCAGTTTTAGGCTTAAGAGAAACAGAAACACTTCTGTTATCATCAGTTGGCTTGGTATTAGTCAAATTTTCAATTTTAGTTTTGGATTCAACTAACTCTTGTTCCAAGCTTTTTATCTTCTCATCTTGAAAGGAAATTTGATTTTTCAAAAATTCATTCTTTTTATTAGATTCATCTAATCTAACAAGTAATTCCTCTTTTTCAAGATTAACCAATTTTAACTCTTCTTTAAATTTCTTAACAATTTTCAAAGATTTAGATAATTCTTTATGAAGAGTTTCAAAAGCATTAAAAAAATCAACAGAAGCATGAGCAGAAACATGATCAGAAAAACACTTCAAATTGTCCATGACAATAGGGGTCAAGAATCAGCTCTTAGATCAAAAGATCTAAAACAAGAAGAGCTACCCGCTCTGATACCACTTGTTGGGTTTTAGACCCCTTAAAAACAAACAATTGGATTAACCTAGTTAATTAGCCAAGTGATTTACTTAGTCCAATTTCATGCAAATCTAAGTTAACATAATTAAATAATCATATCAAGATATAAAGCAGCGGAAAATAAATAACACAAGATATGATGACCCAGGATACCACACGGTAAAAACCTGGGGAGGATTTGACCTAACTATCCTCAAGGTAAACCTGAATCCACTATGAAAAAATCGAAATTTATACAAAAGGACTTACAAGCTCCCCGCTTGACTTCCTAATACTACCCACCAGTAGAACTTACTGACACGACCACGTGCAAGCTCCGAATTCATGGACTCCTTCTTTCTTGGATTCTTCAATCAGTTACAAGCTCCCCGCTTGTTTTTCTTTAAGCTCCAATGGTAGCAACTTTGTTGATCATCAAGATGTAGATAATATCTCTACCTTGAAAACCCTAAATTTATGTGAAGGAAAAATCCTTAAGGATCTCACAAGAGATTCACACAAACCGTAATATGAGCAACAAAGACGTTTTATTGGGTACAAAACCCTAATAAAATGAGGCACAAGAGGCACTCTAATCTCTCTCACAAAAGTCTCAAAAACGTTCTAGGGTTTTCCTTATATATAAGAGAGTTTTACTTGAACCCCAAGACGTTTAAATAGAGTTTGGGCTGAGTTGGAATTCTGCAGAAAAACGTTCTGGCCAACTTTCGATCGATCGAGTCTAATTTTCGATCGATCGAGCCAGGCCGAAAGTAACTAATACTTCTGCAACCACTCGATTCTAACTTTACATAAAAACACAACTTTGAGCAAGCCTAAACAAGACTAATCAACCTGTTTTGATCATGGTTTGCCAACAATACACATTAGAGTTCTAAATACATAAAATTCTAAGTTTTTAGAATCTAACAAAAGTGATAAAGGAAAAATGAATTACAGTGAAACAAAGAGAGAGAAAAAGAGAGACAAGAAGTAATTAATTAGGAGAGAGTTAATAAGGATGTTATTAATTAGGTAAGTATTTAATGATGAGATGAAAAATTTGTGTTTTCTTTTTTACCGTTAGATTTTTTACAAATCTATGGCTTAAAAAATGTGTAACTCTACAAGAGTTACACAAAGTATAACTTGAACCCATCTCTCTCTCTCTCTCTCTCTCTCTCTCTCTCTCTTTATATATATATATATATATATATATATACACCTAGTGTAACTCTAAACAATGTTACACTACCCAATAACTTATTAATGAATTTATATTTAGAAAATTCTACCGTTGGATTTCATGTTCTATGTGTTCTAAATATGCATGCCAAATTTCATACCAATCGGTTGTTATTTACTATTCGATCTATAAACTCATCTTTTATACATTATTTTAAACTACAAAACTCGAATTTATACAATTGATAGATCGCATGACTATTGATTTTTGATCACCTTAAAATTTTGCAAGTATGGAAAATATACAAAGATAATGTAATCCAACTGTCTATTTGTCAAAATTCACATTTAATAAAAAAATATTGATTGGTGTAACATTACTTAGAGTTACACCTTTTTTTAACCATTGATCTAATTGAAATCAATGGTTAGAAAAAGGTGTAATTCTAGAAGAGTTACACCAAGTGTATCTTGAACCCATCTCATATGTATATATATTGTGTCATGAGAGGTGTTACGTCCACAAAATTTTTACAACATTTTCACAACAAATCATATGTGGTTAGTTTTTATTGGTTCAAATTTGAACCTAACACTAAGATTACTTTTTTACCCCAACAATAACAACTAGTAACAACTTGCCACTTAAGATATGTTGTAAAAATGTTGTGAAAATATTGTTGACACATCATTTCTCATTGTGCCATTATCATTTATATGCAAAATAATTTGAATTTTGTATATAAATGATAATGACACAATTTTTTTCTTAAATTTGTAGTGTTTGTGATATTTATTCTTTTTGGAAATAAAGTAAGTAGATTTCATTTATAATGAGAATAAAATTAATGTTAACCGTAACCCAAAAAAATACATTCATGGAATCATGGCTTGCCATTGACTACCTCACCTACTATTTTCTATTTTGATTTTCTTAGTAATGTTAATATGATCATTAATTACCACTAATATATTTTTTTTTAAATCCAATAAAATTTAAAAATAAAAAATAAAAATCAACTGTTAGAGATTTAAATGATACAAATTTTAATAAAAACAAGTCATTAATAAAACTTACCACTACACAAAACCTCATATAGTAGAGTAATTATTCAAGGAGAAGGTTTTGCTGCATGCTAGTTTGCAGCAATTGCTGCATATTAGATTATGCGGCAGCAAAAAGTAAGCAATATGTGTTCAAGGGTCATGTGCAATATTGCTTACTTTGCTGCCACATAACCCATTATGCAGCAAAATCTTTCCCGTTATTCAATGCTTTAAGAGCAATGCTCCATCCTCTCACTCTCACGTAATGATAAGTCCATTTCTGGGCCGGCTTTATTTTAAAGGCAAATGAGACGGTCGCCTAAGACCCTTAAGTACCCTCAAATTTTAAACAATAGTGCTATTTCTTTCATTTTAATAGTATAAATTAAACCTAAATATTAGCCAATAAATAAAATAATATTTTTTTTATCAAATGAAAAATAAGAAGAAAAAAAAATGTTATGTCCATAACATCTTTCACAACAAATTCTAAGTATCAAATTGTTACTAGCTATTATTAGTGGACAAAAAAGTATTTTTAATGGTGGGTTCAAATTAGAATTAGTAACAACTTAACACCTAGGATTTGTTGTGAAAATTTTGTGAATGAAGCACTTCTAAAAAAAAAAAGTAATACACAAAAAATTTCACAACAGTTAAGTTGGCAAACTTTTACTAATTTTCATTTAGGTCCACCACTAACATCATATTTTTACTTACTACTATCAGTTTGCCACATTAGCAAATGTGAAAAGTTATTTGTCAAATTTTTGTGTGTTTATAGGTGTGGGGCCCCAAAATATTAACCACTCTGGCCCACTCTATACCTGGCCCAAGGCCCACGCCGAGGATAATATAAACGCCGAGGATAATGGGAAGTAGTCCAAGTCATCCAAGAGCCTCGCCGAGGATGCCCACGTCCTTGGCAGACCGACTTTGATAAAGGGAAAATATCCTTCATCCATTAAATGAACGCTACCAACATTCTGGCCGCCTTAATGGTGAGGTGACCTGCAAACCCTAATACTTCGGTCACTTCAACTATTAGAAAGTCTGCAAAGGCGGCTAGGAACTAACATAAAACCTGCAATTGCAGATGATGGGACAAACCCCTGTATGTAGAGTTCAGATGATTGTCAAATGGACGGCTAAGATTAACTAAAGGGAGACTATATGACCAATAAGACTGGGAGCGCCAAAGAGGGGGAAAAAAGAAAAAAGGATCTGATGAAGATGAACTCTAAGAAAAAGAGATCCTCGGCCTGAGCCGAGGACAAGTACGCTTCGCAAACACTTAACCAAAGTGATGATCATCCTTTACAAAAACACTTAGCCAAATTTCTTTGATGAGATTCCTATGAATTTCATGTTATCTATCATTTATTATAACTTCATATCAACTGTTGTTTACTTCGGTGAGGCCAACCCCTTTTACCCATACTCTACAAATTTTTATTGTTAAGGGTCCATTACAAATTGAGTCCCTACAATAGGCTTTCTCAAAAAAAAAAAAAAAAAAAGAGTTCAAGTAATATTTAAATTTAAAAAAAAAATCATATTTAAATTTATAAAAGGTTTCAATTCAATTTTCGCCTAAGGCCTCCAAATGCATCAAGCCACCCCTAAGTCCATATCCTACTAATTTAATTCATGATGAAACCTATTATTCATATGAGATGAGATGCAATTAAATGTTGAATAATTTTCCTATGGACAAGTTACAGATACCACCCCTATAATATATCAAGAAAGTCTACTGAATTTTTTTTAAAATTGATGTTAGTCGTGGTTGAAATGAGATTCAGCAGAAGCTTGTTAATTCAACTGAAATAAAAAGTATTGTTACACCTTTTATGCATATAACATTACTCGGTATGCCCTTACATCATGGAGCTTTCTGTATTTCATTTGATGAATCTCATCTGATATCTCCCTTATTGTTTGAAAGCCATTTATGAGGTAGTTCTGCAAAGGTAATTAATTCCACAACTAGTTCTGGATTGTAAGGTACAAATTAGGAACAACTATGTACAAACAATTAGCCTCCTCGTACGTGACAAACAACAACTGCTAGTAAAAGAGACTCTGAAGTGAATGGTTATAACTACTTTATAACTTACTTGGGCCAGTAAGGTGGGTGAGAAACAATCGGTGCCACGTGGACAACTCATAGGCGGCAAGAGCACCGTAGTTGTGGCTAAATAACTCCGTAGAGACCACTAAGTCTAAGAGACAGTTCTTGGGAGGGTCAACGAGGATACCAAATGAGCCATTTCCGGCCAAGTCATGGTCTTTGATGACAATGAGCTCATCCAAGACGGTGATGGTGGAGTCATGGTCATGGGGAATGGAGACAGGGACGAAATCATGTATTGGCCTTGGGAGGCTATGGCCCCCGCCCCCCCCCCCCCCCCCAAATTTTTTAAAATTTTAACTATTTGTAGATACTGCATTTTGTACCACTTACGACTTAGAACCCCGTTCCCCAATGATGTTAAAATTCTAAAACCCAAGGTTGGTTTAGGGCCCAATCACATGTTTTGCATCTTTTCTATTATCTTGTCATCCATAGCATCTTGTTTCATTACATTCATGCATTTATATGGATTTCTTGTGCCCCCTTGATCATCTTTGATCATCTTTATGTTTCTCGAGTGAAGTTCTCTAGTTTCTTGTACCCTTTGTCAATCATGACAAAAAGGGGGAGAAATTGTGGAGAATATGTGGTTTCTTTTTAAGATTCTACATGTTAGGGGGAGAAATACATGCCTTTGTAAGGGAGAGATGTGTTTCATCTTGTTAGGGGGAGTGCTTACTTCCTTCTTCTTGTACACCGGTCTTGTGACCATGTTTACATACATTGTGCTTATCTTTAATATATATGATGATGTATGTCTTCTTCACCTATCTTTACATGTGTTGTTTCTTTTCTCTCTTTATGCACATGATTCTTCTATATTGTATGCAATCTATTATTTTTGTTTCACACTAAGATGCCATGATGAGTTTTGTTTAAAGTGTTGTAGAAATACAGGTTGTCAAAGTCTTCTTGCCATAAACTCTTTTCTTGCAAAGTTTTTCAAGAGTTGTGTGTAAGGATAAATTTTATTGTATTCAACAAGTGAATATGAGTTGAGTGATTTATGACTTCTTTCATATGTTCATTTGTTTGTTGTGGTTTTGTCACGGATTGGCAAAGGGGAAGATTGTTAGGACATATGTGATTCACTTGTTAGGAACATATGTCACTATTTTATGTAATTAGCTAATCCTTTGACAAAATGCACTTTACTTGTAATTTGTTAGATCTAGGATGTGTTAATACTTCAAGAAACCTTGTTTTAAGTTCAAGTGTTGAAAACATGCAAGTCTGTACAAGATTCAAGTGTGAAAAGTGATGTTCATTAAAACTTGACAGCTAACAATCTATTGAGACCTATAGAGCTGTTCTAGCTCGTGGCTCGACAGTAGCTCGACAGATAGGGCATATGTTGAGGTTTATGAAATTCAGTTTTTCTGATCTGTTTTTCATTCAATCCGTGATTGTATATTTGGGCTTTCTTTTCTCACAACCCTAGACATATATAAGGCTTATGTAAGATTGAATTTAATCAACCATCTTATTGGCTTTATTCCGTGCCAAATTTGCTTGTATTTTAGCATTTAGTAACCCTGTATTTAGGTGGGATTATTGTAAGGGTAGTGTGTGAAAGAGTGTGAAGAAATGTTCCTTAATGTGCAAAGAAGCAGGGACTCGCGATTGGAACTTGTGGGTGGCTCGCGGGTGGAAGCCGCTAGATGAGAGTCACGTGCCAAGCATGCGAGAAACTGAAGTGTTATGCTAGCTGGTGCACTACAGGACAAAAGTCCTAGGTTGGCCAGGCAGTTAACTCACGGCTGGAACTCGCGACTCAGACCAGTCGCTAGGCCAAGCCACCAACCAGCCTTGTTTGGGAAAAACTGTCTCTTCGTATTCCAAACACTCACCACTATATATAGAACCTATTCCCACTAAATGTAGAGGGCTTCCAGAGAGAATTTTGTAAGAGAAACCCTAGAGAAAAACAAGATTGATTCATCCACAATCTTTACCTTAGAGACTCTTCAAATTCCTCTACTTTCTTTTTCTCCATTGTTAAATCCTTGAGAGGTCCTTAGCCAAATCATTTTCTCACCATACACATATCTGTGAGAAGATTTATTTGGTGCTTTGGGAAGTAGTTAGGAAGGAACCAATATCCATTGGTTGATGCTATGGTTGATAGCGGAATCCGGTAAGCTAAAGAAGAAATAAGTTCGGCGCAACCTCGTTGGAGCAAGAATCTTGGAGGGCTTAGATACATCGGGTAGATTAGGCTTGGAGGGTCTTCTGCTGTTCATGTATCCCAACTACATTCTTTAGTGGATTATTTACCTCTTGGAGGGCGGCATAGAGGTTTTACGCCGAGGGCTTCGGTCTCCTCTTTGATAAAACATCGTGTGTTGTCCGTGTATTTGCATCTTCCTTCCCTTTATCTTTGCCTTATATTTATTGCTGTGGATGTGTTTATATTTGGCTTAAATTGTTTATCAATTTTGTGTTTGGCTTATGTTCATGTTTCGCACATTAATTGTTTGATAATACGCGTGAATTGATATTTTGTAATTTGGGGTCTAAATGTTCAAGGGTGTTTCATACTCATTTTGAACATTCAATTGGTATTAGAGCGGGTGCACTCGTTGTGGTTTGATTACTTAAGTGCGATCCTAGACCCCTTGGATATGGATATAGCTATGAAAGGCCATACTGAACTGTGATTCAAATGTTTGTGAGAATGACCCTATGAGTATGTTTGAAGGGTGTCCTAACAATGAACTCTTAGAGTTGTTAAAATCAAAGAAATATGCTAGGATGTTTGTTTGTTAGGATTGGTACCCTTAAATCCTATTGAATGATGCTATGTATGATATTAAGTGTGACATTGTGTTAGACATTATGTATGACTTAATATTATGTTTAATAAATTTTTTTTTTTATCATTTGAAATAATGGTAACATGAATATTCGGACATTATCATATAGTCCATGAGATGCATAGTATGTGATTTATGTGAAGAGTTACAGAAGATATAAATCACAAGTTCTTTGTAAACTCAGAATTATAGTTCGTAGTCGGTGATGAAATTGGGCATTTCATCTGCGAAGACTATAACATATCAACTACGATGATTTGTCTTGATCATGGAAGTGGTGACTTCTAGTTGATGTGTTAATATGTTTTAAGAGTTAAGACATATTGAACTGGACCGCCATGAGATTTATTATTTGCCAAAGGACTGTCAAATGAATAATAAATCTCATGACTTGTATTTGCATGAACTCTTAATCCTGAGAGAATAATGAACCTGATCATGAAGTGTAGGTTGCTTTGATATATTAGGAGTGAGATCTAAAGTAATGGTTAAAACCTCAGTATGTTGGGCAGCCACATTAAGTGTTGATGGAACATGTATTCTCAAGATGGAATTCATAATCTCTTAACGGAGATATAAAATATTCCCTTGAGATAAGTTTAATGAGTTTGTTATTCAGAGAGTTAGGCCTAACCACTTTAGTAAGTAGTTACTAAAGTATATATTTATGGAATAGGATTTCATAAATATATAATGAATAACATTAAAGGATTAAACCGGGTACTCAAGGATCAAGATGTAGTAATTTACAAAATGGCAGTCTATATTAATAACTTTGTATTATTACGAATATTTTATGAAGGGGTTGCATGTATAATAAAGTCTTGGGATATAATATATAGATAAGACCTAGAGTGTAACTATATTTATATAGTGGTATTAAATATAGTTAATGGTAACTTTGGGCTTGTCAAGAGTTGACAGAAAAGCCCAAGGCCCATTGGAGCTAGTGTTTTATTGGTCCCTTTTGGTCCCACTCCAAGCCACATACCTAAGCCCAATTGGTAAGGCCCAAAAGGCCAGCCCAATTAGATATATTGGTTAGATACAAAGGGAAAAACGTACAGAAAATAATTGGTAAGAAAAACATCATTGAAGTGGTGTGGAAGTGAGTTTTTGGTACTCACTAGTTATCCCTTTGTTACCAATTTGAGAGACCACACATCTTGGGCGATTAGTGGAATTGGAGTGAAGATTAAGAGTATTCCCAAGTGCTTCAATCTTCGGTTTTGTAATTCACCGCTTCAAGGTATGATCTCTTATTCTCAAATTCTTAAATTTACTTTATGCATGTTATCAATATTGAATGAAGTAGATCCGTTCAAAACTTACTTTTCCGCTGCGCACTCATTTAATTCCATCAAATGGTATCAGAGCGGTCTTCAATTTCGTATTGTTTAACATGTTTGTGAGTTTTAGAATTGGAGAAGATAGTTTCATATTGTTAGAAGATTAAGTTTTTAATTTTCTACATGTTGTTGAAACTATGTTTTAATGAAAACTGTAATTGGTGTTATGATGTTGTTTAATTTTAAATTTAAGTATGTTAAATTCAATCTTAAGGCTATAACATCAATGGAATTTAGTTTTGACATTGATCTTTATCTATCATGTTCGTTTTCAAGATGTTTGTTCATGAAAATCCGTAGAAAACTGCCTTAGAAAATTTCTGGGAATTTGAGTTTCGCGATTTTCGATCGATCGAAAGAGACAGTGATCAGACGCTTTAGAACGATAGTTTTTCGATTGCTATTCGATCGATCGAATCTGTTTTTCGATCGATCGAACGGCAATCGAGTATCAATCGAAAGTGTCAGATGATCAAGTTCGAATTTCTTAATTTTTTCGATCGATCGAGGGGCACTTTCGATCGATCGAAAGAAAGAAAATTAGAAATTTTTCTAAGTGTTTTCACATGTTAAAAGAGTAAGACTATGTGTAATTAGATTATGCATGTTTTAAAACTAAAAACCTTTCTTTTAAAACATCTAGTGGGAGAGAGATACAAGGGTTGTATCTCACGGCCTCCATTGTTGGTTTAAAGTAGTGTGATTAAGCACCTCGCCTTGGCGTATATGCCTTGCTCCCTTCGGAGGGTGTTTGATTCATGGTACTACAGGTTAAACTTCTTAGGGATAGATGAAATGTGTTTTTAAACTGAGAACGACCACGCTTCCGTGGAGTTACTTAGTTATTCACATTGATTCTAGGCAATGGTGTACACTAGACTAAATATAATGTTAACCTCCCCTCGGAGTTATGTCATTATTACTTAGAGGCTAAAGGGAAAACGACAAATTATTTTTGTTTGGTAAGAGTTACCATGATAGCATTAATAACGAGAATGCTTCTCACCTAATCATAGTGATTGGTATGACCTCGCTTCCGAGGAATATTAATTGCGGGATTGGGTTGTCGTTGCATATATTATAATATGGTTTTATTAAGGTTCCATACTATATGTTTATATGCTAAATTGATAATGTTCAGTTTATTCATTATATTCATGTTTATTGTTTTCAGATTTAGAACATGGCATCATTTAGTCCACTTGTAGCTATTCTTAATCAAAACAAACTGACTGGATCCAATTATGTTGACAGGAAAAGAAACTTGGACATAGTTCTCACTGCTGAAGAGCATAAGTATGTTCTTACTAAACCATGTCCTAACTTTCCTTCATTAGATGCTCCTCTTGAGGAAAAACAACGATATGATCGTTGGCAGAAATCTAATGGAAAGGCCAAGTGCTACATCCTAGCATCTATCTCAAAAGTTCTACAGCATCAAATGCAGGATGTAGAACTAGCTTCAGACATCATGTTAAGTCTGAAGGAGATGTTTGGTGAGTAAGGCCGTTCTGCAAGGCAAGAGACCATGAGGCAAATTTATAATACTAGAATGGCTGAGGGAAGTTCAGTGAGAGAGCATTGTCTTACAATGATCTCTAATCTGAACACATTGGAAGTTTTAGGTGCTGATATAGATGGAGAATCCTAAGTGGATATGATACTCCAGTCGCTACCAGAATCATTCAAGGAATTCAAACTGAATTATAATATGAACAAAAAGATTTATACCTTGTCTGAATTAATGAATGAATTGGTAGCAGCAGAAGGCATTCTTGGTACTTCCAATGTTGAAGCCAATGTTGGTGAAGCTTCTACTTCTCAACCTAAGTCGAAAGGCAAGGGTAAGGAGAAAAAGAAGAAGGACTTCACCAAACAAGAGGGTAAACAAATTGCCTTAGGGGTTGCTGATAAAGGAAAGAAGATCAAAGGAAAGTGTTTCCATTGTGGTGAGAAAGGACATTGGAAGAGGAATTGTCCAGTATTCGAGGCTGCCAAGAATAAAGGTATGAATGATACATTCCTTCTTGAAATATGTTTGGTACAGAATCTCACGGATTCCTGGTGTGTGGATTCAGGTTGTACTAATCATATCTGCAATTCTTTGCAGGGGTTTCAGGAGACCAGAAAGCTTAAAGAAGGGGAGTTGTTTCTTACTTTGGCTGATGGGAGCAGGATTCCAGTTGTAGCTGTTGGTGTTTATAGTTTATGTTTTCAATCTAGAGTTCTAATATTAGAAGACTGTTTGTATGTACCTAATGTACGTAGGAATTTAATTTCTGCTACTTACTTAGGTAAACAAGGATATTGTGTTATCCTGAAAGACAATGTTGTAATAAAGAAGGATAAAGTGTTTATCTGTTATGGCAATATTGTGGATGGTCTTTATATTTTAACTCCTGATAAGCATGAATTATACAATTCTGAATTAGATACTAACTCTCATGTAAAATCATTAAAGAGAAAGTTTCCTTCTACTAATGATGCATATCTTTGACACTTGCGTTTAGGTCATATTAATTCAAACAGAATTCAAAGACTAATCAAAGATGGACTCTTAGGGCCCATGGACTTTGATGAATTTCCAGTTTGTGAATCTTGTTTGGAAGGTAAAATGACCAAACGACCTTTTAATGCAAAAGGTAGAAGAGCCCAAGATTTGCTAGAGTTAGTGCATTCTGATGTTTGTGGTCCTATGTCAATCCAAGCAAGAGGTGGCTTTGAGTATTTCATCACTTTCACTGATGATTACTCAAGATATGGTTATGTGTACCTAATGAGACGGAAGTCTGAAGCCTTTGAAAAGTTTAAAGAGTTTAGGGCTGAAGTTGAGAATCAATTAGGTAAACACATAAAAGCCATTCGATCTGATCGAGGTGGTGAATACCTTTTTGGGGATTTCAAGGATTACTTAACTAAGAATGGGATTGTATCCCAATTAACTGCACCTGGAACTCCACAACAAAATGGTGTAGCAGAAAGAAGGAATAGGACTCTTTTGGAAATGGTTAGGTCCATGATGAGTTATTCAACTCTACCTATTTCTTTTTGGGGTCATGCCTTAGAAACAGCAATACATCTTTTGAATTTAGTTCCGTCAAAATCTGTTCCCAAAACACCCATGGAATTGTGGAGTGGGCGTAAGCCTAGCATGAAATATCTCCACATTTGGGGTTGTCCTGCACATGTGTTAAAAGGGAAGCCTGATAAGTTGGAACCAAAATCAGAAGTGTGTTTGCTTGTAGGTTATCCAAAAGAAACTAGGGGTTATTTATTCTATGGTCATAAAGATAATAAAGTGTTTGTTAGCACAAATGCCAAATTCTTAGAAAATGACTATATGAATAATTTTACTCCTAGAAGTAGAGTTGTGTTGGCTGAAATGAATGAACCTGTAAATAAGCAACCAATAGATGAAACTAGGGAAAATGTGGCTGTATTAGATACACCACAAAATACTACTCATGACATGTCTAGTACACAGGTGCCTCGTCGTAGTGGGAGAATTGTTCGGCCTCCTATAAGATTCATAGGTTTGGGAGAAACCTATGAAGCTATCTCAGAAGAGGTTGAATCGGATCCTTACACATATGATGAAGCAATGAATGATATAGATGCACATCATTGGGTCCAAGCTATGAAATCTGAATTAGATTCCATGTATTCCAATCAAGTTTAGAATCTTGTAGAGGCGCCTAACGGCATTAAACCTGTTGGTTGCAAATGGGTTTACAAGAGAAAGAGAGGGATAGATGGAAAGGTTGAAACCTTTAAAGTAAGGCTAGTGGCGAAACCTTTAAAGAGAGGGATAGATGCAGTCTTGGCAAATGGATGTCAAGACTGCATTTCTTAATGGCAATCTTGAAGAGGAAATCTATATGATGCAACCGGAAGGTTTCATAGCAAAGAACCAAGAGCATTTGGTATGCAAGTTGCAAAAGTCCATTTATGGACTTAAGCAAGCATCTAGGTCATGGAACATCAGATTTGATCAAGCAATCAAGACATTTAGTTTTGAACAAAATATTGATGAACCATGTGTGTACAAAAGACATCAAGATAGAGTAGTAATGTTCCTAGTGCTTTATGTTGATGATATTCTACTCATTGGAAATGATGTAGGGGTAATGTCATCTGTAAAGGTTTGGTTGTCAAGCCAATTTGATATGAAGGACTTGGGTGAGGCTAACTTTATTCTAGGGATCAAGCTTTGGCGAGATCGCAAGAATAAGATGTTAGGCTTATCACAAGCTGGATACATAGATAAGGTTCTAGAACGGTTTAGCATGCAAAACTCCAAGAAAGGATTGCTTCATTTTAGACATGGAGTTCCTCTGTCTGATGACCAAAGGCCTAAGACTCAAGAGGAAGTAGATATGATGAGACAAGTTCCTTATGCTTCTGCAGTGGGAAGTCTCATGTATGCCATGCTTTGTACTAGACCAGATATCTGCTATTCAGTTGGCATGATCAGCCGATATCAATCAAATCCAGGACCAAAACATTGGCAAGCTGTAAAGCATATTCTCAAGTATCTACGGAGAACGAGAGATTATATGCTTGTTTACCGTTGTGAGGATTTGATTCCCATTGGCTATACAGATTCAGATTTTCAATCGGATCTAGATTTCAGAAAATCCACTTCAGGATGTGTTTTCACCTTGGGAGGTGGAGCCATTAGTTGGCGGATTATTAAGCAATCATGTATTGCAGACTCCACCATGGAAGCAGAATATGTTGCTGCTTGTGAAGCAGCAAAGGAAGCTGTATGGCTCAAGAAATTCCTTTCTGACCTTGGTGTAATAAGAATGAAGTAAGTTCCAATCACATTGTTTTGTGCTAACAGTGGAGCAGTTGCACAATCTAAAGATCCAAGGAATCACAAGAAAGAAAAGCACATTGAGAGGAAGTACCATATCATTCGAGATATTGTTGCTCGTGGAGATGTGGTGGTAGCAAAGATTGAAAGTGCAAACAATCTAGCAGATCCATTTACCAAAGTCTTACCTCAAAGGACTTTCGAGTCACATTTGGAGGGAATGGGAGTTAGATTAGTGCACAATAGTCTTTAGGGCAAGTGGGAGATTGTTAGGATTGGTGCCCTTAAATCCTATTGAATGATGCTATGTATGATATTAAGTGTGACATTGTGTTAGACATTATGTATGACTTAATATTATGTTTAATAAATTTGTTTTATTATCATCTGAAATAATGGTAACATGAATATTCGGACATTATCATATAGTCCATGAGATGCATAGTATGTGATTTATGTGAAGAGTCACAGAAGATATAAATCACAAGTTCTTTGTAAACTCAGAATTATAGTTCGTAGTCGGTGATGAAATTGGGCATTTCATCGGCGAAGACTATAACATATTAACTACGATGATTTGTCTTGATCATGGAAGTGGTGACTTCTAGTTGATGTGTTAATATGTTTTAAGAGTTAAGACATATTGAACTGGACCGCCATGAGATTTATTATTTGCCTAAGGACTGTCAAATGAATAATAAATCTCATGACTTGTATTTGCATGAACTCTTAATCCTGAGAGAATAATGAACCTGATCATGAAGTGTAGGTTGCTTTGATATATTAGGAGTGAGATCTAAAGTAATGGTCAAAACCTCAGTATGTTGGGCAGCCACATTAAGTGTTGATGGAACATGTATTCTCAAGATGGAATTCATAATTTCTTAACGGAGATATAAAATATTCCCTTGAGATAAGTTTAATGAGTTTGTTATTCAGAGAGTTAGGCTTAACCACTTTAGTAAGTAATTACTAAAGTATATATTTATGGAATAGGATTTCATAAATATATAATGAATAACATTAAAGGATTAAACCGGGTACTCAAGGATCAAGATGTAGTAATTTACAAAGTGGCAGTCTATATTAATAACTTTGTATTACTACGAATATTTTATGAAGGGGTTGCATGTATAATAAAGTCTTGGGATATAATATATAGATAAGACCTAGAGTGCAACTATATTTATATAGTGGTATTAAATATAGTTAATGGTAACTTTGTGCTTGTCAAGAGTTGACAGAAAAGCCCAAGGCCCATTGGAGCTAGTGTTTTATTGGTCCCTTTTGGTCCCACTCCAAGCCACATACCTAAGCCCAATTGGTAAGGCCCAAAAGGCCAGCCCAATTAGATATATTGGTTAGATACAAAGGGAAAAACGTACAGAAAATAATTGGTAAGAAAAACATCATTGAAGTGGTGTGGAAGTGAGTTTTTGGTACTCACTAGTTATCCCTTTGTTACCAATTTGAGAGACCACACATCTTGGGTGATTAGTGGAATTGGAGTGAAGATTAAGAGTATTCCCAAGTGCTTCAATCTTCGGTTTTGTAATTCACCGCTTCAAGGTATGATCTCTTGTTCTCAAATTCTTAAATTTACTTTATGCATGTTATCAATATTGAATGAAGTAGATCCGTTCAAAACTTACTTTTCCGCTGCGCATATCTTTAATTCCATCATTGTTCACATGCTAAAATACTTTGAAAATAAGAATCACATCTTACACAATAGTCTATGTGAGTCTAACTCTTTGATTGAGAAGTACAAAAGAAGAAATAAAATGTTGTGTGAAAAGGTTGATAAGATGAAAAAGAAAATTCAATATGGCAGAAGCATGGAAAATGAAGATAAATTTCTGTTTGATGGTCAGGTGTGTTTGTCTCATGTGTGTCTATTTGTGCACACCTCATTGAAGGTTTTTAACTCATGCTTGTGGTATCTTGATAGTGGATGTTCTCGTCATATGACAGGAGATAAATCTCTGTTTAAGACTCTTAAAGAGAAAGCCTGTGACTATGTGACATTTGGTGATCGGAGTTATGCCCAAGTTTTCAGCAAAGGGACTGTTGAAATACCTGGATTACCTCTGTTGAAAGATGTGTTATACATCAAAGGTTTGAAGGCGAATTTCTTAAGCATCACTTAAATATGTGATGAGGATTTTCTTGTCCAATTCTCAAAGAAGGGGTGCATAATCATCAATGAAAAAGGGATTCAAGTCTTGGATTCTCAAAGAAGGGGTGCATAATCATCAATGAAAAAGGGATTCAAGTCTTGGAGGGAAATAGGACTACCGACAGTTGCTATGGAGTAGTACCTACGGCACCTATTTCATATAGAAGTGCTCGTGTAAATGTGCTGGAACTTTGGCATCATAGATTTGGGCATGCAAATTTCAAACAAGTAGCAAAAGTGTCCAAACTTGAAGCTGTTGAGGGACTTCCAAAGTTTGGAAAGGTGGAGAAGACTATATGTGGAGCATGCCAAATGGGAAAGAAAACAAAGGCAAGTCATCACAAGGTGAATGTGATTGCTACCTCACGGTGTTTAGAACTTCTTCACGTTGATCTAATGGGGCCCACAAGAACTGAAAGTCTAGGAGGAAAGAGATACATTATGGTGGTAGTTGATGATTTCTCAAGGTACTCTTGAGTGGAATTCCTTAGGGAAAAGTTGGAAGCTTGTGAGAAAATGGAAAGGCTATGCAAGAGACTGCAAAATGAAAAAGGAGTTCCCATAGTTAAAATCAAAAGTGATCATGGAAAGGAATTTGAGAATGCTAAATTTGAAGCCTTTTGTGAGGAGCATGGCATTAAGAAGGAATTTTCAGTTCCAAAGACTCCACAACAGAATGGGGTGGTTGAAAGAAAGAACTGGGTGATCCAAGAGATGGCAAGAGTCATGCTACTCAACAAAAACATTCCACAAAAATTTTGGGCTGAAGCTGTAAATACTGCATGTCACATTGGCAATAGAATCTATTTCTGAGCAGGGACAAAGAAGACATCGTATGAGATATGGAGAGAAAAGAAACCAAATGTGAAGTATTTCAGAATATTTGGGAGCAAGTGTTACATTCTAAATGACAGGGAAAATCTGGAAAAATTTGATGCTAAGAGTGATGAAGGGATATTCCTAGGATACTCCACAAGTAGCCGAGCTTATAGAGTGTACAACAAGTGCACTAAGACGGTGATGGAGTCAATCAATGTGGTCATAGACGACACTATATCAGAAAATGAGATTGATGATGATGGAAAGGGGTTAAATCTTAAGAAGAATGAGAATGATGATGATATGTCCCCAAGTGATGATGCTGAGAAAGAATCACCAGGAAAGGAGTTCACACCCCCTATATCGAGAAGAGAGACTAGATCAACATAAGAAGTCTCAAGTCCACTCACACCTCCAGAGGTTCAACCCCCAATTTTTTTTGTGATGAGGAACCATCAACTTCCAAGAAACCTTCGTCAAGAGTAACTCTCAATCACCCTTCAAGTAATATCATTGGCGATGTAAACGAGGGACTTCGTTTGAGAAACCAAAGTATACTGCTAACCATGTGACATACAACTGTTATCTTGCTCAATTTGAACCCAAAAAGGTAGAAGAAGCCTTTAAAGATGAGAATTGGATAGAGTCTATGCACCAGGAGCTACATCAATTTGTGAGAAATGATGCATGGGAGTTGGTCCCAAGGCCTAAAGATACACATATGATCGGCACCAAGTGGATTTTTAAGAACAAAACAGATGAAGATGGCGAAGTTGTCCAAAATAAGTCTAGATTGGTGGCACAGGGGTATACTCAAGTGGAAGGCATAGATTTCGATGAATCGTTTGCTCTGGTAGCAAGACTAGAGTCCATTCGAATTCTCTTGTCCATAGCATGCATTATGGATTTCAAGTTGTACTAAATAGATGTGAAAAATGCCTTCTTAAATGGTTTCCTAAATGAAGTAGTCTTTGTTGAACAACTAAAGGGGTTTCAAGATCTTCACTTTCCGAATCATGCGCTGAGATTGAAGAAAGCCTTGTATGGGCTGAAATAAGCACCAAGAGCATGGTATGACTGCCTCACAAATTACTTATTGGATCGTGGGCTCAAAAGAGGCCAAGCAGATCGAACTTTGTTTGTTAAAAGAGATGAAAAATCTCTCATTGTCGCTCAAGTGTATGTGGATGATATTGTTTTTGGATCTACAATTGATCAACTAGCTCATGAGTTTTCGGAAGAAATGAAACAAGATTTTGAAATGAGCATGGTAGGAGAGTTGAATTGCTTTCTAGGGCTTCAAGTAAAACAACGAAAAGATGGAGTATTTATCTCTCAAGAGAAATATGCCAAAAATCTTGTCAAAAGATTTGGCCTGGATTCTAAGAAACACACTTCTACTCCCATGAGTTCCTCATCGAAACTGAGCATAGATGCAAATGGTATTGACGTTGATCCAACACTTTATCGAAGCATGATTGGCAGTCTTCTCTATCTGACAGCAAGTAGGCCAGATATTGCATTTAGTGTCGGGGTATGTGCTCGATTTCAAGCTACCCTTAAAGAGTCCCACTTAACAGCAGTTAAGCGAATCATTCGCTATGTTAATGGCACGTCTGAATATGGGATTTGGTATTCAAAAGATTCGAATGAGTGTTTGGCGGGATATTCAGATGCCGACTGGGCTGGGTGCATTGATGATAGGAAAAGCACTTCTGGTGGTTGCTTCTATCTTGGAAATAACTTGGTCTCTTGGATGAGTAAAAAGCAAAACTCAGTTTCTCTTTCAATAGTTGAAGCTGAATATATTGCAGCAGGAAGTTGTTGTGCACAATTGTTATGGATGAGAAAGCTACTACATGACTATGGAATTTCTCAAGACACCATGTGTATGTTCTGTGATAACACTAGTGTAATAAATCTGTCAAAGAATCCAGTTCAACACTCCAAATCAAAGCATTTTGAGATCCGGTATCTCTTCATTTGAGACTTGGTAGAGGACAAGATAGTGTGTCTAGAGTTCATCAATACAGAAAATTAAAAGGCTGACATATTCACTAAACCTCTTGATGGCCTGAGGTTTGAATCCTTGAGTAAGACCATTGGTGTCGGTATCATTCGCTAAACTCTATCTTCCATATGTGCTTTTTGTAGTAAGTTCTGCAGTTTGTTTGTTTTAGCACTCCTTCATATGATTTCTTTTGTTGTTTTTGACCAACTTTTTACTGCCTTAGTGTCAAAAATCCAAAAACACATAAAAAGTAGAAAATCCATAAAATTTGATCGACTTTGTTGAGTTATGTCTCAATACATGTTTTGTCTTGTACCTTTGTACTAATAGCTTTGTGCATCTATGAACTTAGCTTGTTTTCTATGCACTCATATCATTGTGGGAGAAATTTTGAAATCTATGTGACTGTTGTAAATAGATCTTCAACCTTGTCATGAATGATTAGTGAATGGTTTTGTTGATCTTGATTCATGCTTAGACTTATGTTTATATATCTTCCCACTCTTTATTTTTTGTTTTTGCTTAAAAGAGCTCTCCAAATATAAATCTCCAAATGAAAAGAGATATAGAGCTATAAAAGCTTATCGCACATACTAGTATTCGACTAGGAAAAAGGGAAAGCGACCAAAATAAAATGTGTGATGCCCAAAAAGCCAAAGGCTAACTCATTAATTGAAATATCAAAAATTTCAAGCATCAATCTCACAATGAGATGTATTGATTCAAAAAGTTCAAATGATATGATGTGTTTGGAGCCAAATGAAAAGCTTCAAGAAATGTAATCAAGTTTATGTGGGAGGTCATATATGCATACTTCTATAATTGAGATAGGTCACATTATCTAGTGCTAGTTGTGTATGCCTTAATTGAATTGATCATTGAAGCTTCACATTGGACTATGGACTATCTCATTTTTGATATCCACACAAAACACACAAGTCTATGTTCAATGAATGCCATATTCATTTGTGTGATTGTACTTGATTAAATATGTTTTCACATGCTCAATCTTTGTTGATCAAACACAAAAAGATTTTTGAGTGTTTTTAGTTGTTTTTGGAAAGTATTTTGTCTTAACAAAAATGTCAAAAATTTCAAAAACAATTTTGCCTTGTTTTGGCGACTCAGTCGCGAGTCAATCCAGTCGCATGCCCTGCTCGCATGCTCGTGGGTCAGTTTTGGCAACTTGTTCGCGGGTGGAAGGTCCAGTCGTGAGGGTACATAGAGATTTTCGCGGCTTAGCTTGCGACTCCCTCGCGGGTAGACATTCCAATCGCGAAAAACGCTTAGAATTTTTTTTTTCAAATTTTTGGTTTCAAAGTGTTTTGCGGCTTACCTTGGCAACTTACTCTAGTCGTGAAAAAAGCATGTTTTGCAGTTTAAGGTCGGTTTTCAAAAACTTTTCAGTTTTTCCCTCGAAATTTAGTGACTGTTCGTTGTCTTCCCTATTTCATTCACTGAAACTCACGTGTCACTCTTTGAAAACCTCCATTTCTGCACCACTTTCACTTTAATCTTCAAGAAAAAGGTATGAGTTTTCCTATTTCCACTTCATTATTCATGATTTGAACATTATTTTCTTGGATCTATGAGCTGTGTTGTTGTTTTGAAGTTTTAAGTGGATCTGTGCTGTTGATATTTCTTCTTTTCGAATATGAGTTTCTATTTGTGTGGTGATATTGTTCAAGATCTTTGGGTTTATTTTGTTTTACTCCTTTTTGTGAGTTCATTGTGTTATCATTGACACCCACACACACCCATTGTCATGTTTGGACCCAAAATCCCAAATTCTTAGGGTTTTTCCAAATGCTCATGCTTTGATTCTAACCCTATGCTAATATTGTTTGGTATTTTTTTGCTGGGTATTTCCTTTTCTTTGATAATCCATGGTGCAGAGTGGATATGTCTCCATTCAAGAGATCAGCTGTAAAGGGAGGTAACAGCAAAAGGAAGGAACTGTCATTGATGTCGATGGTCCCTCACCTCGCACAAAGAGGACCCGTTCACCATCAGGTGCATTCAACCCAAACAAGTACAGATCCTATGCTGCCTTTCAGACTCATGAGAATTATTTCAGAGATGCTACACTATTGATTGAAAGGGCTGTTGATCAACCTTTTTTGTTTGCCATCGAAATTCCTAAATGGTTCGCTTACAAAGATTGGAATTACCTTCTCTCTGACCTTGATGATGCTTATGAGGATTTGGTTAAAGAATTTTATGCAAATGCAATTGTTGAAGGTGATGAACTTAAATGCTGGGTTAGGAGAAAAAGTTTCTCTGTCTCTCCCGCATACTTGGCAGAGATTCTATACACCAATCGGCCGATACTTGGAAATCCACTAGTGTATGACGATTTGTGTCCGGATGAGGACTTACTTCGGGATGCCCTTGGCAAAGATTTGGAATTCTCACAAAACGGGAACTCAGTCAGTGTTTCCTCTCTTCCTCCGAAATTGAGGGTGCTCACAATCATCATGTTTAACAACTTGTAGCCCCTATCCAGCACCGGGTACATGAACCTCGGTCGCGCATTGTTTCTTCATGATCTGATCTCTGATGTTGAGATTGACATTTGTGCACATATCTTTCATGTTCTGTGCAAAACGGTTCAGCGAACTGAGTCCCAGATATGTATTCCATTCTGTTGTCTCATATCTAGGATTTTGAAGTTCAAAGGGATCCATCCATATGAAGATGAAACCCCTTGCACAAAACCCAGTCCAATCAACATGAGTACGTTTAACGCGAGCATTGGCCATAGTAAGAAGGGAATCAAAACTGAAGCTTCAATATCTCACAGTGGTTCGCGCTCTAGCTCATCCTCCTTTGACGAGAAGCTAGACAACATTTTGGCATTTGTCCATGAATTGTGCACCAAAGTGTCCGGACTCACATCCATTTTGCACCATCACAACATTTGGTGGGACATGAAGTTCACCTCTCTCCGAACTCAGTTGGATCAGATTCAACGAAAGCTAGAAGATGATGAGACCTAGCTATTTCATGACAAAAAGGGGGAGAAGATCTGAGTAAAATGCTAGGGGGAGAAAGAGCACAATAAAAGGGGGAGCTCTATATTTTGTTATGCTTTGTGAAAACTTATGATGTTATTTTGTTTGTTATTTATGTTTGGTTAAATCTGTACCCATGTTGCTTCTGTAAGCTTTTAAGGGTTTGTTTCCATGCATTTTGTAGGCTTTTATGGTTTGTACCATGCTTATGCAGCCTTTATGCTTTGTGGCTTAAGTACTTGTTAATGTTATGCATTTTCTTAAGTAAATCACTCTTGTGCCCTTGTAGGATTGTTCCTAGATGCATATATGTTTGTATGCATTGGTTGAGTGTTGGACATGTAAATGATACTTTGCATATAAGCTTATTAGCTTGCATGTCTGGATGTTCATTCCTTGTATGAATGAGCATTGTGATCACTTTTGTATAGTGATTACATGTTTTGGTCAAGCCATGATTTATTGTTTTATAGCTTAAGTCCATTTTTGCTTGATCGTATTATGTTTGCTTCATATGCATTTCAAGTTTTTCTGCGTACAATGATATTGTTGTGTTGTATTTCAGGAGATACTTGTTCATATGTTTCAAGAGCTTATCAGTATCTAGAGTTAGGTGTGAGTGAGTTTTGCAAGTCTAGAGTCTGTTGTAGGGTTTTGTCACGGAATAGCCAAAGGGGGAGATTGTAAGATTGAATTTAATCAACCATCTTGTTGGCTTTATTCCGTGCCAAATTTGCTTGTATTTTAGCATTTAGTAACCCTGTATTTAGGTGGGATTATTGTAAGGGTAGTGTGTGAGAGAGTGTGAAGAAATATTCCTCAATGTGCAAAGAAGCAGGGACTTGCGACTGGAACTTGCGGGTGGCTCGCGGGTGCAAGCCGCCAGATGAGAGTCACGTGCCAAGCATGCGGGAAGCTAAAGTGTTATGCCAGCTGGTGCACTACAGGACAAAAGTCCCAGGCTGGCCAGGCAGTTAACTCGTGGCTGGAACTCGCGACTCAGACTAATTGAGAGGCCAAGCCGCTAGCTAGCTTTATTTGGGAAAAACTGTCTCTTCGTATTCCAAACACTCACCACAATATATAGACCCTTACACCCACTAAATGTAGAGAGTTTCCAGAGATAATTTTGTGAGAGAAACCTTACAGAAAAACAAGATTGATTCATCCACAATCTTTACCTTAGAGACTCTTCAAATTCCTCTACTCTCTTCCTCTCCATTGTTAAATCCTTGAGAGATCTTTAGCCAAATCTTTTTCTCACCATACACATATCTGTGAGAAGGTTTATTTTGGTGCATTGGGAAGTAGTTAGGAAGGAACCAATATCCATTGGTTGATGCTATGGTTGATAGCGGAATCCGGTAAGCTAAAAAAGAAATAGGTTCGGCGCAACCTCGTTGGAGCAAGAAGCTTAGAGGGTTTAGGTACATCGGGTAGATTAGGCTTGGAGGGTCTTTTACTGTTCATATATTCCAACTACATTCTTTAGTGGATTATATACGGCTTGGAGGGCAGCGGAGAGGTTTTACGCCGAGGGCTTCGGTTTCCTCTTCGATAACACATCGTGTGTTGTCCGTGTGTTTGCATCTTCCTTCCCTTTATCTTTGCCTTATATTTACTGCTATGGATGTGTTTATATTTGGCTTAGATTGTTTATCAATTCTGTGTTTAGTTTATGATCATGTTTCACATATTAATTGTTTGATAATAAGCGTGAATTGATATTTTGTAATTTGGGGTTTAAATGTTCAAGGGTGTTTCATACCCATTTTGAACATTTAGCTTATTTTAGAGGCCGTCACATAAGAGAATACAAAGAGAACATATGCAAAAAGATAACCGATGCCTTATTCTCTTTGAAGGAAGCTATTGCATCTTTGCGCCTTAGGGTTTTGTAACCAAGTGCTTCTTGATCTTCATTGTTGATGAAGTAAAGAACTTTACAGCCAACATCTTCTTCAAGTTGGTGAGTTAGTCACGTACTGGGAGTCGTGCATCTTTGGTTAGTCATGAACTGGGATCCGTGCAAAAATGGTGGCGTTCATATATTGAAGAGTTCAGAGGTCCTTAAGCGGTAGAAGGTTTTTGCTGTAAGTTCATCTATGGGGATTGTAGAGTCTAGGGACAAAGGTTTTGTACTAGATCTGAAACTTCTCTTTACCATAGTGGATTGCTTTTCGGGAAGGTTTCCCCTCAGGTTTTTTTACTAAGAAACTAGTTTGTTTCATTGGTTTTCCTAGGTCATCATATTTTGTCTTATTTATATTTCCGCTGCATGATTTTAACATGATATTAATGTTTGTTTGTTTTAACAATGTTTATTCATAATTAATCTATTTAACAATTTGGGTTAAAAACTTGTTAATTTTATTAACCAGGGTCTAAATTTCCTAACAAATATAACTCTTTTTGATAAGCCAAAAACGTATTGACCCATTGTAATGAATTAATTCATTAATTAGCCAAGTTTAATTAATTAATCAAGTTAACATGAAAACGCGTGGTAGCACAAACAAATGACCAATTAAACTAATTACGCAGCGAAAAATAAATTGACATGGTGATTTGTTTATGAATGGGGAAAACTTACACGGCAAAAATCCCACCGGGTGATTTTCAGGTCACCATTCCCGAAACTCCACTATTATCACAACAAGAGGTTCCAAGTAAAGGAATCCCAGTACCTTATACCAACCTAGAGTTGAACCCTTACCCCAATACCCAATTGGATTTGTTCTGTAGTGACATTTCCCCTTTTGATGCACGGCTCCTAAGTACATGACTAACCAATTGCACGGATCCCAATACGCGATTTCAATCACCAACTAGAGAAGATGGTGTTGGAAAATCTGGTTTTGTATCTCATACAAAACACATGGCGGAAGCAACAATCATGGATCTACTTCAATCATGAAAGATTACATGTAACCGTGAATTCTAGAACAAAAAACAGGAAGCGTACCTTGATGCAGTGAATTTGAAAACCTTGACTTGAGAATACCTTTAATCTTCATCTCAATTTCACATGGTGCCCAAGATGTATGGTCTCTCAATCATTCCTTTTTGTACATAGATTCTCAAAGAAAATTCTTATTTTTCTCCTTGTAGAGAAAAACTGATTTCTTTTCTTTTCATCATACGTACGTTAAAATTATTCTCATAGTTTCTTTATTTAATAACTCTTATTAAATAATGATTGATTATCTAATTGGGTTAGCCTTTTTGGCCTATCCAGTTGGGCTTTAGTTTGTGGCTTGAGATGGGACCAAAGGGAACAAATAAGACTCTAGCTCCATTGGGCCTTGGGCTTTTCTATCAACTCTTGACAAGTCCAAAGTTACCATTAATTATATTCGATACCACTATAAGAATATAATTGCACTCTAGGCCTTATTAATAAATTATATCCCAAGACTTTATTATACATACAACCCCTTCATTAAAATATTCGTAGTAATACAAAGTCATAAATATAGACTACCACTTTGAAGATTACTACATCTTAATTCTTGAGTACCTGGTTTAATCCTTTATGTTATTCATAATATATTTATGAAATCCAATTCCATAAATATATACTTTAGTAATTCTTTACTAAAGTGGTTGAGCCTAACCCTCTAAACAACCAAACCCATTAAACTTATCTCAAGGGAATATTTTATATCTCCGTTAATAGATTATGAATTCCATCTTGAAAATATATATTCCATCAACATTAAATGCGGTTGCCCAACATACTGAGGTTTTGACCATTACTTATAGATCTCACTCTTGATATATCAAGACAACCTACATCTCATGATCAGGTCCATTATTCTCTTAGAATTTAGAGTTGATGTAAATAGAAGTCGTGAGATTTATTATTTAATTGACAGTCGTTAGGAGAATAATAAATCTTACAGTGGTCCAGTTCAATATATGTTAACTCTTAAAACATATCAACATACCAACTAGAAGTCTCCACTTCCATGATCAAGACAAATCATCTTAGTTGATATGTTATAGTATTCGCAGATTAAAAGCCCAATTTCATCACCGACTACGAACTAAAATTCTGAGTTTACAAAAAACTTGTGATTTATATCTTCTGTGACTAAATCACATAAATCACATACTATGCATCTCATGGACTAAGATAATGTCCCATTAGTTCATAAATAGATAGTCTCATATAATTAAACAATTTAATTATTTATGACATGCCAATAAATTGAATTTTAGGACACAAACCCTAACAATCTCCCACTTGCCCTCAAAGACAATTTACCACATATTCGAAACTTATCTCCCTTTTTAGAGTAATTCATAGTCACCCTAAGGTAAGGCTTGGAAACAAGTTTCAGCCAGATTTATTGCATAAATTGTTTTTTCTACTACTGCTTTTCACGTACTCATATCTTTCTAATGAGATGATACTTACGCTTAATGTGTATCTTTACCACTTAGGATGAACACATATCTCTCAGTTCAATTTCATGAATCACAATCAAACTACAAGTCAGTATTTGTATATCCAATAACCATCAAAACCTCACTTTGGTGGATAAGCATATAATCTCTCATTCTCCTAAGATATTTGAGTATATGCTTTACTCCCACTAAATTAAGTGATCTTTGATTCAATTGATATTTGCTTACCATGCCTACTGCAAAATAGATATTTAGCCTAGTATATAGCATAGCATAAAGACTTCCTATTTATTTAATATAAGGAATCGTCTTAATATGCTCTTCCTTTTATATGTCTTAGGACTATAGTTCTTTATAAATGAACTTCAAATTTAAAAGGAAAGAATCCTTTCTTAAAGTATTACATGCTATACTTGGCTAGAATCTAATCTATTTAAGCAGTTTGAGATAGACCCAACATCCTAATTTTTGAATTTTAACAAAGTTATAATTCTTAGAATGTGACTAGTCTTTCCCAAGTACTTTATATCAAATTGGACTAGACAACAAAAAATTTCATTGATGACAATAACTCTACATCATCTTAAATGATTAGAATGTCGTCAACATACATTAAGAAATTTATTATTCTATATAACTTTTACACACTTAAGGCCTTTTAATACTTGATCAAAATCAAATAATTTGATTGCTTGATCAAAGATGATATATATGACCTAGATGCTTGCATTAGTCCATAAATGGACTTTAAAACTTGCATGCTAATCACCACTGGTTCTTTGTCATGAACAAGTCTAATTACATCTTATAGATGTCTTCCTCAAGATTGCTACTAAAAGAAGCTTTCTTGATATCCATTGCCATATTTCATCCAAATGAAATATAATGGATGAGAGAATCTAGATAGAGTCAAACTTGACTATTGGTGAAAAAATCTTTTCATAATCGATCAATTTCTTTCTGAATAAATCTTTTCATCACTAGTCTTGACTTCAAAGGTTTGCACCTTTAAATCTATCAATCTCATTTACCTGTAGACCTAATTGAAAATAATAGGCTTAATGCCATTAGGCGCCTCTACAAGTTCTAGATTTTAAATAGAATCTAATTCTATTCACATAACTTTGAACCAGTAATCCATATTCATATCATCTATTACCTTTACGTAGGACCAAGGATTAAATTCATATCCTTGTGGAATAACTACAAAAGTTTATTCCAAAAAGTATGAATTTATTTGATAATCCTCCCACTATGATATTATACCGGTGTAATAGTTATCTACAGAATAACGTCTTGTGGTGTATCTAATACAACCATCTCATTTCCAAATGTATTTTATAGTTGTCCTAAAACAAATTTTGATATTTTTCTTCTAGAACAATCAACTTTTACTTTAAAAGAGCTCTATTCCTCTTTTATGTATGCACTGACTTAAAGAAGTCATTGGAACTTCATTCCTTTACGAAAAGAAGCACTAGATCATATTATCCTCTAAATAGAATTCATAGATTGTGAATATAGCAAAATAATGGTTCTAAAAGCCCATCTTTCACCAATCTTAAATAACACTTAGATTAATAAGATCTAGACATAAGTGCCAAAACATACAAAATCAAAGGATGGAAACTTTCTCTTTAAAAAAGTAAAACATGTAAATTTCCATCTAGAAAACAATCATGGACAATGCTTAGCTTTACGAAAACAGAAACAATTTTCTTTTGGTAATGCTTTTGAGACTAATTTCCTTTTGGCAACTATTAGGGCAACTAACTTGTCCAACTATTTGGTATTTTAATTCCTCTTCTTATCACCCTTACCTTTCGGTTCAGGCTAAGAATTTGAATTAAATCATATTGATTCTAGCCTTAGCTTTTAGGATGTCTTCCGTTGTGTAGAACTCACTCATCAATTCAGATAATATAAAAAGAATTTATTTTCAAAACAATCTGAATTGATCAAATGATTCTAACAAGGACTTGTGGATCATATCCACATGAGATTAACATTTAATCTCTACATCCAAGAATTCCAATTCATTTTAAAAATAAAATATTTTCATAAAATGATATAGAATTGGAACTTCTTAAGATTTTCTTAGCAATATGATTCATACCAAACATCTCATTTAGACTTAATATAAAGTCTAACTGTAGTACTAACTCTTGCATCTCATGCTGTAGCACAATTAAGATAGAAGCCAATGAAACATTTTAGCATTTTAATAGAGACTATGATCATATCATAAGCTATTTTCCATTAAATGCATCAACTCCTTTAAGCACCATGTCCAAAATTGTTTCTTAGTTAATGTGATTTAATAAAATAGTAGCTAGAGGACAAAATTTATGACAACTTTATTTTGAGACTATGAACTTAAATACAGGAACATTATCATTTTGCATCCATAACCATATAATATGGAACCTGAAAACCATACTATACTAAGTGCAATGACAACCCAATCCATGTCTATAATTCCTTGGTAGCAAGTTTATTATAAACACATTAATGATTGAGAATTATTCTCATTATTAGTGCTATCATCATAACTCTTATCATACACTAATAATATGCCGTATTACCTTTAGCCTCTAAATAATAATGACATAGCTCCTTTGGGAGGTTAACATTATACTTAGTCTAGTGTACACCATTATCTAGAATCATGTGTAGCCACATCTCATCCTCTTTTATAGTGTTTAAACTTGTAGTACCATGAATCAAAACACCCTCCTTTGGGATCGCGAGGCATATACGCCAAGACGAGGTGCTTACGCACACTACTATGAACCGATAATAGAGGCTATGAGATCCAACCCTTGTATCTCTCTCCCACTAGAAATTTTAAAACAAGTGGATTGTCTTGAAATCATTGTGATCTAATCACAATAGCGTAATGAACATTTGCACAATCACAAAGAAGTTTAACCTTGTCATCCGTGAAGTAAATACCCTCCGCATGGAATGCAAGACTCGAAGTCAAGACGAGGTATCTACTCACATTACAATAAACTTAACAAAAGGGTTATTTCAAGAACTCCCACTTATTATTTGGGTTTTTCTTAAATAATTGTGATCCCATCACAACTAATAACGTTGCACTTGTTGAAGACTCTAACCTTATTAGAATCACTAACCAAAATGGAAGTCCTAAACTATTTAGGATTCCTTAAACACTAATGAATCAAAAATTAGTTATATAGAACTCTATCCTTAATTTACTAGATAAAGTATTCTAATCTCATTAGAAACTATATAACTTTAATTAGAATTTTAATCTTGTTAAAAACCTCTAATTAAAATAAATTAAGGACTATTAATCATAAAATGATTTAGTACCAAGAGTTCTATTTAACTAACATTTTTGATCTCATTAGGTATTTTAGTTAGAACCATGTGTAATCTGATCACACATAACCTTGCTCTTAAAAAACTTGAAAACACTTAGAAAAAATTCTGATTTTCTTTCTTTCGATCGATCAAATGTGCTCCTCGATCGATCGCAAAAATTAAAAAATTAGAACTTGACCACCTGACTTGTTCGATCGATACTCGATTGCCTCTCGATTGATCGAAAAACAAATTTGATCGATCGACTATCAATCGAAAATCAATCTACTTAAAAAGTCTAAGCACTGTTTCACTCGATCGATCGAAAGTGATTTTCGATCGATCGAAACTCTTGAAACTCGAATTTCCAGAAATTTTCTAAGGCAGTTTTCTACGGTTTTTCTTGAACAAACAACTAACATACGAACATGATAGTCATAGAATGATATCAAAACTGAATTTCATTGATGCTATAGCCTTAAAGATCAATTTAACATACTTAAAATGAAATTTAAACAATATCATAACATCAATATCAGATTTTATCAAACAATAATTTCAATGTCCATGCAGAAAAATTAAATGTTTTATTTTCTAACAACATGAAATTATTATCTCTAATTCTATGAATGCAAACATTCAAAATTAGCAAACGGATCCAAGGCATCCAAGGCAATTATTACATGCTTATGAGATGGCCATCAAGAACTTGCATATAAACCCATATATATAATTGAAAACATGTTAATGGCGGAATGAAAATGCCACTCGGGTCCACAAAACGATGCAAGAACAAAAGCCTTATAATAATCAAACCATGCAAGCCTTATATTTATATCCAATCGGTGCAAAGCATAATTCACACACTTGACAGTTACATTCAATAGTCAATTATAACCAAGCCGTGCATAACAAAAGTAAACCCATTCGCAAGATGTGTAGATGGTGCCCTTGATGAATACAAACACCAAAAACATACGGCACTAAACAAAAGTTACAACCGTGTCCTCTTGGAACCATGCAAAACAATATATCGCATATATTGATCAATGCATACAGGGTTTATGGAACAATAACTTTATGCAGAAATTTTTATTGCAGAAAACTAGAACATCAAGAAAACGATTTTTCTTTAATTCTAAAACTCAATCACATGATATACAATCATGATATTGAAGACCACTCTGATACCATTGTTAGAAAATCTGATTTTGTATCTCATACAGAACACACGGTGGAAGCAACAATCACGGATCTACTTCAATCATGAAAGATTACATGTAACAATGAATTCTAAAACAAAGAACAGGAAGCGTACCTTGATGTAGTGAATTTGAAAACCTTGACTTGAGAATACCTTTAATCTTCATCTCAATTTCACATGGTGCCCATGATGTGTGGTCTCTCAATCAGTCCTTTTTTGTACATAGATTCTCAAAGAAAATTCTTCTTTTTCTCCTTGTAGAGAAAAACTGATTTCTTTTTTTTTTCATCATACGTACGTTAAAACTATTCTCATAGTTTCTTTATTTAATAACTCTTATTAAATAATGACTGATTATCTAATTGGGTTAGCCTTTTGGGCTTACCTAATTGGGCTTTAGTTTGTGGTTTGAGATGAAACCAAAGGGAACAAATAAGACTCTAGCTCCAATGGGCCTTGGACTTTTCTGTCAACTCTTGACAAGTTCAAAGTTACCATTAATTATATTCAATACCACTATAAGAATATAATTGCACTCTAAGCCTTATTAATAAATTATATCCCAAAACTTTATTATACATACAACCCCTTCATTAAAATATTCGTAGTAATACAAAGTCATAAATATAGACTGCCACTTTGAAGATTACTACATCTTAATCCTTGAGTACCCGGTTTAATCCTTTATTTTATTCATAATGTATTTATGAAATCCAATTCCATAAATATATGCTTTAGTAATTCTTTACTAAAGTGGTTGGGCCCAACACTCTGAATAACCAAACCCATTAAACTTATCTCAAGGGAATATTTTATATCTCCGTTAAGAGATTATGAATTCCATCTTGAAAATATATGTTCCATCAACATTAAATGCAGTTGCCCAACATACTGAGGTTTTGACCGTTACTTATAGATCTCACTCCTGATATATCAAAGTAACCTACATCTCATGATCAGGTCCATTATTCTCTCAGGATTTAGAGTTGATATAAATAGAAGTCGTGAGATTTATTATTGAATTGACAGTCGTTAGGAGAATAATAAATCTCACAGCGGTCCAGTTCAATATGTGTTAACTCTTAAAACATATCAACATACCAACTAGAATTCTCCATTTCCATGATCAAGACAAATCATCTTAGTTGATATGTTATAGTCTTCGTAGATGAAACGCCCAATTTCATCACCGACTACGAACTAAAATTCTGAGTTTACGAAGAACTTGTGATTTATATCTTCTGTGACTAAATCACATACTATGCATCTCATGGACTAAGATAATGTCCCATTAGTTCATAAATAGATAGTCTCATATAATTAAACAATTTAATTATTTATGACATGCCAATAAATTGGATTTTAGGGCACAAACCCTAACAGATGGTTGGTTGCAAAACTCTTCAGTTTATCTATACAATGAAGATTAAGAAGATGCTTGGTCATAAAACCCAAAGGTGCACATACACAGCAACTTCTTTAGAAGAGATGAACTAGGGCGAAACTTTGTCTCCGGTCACAATTTGCTTGAACAGAGTTTGCTCAATACTTGTGCAACTTGTGAACTCTTTGACGGCCCTTAAAACAATTCTTTTATATGTCTTGGGTTAGGAGGAAAGAAGGCCCAAACACATAAACACGGATCTGAAGAAAATCATATCAGAATTCTGAATTTCTTAAACCTCGACAGATAGGAGGTGTCGAGCAACTGTTGACAGGTGTCGAGCACACGGGCTTGAGTAGCTTCTTTAAACCTCGACACATGCTAGCTGTTGAGGTTTAATGAACTTGCACTTCTTCAGCTTGTTTCTTGGACAGAATTGATGACTTTAACACTTGATCTTGAAACCTTGTTTTTTGAAGTATTAAAAACACCTAATACTACCCAATTACATGTAAAGTGCGTTTTGTCAAAGGATTAGCCAATTACATCAAAGAATGACATATGTTCCTGACAAGTGAACCACATATGCCCTAACAATCTCCCCTTTTGGCAATCCGTGACAAAACCACAACAAACAAATGAAAATATGAGAGAAGTCATGAATCACTCAACTTATACTCACTTGTTACATACAATAAAATCTATCTTAACACAAACTCTTGAAAAATTTTGCAAGAAGAGAGTTCATGGTAAGAAGACTTTGACAACTTGTTTTTATGAAACACTTTAAACAAAACTTATCAAGGCATATTTGTGTAAAACAGAAATACTAGATTGCATACACTTATAAGAAACATATGTATAAAGAGAGAAAAGAAACAACACATATAAGAGGTAGGTGAAAGAAACAACATACATCCACATATAGAAAAGAATAAGTACAATGTATGTCAATAAATGGTCACAAAACCCAATGTACATGAACAATGTATCTAAAGAAGAAAGAAAAGAAAAGATACATGATAATCCTCACTACATCCTTCATATCAATAACAACACTCCCTTTAACAAAAATGTCTTATACTAACTCTCCCCCTAAGAATGACTACTCTCATATCCAAAATTACTTCCCCTTTTTGTCACGAGTGACAAAGGGTAAAGTGTCAAGTAGACATCTCATCGGTAGAGCTAGCATCTCCATCATCATCATCATCAGAAGCATCATCGTCATCACCATCATTATCATCATCCTCAGCATCAGAATTAGAAGCCACTGGAAAAGGTAGTGGAGGAAAAGTCTCAGAAACATAGCCACCCATAGCCGCCTACCATTGTGCAATACGACCAACACGAATGTTCACCTAATACAACTCATAGGAGAGTGTATCAAGACGAGCATCCATGCGCTGCAGCTGCACCATGATGTCTCCAAGTGACACCTCGCTCGTAGAAGAGGAAGGAACGGATGTGGATAGAGCAGATCGAGATGGAGCTAAACTGGAGGGAGGAGTGGAATTCGGCTGTCGCGACTTAAATTGCGCCCACTACATTTTACGGTAGCGGCGTCTATGGTACAAATGTGTGTGAAGTGGTCGGACACAGGAAAAGGAACAAAAAAATGGTGTAAGATCCTCGTGATAGCGGAAGGAAAGATGAGCTTATCACAGGTCGCTGCATCCAAATGAACATCTATAATAGACAGAATGAAATGAGAAGGGAAGTCTACAGTAAGGTGCTCAGGAAGAGATAACAAAAACCGAGCACGAGGCTCTGTGATAGAGTTATAATGAGAGAGAGGATGGAGTATAAAAGTCATCACCATGTTCAAGAATCTAGGACCTTTAGCAAAAGGCTGACATGATGTGAACTGATGCTCACCCCACTCAGAAGGGCGCTTACAAAAAGCAGATATGAGCTCATCCTTGGACACAATCCTTAGACGCTCACAACCAGGATAGTTAGGAAACTCTACCCTAGGAACCCGAAGCACATTTGCAATAAGCTGCAGTGTGACAGGATTGCGTATACCTCAAACGCGAGTGAAGAAAAGAGGTACTGAACGATCAATCCCGTGCATGTTGGAGTAAAACTCCTGGATAAGCATGAGAGGACAGGTGACCGGGACGTCACATAGTGACTCCCATCCCTGACTGTGAATTACATCGGGAAGGTCAATGTCAGCGAAGTCTGCCAAAATGACTTGGCGTTTCGAAAGAACACCTCGTCGAGAAAAGTTCTCCGAGAAAGCTTTACGGGCATCGTCATCACGGAACCAAATGGTAGAAGGAGTAGGATTAGAAGATGATGCCCCAAAACGAAGAGGGTTCCGAGACGGAGTAGATTTACGCTTAGGTGCCATAGACATGACTAACGTAAATAGAATGAGAGGGGGGAGAGAGGGGGGAGAGAGAGAGAGAGACAATCAGAAAAGTCCCAAAGCAATTCAAATATAACAAGTATATTGAAAAGAGAGTACGTATGTATGGAAAATGCATGAACATGTGACATGCAAAATAAATTCATCATGGGCTCAGCCCAATCCAATCCTACCAGCACATAATCAATTTGCACACATCTAAATGCATGATAATATTGTTATAATGCAAATGTGATGCAATGCATGAGATTTTAAACTCATTTAAATGAAAACCGATCCCAAAATTTTAATAAACACTCATTAATTTTGAAAAACCCCAAAATTTTCAAAATCCTCAAAACCTAGGTTTCAAAACATGAAATGCATGAAGAATGAGAGATTAAAAGCTTACTAAGTGAAGAAAATCTTGAAGAAGCTTAAGTAAACCTTGAGGATCAAGATTGGAGTGAGATGAGATAGTTTGGGAGAGAAAAGAGAAACCTATCGAGAGAGAGATAGAGAAATGAATTCCGGATCGCATGAGGAAGTATATATAGAATCCTTAGTAAATCTCGACAGATTAGGTGTCTAGAGGTGTCGAGACTTATGTCGAGGTAGGTGTCAAGAAAATGACCGTCGACAAATGTAGTTGTCGAGAAGGTATCGAGGAACAACCAAAAACACAAGCATAGAAGCTCGATCGATTGACCCAGCTGTTGAGAAGCTATCGAGGAGGCAGGAGAATTCTCGATCGATCCACCACGTGTCGAGGAGCTGTCGAGATTGCGATAAGAAAAAGCTTGAGAAGCTCAACAGATAGCTAGGTATCGAGGAGGTGTCGAGAAGGTGTCGAGCTTGCTTTTAAAAATAGTTTTTTGAGAAGTGAAAAATACAGACATGAATGCAATCCAACATGCAATTCAACCAATGATCCAATCAACATATTAGGCTCTCAAAATCATCTCTCAACAAAATTTTCAGCACATGGATCCCAAAAACACACACACACACACACTAAACAAGTCTAACCAATTTTATATTTCAAAAACAAGTCAAGACAGTTTAGTGAGCATACATAAACACATGTAAACCTAGTGATGGCCAAGTCACATTGTACCTGCACATGTATTAAGAGTAGCAAAGAATATTACGTGTTGTGTGTGAAAAACATCGCAAGATTGCATAAGTGTATACATGTTATGATGATTTGAGATATGAGAAAATCACTTTAACTCACACATAATCATAACTGTTTGATAGGGACTATCACCTTTAAGGTACATCTTATAACTCTCACATCTCCTAGAATACACGCTTGCAATCATATTTAAAAGCATTTTTGATCTTTTTGCTTTTTATTTTCTTTGCATTTTTCTTTTTAAGCATATCATGCATGGGCATATAAGGGATAGAAAAGAAATACCCAATGATATTTGACATTCCAATTTTGCTATGTCGAAACACACAAATGTCATTGACATCACACTTTTGCTATGCCGAAGCATACAGATGTCTTATCATGATTGGCGGGCAACAGTGGTGAGATGGTTATTTATGCCTTTCTCTTAGGATTTTCTAGTCCTACCAGTCAAAAAGAGTGATACGAGTGTTAAGTACAAGAGATCACTTAACCTTACTCATCATAAACACGAGCCACAAAGCTCACTTGCTTAGTTGCGCATAAAGATGCTCATCTAAGCTACAAAAGATACAAAGTTTAGAAAACTTTGTTTCAATGGCCATCCAATGTACACAAAACACACACTATTTTTGTATTTTTCTGATTTTTCAAATTTTTTTTTTTTAAATTTGAAAAACAAAAATAAGCAAAACTGAAAATAAACACACAAAACATGTTAAGCAAAGCAAAGCATAAAACTAAACTAATTCAAAATAAAAGCAAAACACACAAGTAATGCAACAAACAACAACAAGAAGAGATAGAAGAAAGTGATAGAATCACTTGGAACCCTTTTCCTTCCACACCTTGGAAAAACCTTTCCTCTTATTAAACCCTTGAACCGGCAGAGAAGGGCAATAATTGAAACCGTTCAAGTTCGAAAGGAACATGAGGGCTTTGAGAAGATCTCCAAGAGGAGCAAGAGAGGATTGAAGCTGATTTTGGCTTCCAGATGCTATCATGCCGTTGCTCTGTTGAGTGGCTAACCACTTATAGCAATTTGGTTGAGTATGACTGGCAACACCACAATGATGACAGAGATGCTGCTTCTTCTGTTTAGACTTTTGAGAGTTAGCCTTCTTAGCCCTGGGGTTTTTAACATCTTTCTTATCTTGCTTAAGGGGTGCTCCTAAGATAGATTTACCCTTGTCTAAGTTCTCACTAGCTAATTCAGTTTTAACATCATTTTTCTCTATTTTAGTGTTATTAGCTGGAGGAACAAAAACAGTATTACTAGTAGAAGCAATATTAGAGGAAAAAAGACCATACCATAAACCTGTTTGATCCGAAACAGATTTCTGAAAGCTGAGCATCTCGTCAAGCTTTGCACTTGAAGTCCTCTCCAATTGAGCTTTGACTTGAAACAGCTTCGCTTCAAGCTTCTTGGTCTTCTCAGCCAAGAAATTGTTCTCAAACCTCAGTGCTCCAATAGTTTGATTGGACTCATCAAATTTTGTGGACAACTCCTCACGGTCAAGTTCCACATCACTGAGTTTCTTGGTGGCCAGCCTATAGAGTTTCTCGTGTTTCTCAGACAACTTGTATAGTATCTCATAGGTGGCGTGGATATCCTCTTGATCATCCATCTTCTTGATGGAATTAAATATGAGTGCAGCGGAAAATAAATTTTGAACGGATCTACTTCATTCAATATTGATAACATGTGTAAAGTAAATTTCAGAATTATGAGAACAAGAGATCGTACCTTGAAGCGATGAGTTTCAAAACCGAAGATTGAAGCACTTGGGAATACTCTTAATCTTCACTCCAATTCCACTAATCGCCCAAGATGTGTGGTCTCTCAAATTGGTAACAAAGGGATAACTAGTGAGTACCAAAAAAACACTTCCACACCACTACAATGGTGATTTTCTTACCAATTATTTTCTGTACGTTTTTCCCTTTGTTTCTAACCAATATATCTAATTGGGCTAGCCTTTTGGGCCTTACCAATTGGGCTTAAGTGTGTGGCTTGGAGTGGGACCAAAAGGGACCAATAAGACACTAGCTCCAATGGGCCTTGGGCTTTTCTGTCAACTCTTGACAAGTCCAAAGTTACCATTAACTATATTTAATACCACTATATAAATATAGTTGCACTCTAGGTCTTATCTATATATTATATCCCAAGACTTTATTATACATGCAACCCCTTCATAAAATATTCGTAGTAATACAAAGTTATTAATATAGACTGCCACTTTGTAAATTACTACATCTTGATCCTTGAGTACCCGGTTTAATCCTTAATGTTATTCATTATATATTTATGAAATCCAATTCCATAAATATAAACTTTAGTCATACTAAAGTGGTTAGGCCTAACTCTCTGAATAACAAACTGATTAAACTTATCTCAAGGGAATATTTTATATCTCCATTAAGAGACTATGAATTCCATCTTGAGAATACATGTTCCATCAACACTTAATGTGGCTGCCCAACATACTGAGGTTTTGACCATCTGTATAGATCTCACTCCTGATATATCAAAGCAACCTACATCTTATGATCAGGTCCATTATTCTCTCAAGATTAAGAGTTCATGCAAATACAAGTCATGAGATTTATTATTCATTTGACAGTCCTTAGGCAAATAATAAATCTCATGGCGGTCCAGTTCAATATGTCTTAACTCTTAAAACATATTAACACATCAACTAGAAGTCTCCACTTCCATGATCAAGACAAATCATCGTAGTTCATATGTTATAGTCTTCGCAGATGAAATGCCCAATTTCATCACCGACTACGAACTATAATTCTGAGTTTACAAAGAACTTGTGATTTATATCTTCTGTGACTCTTCACATAAATCACATACAATGCATCTCATGGACCATATGATAATGTCCGAATATTCATGTTACCATTATTTCAGATATTAATAAAACAAATTTATTAAACATAATATTAAGTCATACATAATGTCAAACACAATGTCACACTTAATATCATACATAGCATCTTACAATAGGATTTAAGGGCACCAATCCTAACAATCTCCCACTTGCCCTAAAGACTATTGTGCACTAATCTAACTCCCATTCCCTCCAAATGTGACTCAAAAGTCTTTTGAGGTAAGGCTTTGGTAAATGGATCTGCTAGATTGTTTGCACTTTCAATCTTTGCTACCACCACATCTCCACGAGCAACAATATCTCGAATGATATGGTACTTCCTCTCAATGTGCTTTCCTTTCTTGTGATTCCTTGGATCTTTAGATTGTACAACTGCTCCACTGTTATCACAAAACAATGTGATTGGAACTTGCTCCATTCTTATTACACCAAGGTCAGAGAGGAATTTCTTGAGCCATACAGCTTCCTTTGCTGCTTCACAAGCAGCAACATATTCTGCTTCCATGGTGGAGTCTGCAATACAAGATTGCTTAATACTCCGCCAACTAATGGCTCCACCTCCCAAGGTGAAAACACATCCTGAAGTGGATTTTCTGAAATCTAGATCCGATTGAAAATCTGAATCTGTATAGCCAATGGGAATCAAATCCTCACAACGGTAAACAAGCATATAATCTCTCGTTCTCCGTAGATACTTGAGAATATGCTTTACAGCTTGCCAATGTTTTGGTCCTGGATTTGATTGATATCGGCTGACCATGCCCACTGAATAGCAGATATCTGGTCTAGTACAAAGCATGGCATACATGAGACTTCCTACTGCAGAAGCATAAGGAACTTGTCTCATAATATCTACTTCCTCTTGAGTCTTAGGCCTTTGGTCATCAGACAGAGGAACTCCATGTCTGAAAGGAAGCAATCCTTTCTTAGAGTTTTGCATGCTAAACCGTTCTAGAACCTTATCTATGTATCCAGCTTGTGATAAGCCTAACATCTTATTCTTGCGATCTCGCCAAAGCTTAATCCCTAGAATAAAGTTAGCCTTACCCAAGTCCTTCATATCAAATTGACTTGACAACCAAACTTTTACAGATGACATTACCGCTACATCATTTCCAATGAGTAGAATATCATCAACATAAAGTACTAGGAACATTACTACTTTATCTTGATGTCTTTTGTACACACATGGTTCATCAAGATTTTGTTCAAAACCAAATGTCTTGATTGCTTGATCAAACCTGATGTTTCATGACCTAGATGCTTGCTTAAGTCCATAAATGGACCTTTGCAACTTGCATACCAAATGCTCTTGGTTCTTTGCTATGAAACCTTCCGGTTGCATCATATAGATTTCCTCTTCAAGATTGCCATTAAGAAATGCAGTCTTGACATCCATTTGCCAAATCTCATAATCAAAATGAGCAGCAATGGATAAGAGAATTCTGATAGATTTAAGCATTGCTACTGGAGAAAAGGTTTCATCATAATCTATACCTTCTTTTTGAGTATACCCTTTCGCCACTAGCCTTGCTTTAAAGGTTTCAACCTTCCCATCTATCCCTCTCTTTCTCTTGTAAACCCATTTGCAACCAACAGGTTTAATGCCATTAGGCGCCTCTACAAGATTCCAAACTTGATTGGAATACATGGAATCTAATTCAGATTTCATAGCTTGGACCCAATGATGTGCATCTATATCATTCATTGCTTCATCATATGTGTAGGGATCCGATTCAACCTCTTCTGAGATAGCTTCATAGGTTTCTCCCAAACCTATGAATCTTATAGGAGGTCGAACAATTCTCCCACTACGACGAGGCACTTGTGTACTAGACATCTCATTAGTAGTATCTTGTGGTGTATCTAATACAACCACATCATCCCTAGTTTCATCTATTGGTTGTTCATTTACAGGTTCATTCATTTCAGCCAACACAACTCTACTTTTAGGAGTATAATCATTCATATAGTCATTTTCCAAAAATTTAGCATTTGTGCTAACAAACACTTTATTATCTTTATGACTATAGAATAAATAACCCCTAGTTTCTTTTGGATAACCTACAAGCAAACACACTTCTGATTTTGGTTCCAACTTATCAGGCTTCCCTTTTAACACATGTGCAGGACAACCCCAAATGTGGAGATATTTCATGCTAGGCTTACGCCCACTCCACAATTCCATGGGTGTTTTGGGAACAGATTTTGACGGAACTAAATTCAAAAGATGTATTGCTGTTTCTAAGGCATAACCCCAAAAAGAAATAGGTAGAGTTGAATAACTCATCATGGACCTAACTATTTCTAAAAGAGTCCTATTCCTTCTTTCTGCTACACCATTTTGTTGTGGAGTTCCAGGTGCAGTCAATTGGGATACGATCCCATTCTTAGTTAAGTAATCCTTGAAATCCCCAAAGAGGTATTCACCACCTCGATCAGATCGAATGGCTTTTATGTGTTTACCTAATTGATTCTCAACTTCAGCCCTAAACTCTTTGAACTTTTCAAAGGCTTCGGACTTCCGTCTCATTAGGTACACATAACCATATCTTGAGTAATCATCAGTGAAAGTGATGAAGTACTCATAGCCACCTCTTGCCTGGATTGACATAGGACCACAAACATCAGAATGCACTAACTCTAGCAAATCTTGGGCTCTTCTACCTTTTGCAGTAAAAGGTCGTTTGGTCATTTTACCTTCCAAACAAGATTCACAAACTGGAAATTCATCAAAGTCCATGGGCCCTAAGAGTCCATCTTTGATCAGTCTTTGAATTCTGTTTGAATTAATATGACCTAAACGCAAGTGCCAAAGATATGCATCATTAGTAGAAGGAAACTTTCTCTTTAATGATTTTACATGAGAGTTAGCATCTAATTCAGAGTTTGAATTAATATGACCTAAACGCAAGTGCCAAAGATATGCATCATTAGTAGAAGGAAACTTTCTCTTTAATGATTTTACATGAGAGTTAGCATCTAATTCAGAATTATATAATTCATGCTTATCAGGAGTTAAAATATAAAGACCATCCACAATATTGCCATAACAGATAAACACTTTATCCTTCTTTATTACAACATTGTCTTTCAGGATAACACAATATCCTTGTTTACCTAAGTAAGTAGCAGAAATTAAATTCCTACGTACATTAGGTACATACAAACAGTCTTCTAATATTAGAACTTTAGATTGAAAACACAAATTATAAACTCCAACAGCTACAACTGGAATCCTGCTCCCATCAGCCAAAGTAAGAAACAACTCCCCTTCTTTAAGCTTTCTGGTCTCCTGAAACCCCTGCAAAGAATTGCAGATATGATTAGTACAACCTGAATCCACACACCAGGAATCCGTGAGATTCTGTACCAAACATATTTCAAGAAGGAATGTATCATTCATACCTTTATTCTTGGCAGCCTTGAAAACTGGACAATTCCTCTTCCAATGTCCTTTCTCACCACAATGGAAACACTTTTCTTTGATCTTCTTTCCTTTATCAGCAACCCCTAAGGCAATTTGTTTACCCTCTTGTTTGGTGAAGTCCTTCTTCTTCTTCTTCTTACCCTTGCCTTTCGACTTAGGTTGAGAAGTAGAAGCTTCACCAACAATGGCTTCAACATTGGAAGTACCAAGAATGCCTTCTGCCGCTACCAATTCATTCATTAATTCAGACAAAGTATAAATCTTTTTATTCATATTATAATTCAGTTTGAATTCCTTGAATGATTCTGATAGCGACTGGAGTATCATATCCACTTGGGATTCTCCATCTATATCGGCACCTAAAACTTCCAATGTGTTCAGATTAGAGATCATTGTAAGACAATGCTCTCTAACTGAACTTCCTTCAGCCATTCTGGTGTTATAAATTTGCCTCATGGTTTCTTGCCTTGCAGAACGGCCTTGCTCACCAAACATCTCCTTCAGACTTAGCATGATGTCTGAAGCTAGTTCTACATCCTGCATTTGATGCTGTAGAACATTTGAGATAGATGCTAGGATGTAGCACTTGGCCATTCCATTAGATTTCTGCCAACGATCATATCGTTGTTTTTCCTCAAGAGGAGCATCTAATGAAGGAAAGTTAGGACATGGTTTAGTAAGAACATACTTATGTTCTTCAGCAGTGAGAACTATATCCAAGTTTCTTTTCCAGTCAACATAGTTGGATCCAGTCAGTTTGTTTTGATTAAGAATAGTTACAAGTGGGCTAAAAGATGCCATGTTCTAAATCTGAAAACAATAAACATGAATGTAATCAATAAACTGGACATTATCAATTTAGCATACAATCATATAGTATGGAACCTTAATAAAACCATAATATAATATATGCAACGACAACCCAATCCCGCAATTAATATTCCTCGGAAGCGAGGTCATACCAATCACTATGATTAGGTGAGAAACTTTCTCATTATTAATGCTATCATGGTAACTCTTACCAAACAAAAATAATTTGTCGTTTTCCCTTTAGCCTCTAAGTAATAATGACATAGCTCCGAAGGGAGGTTAACATTATACTTAGTCTAGTGTACACCATTGCCTATAATCAATGTGAATAACCAAGTAACTCCACGGAAGCGTGGTCGTTCTCAGTGTAAAAACACATTTCATCTATCTCTAAGAAGTTTAACCTGTAGTACCATGAATCAAATACCCTCCGAAGGGAGCAAGGCATATACGCTAAGGCGAGGTGCTTAATCACACTACTTTAAACCAACAATGGAGGCCGTGAGATACAACCCTTGCATCTCTCTCCCACTAGATGTTTTAAGAGAAAGGTTTTTAATTTAAAACATGCATAATTTAATTATACATTGTCTTACTCTTTTAAAATGTGAAAACACTTAGAAAAAATTTCTGTTTTTCTTTCTTTCGATCGATCGAAAGTGCCCCTCGATCAATCGAAAAAATTAAGAAATTCGAACTTGATTATCTGACACTTTCGATTGATACTCGATTGCCTTTCGATCGATCGAAAAACAGATTCGATCGATCGACTAGCAATCGAAAAACTATCGTTCTAAAGCGTCTAATCACTGTCTCTTTCGATCGATCGAAAATGATTTTCGATCGATCGAAAATCGCGAAACTCAAATTCCCAGAAATTTTCTAAGGCAGTTTTCTACGGATTTTCATGAACAAACATCTTGAAAACGAACATGATAGACAGAGATCAATGTCAAAACTGAATTCTATTGATGTTATAGCCTTAAAATTGAATTTAACATACTTAAATTTAAAATTAAACAACATCATAACACCAATTTCAGTTTTCATCAAATCATAGTTTCAACAACATGCAGAAAATTAAAAAACTTAATCTTCTAACAATATGAAACTATCTTCTCCAATTCTAAAACTCACAAACATGTTAAACAATACGAAATTGAAGACCGCTCTGATACCATTTGATGGAATTAAATATGAGTGCAGCGGAAAATAAGTTTTGAACGGATCTACTTCATTCAATATTGATAACATGTGTAAAGTAAATTTCAGAATTATGAGAACAAGAGATCGTACCTTGAAACGATGAGTTTCAAAACCGAAGATTGAAGCACTTGGGAATACTCTTAATCTTCACTCCAATTCCACTAATCGCCCAAGATGTGTGGTCTCTCAAATTGGTAACAAAGGGATAACTAATGAGTACCAAAAAAACACTTCCACACCACTACAATGGTGATTTTCTTACCAATTATTTTCTGTACGTTTTTCCCTTTGTTTCTAATCAATATATCTAATTGGGCTAGCCTTTTGGGCCTTACCAATTGGGCTTAAGTGTGTGGCTTGGAGTGGGACCAAAAGGGACCAATAAGACACTAGCTCCAATGGGCCTTGGGCTTTTCTGTCAACTCTTGACAAGTCCAAAGTTACCATTAACTATATTTAATACCACTATATAAATATAGTTGTACTCTAGGTCTTATCTATATATTATATCCCAAGACTTTATTATACATGCAACCCCTTCATAAAATATTCGTAGTAATACAAAGTTATTAATATAGACTGCCACTTTGTAAATTACTACATCTTGATCCTTGAGTACCCGGTTTAATCCTTAATGTTATTCATTATATATTTATGAAATCCAATTCCATAAATATAAACTTTAGTCATACTAAAGTGGTTAGGCCTAACTCTCTGAATAACAAACTGATTAAACTTATCTCAAGGGAATATTTTATATCTCCATTAAGAGACTATGAATTCCATCTTGAGAATACATGTTCCATCAACACTTAATGTGGCTGCCCAACATACTGAGGTTTTGACCATCTGTATAGATCTCACTCCTGATATATCAAAGCAACCTACATCTTATGATCAAGTCCATTATTCTCTCAGGATTAAGAGTTCATGCAAATACAAGTCATGAGATTTATTATTCATTTGACAGTCCTTAGGCAAATAATAAATCTCATGGCGGTCCAGTTCAATATGTCTTAACTCTTAAAACATATTAACACATTAACTAGAAGTGTCCACTTCCATGATCAAGACAAATCATCGTAGTTGATATGTTATAGTCTTCGCAGATGAAATGCCCAATTTCATCACCGACTACGAACTATAATTCTGAGTTTACAAAGAACTTGTGATTTATATCTTCTGTGACTCTTCACATAAATCACATACAATGCATCTCATGGACTATATGATAATGTCCGAATATTCATGTTACCATTATTTCAGATATTAATAAAACAAATTTATTAAACATAATATTAAGTCATACATAATGTCAAACACAATGTCACACTTAATATCATACATAGCATCTTATAATAGGATTTAAGGGCACCAATCCTAACACTTCTCACACTTAGAATCCACCAATACTTCCTCTTCTTCCACTTCTTCAACAATCCTTTCAGTAGGATTTACTGTGGCAGTGAAGGCATATAAGATTCCGTCATCCTTACTATCAGAATCATCTTCAGGCTCAGTGTCACTCAAGGTTGCAGCAAGTGCCTTGCTCTTGCCAATGCTTTTGAGATATGTAGGACACTCTTGTTTCATGTGTCTAAAACCATGACACCCAAAGCACTTATGTCCTGCTAGAATAGTGTACTGACCACCATCCTTAGCATCCTTCTTCCTTTTGTCTTGGCTCTTAAACTGAGAAGAACTGGATTGCTTGCGGTCCTTGTCAAAGCCCTTTCCATTAGCAATCTTCATAAATTTCTTGAACTGCTTGGTGATGTAGGACTTCATCTTAGAATCTTCATCATCTGAAGACTCATCTGTCTCACTGCTCTTGGCCTTCAGTGCCATGCTTTTTCCTTTACCCATTTTGCCAATTCTAGTCAACCATAGATTGAAGGTTTGCAAGTTTCCAACCAACTCAGTTAAAGGAATCTTGTCAATATCCTTAGATTCCTTTATCGTCGTGATCTTAGCATGGAATCTCTTGGGTAGAGATCTAAGCACTTTCCTCACAACCTTAGGTTCAGGAATAGTTTCCCCAAGATTGAAGGCTGAGTTCACTATGTCTTTGAGCTTGGCATAGAACTCATCAAATGACTCATCCTCCTCCATCTTTATCTCTTCAAAGCTTGTAGTGACCCTCAGAAGTTTTGAATCCTTGACAGCCTTTGTACCCTCATAGGTTGTCTGGAGGATGGTCCAAGCCTCCTTAGCAGTTTTAGTTGAGGACATCTTCTTAAACTCCTCATTGGTAACCGTACTAAATAACGCATTCAATGCCCTACTGTTGAAGTTTGCCGCCTTGATCTTGGCATCATCCCAATCAGTCGGCGCTTCCTTTGGCTTGGTCCAGCCAATCTCTACAGCTTGTCACACCTCATCTAAAGACTTCAAGAAAGCTCTCTTGCGTACTTTCGAGTATGCATAGTTAGTCCCATCAAATAAAGGAGGTATAATTAACGTCTGTCCTCTATCCATGACAAATAGGGGTTAATGGATCAAACATAGCAAAGATTAACCTAATCAGATTGTGCCTGCTCTGATACCACTTGATAGGCCAAAAACATATTGACCCCTTGTGATGAATTAATTAATTGATTAGCCAAGTTTAATTAATTAATCAAGTTAACATGCAAACGCATGGTAGCACAAACAAATCATCAATTAAACTAATTATGTAACGGAAAATAAATTGACACGATGATTTGTTTACGAATGGGGAAAACCTACACGGCAAAAACCCCACCGGATGATTTTCAAGTCACCACTCCCAAAATTCCACTATTATCACAATAAGTGGTTACAAGTAAATGAGTCCTTTGTCTCCAGTCACAATTTGCATGAACAGAGTTTGCTCAATGCTTGTGCAACTTGTGAACTCTTTGACGGCCTTTAAAACAATCATTTTATATGTCTAGGGTTAGGAGAAAAGAAAGCCCAAACATATAAAAACGGATCCCAAGAAAATCAGATCAAAATTCTGAATTTCTTAAATCTCGATTGATAGGATGTGTCAAGCAACTATCGAGCAGGTGTCGAGCACACAGGCTTGAGCAGCTTCTTTAAACCTCGACACATGCTAGCTGTCGAGCTTTAATGAACTTGCACTTCTTCAGCTTGTTTCTTGGACAGACTTGATGACTTCAACACTTGATCTTGAAACCTTGTTTCTTGAAGTATTAAAAACACATAGAACTACCCAATTACAAGTAAAGTGCGTTTTGTCAAAGGATTAGCCAATTACATCAAAGAATGACATATATTCCTAACAAGTGAACCACATATGTCCTAACACTTTTTATGAATAAAGTAAGCTATTTTTGGAAAATAAAGACTAAGTTAACCCTAACGCATGCGTATGCATACCGCGTATGCGTACGCATGCTTCATGCATGCATATGCATACATAGACATGCGTATGAATGTTATGCTTTTAAAAAACTATGAAAGACAAGTTTTTCTGCATTAAAGATGGATTTTGTAATGAATCCCACATTGTTTGGGAGCCGTTCAAAACTCCTATTTTCTCACTATATAGAGCCATACATAGTAACTTTTCAAAACACACAAAAAATCCGAAGGGAAAACACAAGATTCACTAGAAATAGTGAATCAAAGAGGGAGTTTTTCACAAAACATCCTTAAGTCAATATTTTTTTGATTGACGCCTTTTCTGGCGTTGATCTTGGAGTTTTAAGATTACTAATCACTTTTGTATTTGATTGTGAATAGATTTGACTGAGGGGAGCAGTCAAAATCAAGCCAAGGAGCTTTTGTTTTAAGGTACAAAGTTTCTTACCTCTTTTCTTTTATTTCTCTTTGTTTTTATCTTTATTTCTATTTCTACAACTTATTTTTGTGTTATAACATGTCTGTTTATGTTTAGGTTTTCTCCATTTTATGTTTTAAAGCATATTAAGTTATTAGATTTATAGTTTTACTTCTACCCACCCTGTTCTGTGTTTCTGGGTTTGGGTGAGTATACATACACATACAACTGAGTTGCGCATGCACACTTTACGTATACGCATGCTTAGTCGTGCCCAGAAACCCTAATTCAACCTTTTCTGATTCTGTTTCTTTTATTTCTCTTATATCATATGCCTCTGCCTTGTTCCCCTTTTATGCTTGTAAGTCTCTATTTCTTTGTTTGTTTGTTGGCTTGTTCTTCATATGTTAGATTAGGGTTCCTTTATAGTTTTTTCTTTGTGTTTGCCATGAACACGCATTCATATGACCAAGCATTGATGCATAGGTGCTATGGTGGAGTGAGGTAAGTCATGCATTCACATGTACATGCATCTGGTTATGGATATGATGGATCTGACGTTAGCTATACGATCTAGGTTTGCTATGAATATGTGAACATGTTATTTTGCTCTTGCTAGGCCTATGTTTCTACCTTGATTTAATATATACATGTCTTTGCCTTAGATGTAATGGATGCTATGTGTGATAGATGTATGCTAAGATATGATATGAGGGGCATGATATATGTAATTTAAGGTTTTGGGATGAAAAGCTATACTGATTGCTAGATGTATGTTAGCGTGTGTGTGAGTTTAGAACGACAATATTGAATATGTGTAGATACTATATTTTGTCTGCCCTTGATTTGCGTGTTGGACCCCGAAAAAATAAAAAATATTTTTTTTCTCTATGGGGCCGCGAGAACATCCAAAATGACGTGGCACTACCCATTCGGACACCGGAGCACCCAAAGTGCCTTTTTTAGTCAAAATAACCAAAATGCCCCTGGTCAACCCTAGGTTTGACCGAAGGTCAAACGAGGTCAAATCCCTCACAAAACATTTTTCATAGTTTTACATCAAACCCAAGCTTCTTAGAGATTTTTAACAACTTTGAAAAAAATTTAACCCAAAGTCGATCTTGGGTGGGCCTAAAAACCTTACTTTTGATCCAGCTGTCAGAACGGGTTGAACCAATGTCATTGTGAAGATTATCAAATTCTCATTCCAACGACTGTTCATGGGTCGAAATTGGAGTTAGAACAGCCGAGATATATCGAAAATTAGGATGATGCATCGATTGATGCATCGCTAATTTCTAAGAGCCATAACTTTTGATTCAATTGTTGGATTTTCAAGTTCCATACCTTTTCAGAAGTAGGAAGTCAAGATCTTTCCAAAGGTGTCAAGATCAACCCGATTAGAGGAGGTTTGAGGCTGACGGCCCTACAAGGGCCGCTGCCTCGAAACTCGCGCCAGGGCTATAAAAAGCCCCAAGCACCTCTCAAACTAGAAGAGGATCATTATTTTTCTGAGTTTTTCTCTCTACCTAGTTTTTCTACACATTTTTCCCCTCTCTCAAACCAAAAAAAAAAACACTTAAAAACACATCAAAGTTTCTTGATTCTTCTCTCCTCACTAAAAACACAAGGTATTGTTCTTATACTCAATCTGCTTTTCCTTGGTTCTACACTTTGGATTTGGGGTTTAGGGGTGTGGATGTAGCTTTTTTTAGCTACCATCCACACCCCAACCTTCAAAATCTTTCTCTAGCATTTATTTTGCTCTTGTGCCTTAATAACATAATTTATTGCTTTCTCTAGCATGTTTCTTACCTTATTTGTGTTTCTAGCTTAAATCCCTTTGCTTTTATGCTTTTTTCCATGTTTCATGCTTAGATCTACTTCATTACATGCTTATATGTTTAGATCTACATGCTTTAGGCTTTATACCATGTTTTCCTATGTTTTGTGCCTCTTTTTTTTCTAGGTCGATGTTAGGGTTACATGCTTACATGCTTGTATAATGTTTTCGGCTAAGCCTTGCTTGAATCTATGTGTTTTATGTGTTTATTTCCATGCTATATGGTTAGATCCTTGTCTTCACATGCTTATACGCTTGGATCTATGTTCTTCCATGCCTATGTGTTAAGTTTCTACATATTTACATGCATACTTCCACGCCTATTTGTTTAGATCTATGTTTCTTCATGCTTGTGTGCTTGGATCTATGTTCTCTACATGCTTTATGCTATCGTATATGTTTATGTGCGCTCCATGCCATGTTTGTGTGCCTAGATCTAGGCTATGTTTGTCATGTCATGTGTTATTGTAGCCCTTTCATCGCTTTGTTTTTATTTCTTGTGCTTTGGCATAATGGTTAGGACCCGATCTAGACACTATGGTCTTTGTCATCGTCCATACACCGAGGCCCATATCAAAGGGTTTGGATCATCCTTATTTGCATGTCTATGCTCGCTTGCTTCTATGCTTTATGCCTATGTTAGCCTCTCTAGTTTTAGGCCTTGCCACGCTTGACACCTTAGCGGGTTTGTGGTTGTGTGGTTACATTTGATGCCCATAAGGCCTTGTTTGGATGTAACCTTTTGGGATGCATCACCATGATGCCGGTTGCTTCGTGCATACCTTTCTCCTTTTCCGCTCCATGCGATGATATGTTTACCATGCTTGCTTGTGCCACCTATTAGCTTTCTATGCATCTTTATACGCTTGCTTACATGTCCATGCATGAGTCTTGCTTGCTAGTGTGTTGTCCATGTTTCAACACAATGAAGCTATGAACATCCAATCCAAACCTACATTTGTTCCCTGTGGACACTACCTTTTGTTTGCTTTCTCGCTTGTTTTCCTTTTTGCTTGTTTGCTTGCTTTCTAGCTTCTTTACTTACCATGCTTATCTGCTATATGCCTTTTCATATGCTTTTTGCATCTTTTTCCTTCCATTGCTTGTCTGCTGGTTTCTTGTCTTTGCCTTTGCATGTACACGCATGGAGTAAGGACGCTTGGAGATAGGGCAAAGTCTCCCAGGCGCAAGCAAGAAGGGCACGGAGGCAAGCATGTGGTTGAGCCCAGTGGCAATGTTTAGTAGATTTTGAGTTTAGCCTTTCCCTTTGGTTATGTACTATTTTAAACCCCTTCCTTCCTCCTCCCTTTCTCTCTTAGATGGTTTGTATTAGGTATATCATGTCATGTACCATTTGGCCTCATCTCTAGAGTATGGCGACCCCTGTTTATTTTCCTGCACTTATATATTTTGGGCCATGCTCTAGGAATGTAGGCATTTACTTTCTTGCTCTGTGTGCTTGCATTGTACATGATGTATGTATATATATATATTTGCTCGCCCCTTTTGGTGTGATTGTCACAGTCCATGTCACCTAAGGCAAGCGATGCCTAATTTTTGCTGCGAAAGCAAGGTGATATGTCGCCAGATTTTCACCATGAAAATCTAGCACTTTGCTCGAACGCCTTAGGAAAGCATAGATTGGGACCACACCCATTCAAAAGCCAAACCTCAAAGCCCCCCATGTGTGCAAAGCCCCGAAGGCCAATGCCAAAATCATGTTTTTATTGCCAATCTTCGAAAATTAAGGTTTTATCAAAACAAAGAACTGTCCTTGGATTGTCGTTGTGGGGTGCCTAACACCTTCCCTACACGTAACCAAACTTCCGGACTCAAGAATCTAGATTTTTTACCATCCATGTTAGATTAAGAAACAATACCTTTTTTCTTAGCCTAAGATTGGTAATAAAATCAACTAGAAATAGGTGACCAATCACACCTTAGAAAAACCTAATGATTGGTGGTGACTCCACTTACCTTTGGTAATCCCTTAATATTCGACCTTGATTACTGCTATAATGCCAAAGGTAGACCTACCTTCCTCCACCGAGTGAGAGAGCACCCGAAGCCCCATGCAAACCATGCCACACACTACACACGCACACACTCTCACTATTTCGAGAGAAGGGGGGCCCTCCAATGGGGCCTCGCATGTGTGGGAGCATCACAATGGCAGGTGCTCGAACGAAGGCCCACGATAGCGGTTTTCTGGTCCGATTAAGGCCAAGCATCGACAGACTAGTGACTCCACTAGGGATTGATGAGAGTTTAGCCTTTAGAGCTTTTGATAAAACCATAATCTTTGGACAGTGGCTTTCAAAAACACAGAAACTGGCATTGGCCTTCGGGGCTTTCCTTTTGAAAAAAGGCTTCTACTATATCCTAGTAAACTATTTTCAAAAGAGCAAAAAAAAAAAAAAAAAAAAAATTTTTTTCCAAAAAATCCTTTTCCGAAAGGGTGGATTTGAGGTATCTTCCCATGGGGCTTTACAGTTTTCCTCACATGCTTTAGCACTTAACTCATATGCTTTACCACTTTCCTCACGTGCTTTACAGCTTTCCTTCACATGCAAACGTAGGGTAGTAAAATTTAATTTTCTCTACAACTTTATCTGCTTTCATATATATATATATATATATATATATATATCTGCTATGTTTGGAAAAGTCTTTCCCCTTCATTAAGGATTGCATGACATATACACCATTTTTTAGTCGAACCTGGGCTCCACACTGTTGGTGTAGTCATATCTCTTTGGGGATTTCATCACCCTAATTGTAGATGCCCAGACAAAAACATCGGCAATGTTACCCATAGTTAGATTTGGGGATGATGTTATAGGCACTTCTAGGTCCATGGATGGACCGGAGTAGCTGAAAAGGCCCCCTCGATCCTTCTTGCCCCACAATTTCCATGAAGGGAGGGGTATGGCGATTAAGTCCCCCTAAGATAGGAACAACCTACCTGTTAAGCTTTTGCATAAAGTTGGCCCAGTTATGTCAAACCCGTGAGGACTAGATCAAGCCCAGAGCCCATCAAGACTAGGTAAAGCCCAAAGAGTGAACATCTAAACCTAGGAAAGGATACCCTTATAGGGCTAGAGGTTAGAGGAAAGTGTCTTGTAACAGGTAGTCCCTTTTGCTTGCACCAAAGAAATTATGCTTTACTCCAGGTTCTTTTCATCTTGTTTGCACAGCATTCACGATTAAACCACTAGGGAAAGCAACCTCGATGCTTGTACACACTAGATCATACCTTATCCTTAAGGGTTTACAACCCTACAAGGGCACTCATGCATACACTAATTGGTTCCGTCACATAATTGTGCAAAGATAAAATCTGTGGCAAGTAGCCGAAACTCCGTTCAGGAGGAAATGTTGCCGAAAAACGGTTAAGGATTCCAAAGCATCAAGAGTTCAAGAGCTTTCCTAGAAAAGATACAAAAACATTGCCCAAAAGCTTAAATCATCAAAGAGATCACAAGATGTCAAATCCAAGGGCTCCCTCAAAAGATCCATACAGTCTAAGTCCAAGAGCTTCCCTGAGAAGTCCACAGTATTAGAAGCCGAGCTTTTCCTTGTAGTTGCATTTCTTGTATTGTAAAAGGCCCATCATTGGAGCCGATGAACCTAGCGTTGTAAAAGCAAATCTTGTACATGCATATAATCAAAAGAAGGGTCCTTCCAGCATTATTAAGCATGTCATAAAAGTTTCGATTACTTGCCAATCTTGTGCATTAATCTTGCATCATGATAGAAACCCACCATGATAAATACCCAATTAATGGTGTAAAGCCAAATTTTATTGAAAATGGTAAATGCATGTTAAATAGTAAGGACATTAAATAACTTGATTCTGGTATTGTGTTTCCACATTGTCAAACACATCCCACTTCTTTCACCTCCCATTCTTCTCCAAGGATCAAAAGATTGCTAAAAGGAAACAGTCTAAACTACCACCACATCGTGATCCCATCATCACTAGATCTCGTGTAAGAGAGATGTCTACCAGTGGGCCTTCTACTCCCGAAGTGAGTCATGTCAAGTTTGCTTAGATGAAACAGCAAGTGTCAAAATTGATGCGCACGGTGCAACAGCTAATTGTAGAAGGAGAACAAAACTCTTTCGATCATTGTCAAGGAGGTCCCCAAACTGAGAATGAAAATCAGCCCCAACTAGTACAGGATCAAGGCCACAATGTACCACCCTGGGGCAATGACCAGGAAACATATCCTTCTTAGGACAAGAACCTCGAATCTGGGATTGGCCAAGTCAAGAGCCAAGTGGAAACTCTAGCTAAGAAATTTCATATCATAGAGTGCTCCAACGCCCATGGAAGCATTGATCTAGACAATCTAACCAACTTCCCTCTGGTCACTATGCCTCCCATGTTCAAGGCACCAGAGTTTGTCAAGTATGATGGTATAGGAGACCCTTACACGCACTTGCACATGTTTTGTAGGAAGATGGCTTCCTATGGGGATAATCACCCTTTGCTTTGCCAGATTTTCCCTGAAAGTTTGATCGGCCTCACGGCCACATGGTATGTGAGATTGGAAAAGACCTCTAGCTAAAAGGAAATGGCCAACTCTTTCCTGGAATACTACAGGTTCAACACTGAGATAGCTCCCGACTGCACGGTCCTTATGAGAACAGAAAAGAAGTATGGGGAGTCCTTTTAAGAATATGCCCAAAGGTGGCGTGAGCTAGCCACACAAGTGCAACCCCCCATGATGGAAAATGAGATGATCAAGTGGTTCATTGACAACCTCAAGCCTCCTTACTATGGGAAGATGATCAGCACCCAAGTCACTCATTTTGCTAGCCTCATCCCTATTGGGAAGCGCATTAACGAGGGTATTAGGAGAAAGAAGATCATAGATGCTAAGTCTTTGAGTTCCATAATTGCAACAAGGCAAGAAAATGACCAGTCGCAAGACTAAGGAAGTCAATGTTCATATGGTCGATAATGCATTAGAAAGGCCTAGGGGTGTTACTTCTGCTTATGCAACCCCAACTGCTAGACCTTATCAGCAACAGGCTCAGTCTGCTCAAGCACCTAACCAATCCTTTAATCAAAAAAGGAAGATAGACCCACCTCATCCCTTTAGAAGGGAAAACCAAAAGTATACTCTATTACCCATGCCCATGGCAGATCTCTACACTTATCTGCTGGAAAGGAAGTTAGTGACCTCGATATTTGCAAGGCCCAGAGAAGGTCCTCCCTCGCTAGGCTTTGATCTGTCCAAGAAATGTGAACACCATTTTGGGGCAGAAGGGCGTACCCTGGAAGAATGCTACCAGTTGAGAAACTGTGTCCAGGATCTCATTGACAACAAGATACAGTTCGATAATGCAGTCACTCCGAACATCATCACCAACCCTTTGCCTCATCATCAGGAAGGGAATGTGAATGCCATCATCACCAACCCTTTTCTCCTCACCGTCATTCCCATGGAAGGCTATGCTCCAAGCCTTGGTCCAAGAGAGCCACCTTGATCTTAAGGGAATAGGAACCCCGGGATTTGACTGGGGAATCTGCTCATTCTGTGACAGTGAAGATAGGCATGCCTTGTTTGATTGTAAAGTGCTCCAAGCACAGGTTTAGAGTCTAGCCAAACGCGGTATCATTTGGATTGAAAAGGAAATTGTACGAAAAGGTGATTGCATGGCAGCCAATCTATGTCCTCTAGCTACCCAGTCCGGAGCAAGTTGTAATGTTATATCAGTTGGGTCAAGGAAGGATTGGGATGAATATCTACAAAAACGCCTTGATAAGGTTACTTCAGCGCCTCCCTCTTCAATAGTCATTGAGGAGATTGTACAATCACTCGCGGATCCGAGGTCATCAAATTCAGGGTAGTTATGAGAGTGGTAAGGGTGGTACCAGTAATAGTAGTGATAGTAGTTCCTCAGATGTGCATTATTCATTTGAGGTTCCTGGTTTTTCTTTAGGGGAATTCTAGGAAATGCAACGTAGGATGGCTTCTGGGGTAGGGGCTAGCTTGTCCAGAAGATCTCCTAGTCCTCCTTAGGACGAAGAGGAGGAAGAAGAAAATATAATTTATAGTTGTGCTCTTGAGGTAGCATTTACTCTAGACGCGCCTAAGTTAAAAACCCTTGTAGGTAGATATCAAATTCCTAGTGAGTTTAGGCCTCGTCTACCTAAAGAGGGAGAATAGTGTTGTTCTCCTTCTTCTAGTTTTGGGGTAAATACCTCTTACCTTCTAGTAAGTCTTAGGTTTCCCTTAAACTCCTTTTATAAAGACCTCTTCCATAGGTTGGGTATTAAACCAAACCAACTCAACCCCAATGGATGGAGGAAAATAGTTGCCATGCAAGTGCTATGATATGAGGCATTAGAAGGGAACTGTCCCATCACTGTGGACGAGTTCCTTTATTGTTATAAGCCCTTAGAGATTTCTCAATCCGCTGGTTTTTACCAGCTCTTGTCTAGAGGGCCTCATTTTAGTTTGATAAAGGGCCGTAGTTCTTCTGACAAGCTTTGGAAGACTGAATTCTTTATTGTTTATGGAAATTGGGCTGGGGACCCAGTAGATGTAAATAATGCCCTTTTCCCTCCTTTTATCAGCTCTCTAGGTCGTCTTCGTCCTGACTGTATGTCTTTCTTCCATTCTTTCATTTATTTTCTCTAACTTTTTTTACTCATCTAACCTTCCTCTATATTGGTGCAGCTGTTACACGTCCACGCTTGGACAAATTTTATTTGGATTGTATTGACCAAGCACATGCCTTCCTTGAGAGGTCCTTCCACAACTTAGTGACTTTTAGTCAACTAGCTATTTGGGGGCTTGGTCCTGAGCCTACTATGGAGAACCTTGCATATGAGGAGACTACTCGTCGAAGTAAGTATCGTCCATCCTCTTTTTTTTTTTTTTTTTTTTCCTATTTTTTTTTAAACTAACTAACTCTGACTTTCTTCCCATAGGGTTGGCCACCATGAAGGAAAACAAGGAAAAACTATTGTTAGTGGTGAAGAGGACGTTCAAGTTTTGGACGATACAACTCCTTTGAACGTCCAGAAGCCTATCATCCAGGCTGGGAAGAGGAAGACTATATCTAGCTCTGTGGACCTTGGTGACTTCCTGCTTATCGAGGTCCCAAGAAGCAAAAGCCTGGAAAGAATCCTCCCAAGGTTCCTAAGTTCCCATCTGTGACGATACACCTGGACGCCCTTGCAGTGAACTTGGTACCTGCCCAGACTACTCCATTCGTCCAGTATGAAGACCCTACTCCTCCTGCAGTCAATGCTACTCATTGGATCCACCCTTCAGAGAAAGGCAAATGTCCTCCCAACTTGGTACTGGACGAAAGTTATGCTTGGAAGACGTTCAAAGGACTCATTACTGACAATAAGGTGAACTCATGTTACAACATGTTAGTGAGGCATTTTGAACATTCTGCCAACCATGACCTCTTCAAGGTATGTGGTTTTCATTTTTTTCCTTTTATTTTCAAAAAGATTCAAGGAAAATTTCTAACTCTCCCTCGTCCATTCACAGGCCATGTCCAAGTTTTACATTATGTCCAACCAAGCTAAAGAGCATTGCATTGAGGCTAAGGATGCCTAGGAGAAGAACAAGGAGTTGAGCAATGAGGTTCTTCTAAAGAAAGGGGAGGTGATTAGATTGACTAAGGATCTTAATCGTTTATAGGGAATTGAGACAAAGCTGAAAAATGAGGTAGAGAAGCTTAAGGCCAACTTCATTGAAAAGGAGACCCGTATCACTCACCTAGAAGGGAAAGTTTTAAAGCTCACCTTATCCATGGAGAAGGCTCGGGAAGAAGCCATTGCAACCTTTAAGAGGTTAGACGAGTTCAAGAATTGTCTAGACAGTCATTATGTTATTGGCTATAAGGACTTCTGTGCTGATGCCAAGGAGAGTTACCCTGACATGGACTTTGACTCCTTCGAAATTCCTTATGCCACAGAGAGTTCCCTGCTTCCGATGAGTTCCAAGGATGTCAACGTGGTGGACGATGCTACAACTGAAATAGCCCAGGACGCT